>JAWZSL010000002.1:18309458-18909458 GCA_034769285.1 Lutjanus argentimaculatus
TTTCAAAGGCATTGCATCAAAATGAGCATTTCCAATTTTGTCAACACTTATATTTATAATTCATTAAAACAGCAGACTATGGAATCTGAAATAGTATGTGGATCGGTGTCAGCAGTCTGATATCCGATGAGTTAATTATGTCAGTATTAGGTTAGCACCCAATACTAATATTGTGTTTGATCAGTCCCAATTCTAGTTTCAAGCCAACCAAAACGGTTGTGAACTACTGCACCAGGTAAAAAACAATGCATACATATTCAATTCCAAACTTTTTGACACTGCGTTACAAATTTATATTGTTTTAACATCATTCTCATGACGGCATTTTAATGTATAGTTAGGACGTGCCCTACACTGAAATAAGCAGTTAAATGCTCTCACTTCACTAGCAAATATACTGAGCTGTCATAAATATCAGACTGAACTGAAGCTCTCTTTAAGCTCTCATCAATGTTTTGTTTTCTTTAATCTTTTTTTTTTCCTAGCCTGATATTAGACTAGTCAACTCGTTACCCTTTATTTCCATATTCAGAGACAGAGCCGACTCAGTGGAGTGGGCGGATTCCCCCATGATAGTTTAAATACCAGGTGGTGACTGCTAAATAAACACTGTCAACATAACAGCAGTAATAAATACGCAACCATGGTGTGATCATAAAACGCCTCAGTGATCAGTGATCTGCTTTAAATAAACATGTGAACTCTTCTTGTTGGTGACGTGTTTAGGGGACGTCGGGGAAATCACCCTCCGCCAAACATCAACTTCTGTATAAGTCAGCTAAATTAGGTTTGAACAAGCTTATGTGTGAGTTGTAATTTAATGTCAGTTTTGGAAAATGTTAACTACATACGCCGCCCCGTCATGTAACAGGAGCGCAGCACAAACACGAAGTTTTCTAGCTTGAACCACGCTAGCAGAGGCTAAATGTTAGCGCTAACGATAGCTGGTTGACAGCGGTAATTTGTGTAGTTGTATAACGAAAAAAAACACACAAATTAGCACAGTATATTGACAACATACTAATAAAGTGTTTTCAGACAGTTAGCAGTAGTCACAGCCGACACATTTCTCGATGTTCAGTTCAGTTATCAGGCCCGTCAGTAACCGTTGGCTAACCTTCACAGTTATTAGCGTGCTTCAACTTACCTGCGATGCCAAGAAAATGACCGACAAAATGAAGATACTGACAGCTCTCGCCATGTTTGTAACATTCGCCTTTTTTCCAGAGTCTGGTGAAACCAACATTAATTAACTTCCGTTGGCACGGGGACACGCTTCGTTCGCTAAGCTGCTCGTATCTTCATGGCTTTTGTCGTTTGGCTCGTGAGCCGCTGCCAGCTACTTCCTGTATTGGCTCGTGACACATGACGCGCTGATCCACCGGTTTCTGTTTCACCTCCACAGCGTCTCAACAACAGCGCACACACGGATCAAATCATAAAGAAGCAAAAGTAGCAATGCCACAGTGTAAAAACAAGCCATTACAAATAGTCATGCACTTAAAATGTAAAAGTCAATATTTTTTATATTAAAGTTTTTCAGTCGGCATTTTCACTTTTCAGGTTTGAAATTAGTCACTTCTTGAGGGATTCATTTCTTCCCACCCCTTGCTCCTTTCTCTCCCCTCCTCTTCGTCATCACTGTCTTGGGTTTATTTCTGCCATTTATGTCTTTTTCTCTTGTCTCTTTCCATTCCTCAACTTAAAAAAAAACAAAGGAAAAATGTTACTGAACCATTTGTATTTAGACATTTCAGTCCTCAGACTTAAAACTTACTTGAGACTGAGGTAAGGTATCAAACTGAATATATTCGTATATGTTCAAAAGGGTGTTCAAGCTGGTTATGGGCAAAAGTTAAGTGATGATGGAGGTTTTTGAAAGATGTATTTGCAATAACATAGTCTGGTTAGTCAATGACCCTGTCATTGCATGCCCACAACATGTTTGATGGTTACAGATGTGAACTTTAAGTGGATAGCTCTGTTTGTAAAGCTGTAGCTGAAGCTGTATGTGAACCTCTCACCTCTCACAGCCCGCTCCAGTGGCTGCCCAAGGTGACTGTGACGATGGAAATCAGTAGCTTGGCTGTGATGATCATTCTTCAAGTGTGCTGGACCTTCACCTGAGGACATACACAAACATTAAAAGAAACAATGTTCAAATCTGTACCCAGTTTGACCTTCTCTCTATTTAGTGTGCCACTCTGACAAATGCAAACAACATGAAGGAGTGGGTTATTGTAACCTAAAATTTATGAATTTTTTATCTGTGTTGCCATGGAGACTGTATGATTTATTACCTGTGTAACATGTCATCAGTTTGGGTGACTCATGGTTTGGCTATTGATAGGTAAGATTTGGACGACTCTCAATCTCACTAGTGATTATTTTGGTTACAAAATATTCATGTTAATATCTCATTAGCATTGACAATTTTTCATGTTTTGACACAATATAAACTTAAAGGTGCACTGTTGTTGTCATTGTTTTGGTTTTTAAAGCCACAACAGGCAGCTGTTTCCATCTTGCCCAGCACCAAATGACTACAGGAGTGTGCTGAGTGTGTGTACTTGACTAGACAGCTAAATGCTCAAGTAACGGGTGGACGTTTAGCTCAGTGGGCAGAGCGTCCGACCCATGTGTGGAGGCTGTTAGTCCTCTGCAGCGGCCGCTGATTCGACTCCCACCTTTGGCCCTTTGCTGCGTGTCATCCCCTCTCTCTGCCCTGTCAACTCTCTGGCTGTCCTCTCAATAAAGGCAAAAAATGGCCAAAAAAATAACAAACAAACAAAAAAAATGCTCAAGAAACACGCTGTCTGTCAACCTGAAAACAAATGCACATTGCTTGGAAGACCCACTGCCCTGAAAAGACACATTGCCCCTGCACTTGGGTTAGGGTTAAAATTGGGTTAACACCAATGACTCAAGCAGGTGCAAACTCTAAAACTCACATTTTTAAATTTCGCCATTGGAAATTTGTCTGCAACAGTAAAATCACTTGAAATGCCATTTCATTTAACTGCTGGGATAGGGAGTATTTTCAGGGTAATGGGCTTGGAAAAAGTTGGGCTTTTGGTTGAATGGAACTGTTGGGATTTTGAAATAATAGGCTTGCAGAACAATATCATGGCACCACAACATGTTATACTAACTAGCATGTCAGCAACACTGGCAACCTCACCAACCAATCAAATAAGCTTACTCAGCTGCCTGACTTAATGGGCAACTGCCCATTGTTTCAGCAGCCCATTAGTCCCATTAGCCCCCCCCCCCAATTTTTCTATTTACTTCTTGTGTTTGTATGTGTGTACATAGAACATTTGTTTTTATTATATGAATCATTTCATGATATAGTCATGGTTTGCTGTGTGGAATATTTGTCTGACTTGTTTTTTATACTGTACACTCTTGTCACAGCTTATGATGTCTCACATTTTGCCTTTTGTCCCTTTAGCTTTGCTTGAGTAGCCTCATGCATGACTCATGTAAATCACCCATCCAGTGTAATCTGACCAGGGGTGAAGATGTGGTCATGTTTTTAATAGTCATCTACCCATTTCTCCTCAGCACCAATTAGTTAATAGCTGTTCACTGGTCCAAGGTATAATCAGATGAACCTGATATTTCAGATTCATTAGTTTCACATGACTCTGAGCTACTTCCATTGACAGCTTAAAATAAGAATATCAGCAGTTCTCAATGACAGATGGACTGTTAGCTCAAGTGCAGATTATTTTTGACAATTACTGTCAGTGTGAGGCTTTGTAAGAAGAGATCATCTGGCTCAGGATATAGGCTGTACTATGTTGCATTTAATATACAGTAATGGGCTAAATGTAGCACGTTAACACAGTAACCATGGCAACAAGAATGTGTGTGGAGTTCCCACATTAATAAGCAGCAGTATTTTACATTTACATGCTTACACATGTAGATTGATTTGAATATTATTTGTATCTTTTTCAGTTTTTCTACATCCCTATGAATTAATGACGATTATGTCATTTGTAATGGTTTCATGGGATTTTAATAACAGTCACTGAATGGAAGAGAAAGGCTAAGAAGCTAAAACTAATTGAACTAACCATATGGTGATGGATTTTCAAGCGTACATGAAGACTTCCTGGCTCACCCCTGAAGCTCCACAGCACCAAAATTTGAGATAAACACAGCAGCTGCCTTGCCTCACGTGACCTCGACGTGAGTACTCGGCTGCTGCAACTATGGCTTGGGCTTTTGCTTTAAATGTGCGACTAAAGCTGCACAACTGCATGGCTCCTGCACCTTTACTTTAGATAATAATGTCATGTTGCTTGCAATGAAATTTGAGTGTTCAGTATTTCAGAGTGAAGTAAGCAAAACACAAATCTATTGATCTATGCATAGATATTTGGCCGGAATATTATGGGAAAAGTCTGATGTAATTTTGCAGTGCATTTTATGCCGTCTATCTGCACAAGTATATCTGTATGCAAATCTATTTTCTACAAATGACAAATTCATCATAGATTGCTAAACTAAAGAATAGACTGCTGAACCAAACATGCATGCCTATCTGCATGCACATGGACGAACATACTCATGCATGCACGCACCTACACACACACACACACATCTGGCTGATATCTTTGGGAGCCATGTGGTGCAGATTGATTTATACTGATCCCATCTGGGTGCAGCTTCAGAGTGTCTAAAAATAAATTCTACAGGACAAAAAATTCATATATATTTTCAATGATGAGGACATGGCTAAAAGAGATCCAAATAAAATTAAAATCAAAGACACACTTCACTGTGCTTCTGCTTGTCTAATTATTATGCACCAAATGATATTGATGGCAGCAAGGACAAGTGGGACAAACAGCAGAATTTTATACCTAAAATCAGGTCTTTCCTATCCATGGTGGATGCAGAGACCCCAATTTATGCCTTTGTTTTATTCAGGCTTAGATTGTAATG
This sequence comes from Lutjanus argentimaculatus, assembly GCA_034769285.1. Classification (NCBI taxonomy): domain Eukaryota; kingdom Metazoa; phylum Chordata; class Actinopteri; order Lutjaniformes; family Lutjanidae; genus Lutjanus; species Lutjanus argentimaculatus. The sequence continues at coordinate 18,314,418 of JAWZSL010000002.1, forward strand.
TTGTTGTCTGGTCTGCTGCATGCTAGTACAAGAAGCCTACAAACAGCACAGGAAATTTGATCACATTACACCAGTCTTAGCTTCACTTCACCTGATATGAACTTGCTCTTCATGTCAGATCAGATGCTATGGGGCCTCTGATGACTTACAAAACTCTAAATGGGCTCACACCATCCTTTCTCTTTGATCTTATTAAACCTTATGTCCCACCCCGTGCTCTTCGCATTCAGAATACTGGGCTCCTCTGTGTCCCCAGAGTGAAAAAGAAGTCAGCCGGCCGCAGGGCCTTTTCTTATTGTGTGCTCTTAAACTGGGTTAGTGCCAAATAAATAATAATCCATTCCCATCACTGCAATAGAGCAAAAGTCTGTATGAAATTTCTCTTCCTTTTTTCTCGACATATTTTTGACCTGATAATCAAATGACAGCCTACTCAAGCACAAACAGAAGCAAAGGATATTAACACACAAATTTTGACCTTAATTGGTAGGCACGTGGGAGCCAGAAACATATTGGTTTGAAAACATTTTTCAATTTACAAAACATGCCAGGGCACTAATATACATAAGGCTGTACTGAAACAGTGAAAACAGAAAAATGAACTTAACAGCACAAAATGACCCTTCCCAATTGTAAGGTAAGGGGGAAACCTATATGGTGGCTGACAAAACATTTAAACAAACTACATCAGCTACAAAACATGCCAGTATGGTGCAAACTAATATTAACAAGGAAGGCATGCCTACTGAAACAGTGATATATAAGAAATAATAGCAAAACTAACTAGAAAAAATGCTCCTCCCCATGATATAGGGAACATGGTACAGAACAAAAGAGCAATCGTGTGGTTTTAAATGTTTTAAAAGAAGACTTGTAGAAATGTGTTGTGTACAAGGTTGGGTTATGCAATTATACAAGGTCTGTACAGCATCTTTGGTGTGGATTTATTTTGGTATTATATAATTCCAAATACTTTGAGTGAATTATGAATGAATTACTGAATTTATCTAATATTAATCCAATATTTTTTTGACCAGATTAATAAAATTGTACTTGAGGTAAAATAAATAAGATTGAAAGGTTTTCAAGCACTCCATTGAAACACATTTTATTAAAGGGATAATTAAGATTTTTTGAAGTGGGGTTTTATGAGGAAGTTAGTGGGCAAAACGCTCCTGGTTTTGGGGGAGGCAGCATGATTACAGGAATCGGAAGCTAAACAATGCACTGCTGTGGACAGGGACAACATAAACTTATTTTAGCCACCTAAAAAAAGTCCACCCAAAACAATTTTTATCAGTTCAAGTGTACACTGTACTTGCAATATTTTCACCACTTTACTTAGTCATCAGACAGCCTTTTATGATGGGAAACTGCCATTATACAAGCCAAATATTGCTCTCTCTCAAACCAGACCGACCATTGGCAAATCATTTTTTTATTTTGAGGGGTTCTTGCACTTTCATGAATAAGTATGCATTAACTTATGTAATTTACAGAGTAGCCCATGTCTTGAATTTATATCCAAAGCTTTCATCTGCATATTTTTAGCTAATTATCTGATTGCAAACAGGCCACTGAAAACCATGACATACAGATGAAAAACTCTACAGCAGGCACAGGTTTGGAGAGGTGACAGAACAGAACAGGAGTTGGGAGGAATTTAGACTGAAGATTTGGAGAAAACAAAACCCAGTTCAATTGAATATTACTGCATTAAACATCATTGGTTAAAAAGTAATTAATACTCAGGGGCACCCCTGTCCCTCAGTTAGTAGAGCATGCAGGCCATATACTGAGCCTGTCAGCGCTCTGCAGTGGCCGTGGGTTCGATTCCTGCCTGCGGCCATTTGCTGCATGCCATCCCCCTCACTCTCTCTCCCCCTGTCCTTTCTCTCTACAGCTGTAATAAATACTTAAAAAAGTAAAAAAGTATATATATATATATGTTGTATATATATATATAGTATATATATATTATATAATATATATATACATATATAAAGAAAGAAAAACACAGATAAATTCTGTCCCTGTTTATCTGTGCTATTATAAAACGTATTGAAACACTGAGAGCCACCAAAGGCAATTTTAGCACCCCAGGAGGTGGCAGTGGGTGCAAACTTAAGGAGTCGCTCACAGTTAACTTTCAGCAGACGTGCATAACTCTCTCAAACTTTGTGCCTATCAGCAGAGATGAAGTGAGAAAAACAACAAACCTTCCATTACATGTCTAATCAACCAACATCAGGGTACTTGAGACTGAGATTGGTTCCACTCGAGACTGAATTTCATTACCACCAAAATGTGGTGCATTTGTACAACGGCAGGCCAAATTACCACTGAGCAAACACAGTGACCACATATACATAATCACTGGTTGAAATGAAATGAAAAAGTGGCTTGTCATGTCCCTTTCAGTCACATTCAACTGAAAATGGTTGTATATCTCCTCATCTGAACCAAATTATGACCTTTTCTTTCATATTTTCCTTCCATATGCCAAATATTATATGATCACAAACCTTAAATATGCTCTAAAAACTAGGTCAGAGACCCTATTCCAACCACTTAATCAAATGCATGGTTGTGAAATAATATAGTTAATTTAATGATTTAGAGAAACCTTTTCGGTGTCAAACATTTTATGAGTTGTGTTCAAATAATAATGCTAAGGTAGTTCAGACTGTATGTTATAATTACTGTAATGGCATAATTATATTTTTCCAAGGATATATGACCAATGTGTTTACTTTTAATTTGTGGGGCATCATGATTTCACTTTGATCAAGATTTAAATATCTTTTGTTCACATACACAGCTGCACTCAGAATAAAAAAAGTTTACTACATGACAATTTTGTTGTCTGATTGTTTTTTTAAGCTAAAATTTTATCAGCTTGAAAAGCTTTGCTCATAATTAAGGTAACTTGGTACAAACACTTAAAAATTCCCTTTACATGATTTAGAAAAACTAGTTGGAACAACTTAATTTTTATGAGTAACCAACTACCATCAATCATTAAGTAAGTGGTAATTAAAAACACATTTGACTGTAAAGGAAAAGCTAATTCCCTTAACTCGGTGTAGTACATGAGTTGAACATAGTTTCATTAGAAGTTGTCATAACTCAAAAAAAAAAAGATTCCAAACTATTGCATATTTTTTGATGAGTCAGCACATTTATTTTATTTTTATTTATCGGTACTCAATATCTGAAGGGGATCGATTGAAATAACCCAGTGCTAAGCAGTAGTGAAACATCAGTCAAACGATACCTGCATTCAATCCTTTTTGTACCCAGATCTAAGAAAAAATGACTATTTGTATGTTTTTGCTTGCACTTACTCAACACAAGCCTTGAACCTTCAAAAAAATATATAGAATTAAGCACTCCACTGGTATCAGTATCACTTTAAGGATACTGGTATTAGTACCAGTATCGTGATTTCAACCCTATTCATGAATTTGCATTTGGAGTTACTTTAAATTGATTTTTTACCACAGGCAAGAAGACTGTCATGATACAGAGCTGAATTTTGGGTGATGATGTAAGTGCTCAACAGCTCCTCTGTGAGGGATTTAGCATTAGTATCTGGTTACAAAAAAGAAAAAAAAAGAAAAGAAAAATACAGTTAATATAGTTGAACTACACTCAAAATACAAACTTCCTCTTGCACATTTAACGTGACTTTATTGAGTGCATATTTCCTTCTCTTCCATCTACCTTTAATTAACAAATATCTCAATGGCTCTCCTTTCTTTTGGGAGCTTAAAAGACGACTGAATGTGAATTGAAACCACTGAGCTTGTGTTGTGTGACATGACTTCCCTTCAAGGGCTCATAATGAGTGAAGCCGGAAGACTGGGGTGACAAATAACAGCATGTTTTGGGTCAGCATGTTCCCTTCCTTCCTGGCCGTGACTTGAACATCACATTACTGTCCCTTCTTAATTGGAACGGAAAGGAAATTAATCCCTCTCAATAAATCAAAACATATCCTGCAACATGCATACTAGGACATCACAAAGGAAGGGGACCATATACTGCTTTATTATTATCATGTAGTGAGATTATAAGCCTGGAAATGTCAGAGTTTCCAACTGTCAGAATGTTGTTTTCTATGCATCTATATTTAGCTATTATTAATCTCAAAGCCAGGAAGGTTCATTCTAATGCCAGCTGAAAATATAGGCAGGAAAGTACCTTACAGTCCTGAACAGTAATTTTAAGTGCACAATGAAGCTATGAGCTAATCAGTTTGTCCTCTCTGCTTGAATGGTTGTTAATTAATAGCATCACCTGGTGAAGTTGGAATGGAAAAACATTTCGTTCATGCTGTTTAGACGCCTGTAGACATCTTTCTTTGTTGTAGCTGTCAACCACAGACTGTATAGAAACATCACTGTTAACTACTAACAGCTGCTATATACTGAATATAAAAACTTTATACACAGGACAGAAAACTTCTCTCAAATGGACTAACCCCAAGTCACTATGCACAGTACTTTCAGTCCAACCACAGTTACTTTTCACCAGAGCAGTTTCAATCATGTTTAGAGTACACAGAGACATCTCCAGGCAAACATTTGTACAAGAGACAGACATTAGGTAAAAAAGTCAGACTTTATGTAGCCCATTTCTCAAGGAGATTTCACATGAGCGTTCATACAAATTGAATTAGATGTATGGTGTACATGTCATTAAAAATGTAAAATAAAAGGAAAGGGAAATATTATGCCCAATAAAAATCCAGCTGATACCCACGGTCATACATTCAAAAGTCAAGTCAAAAGATAGAATCACTGGTGTTACTCAAGCTCTCTCTAGTGGTACACTGAGGAATCTCCTAAAATTTAAAAACAATGAAAGAAATTGATTTAAAAACACGTTATCAAAATTTCAAATGAAAATACTTAAACTATGAGATCACTGAAATGTAATTTAAAATAAGTTTTGTCTTTCCTACAATATTTTTGTTCAGTATCAGCCTGCTACATTCACACCATTACAAGCTGTGATGGCAGTGAGCCGCTGCTTTACTATGAAGGCAGTGTGGCTGTGGCCGACAACAGTCAACAACAAATAGTATTAATAATAGGAATAAATCTGCCTTTTCTGTAGCTGTATAGGGTAGGCTGCCGCCACTTGTTTTAGCAGTATGGTAAGTTCTGAGGTGGTATGTGATGCAAAAAGTTTGAGAAACTGGCGGTATAGTGTGTAAGACGGGGAAACCTGAGTAAAATGTTAGTCACTGGCTCACACTGACAGCCTTCAATTACTCATACTGACATTTTAGCCCTCAACCTTTAAATCTCAGGACAAACACTGAACACTGAGTGAAAAATACAATAACTCAATGTTTACAGCTGAGAAAATGTGACTGGGTTGAGCACACAGTAGTCATACTGTATATTCAACTTATTAGTCATGTTGTACCCTGCCCCCCATTTGCAATTTGACAAAACTCTCTAAAAAGTTTGCTATATCATTGTTCCATTTCATTCATTTCATCTCTCTTTCAAACATGATAACAGCAGCAGGTCCTCAAGGGGTGTTACAAAATCTATTACTAACTAGCACTTTATCTGGCACTAAAGACCACCAGCCTCAGGACAAACAACCAATTGCTCATCCAGATGAGTTCACAATCCAGCACTGGACAACAACGGTCCCCACTATGATTAAAATATAGTGTCTAAATTCACAGAGATTTAGGATGACATTTGAATAAAACTTTGTTATGCTTCTGTGGGCAAAGAGATGGTTCAAACTGTTTCTTTCCACACTGCAAACACTAAAATTAATTTGTGGTATTTTCTTTATGTACATGTGTGGTGGATAGTTTCACTTGTCGCTGAAATGAAGTTTACATAGACTTCAAGGGAAAAAAGTGTTCACCAGTCATTTAGAACTTTTGGTAATACATCAAACAATAATATGAGACAGCTTTATCACCCTTGTTCAGCCAAAAATGTGCCCTCACTTTGTTTAAATTTCTCATACAGTAGTACCATGTAATGGAGCTTTGATTATGTAATTATGGTCTGATGGAGCCCCTCACTCTTTACCTTTTGTGTTTTTACTTAAAAAAAAAAAACTGGAATGAAAAAAGAGGAGGAATGTGCTGTGTGAAGTTCAGACAGCGCTTTAATTAATCCCTGTCACCTCTCTTCCTTGCCTTGACCTTTGTTCGACTTTCAACGAGACATTGCCATGGAAACAGAGCCCGGTAGTTACATTTACTCAGACATATTTATTAAATCTCTGTAACCATCTTATTAGACAAAGTAGATTGTTCTCAGAGGGCAAACTTCCACTGGTGAAATATATTTGTGACGATATGTCAGGTCCACACTATTTAAAGCGATATTCCATCCCTAGATGATAATCCACTCAATATGTGCTCACCCCTATGCCAATGTGAGGATGGATGAAGATGTATCGGGAGACTTCATATACCTCGCGATATTTTCACACGTGCATCCATCCAAGAGGAACGATACCACTCTTATGCAGCTGGTTATCTTAGCTTAGCATAAAGACTGGAAATAGGGGACTCAGCAAACCTGGCTCTGTCTGAAGGTAATAAAATCCAATGGCACTTGGCACTTTGGTTTTTACATAGATTAAACTACAAGAGACTGTGTGTTAATAAGTGAGATTTAAGTATTGTTACCTTTGGACTGAGCCAGATAAGCTATTTCCCCCTGTTTTCAGTCTTTATGCTAAGCTAAGCTAACTGGCTCCAGCTACATATTTACTGTACAGATAAGAGTGGTAACAATATTATCATCTACTGTCTACTAAGATAGTGAAATAACACATTTCCCAAACTGTTGAACCATCTCTTTAAATACATTGCTCAGTATGCCTTCAGATGAGAAGCTTCAACCAACTTCTACACCTAAATTCAGACAATTGTGTGAAATGTTTGTCACTTATGTTTTGCTCCATGACCATTGTCAGTTTTTGACTCCAGCTCCATTTGTGATGAGGGTAACATATACATGTACCACATCCATCTTCAGCTGACAGACTTTGAGCATCTTGTTTGCAGATGTTTGTCATGGTCAAATAAATATTGTTTTTCCAAGGAGCTCTGAGTCTCAGCTGCCTATGCCCCATCTCATGAATCATGTCTTATGTAATAGTGTAGCTTTCGCTGGAAGAACTCACACAACACAGACACATACCAAACTGAGATTTTATATTTTATAAGTAATATTTTCCATTATAGTTAATCTATTTCTCCTCGTTATTTAGTTATTTAGGAAAAAACATGGTGTTTTTGTTTGTTTGTTTTGTTTGTTTTTGCATTGAGGTGATCATCAGTCGCATATTATTCGCTTTCACGCACGTCTCTGTTTTTTCCTAATATGTCAGTGACTATGGAGCTAAGGTCAGACCACACCCCGTGGCTTTAGGCTGCGCGGCTCTGATTGGTATAATGTGGATAAAGGTGGAGCTGCTGGAGGCGCGCAGGACGCACCGGACGGTCCAGGAGCTGGACAGCTGGAGAAGATGTTGTCAGTGAACCTGCAGCCTTACAAAACTTACAGCAGCCCACCTGTGGAAAACAAACGGGTACTAACTCCTAACACGAAGCCTCCGTGTTGCTGTGGTTTTTAAATCTTTGGGGTCCCAGAAGTGCGCAAAAGGCTCAACGCACAGCCCTTTCCACCGCGTAAGTTTGATTTTTCGGCTATTGTAGTTCGTGGTTACACGTGTAGGGGACATGAAACGGTTTGGATTTTAATGTGGTTTCACCTTAAATTAAATACTTTTATTACCGTTTTGCAGAGACAACAACATCTTTTGTTTAATTGATCAGGGTGCATTTCAAATCATTTATATTTGCACTGGATGTCTGTAAATCCTCTGTGAGGATGGTATACAGAATGCCATGTGTGGAGCAAGTGACCAGTTTTAAATATAATAGGGAACGTTTATATGATGTGGCTGCTGAACCAGAAAATGTCTGTTATCTACATATTCTTGGCATCTGAATGTCCTTTTTAATGAATCTTTTTTTGGATTAATTATTAACAATAAATGTTAAGTCTTGTCAAATAAATCAATTTTGGCTTCGACGGTGTGTGACCAGATGAGTAATGAGCTTGTGTACGCGACTGCATATAACTATGCGTGAATGACCAGTGTTTTGCACAAATTTAATACAGAATACGTTTAAATGAACATTATTTATTTGATGTTATGTGTTATCTGTCCTACCAGTGTTCTTCCTTGTCTGTGATAATACCTCATCTTTTATGAGTTATATCAGGGGAAAATATATCATCTAAGGCAAACTTAATCTAGTTAAGAAATCTCTGTTATGTTGCTGTTTTTTTTATTATAGGATTATGAATGGATTAAAAAGTTTTTATGTACTTTTAGCAGAAATCCCTCTGAACAGCTTTATCAGTCTGTCAGTGATACAGCTGTTTGAGCTGTGCAGGGGTGGGCACTACAATACTAACTAGGGATGTTATAAACCAAAAACTCAAGGTATGATGATATCACAATATGATATTTATCGGGATATTAAAAAACAAAGAAAAAAATGACTTGAAAATGGTGGTAGTGGTCGTGTGTGTGTGTGTGTGTGTGTATGTTTGCTGGGGGTGGGTGGGGGCAATATCAGGACACTGAAACAGTAAACTTTCACTAGTATTTTTAATGATGTAATTTGAATTCTAAATGTAAATTTTAATTATAAATTTAATCATAAATGTATATATTAAACCTGAATTTCTAAATGACCAAATATAAACAGAATGCTACCTATAACACTAAAAAATAAAGACAATCTGCATATATTCTGTTAAAAAAAGTTTTAATATAGGCACGTATCAGACAACATATGATACCGATTTGAACTCATAAGGAAAACATGGCCATGTGTAGAAGTTTATATTATAATGTTATCTGAATGTACTGTATACTTCATAATTTCCATGTTCCTCACAGTTTGTTGGCTCCATCCTTCCACCTCATTAAATTGCAATGCAACTGAAGCTTCCATATATGCATGTTACTTCCTCTTGATGAGCTACTGTATTATTCATTCATGGGACGTTGTATTTCTCTTGTTACACAGATGTTTGGCTGATCTGCGCTCATTTCACAGCCCGTGACGTTTCCATCTTGTTGCTTGTTGATTCCCTCTCTATGCTTCACTGTTGTTACCAGAGTGGATCTTCATGGTGGATGAGCGGAATGTTTCTTCCTCTGCGTGTGCCAGAAGATGAACGCCACTCTGTGTGACTCTGCAGCGAACATGTATCACCTGACTACAGACCACCAACTGAACACCAGCTGCAACTACTCGTCGCTGCCGTCGTCCAACTGGACAGCAGGGGGCGGCACCCTGCAGCTGCCCACGTTCACCACAGCGGCCAAAGTCAGAGTGGTCATCACCTGTACCCTCTGTGGCATATCGGCCTTTTGCAACCTGGCTGTGCTGTGGGCAGCACACAGCGACGGGAAGCGTAAATCCCACGTCAGGGTGCTGATAATCAACCTGACAGTGGCTGATCTGCTGGTGACCTTCATCGTGATGCCCGTGGACGCTGTGTGGAACATCACAGTCCAGTGGCTCGCAGGGGACTTTGTCTGCAGGCTGCTGATGTTTCTTAAGCTGCAGGCAATGTACTCATGTGCCTTTGTCACCGTAGTGATCAGTCTGGATAGGCAGTCAGCCATCCTCAACCCTCTGGCCATCAATAAGGCCAGAAAGAGGAACAGAGTCATGCTGAGTGTGGCGTGGGGCATGAGCGTCCTGCTGTCAGTCCCTCAGGTAAGGTCAGGTGTCCCAGTTGATGGCACGGGCCAGAGGTCAGGACTGATTTACATTAGATTAGGCTATAAACAGGTTTTTATCAAGCATGTCCTGTCTAAGGTGAACACAGCCACTTCCTATACTCCATTTCCTGTACTAATACGTGGCCACCAGTTGTCTTCTCAACACCAATGTGGAAAATAATGACGATGCCGTTAGCAAAGAGTTTATTGAAAACATATTTTGTTTTGTTAAAGGAGCTGCAGGCCACATTTACTGCCTCTAGAGATCACCAGAGACCACCTGCAACTCAGATCAAAACAAATGTGCACTTAATTTACTCAATGAAGTTGAGGGGGAAAAAGAAAGCAGCATCTGAACACAGTTTGTTGTTTCTAACATAGGCTGCCAAAACCGAGCTCAAACTATCAAACTGGGCACTGCTGATCAAATTTTGCTGAAGATTATGTACTACATTGCCTTTTTCTGACCTAAAATGTTTTCAGAAACAGATTTAGCACACTGTTTTGCTGTAATGTGAGAAACTTACTCACCAGGCTGCCATGTTGAAAACGGACGCGTAGAGGACAGAGAGAGACTCACTTGCACACTCACGCGCAGCTCTGAGAACGTGACTTCATTTTCTGCTCAGGACACCATTACTCCTTTATATTTTTACATAACAAATAGATGTTTGCTGACATCTAGTGAGGCTGAATATTGCATATTGCACCTTTAACATGAAAATGTATTAATTGGCATGTGGGATATTGTGCAGCAAGGTCCAATGTGGACAAACATGGGTGGAAGGGGGACATGAGAAAGAACAAAAAATATATTTGGAATATATATTCATAAAATGCTTGTTTCTAACTTTTAGTTGGATAGTTTTACCTCTAATGTCTCAACAAGTGATTCAAATTTCAGTCTTAGAAAGGACCATCACTTTTTTTAAAGTGCTCATATGCAACCTGTGGTGAGAGGATGAACCACCCACTTCTTGACCACAGAAAGGAAAATTCATGCAAGTTGGGTGTTTTCTCTCTACAAGGCTGAAGTGTTGAAGTACAAACTACTTAAAAGAATTATTTTGGAAAGTGGCATGTAGTAAGTTTAATAGTGTAAAGGGTTAGTTCACCGAAATCACAAATACTTATTTTTTCACTAATTCTTAGTGGTATCCAGCCATGTAGTCTGGTGTTACTTGATGATTGGAAATCTCACCACCCATTGATCGTCTGGAGATTTGTAAATCCAAAATAGTAGCTTGAACAGTGGCAAGCATGGCTGCTAAGGAGCCTGCACCTTGTACATTTTTTCAAGGAGACACCACTACGTTCTCCCTCCATTGTCCTCATTGGTAGGCACACAATTTCTGCATGTCACCGCCCCAATATGAAGGATATGCAGATATTCTTTTTATATCCATCTATTTATCTGCAAGGCTAATAGGGCTGCAATGATTATTTTATTCATAGATTAATCTGATTATCATTTTCGTGATCAATTGACTAGTTGTTTGGTCCATAAAATGACAGAAAATGGTGAAAATTTTGATCACTGTGATGCCCTCAAATGTCTTGTTTTGTCAACAAAGCAGAAGCCAAAATCTGAGACTCAAAACATTTAAGCAAATACCAAAATAGTTGACAATGAATTGATTAATCTGGTATTTGTTGCAGCCTTAATGGCTATAGCATTAGATAAGTTTGTACATTTCATGATATGATTTGGCCCCCAAACATATGAAGAGTAGCCATCGAAGTTATCTCATTTAACTGAAATGCCTGTGTAATTATTGTTCCGTTCCCTCCTCAGATTTTTCTTTTTCACAATGTGACCATCATCTATCCTGAGGACTTCACTCAGTGTACGACACGTGGGAGTTTCGTCACTCACTGGCATGAAACGGCCTACAACATGTTCACTTTCTCCTGCCTGTTCCTGCTGCCGCTGGTCATCATGATCACCTGCTACACTAGGATCTTTTGTGAGATCTCCAAACGACTGAAAAAGGACAACTGTAAGTTCAGTATGAAGCTCTGTGGATCAGTTTACATCACAGATTGTTCAACCCTTTTATTAGTAGACATACTTTTTTGTTCTTACATTTTGAGATGTGTCTCTTGAGACTCTACTGCCCTTCCAATACAATGTGACCAGTTACATCCATAGTATTGATGTGAGCAGCATTGAAAATTTACATTTAAGCTGTTCACAGTGTGGTTTTCACATGAGCTGTTGAGGCTCCAGGGTTGGCAATACCAGTCAGGTGAATGAGCGTTTGGTCCACTACTTTGTTCCAGACTGAAAAATCTCAATAACTATCTGATGGATTGCTGTGAACTTCATGGTCCCCACAGGATGAATCCTACTCACAGGGTGATACCCTCATTTTTCCTCTGGTGCCATGAGATGAGATGCATTTCAATAACACTGGTAATTCTTTAATGTATAGTATAGTGTACATGATTTCTCAATAAATACAAAAAATCCAGCTGTACTTTGTGTTTAGACTGCTGACAGTTAGCATTTAGCTCAAAGCAGCACTAGTGTGGCTATAGACTGTTGGTCTTGTTTAAATGTATTTTTTTGATGCTGCAAACAGAAGTATCAGTGGCAGAAATCTCAATGTTATGCAGGATTTTCCTAAAAAAATGTTTGGGTTCAAAAATAATCCCTATTAATCATTAATTATGACCAAAAAGCATTTTTTCATGTTTTGATGTTTTTGGGACGTTCCTGGGAGACAGCCATTAGGCAGTGGTGTGTAGCCCTGAGCTGATAACAGCATGCAGTTTGTGGGGACCAACAGTTACATGTCCATCTCCATCTTTCTCCTCAGCTCTCTGTCTGTGAGAGCTGCAGAGAGAGACATGCACGCACCCCGCACAACACACACACACACACACAGGCAGAGCAGACTGAGCACAGCCACAGGATGAAGGATTGTTTCACCTGCGTTCACACAAAATCCAGCTAGGTGCTGAGGTTTGAGAAACAAGCAAAAAATGTTTTATTTCTCTGATTTACTGCTTTGTTTTTGGTAGGACTGCTCCCTCACTTCATTCACTCGCTAGCTCTCTCAACCCATGTTGTCTCTCTCCCTCCCTTGTTTGTGGAGCCAGGGAGGAGGCCCGCAGTTGGCCAACAGTATCTGACAAATACTTCATATTCTACCTTTAAAACCTGACCAAGTAAAACTTAAACATTATGAGTGAGAGACGTAAGTGTTTTTGTAATTTGGCTGAATTGAGGTTTTAAATGCATTGCAAAGCAACTCCCCAAATCTTGAAGTAGGAAGAATGATGATCATTTTCACTAAGTCTGAATGCATAAGGCAATATTAGCACATATTGAATAATATATTTATTATGTATCAAAGCCCTTTATAATGTACACCATGTTTTGTTTCTGTCATCTGTTGTGCTCCCAGTGCCCACTAATGAAGTGTATTTGCGGCGTTCGAAGAATAACATCCCCAGAGCCCGGATGAGAACTCTAAAAATGAGCATTGTGATTGTCTCATCTTTCATTATCTGCTGGACTCCGTACTATCTGCTGGGTCTGTGGTACTGGTTCTTCCCCGATGACCTGGAGGGGAAGGTCTCCCACTCACTGACCCACATCCTGTTCATCTTTGGGCTTGTCAACGCCTGCCTGGACCCGGTCATCTACGGCCTGTTCACCATTCACTTCCGAAAGGGGCTCCGTAGGTATTACTGCAATGCTGCCACGGCGTCCGACCTGGATAATAACACGGTTATAACCGGATCTTTCACATGTACTGCCAACTCTTTGCCGCTGAAAAGAGAGGCGAGCCGTGCCAGCCAGGAGAGATTCATGCCGAGCAGCGATAACCACAGCAAAGCAGAGTCGACGTCATCAAGAAACAGCTTTTTAACGGCAGACAATGATGCAGAGAGAAATCCAAACCAGTCCAGCCCTGATAGCATCATATGAGGAGAACACAGGGTGGACATTTTTTACTTCTGTTTATAACTGTTTTATTTATTCAGTTTTAGTCTGTCTGACTGTCTGATGTGAGAATACTGCATTTCCTTTTGGCTTACTTTACAAATCATAACATGATTAAAGTAAATACACTGGTTGCTCTACACTAACATAATGAGCTCCTGTTATAAGGTCTTTGTAAACTGTGACTCGTGTTCATCTTGAATGAAACGTATTCACTGTAATTTGGAGTGTCTATCGTGAATCCATTGTAAGCCCCGTGGAAAGAGAAAAAAATGACACAAGTAGATGTAATTCTAAGCATGTAAATTCCTGTTGCATCAAACTGCAGTGCAATTTCTGTGCAGATTGCTTATGCAAACACTCTTCTACGTCTATAGTGATGTGTGGCAGTGGGATCCCTGAGGGGACTGCTGCCTATAATCAGTGGTGAGTCACAGTCCAAATGGAAAGGCCATTTCTACCCTTTTAGTGTGACACATATGTGATATGTGGCAGAGAAGTTTAAAATTATCCTCCTCTCTATGGGAAAAAAAGATGTGCTTTTCTTCCGTTCAGAACACAATGAGACAGGTAGTTTCGGGTGGAGTACCTATGTAAGTTCATCTGTTTGTTGATGATTAGAGGAACCTCAACTGTAGACAGGTGGGAGATTGGTGTGATAATTTTAGTAGCGTATCACTAAAAATTATAGCAACTTGTGCTTTTTTATGTTTACAAAACAGACAATGTAGCTAGGAAAATCATTTAATCTGGGTAGTTTGGGAAATACAAGTAACAACCAGGCCTGGAACTTCATCATTTTAGGGGAAAGGACACTCGGCTTTTGGTGTTGACAGTTTTTGTGCAGGCACAAAGGAAAAATTCCAGGGCAGCAAGGCCGTCAAGTAAAATGGTAATCTTAAGTCCACAAAGATAATGGTAATATGATAATGATAATAATTTAACTTAAGGGTTAAGTATGATTTTATTTGAAAAGTATGAATGAGATGGATTTTATTTCAAATAGGCCAAAATAAATTAGTAAATACATACACAAAATAATTATTTGCAAATTAACAATATGTCTACAAAATCCTGAGTCAGAAGTTCATACACGTTTATCCCTGGACTAATCAGAGACACTGGACTTGAAGATGGGGAGTCAAGAGGACTAATGTTAGATTTATTACCATTAATGTTACAAAAATTAGGCTATAAAATTCTTCTTATCCCTACATATGCCACTGGGCCAGCTAAGTCAACGTAGTGATATGCGAGCAATTCGTAGTGTTTATTGTTTTAATCATACACTAATTTATCAAACTGTAGTCATAAATAGTCCAGTTTTCCAGTGGTCATAACAGGCTACATAGCGAATCCACTACTGGTTATTTATGCAGTATCACTTGATGTCGCCCAGTAAGAATTCAGAATCTCAAAAAAAAAAAAAAAAAAGACACTGGAAAGAGGCAGAGGAGAAAATGGCTAAATCAGCTGGGACAGTGAAGGCCGAGCTCATAATTTTTTGACAGGTGAAAAATGATGGACTTCATGGCTTCCATGGAGTTCATGCCCTGGCAACAACCGCTGTTTTTTACAGAGGTGTATTTCCAGGTCTTGTGTGGAAGATTATCTGGTTCACTTTCTACTGTAGCTACAAGACATGATAATCTTAAACTGAGATAAGAAACAGAATCCATGGTTTCTGCATGCATTGCTGTATGCATTAACTCTGCCTGAATGTGAAATCAAGTACACCAAATAATTTAGAGATTTTCTATTTATCTATATAGTTCTATAGTTCCCTATGCCCAAGGTGAAGTCTTCAGATTGTTTATTTTGCCTGATCAACAATTCAAAACCCAGAGTTATTCAGTTTATTCTTACAGGACACAAAGAAAATAGATAAGGAAAATATTCAGATTCAAGAGGCTGCAGTGAATTTTCTCATTTTTCTTAAAAATGATTCAGTCATTAAATATTATTATTGTTACCAACTTATTTTCTGTCAGCCAACAAATCCATCAAAATACAATTATGAAAATTGTCTCATTCAGTTTCTTGCAGAGAGTTAAATATGAAGATCGATACCACTCTCATGTCTGCCCGTTAAATATGACAATACCACCAGCAGTTGGTCGGCCTAGCTCAGCATAAAGACTGGAAACAAGGAGAGACTGCCAGCCTGACTCTCAAAACATCACAAAATCAGCCTACCAGTTTACACGCCCATTAACTAACATGTTATGTCTTGTTTAATCAGTACAAAAAAAGTATTAAAATGACCTATTGTAGTTTTATAGAGGGTTATGTTCTGGACTACTTATGCTAAAGTAAGTTGTGGCTAAGAGCTGTAGCTTCATATGTACCATAGAGACAAATACAGACAAATTTCTCAGAATTTCCAACTACTCTTTTATCAACTTAATTTGATAATTTCAGTTATTCATTGTAATGTAAAAATAAGCTCAAAGTCCCATTTAACGACTTTTGTTGCTTTCAGCTGTTCAACAGGTCGTCATTTAGCTTCAGAAGCAGGCAAGCAAATCACTGACACTGTTATTTATGCTGTTTGTTTCTTTTACCTTAGCTTTGCCAATGAGTGTCTGTTAATACCAGGGGGAAATAAATGTATAAAAAAAGGCCAATATTACAGTTAATTGAATGTCTCTGGGAAAAGGAAAAGCTATCTTAAGTAACTTTGAGGCTGGGAACTATGGTGGCAGTTTCTTTTACATGTTACAATAAAATAAAATGTTGATAAAGCAAAATGGCACAAGCAACTTACTACAGAACATAAATATAAAAGAAACAAACAAAATATCAAGTAAGTATAACACTGCACTCAACGGCAAACGGTGCCTCTGCCTCCTTGTAGGAACTTACTTTAATTTGAGAGCCAATTGTTTGGACTGATTCTTTTCTCTGATAAATATCTCATGTTGACAGTAGCACACATCAAGCTGTTTGAATAGAGCGTCAGTCCCACAGACACCACATTATTATGATCTGATATGACTGGTGAAGATGGAATACAAATGATTCAACAATGTAGATAAATGTTTCTGTGCTGAGAACAGCAGAGATGCCACATAAATGATACAAAAAGAGCTCAGTGAAATGAACACCACAAGCACACCCTGTCACAAGAATTCCCATTACCATTCTGCCATTAATCTAAACTCAAACCAATCAAGAATAATGCTACAGATTGCTGTTTGGTCATAGATGAACAATATGGTCTCTGATAGAGTGAGATCTTCCAACTCTGAGCCCATCTCACCTATTTTCATCTAATCTGCTGTTACCCTGGAAATCAATAAATATAGACATTTAGTCGCTGATTATGCTCCCATGAATCTGAATGTGTCAGTTTGCCAGACATAAAACCAGAGAATCCAACTACTAAAGCTACCCATCCGTCTCTGTTTTTCTTATGTATACATGAACCTGACAAGCAAGGCTTTTGATTTAAAAGGATAGTTTGAAATATCTGAGGTTGTATGAGTTACTTATAGTCAGTGTATTAACTATAGCAGATGGCGGTCAGCACGCCCTCAGTTTGGAGAAGCAGAGGGGAGCACCAGCAGAGAAGCTAAGCAATGAACTGCTGTGGACAGGATCAGTAGCTAAAGGTATTTTATCCACTTTAAAAAAAAGGTCCATAGTGTAGTGTCAGTTCAAGTGTTTAGAATATCTTTACTGCTTTACTTTGCAATGAGGTGGCCTTTTCCAGACTGGCATTGAGCCAAATATTGCTTGCACAATATAATTTCACCTCAATGTACCATGTAATTTCATCTCACAGAACATGGGAGTGACCTGTCTATCACTGCCTCAATGTCCTGGTTAGTTAGTGTTATACTGTGATGTTGGTGTTTTAAAAGTATAGTTCAGATTCACACGATGACACAAACAAACAAATTCTGAGGCAAGAGGAAGACTGAGGCAGCAGTAGACCAACATCTCTCATGTTCCACTAGGTAAAATGACTGATTTCAGCTATGGAGTTTGGTTGGTTTGGTTGGTTTCCTGTCAGAAAAGACTGTCTGACAGCAAAGTTAAGTAGTGAAATTATTCTGAATATAGCAAACTCTTAAAATGATATAGATTTTTTTAGGTGGACCTTTTTTATGTGGCTAAAATACATTTTGTTGTTGACCCTATCCAGAGCAGTTCATTGCTTAGCTTCTATGCAGGTGCTCTGCTTCTCCAAACTGGGGACATGCTGACCACCATCTACTTCAGGTGATACACTGACAATTGACAAGTACCTCATACAATCCTACATCAAACCGACCTATCCCTTTAAAGCTACTACAAGGAATTTTCATATTGATTCATAAGATCTGCTCCTGCTTCTTTGTGACTGGCTAATGTACGACTGACCCAGTGGCAGGCATTAAGAATATCTACATGGAAACAGCCAATCTTCTGATGGTCTTGTTTGCTTATGTAGGTCATACAGAGGCATCAGTGATAAATTGAGACTGTTTATAGGTTAATTGAGACTGATAAATTGACAGTTAATACCCTTGTAGTACCTTTAATGCAAAAAAGAGTGATTGTGTTTAATTTACATTTTGCTCATCAATAAGGTCAGTGGATTAAAGTGAATTGAATTAAATGTTTGTTTTTTCCATTAACTTGTAAATTCTATCAGTGTCGTGAGACTGTTAGATGCACAAGAACATACCTCTTCTTGTGTTACTGCCTAAAGCAAAACTAAACCTGAACTTTCACAGTATAGACAGTCAAAGCCCTGAATGGGTTTTAATGTTATAAACGCTTTCAAGACTGTTGCATGACCGCTAAAATTTTAATTAAATTAATCAAATTAAGTAAAATCTCAGCATCCTGTCCTAGCTTTTTGTCTTCTGACATTAAAAACATGACACATGAAACATTCAAGGACCCCAAAGGCAACATAATGCCAACGTGTCGTGACTGAGTACAGCCCAGTCATAATCAGCCTGAATACACTCATCCTTTAAAAATACATATTAGAGATGTCCTACCAGCATCACAGATATAAAAATGTTGCCTAATGCAACACAAGAAACTCATTCCCTTTTCTGCAGAAAGACAAAATAAGAATTTATTTTATATCGGTATTGTATGATCACATTTAGTCTCCTGAGATCGATTTGAGACAAGGCTTGCTGAAGAGTCTTGTATGCCATGTGCATTTAAAAAATATATTTTATTGTCCCTGTGGAGAAATTTGGCTTGAGAAATAGTGCTACACACAGCCCTACAACCTTTGATCTAGTTACCATGGCATTTATTGCTTACCCCAAACTTCATAAACAGAACTCTTACTACTTGCTTCAATTTAGCCATAGTTTTTAGTAATTTTACTGAATTCTCTTATTTGCTGCAATGTGTACTGCCTTCATGGTTTATAGCTCTGGGGAAAATTTTATGTGATCATTTTCAATATTTTGTTAATTCATTGTTTCTCAAATGATATGTGACGATCACATTTATATATTCATTAGGTATGAAAGGGATGTAAACAGCATCCATAGGCCCTATGTGCAAGAAGTGTGTGCCCATACACCAGGCAGAGTAACAGAAATCAATATGGATCAATAAACTTGCAACTATAAAATAAATATCAGTTGCTGGATTGAATGCTTGCAGTTCATCATCTATTGTTTACTGGAAAAATATGTCTGCCAAAAAATTTGAATTCATCAAAAGTATTTCAAAAACAGAAAATTCTGTCTTCCAATGTATTTTCAAGTCAATGTTTCAAGATGATTCAGACACTTTTATTTAAATCTTTTTTCACTTTAAGGACCAGGGTGTAGTGTAGCAGTTTTAGTGGCATCTAGCAGTGAGAGATAGCGCACACACCTCGCCTCTCCCCTCCGTTCCAAGTGTGTAGGAGAATCTACAGTGACTGCAAAATTCATGCAACACATAAAAGGTTTGGTTTGTCCGTTCTGAGCTACTGTTGAAAGATGGTGGTGCAACATGGCGACCTCCGTGGAAGAGGACCCGCTCCCTCTGTAGATATGTTGAGCCCATGTGAGCCAGTTCGCAGAGTGGGTCTGTCCTGGAAGTTCCAAACGTGACCATGCTTTTGCCATCAGGGCCCCTCGACTCTGGAACGACTTGCCTGAGAAAATAAAGCTTGAAGAATCAGTGACATCTTGTAAATCACTTCTTAAAACCCATTTTTATAGACTTGCTTTTATGTGAGGTTGTCTTCTTAATCTTAAAATTTCATTTTTGATCTAATTTTCTGTTATTTTGTTTGAATTTTATTTTATTCATGTTAACACTACATGATATTTTTATCCATTGTGTTCCATTTATTTATTCATACTCACTAGATAACATCATGTGATGGTATCTCTGCATTCTTTTCCCTTTATTTCTATTTAGTTTATTGACATGTTTTTCTTCTTTTCAATTGTTCCCATCTCTTTTACTGTTCTGTCTTATTTTTACTATATTTTAGTGTCTTTTGCTTGTGTTTTAATTTAACCTCAATTATAGCTTAATTTTGTCTTGCTTCTGTTTGTTTGATTGTTTGTCTGTTTTGGCTTTCTGTTTTGATATCCTGCTCTTTTGGTTTGTCTTGCAAAGCAGTTGGTAAACTCAGTTTTTAAAAGTGCTGCATAAAGATTTTTTAAATGATTTAATTTAGTATTATTATTGTTATTACATTCCATCTCCATATAAATCACTGAAACTTTAATTTCATAGATTTGTTGAAAAAGAAACCCTTGCAACACTACACTGCACTAGATTTACTGTAGAAGCTTTAAAACCACATGAAATGAACATGAAAACAAACACTGTACATAGTAGTACCTCTGTGGAAAAAATGATTTGTTGCAGTTCAGTTCAGCTGGCTGTAGTTCTGCTGTGTCTCTGCTGTACCATCTCAGCAGTTTCCTGCAGCTGCTTCCAAGTCTGCGTTATAGCTTTGTTCCTTTCATCTACAGACAGCGCTCTTCACATGAAAACATAAGAAACACATGACAAGACACTACTTTAACATAATAAATATGAATTGTTTGTGCTATGGAGCCCACATATCATCTGACTCAGCTTGGGAGTAAATTTCAAAAATAACTGGACACCACATATTCAGATTACAGTGGCATAAAGAAAAATGCAACCTTTGCTGAAGGTAAAGATCGCAGGTTTCCTCTAGAGTGAACCAGCTCAATGTTTCTTGTTGTTGTGGAGAGTCTGGAAGTGAAACAATGTACTGCTTAAAGATATCAGACTCTCCAAAATTGAAGATGAAAAGCTGACTCTGGCTTCCTTCTTTAGAAGACTCACTCCAGGTGGGGTCCCGGTCTCCTGTTGAGACATAAAAGCTTATTTGCAGCAGTTCAAGGTTCATGTAACCTTGTATCAGCAGCTTTTATGCTTACACATCAGTGTTAATGTGAACATACAGAAATCATAAAAACGTAATCAGCAATTCCATCATCAAATTTTTCTCCTGAAACTTCGACTATGGGGCAATGGAAAACAAAAGGTTTACCTTTTATGAGCAGGGTTTGCTGTCTGGTGTTCAGAGTGTAAACTGGATTGCAGGGAGTAGCAATCATATGAGTTGTGGGAGGAATCAAGAAGCACGCAGTGGTTTTGTTAATGACATCTTGGAGGAACATTTTTCCATTTCTTTGCACCACAAGCGACTATTTGAGGCAAAAAAATAAGACAGCAGGGCCCAAATAGTAGAAAGTTATTATACTGTCACTTCTATAGAAATTTCCTTCGTATTAGGAGCTTTAAATTTTTTATCAACAACTTCACTGTTCTTACCAAGCTCTGCAGAAATGGCACGGATGCAGTGACAGTTGGGAGGTCTCCGCTGTGTTTTGGCCTGTGGAGATACAACAGTGTGTGAAAATGTTTTCTCTGATGCAATATGCTTGCATTTCATTTGTCAGGGAAAGTTAGTTGTCTACATTAAATATGGAAATATCTCAAACTCAGGTAACCTTTCAGTGATTTGAGTTGTGCAGGATCGTGTCCCTCGTCCTGTGGTGACTGAAAGGATTGCTCCATTTTTACACAAAACCAAAAGGTGGACTTTTGCTGCGGTAAAAGTCTCGGAATCATCAGCAGACACAGGCCAGTAATCCACAAACTGTATCCTGGAGAAGCTACTGTCTGTTGCTGACACTGAGACAACAGACAATGGAGACCCTGAAGAAAGACAAAGACATGAGAATCAAAGGCCCCCTTCCTTCAGGAAAATCCTACATCAGTAATACTCCACTTGCAGCCCGCATGGCCAAATCTGTCCCCCTATAAGGGCGCCAGGTGGCCCTACTAATTCACAATGAAAGTAAATTAATTCACCCTGTTTTCCCAGGAAAACCAGTTTTGTGTGATGGGATACATCTGGCTGATCTGTGTGGTGGCCTTTCAGGCTGCAAAGTGCAGACAGTGAGCAGGGCAAGACAACTCTTAACAGAAGACAAGCAAAAGTTATGCAGAATGAGGATAATTCTCATAAATGTGTATTTCATACTGGAACAGCTGAAATATGATGTTCATTCTGTCCCTGGTAGGAGACATTTATGTTTATGAATCATCCAACATTTCAGTGATTGCATGATGGAAGAGGTTCCAGCATGTTTAATGTTTTATAGACTCTCTCAAATGTTACCAAAGTATTTTAAATTCTGTAAAATATCTGATTTATCAGGCACCAAGCTAATTTAGCAAATAAGTTAAATTAATAAGTCAGTTAATTTGAAAATAAAGAATTTCAAAGAAGAATGTTTTATCCGATAAATTACACTGGCCTCTAGTCCTTTTGCAAAAGTGGCCCGGGGAAAAGCAAATCGAGTATCCCTGTCCTAAACTTATGGTAAGTGTTACTGTCATACTGCAGTTGCAATGAGAAAAGTGTGAAAGTATAAATGTTTACATATTATTTGATATCTCAAATTAGTTTTAAATGTGGCTACAACATTGGATTTGACTAGAATGTCAGAGATACCTCACCATGAGGTTTGCTTACCACATTTCCCGTCCCAGACACACACCAAACCATCATTGAGCCCAAGCACTATGTATTGGGTGCATCTACTAACAGCGGAGCAGAGGATTTCCTTTGCATTTGGCCACAAAACATCTGGCATCGGTTCCACATCTGCTTCAAAAAGAGAGAGTCAAAACCAAAAATGTATGCCTCTTCCTCACATGAAGTGACCAAGAAAATCCATCAGATTCATCTTTGAACAAGTAAGTATCCCACCTGGTTTGCTCTTTGGTCTTTTTTCAGCAAATAATGAAGAAGATTATGGCTGCCACTCCACCACACACAGACAGCAACAGGCAATCCTGTTGAGAAAAGGTCAGAGATTAAAGATGACATGAAAAAGAGCATAGCCTGACACTACATGCCTCTATAGGGTATTAAATGAAATTGAGGGATGAACTCTATCAGAATTAGTTATTCATTAAAACAGAGGGACTCTGTTTATGATCTATTCTTATCAAATATTTACAGTGGAAAGGGCTCTTAGACAGTACAAGGCAACTGTTTTACATTATTCTTTACCAGTGAAAATACACATATCATTCATCACTCAAATACTCATTTACATTACAAACCTGGCTGAGACTTTTCTTTGCTGTCACCAGGAAACCGACCACAAGGCAAAAGAAAGTGGTTGGTGCAGCATCTGAAAAAGATTCAATATAACCGATGAGACAAGAAGCAGGCTGAGCATTTGGATTTAGATTTAACAATTTACATGCTACACAGGAAACGTTACCAAGTGAACAATTTTGGTTTCAGATGTGGGGATGGAATCAAGGGCTCCTCAGCCCAACTAGAAAAATAAAAAGACTGAAGGAGCAATATATAACAATTGCACACCCAAAAATCGGTACAGTAGTCCAAACAGTGAGCTGGAGCCATAAATGGCATATTAAATAGGTTGAAATTTTATTGAATATACAGTCTATGGTTGAACTGAGTTGTTTTTCCTTGTCCCCTCCTCTTCAAACTTGATGATGGCTCAGGCAGGCTGCAGGACACTGCAGGAGTGCAAGACAGCGCAACATTGTAATTTGACAATAACAAGTGACATTGTAAGTGATCAGCTGTTTATAACTTTCAATTGTCTGTCAATGAAAAAGCTAAGCCTGTTATCCTGAAAACAAAGTCTACTGCTTCATAAATACACACATTTAGTTTGAGTTCACTGACTGCCAGCCAGATTCCATTAAAAAGTTGCTAAATTTAACTGTTATAAACATCTACTCCTTCAAAAATATTATTGATGATTTGTTTTGACTCATTAACGGACACTAACTCATTGGAAAACATTCTGCATTAATTTGAACTCCGATTAATGTGAAACAGGAAAACAATAACACAAGTTATGGGCCGGGATAGAAATTTCAGTGGAGGACATCATCGCTGTAGCACTGTTGCCAGAGAAGCCAGTGTTTCAACTTGTTTCAACATGTTTCCTTAACTCTGATGACATATCAAACTTATTACAGTAAATATATTACAGATTTTTCCTTTAAATATTTCACACAATCAAAGACTGCGTATTTATTACATGTATTAAATCTACAACAGAGCTATCATAGCAGGTCAACTTCGAAATGCTGAAAGCATTTGTGTCAACTTTATTACACCTTGGGCTGTCAACTGTTTTTACTGCATCTGTATTGAAAACATGTTCCTCTCGTAGACTGACTGCTGCTGGTATCTACATCCGTAGCCAAACAGTGTGTCAAAAATTCTGTCATTTGTAAGACCTCATGTGGACCATCCAATGCCTTTCCTGCAAAACAGCAGAAACATATTAACAGTATGCTTGTGTTTATTCTTTTAATTCAATTTGCAAAAGTAAACAATTGACAGAACTGGTGGGACACATATACACAGTAGGGCTGCACAATATGGCATAAATTTATGAAAATGAAGATGTGATATTTGTTGGGGTCTGTAACAAACAAACATGTTTTCTTTCATCTACAGAACAAGACTGTCAGGCCAGGGCATCTCTGCAGCATTATATGCGTTTCTCACAACTTCTTTCTTCTAAAAAACAACAAACTGCATTTAGTTCTGGTTCAGTGATTTGGATATTGCACTTGGCCAATCTGCAATTATGAATAATATCCAATTAATTGGGGCTAATACACAGTTATTAACAATGAGCATATAATAACTGACAGGAACATACAGGCACACAAACCTCTCATCTGCACCATCACCTCTGTTTAGACACACAAAACATACATAAACAGAATGGATTTCTGTTTGGTTCAATTATACTAGAGTGTAGCTTGTATTAAACGTTTGCTCACAATAAAATTATACCTGCTGGAATTTTGGGTGGCTTGATTTTAATCACCACTGCAACTGGAGACCATTTCACATCCACATCTCCAGATGAGTTTGGGTCCTGAGGATAAAAAGAAAATTCCAGCTGCCTAAAAGTTTTTTTCAAATTAACTAAAATAGTGAACTTGCAATTCAGTGATGTATAATACTATCTAGCGGCAGTTAAAATGGCGAATGTTCTTAAAAACTGGAAAAATGCAAGAAAAACTGTGGAAAAGTGCTTCTCAGGTCGATAATAGAAAGGAAAGGACTGAGAAAATGTAATATGCTAATTACAGTATGTGCACAAAGGCACTTAACGACATGTCAATCACAAAACAAATGGCAGCTGGATTGCAACACCTTTCAAGCTTAGCACTCCTTCTCAGGTAGTATCACGTCCCAGCCTTTTTTGTGCTCTTTCTGCCATTATGTGCCCGTATTTGTGCACCAACTGTATTTAGCATACTACATTTTCTCAGTCCTTTCATCTTTAGCATGTTCTCACTTTTCAAGATTCAATGGCTCATCCCCTTTTTTGTTTGTGTTCAATTTAAACCTAAGCTCAGATTCAAATGGTAGCTGAAAATCACCTTTCACTATTAGTAAGATGCCTTTTGTGATGCCTCGTAAAAACCTATAGTCAGACCATACAATACCTGTTTTTGTGAGAGTGCCACCTCTAACTCTTTCAGCCAAGCTTCTGAGGGGAAGTGATAGACCTCGAGCCAAAGATCACCATTGCCTGGTAGGAGTTGTGAAATTCACATGATTCAGTTAATTAAAATCTCATAATAAACACAGCTCAAACAGAGAGAAAAGTCCTTACTTACAGCTGATCGATGCAGCTCCGTAATCTCCCCCTTCAGATAGTTTGAATGTCAGGCAGATGCTCCTTTTGTTGATATTTTCCTGACGTTGAAAGGATATTTTGAATCACATAAACATAATTACATAAATTCAAAAACAGAAACTATATCCTTTAAATATACATATGACATCATTTTGCAACAAAAACAAAAAACACACAACCTCTCAAGCTTGATTCATCCTCAATTCTCTGTAAATACCTTATCAATGATACATAAATCTTTTCTTGTGGTGAAAGTAAAAACATAGATTTCTCTCTTATGTTTTCTTTTACAATTATGAAGAAACTGGTGGTAAACAAACAAAATATAACAAGGTATATCTCAAGAAATGACATTGACAATACATACCATGATATTAATAACACTGAGGAGGTGAATACCTTCACAGTTGTATACAAAGACTCTGGCAACACCTGCAGTGGAAGATGACAGTAGCTGATGTCAATATGACGCTACATTTGTATAAAAGTACCTGTTTCTACAATTTCTGGAAAACCTTTTCTTAACCTTTCTTTCCTCTAATTCTTGGGTTTTATTGTCTCAGTTCAGTGCAAGAATAGTTCATGACTTCAGGGTCCAAATAAATGTCAATCTGTATTTGATTATGAGAGATGATTTACTGAACAGAAACTCAAGGGAAGCAGTACGTGATCAGAGGTGTATTAACTCACCCATATCATCAATAGCGCCAAGCAGATACGCCGTCTCAGCCATCCTTGTCATTTGAATAGATGTAATTTCTACTCTGTCCTCCAGCCACTCTGCAATACAGTTCAGAGACGATGGACACCACACAGACAAGCCCTGGGAGTGACCCAGACTGAGGTACCTGCCATCTTCTGAGCATGCCAGGCAGTTGGTGTTCTCTGGAAGCTGACGGATAAGTCACAACGGTGAAAAATGAATACTGACATTTCCATTGTACAGCCTTTTTGACATATTTGATATTGGACTACACAAATAATTTTGACTTGATATGATATTATTCAAAATAAGCATAGTTTAGGAAGAGTTTTGCTAGGTGGTTTGTTAATATTTGACATTTAACATCTCTGTAATGAACTCATTTCCAGAAACAACCCAATAAGTTCCAACCTCTCATCTGTACCTGTGTCACACCAGACAGTTCCAAAGTAGGTGTTTTCTTTCTGGATGTCTCTGCTTTGCAAGTGTCTTCCATTTCTGAGTCTGGGGTACCTTTTGTGGTGTACATGGACATCCTGTGACCAAAGCAATGTTCATTTTATACAAAGTATTTTGTTTTCTGTAACCTGCTGAGTTTGATGCAATGCTAGCTGGGCCAGAAAGTATGGGTAGTTTATCTACAGGAGTTATTAAGATGCATGCAAACATGTACAGTAGTTGTGGGAGAAGTAATGAGATCTTTTAGTTAAAACTACTAGAAGGAACTTTCATGTTGTGCTATAGACAAATGCAGTAGTTACCACCATCATAACCACAAAATATAACCTCAAAAATAAAATTATCTATCTGAAATATCTTCTTTTGCTTCTTTTTAACTGGCTAACTTTGCCTGGGATAATGTAAACACAGGCTCCTCCAGTCTGCATGCTGTAAACTATTTCATCTGATTTCAGTGAGAATCCGACCCAATGGCAAGCATTAAGAATGACTATATAGAAATAACCAGATTTCTCTCTGATGGTTAACCTGAGAATATTTCATAACCAGCTACAAGTAAATGTCCAGCATTCATAATTGTGCTTACATAAAAGGATAGAAATAGCTATTATCATCAAAAAGCACTTAAAGTGTCAGAACTAAAACATTATATTTAATTTTACAGCTGAGCTCATTCTAATGAGCAATATGAATATTTGTTCCATGCAACTGTGTAAATTCAACTGCTTATTATCCTTATATTGTATATTCTGTTCCTGTTTTTATATTTTTCCTGTTTATAGTGATCTTGTTTTTTATATGTCCTCTGTTAATTTATAAAAATGTTATTTTTTAGATTTTTTTTATTGATGCTTCTTTATATTTTTTGTGATTCACTTGCTGCTGTAACACTGTAAATCTCCCCACTGTGGGATGAAAAAAACGAATATCTTGACTTATTAGGAATTATAGATTAGAACGTAATCTATGATTTACTTTAGGTTTGAAAATTACTATATTTGTTTAACTATGAAGACTTTTGTAAATATAAATAAATGAATAAATAAATAAATAATTTGAGAAGGACATAAGTTGTTTCTCCCACAATCACCCAGTCGCAGTTGTTTTAATGTTGTGTTGCACCTCACCACAAGCCGGACAGCTGAGATCACAGGCACAATAAAAAAAGCTAATGCTGATGTAAGCTAACTGTTAGCGTTAACTTTGGTTTTGGGGGAAAGCAAAGCATTATTAGTGAACTGAGGCTAACAACACAGCAGAAATGTTCACCCAAGGTTGCTAACGCTAGCTACAACATCCACGGAAAGGAAGCGGACAGGTGAAGTCACACTGACCTTTGGTTAGCTGTTAATTAAAGAAAAAAAAAATCACAACATATCATTTTTGCCCACATTACTGT
Organism: Lutjanus argentimaculatus; assembly: GCA_034769285.1. Taxonomy (NCBI): domain Eukaryota; kingdom Metazoa; phylum Chordata; class Actinopteri; order Lutjaniformes; family Lutjanidae; genus Lutjanus; species Lutjanus argentimaculatus. Next base: position 18,342,911 of record JAWZSL010000002.1, read on the forward strand.
CCACGTTACCTTAATTTGGTCACTTCGTGATTTTCACACAAGCAGCCTTGAAGGGTGCTACGTGTTTCACGGTCGTCATGACAACAGTGCTTCCATGGACACACGTTGCTATGCCCACCTGCGGAGCTAACGGCTAGACCCGTGAATAGCCACGTGCACCATATTCAATACAATCAATTCCTCATTTTATGGTTATTCTTGAGAGCAGCATGATGTTCATTCTCTCATAACCATTTAAGTCTTATTCGCTACGGGTAGGATGCGGTCACGGATAACGGCTTTCAATATCTGCCAAGTTTCGGCTGTTTATAGGGATCGTTGAGCAAGATCAATATGCACAATTTGAGGTTTTGTTTAGTTTCTCATCTTACAACCCTTCAATATCCATTTAAATCAATAGTGAGAAATAGTACCAGCTGTGTTTTCTATTCACACACATAAACTCACAGTGGTTTTAACGAAACCCCTATCTCTGAAGCTCATTATCTTTTGGTGAGCTGTCTTTGAAGTAGCAAAGGAGACATGTTTAAGTATCTAACACTTTCTAATGAGTGACGTATACAGTCCTTTTATGGAAAGGGCTTTTGAACCAGTAATTAAGTAAAAGAAAACATAAGCATTGATGATCAGCGACCACAATAAAATATCAAGACAAAAATCACTTGGATGTTTTTATTGTTTTGAATTTTGCACAACTTGGAAAAAGAAAGTATACATTTGTAAAATTCAGTTCATAGTGCATACTCTCTTCTCTGACTCCTCTGTGATGAAGATGAGGCTTTCCCTTCAGCAGGTATGTAGTACATAAAAACATCTACTGTGCTGTAGTGCCTTATAAATATTCAGCACCAGTCCAGAAAACAAAACACCTTATGAACAGTTTATTGTAGCTTGTGATTAAGACTTGCACAGATACATAAAATTCATTTAGTGATTTTGTAAGAAATATTCTGTCTTCAAGATGAGTGACTCTTTCATCATACTCAATAACCCACAGATAATTATGGTCTCCATCAAACTCAATGACCCACAGGTAATTATGGTCTTTAATCAACCACTGGACACCATGTACCATTTCCTGCCCGCAACCTCCTCATAACTACCACCCACTAACCTGAAAGTGATTGAGTATTGTTATTTTTTTGTGCTTGAAATATCAAAAGAATCACTGAAGACAGTCTTCCAATCAAACTGCTGCATGTCAGTCAGATGGGATGTCAATAGGAATACCAGCTGCAGAATAAACCAAAGTGATATTCTTCATGATAAATACCTGACTGTATACCTCAATGATGATTATGAAAAACAGAGTACCAGAAAGATTATAAATGCAACTGATGAGTAAGCTATGTCATCATAGCCAATCACACTGTGCACTAAACAATGTTTAAATTACATTATGAAACATTTCCTCCAGAAAGTAATATTCAAACATGTGAGAAAGCCACTGTTGGCGTTCATTTGAGCAGTGAAATGGCTAAGACAGGTTTAACTGTAACAGCTAGCAGTATTATAAGGCAGATAAAAGATGTGTGAATATTGAGTCTGTGTAGATATTGGCAGTTTGAAGATTTTGTACTATAAAAGTGTAATCTTAAGGCTTCTACAGTATGTCACTGACCGCGTGATAACATTCAGTACAAAAACTGTAACCAAGGTGAACAATTACAATCTGAGCGGAAATTTTACTTGCCTGCCCCCCTCCCCCCTTTTCAGACTGGGTTTAGTGCAAAAAAATAAAACTAAATGGGCATTGATTATTAATGGGAAACAGAAGGGTACAAAACCATCCAGGGTTCTGTTTAAAATACCCAAGTACCACAACTGGCTAGGATATCGGAAATGTACACTTTTTTTTTAACCAATATGGCTGCATTATTCCCTGAAGACCAAATATAGGGCTGACTATGAAATCACTCAGTGTCAACAAAGTCCCCCACTTGACCCGTCCTAAGTCCTGTCCCTTTTGCTCTATGCTCCAATAATAGTTGAGCAAGCTTGGCACCTCAGTTAACTTTCTTCTTTTCCTGTAAAAGCAACATATAGGGTCACATCTTCAGTAAACTAATATTAGCAAAATGATAACCACAAACCATGATCTTTTTTCTGAACCTGCCTGAGTAGTTTTTGTGCTGACACCTACCCAAGTCAAGTTTTTGTGGCTGAACCTAACAAAACTGTGACTGACAACTGAAAATAATAATTAAAAAAAAAACAAAATAACATGGAAATTATAATTCATCAAAGTCTTAAAGTGACAAGAGTGCTACTGTGTTAAATCAAGTGTGCATGCTCAAGTTTTGCAAATCTCGGGTTCCCTTCCAGACATGACCCTAACATGTTAGCAAAACACTAGCTTACTAGATAGTTAATGATTGCTACAGATTAGCTTGCTTGTTAGCATTTTGATAACATTTGCTAATCAGGACATTAATATATGAATATATAGCAAGTACAAAACTAAGTACAAAAAACAAAACAAAACAGGAAACTAGAAAATTGACCAAGGAAGTGCCAAGCTTGCTCAACTGTCTTTGGAGCACAGAGCGAAAAGGTGCCAGATTTAGGAAAAGTCTATTTAATATTGTCTCCCATTTTGTAGTGCTGTTTGAATTCTCCAATAATCTGACAATACTATGTAATGTACCATCATGCTTTGCGTAGTATGTTTTTTCCTTTTTAGTGAATAGGTGAGCAGTTTCAGACACGGTTTCAGTGTTGGTGAAAGGGCTGCTAACCTCTCGTCTGAGGCCTTTGGTGCCATTTCAGCATTAATATTTAGAGGACATCTTTAACATAGTCCCTCTGGGTCGGGTCAGACAGACAAAACATAAAACACAAACCTTTGATCTACTCTCTCCCACCTTGCACCTCCAGCTACTTGTTAACAAACACTTTGATCTAATGAGACCAGACGCTTCAAGCTGAGGAGACCAGCAACACAGAGCGAGAGGAGGAAGACAGCTTAAAATAAATACATCAGTAGTTCTAGGAAAGAAAAAGAGAGAGATTAAGACACTTTTTCCAGTGGGTTAAATACTTTAAACTAGACTTGGTGTCTGATTAACATGTCAGTAAATCTGTGACTGATCTTCCTGGTGAGGAAAATCATCTTTCCTCACCAGATCAGCAGCCATCAAGGCAAATATTTTGGTCCCTTTACCAGTCATCCAGAAGAAATAGGTGTGGTAAATAAATACTTTAAATACAAGTGCATTTGGGAGACAGCATATACCTCAATGTACTGTACTGCAGCAGATGCATGTCAACCTCTTTCCAGTTTTTTCTCATTGTATTCAGCCTTTACAGCCTTTGTATTGCAAAATATGTTCATTTTAATACATCACTGTGTATATTATTAAGTCTTAAAGTTATTATTTTGTGGGAGAGAATGAGATTGTTTCACTTGTTTCCAGGCTAAAATCAACTTTATTTAAAAATCAAATTTCAATATCTTGATGCTAAATGCAGCAATGGCTTTAAACTTGTCTTGCGTTTAAAATAAACGCCTTAAGCATTAAAGGAAAATGAACTGGGAACAAGTGGAATTATCTCACATCATTTGCATAATAAGACGTGAGGGCTGGATCTGAGATTAAATGACTTTAAACATTTCAGGGTTTTTTTTTAACTTTCATATGAAACTATTTTTTACGCTGCATATTGAACTTTATAAAAAAGGAAAGGGGAAACCATGCCTGGAGCTATGTTTGATTTAACAAAGTCAAAAACAAAGTGAATAAGTTAAAGTCATATTTGCTACTGTTTCCATATTTCCAACAAAATGGCTTACACTGACACCGGCTTCAACAAGGCTGGCACAAACAATTAGGGTAATAGTCTGTCATGGAAATGTGATGTGCACAGATGCTTTCCAACATGTCATGTCATGACTTTTTGTTTTTTTGCTTCTGCCATGGACTTTTCACATCAACAAGACATCTCTTAAGAAATGATCACTTCAAAACAAACAGACTTACAAATACCAGAGGGAAATCTGCTCTGATTCATATCATTAGTGCTCACAGCATCACCCATACTCCCAGCAGAAGCAGCCCATGTTGACGTCAGCAGTTTCATCCAAAACCTTTTATATCAATCTTAATAAAAAAATGCTTGGTTTGACACTTGTGTTGCTTATGCAAAGATGAGGGCTCCACATAAAAAATCTGATAAAGGGGAGAGCTGATGCTATGAAGAGGCCTGAGAGACATCATAGTCCATGATGAGCTGTTTGATGTAGGACAGTTTCTCGTGGAGATATTCGCAGCGTTTCTTCTCTTCCCGGTAGCCTGGAAACTTCTGTGGAGGGAGAACAAAGCTTTTAAATAAAAGGTTTCCACACTACACTACATTACAAGAAGATATTTCCGTATTCTTAACCAGCAAATAAACTGTTTGCCCTCAGCCAAGTGATGGATGATATCTTGTGGATAAGAAACATTTGAAATGATGATTTTAATGTTGCAAAGTGCAGAACATTTAAATTTGAAAAGATCTGGAGAACCTTTATTTCCATGTTAAGGTTCTGTCTTTCAAGTTATTTCAGACTGAGGCATCTTTGGTTGTGGTAATGTCTTTTTTTCTTTTATTAATTTAATTATTTTTGTTTATTAATTAATTCATTTATTATTAACATAGCCACCTTCCTGCCCTTCCTATTATTGTGGTTTTATACTTTACATAAGTTTGCACTTATTATGATTATTAATGAGGCATTTTTTTTATTTTGGAGCGAGGTATGTACTATAGGGAGGATGGATGGGGGTCTGCATATAATTGCTTAGTTTTATTAAGTGATTGCATCCTGCTTTATTGTCATCTTGTGGAAAAAAATCGATTAAGTTTGATTGATCAATTAAGGTGTGGGACAATTGCAGAATTCAACACTCCTTACAGGCTAGTCTATGTTCAAAAACAACTTAAATATAGCATGCTTGTGGCTTTTTAGTAGATTTCTCCACAGTTTTCTGCTGTTTAGCACTTGGTAATGATTCAGCACTATCATCATCGCCACATAATGATAGTGGAGAAATATTCTCTTCACATACAGTGTATTATCAGTAATTTTGTGATTATCTTAAATTTGACATGACTTATTTTAGATTAGTTTATTTAATTGCCCTCTTTACATCTAACTACTTTTCATAAAACTAGGTTTCATTTGCTTTGATCTCTCCAGTACATTTTATGCAACTTGAAAGTCCAGTTACTAAAGCCATTTACTGTAGATTTAATGAAAATATTAGCAGCACACTGATGCTGAGAGCAGAACTATGTGAGGTTTCAGCTACAGCCTGCACCAGTCAAATTGCTGTGTTCTCCAAGGTCATGATGCATAAAAAATGTTAAACAAAAAAAACCAAATGGAAAGGATCTTTATTTTTACACTCTAGTATACTAACCAATGATAGTTAAGACTTCAAATGATTTATACGTAGTGTTATATGTGTCAGAATGAATGAACTCAAATAATCCATACAAACTATGATACACACGATTTTGTCTCTGCTTGGAAACACTGTGTAAATCCTTCAATAAAAATCACTAATTGCAGTTACTTCAATTCACTGCAGTAATCTACTTATTTATTCAAAAGGCAGTAATGACCTTTTTGCCCTGATATAAATACATTCCTGAGGCCAACACTGATTCCTTACCTGTTTAATTAATATGCCATTAGCACAGTCATTATATGAATAATGGTATGGATTTCTCAAAGCCAAGTATCACTCAAAGTTTCTGCTTAAAGAAAATATCAATCTCTTAACATGTAGATATGATATGGAGCTACTGCATAAAAAAGATTCATGTGCGATTTCTTTAGATTAAAAAAATCCAGTAAACAACAAAACAATTTAAAACATCTAAATGTCTGACTTACCTTTCGATACTTGTTGTACTTTTCTAGTATTTGGTCTTCCATTATCTAAATGGTACAAAACACAAATCATTAAATTGTAAATATTAATTTAGCTACATAAAGTAACACTTCAGCATGGATTGCAACTCAGCAATTTGCACCATGTATCCGATCAAATCAGATCAGATGAGATGTAGTTGTACCTTATATTCTTGTGTGCCAGGGGACAAGCTTTTGATCTTGGATCCTAGCTGAACAAACATGTGAGTTATTGTGGCAATCCGGGAGTGGAGGTCTTTGTATTCATCATACTCTGCACAGAAATCCTCCTGGTACCTCTGACGTTGCTCCAAACTCATGACGGTGCCATACGTGCTACGAGGAGACACACAAACCAACACTTAAAGAGTTAATGATGATGTTATACTGGCAAACATCACAGCCAAAGATCATGCTGGTCAATTTAACTGGTTTTGTGCAATACATTAAGGCCTAAAGAAGAATTTTATCCTGCAGACAGATTTCAGTAGTCACATTTTGCCATGCACGACGACCTTGACATTTTTTAACATTTCTTTCAGTGCAGTTCCTCTTTTTGACACGAGGAGGCAGCATAAGGCCACACTGTCATGCTGCTATGATACGGAGGTGTCCTCATCACTGTTAAGACCTATCGATTAAATACCTCAGTAAAACCAGATATATTTTTAAAAAATAGTAATAAATACAAGAAAAGGTAATTCTTGTCTACTATCTTGTAACATGAATAATCACTTTGAGTTTTGATAGTTGGAAAGGGTTGTTTCAAGTGCATGTTTAAGGACTCTGTTCTCAACACATTTTTTAACAGCCAATATATCTTTAATGTGTTAGAAGGAAACTACGCCAAGTGATACCAAATGGAACGATCACAACAAAATGATTTTACAACATGTTCACACTCACAGCACATAATCAGGCTTCTCCTCAGAGGCTGCAGCATTTGTGATATCAGGATCTGGAAAAAAAGCAGATAAAGAAAATTCCATTAGCTCGAGTTGAATCAATTCAGCCATCTACACGACACTTTGTCATTGTCTGAATGTTAAGCCATGTGTTTTTGTTTTATATGTGTGCCTGCTCGGCCGCCACTGTGCAGACTAGCTAAGTGCTTGTGGATATCAGGAGACATGTCAGCTTAGGGACCTGAAGCACGACTAGAGATGTTGTTGAGTCAATCAGCCACATAACACACTGAGGACTCCAGAGAGGGAGCTTAAGGGAGCAAACACAGACATGCTTATGAGATAATACTGTATAAATGCACCAGTGGGCCGTCGGACAAATGGTCACTCAGAGAGACCTCACACACCACTACCACTCATCAGCTCAAAGTATGTGTAGGTAATTTGTTATTCTGTAGAGAACTATAGAGGAGGAACAATAGTCAGTTGGAGATGAGTCCATGGCCATCTTACATAAAAGATAAGTAGATGAATAGATTTAATAAAGAAAAATAGTCAGAGAAGCAAGAAAGTGATATCTAACTATCTCCAAGTCAAACTGCCACATGAAGTCAAAATAGCTCACAGAAGGAGGATAAACTTATCCTGAACTAGACCATTTCTCAATGAGACTCACCCTCCTCAAGGGAAGAATGAACTACAAATACTTTGTTACTGTACTTCAGTAGATTTTTCAGGTATCTGTACTTTACTTGAGTTTTAGTACAGGTTGTATTTTTCAGATAAATTTACTTTTACTCCTTACATTTTCAAAACAGACCTATTACTTTTAATGCATTTGAGGGGAATTATTAATATTATTATGAATCATTGTGCACCACCTTCCCAACATGGAGACTGATTACAACCTAAATGGATGGAAACAAGAACACATAAAAAGACGATTCCTTGGTGTATCCATCTATCCATCCATATCACGAACAGACGTAACGACGAAAAACAACATGAAGATGAAACAAGACAAACCGATGTAACAAGACAAAAACACATAACAAGATGAAAACAATGAAACAAAACGTAAAAAGACAAACAGTGTAACAAGACAGGATAAAAATGACATATAAGACAAAACAAAACAAAAATGATGTAACAAGACGTGCAAGACAAAAACTATGTAACATGACATAAGACAAAAACCATGTAACAAGATGAAACAAGATGAAAACAATGTAACAAGATATAAAAAGGTGAAAATGATGCAACAATACCTAACTAGAGAAAAAGTAAGACAAAAAAGACTTAAAAGACAAGACAAAACAGACAGAGAGAGGACTCAAGTGCAGAGCAAAGAAATTCCTTCTACATATCTGCTCTTCTACTTGAGTAAAAAATGTGTGCATTTTTGCCACCTCTGCTCATCACTGTGTTGCTTTCAGGATGTGCTCAAACAAGCTGAGGCTAACATCGGGTAGAAAAATCTGATTAAAAAGGGTCTTACTGTCAAGTTTGTCCGGTTTCTGCTTGAGATCAGGACTCGTCTCTATCCATTCGTTGCCCTTGTTGTCTTTTAACCTCTCGCGCTCTTTGTCTTTGTGCTTTTTAGATTTCTTCTTCTTGTGCTGGCTGTTGGTGAGCTGCTGGTGAGCACAGTCAGAGTCACCCTGTGGTGGCTGGTGGCTGCTTACTTTGGGTTCTTGCTCTCTGCTCTCTGAAACAGGTGTGTCAGAGGTGCTGGTCAGTTTGTGCATTAGAGGAAAGCCATTGTGGCCCCCTGGTAAGCCATTCTGGTTACCAGTTTGGTTACTTGTCCGTTGAAACTCAGTCTTTGTGTGGAAACTGGGGTTGAGGTAGGAGTTGCAACGTCATGTCCCTTATTGTTTACGAGTCCATTTGCTGTCGGCTGCTGTTGCAGCCTCTGGTCCGCAAGTCTTTGTCTCTTTACAGCTAGCCTGTCCAGTGAGTCAAAAGGCACAGGGCGTTTCTGGGAAAGGAAGAAGAAAAACAGAGAAAAGAACCTTTGTGACTCAAATCATACATTAATATTTCATTTCAAAAACCAGGGAAAAAAAACTACAATCTGTTAAACTATAAAATACCTTTCACAACCTTTAACTGACTTTCCATTGTACAATACACTAGTCAGCATTCAGCAAAGAGAATAATTTAAAATATGGCCATTTACCAATGCAGGATTTTTCACCATGCTGTGATGTAGCGTTGCATCCTCTGAGGTCTTCGGCAATGACAGATTTGCTTGAAGGTTCCTGGATTGGTGGCTGACGTGCGGCTGCAACTTTCTGTTAAATAAAAGGAAAGAACGAGACAATCTGCAGATGAGACAAAAAGCCATTACCAATGTAATAATTTAGAAACCACTTGGAACTGGCGTCACTGCAAAGTTATGTGGATTTACAGGAGAACTAATAAAGTTGAGCATGAAAATGAAACAGATTCTTAGTGGAGCAAGTACAGACAAGCTCTGTGCTCTGAAGTGTTGATTAGCACCTGCACAGAGATGTGTTGGACTGAGAGAAGAAGATGTGGAGGAGAGAGGAAAAGACGACAGATAAGATTTGAGCATCTGTCTCCCTTGAGCTGTGAGAAACAACTGTACCGGTAAAAAAGAAAATTTTCATGTCCAATTACAATTTTGTTGACAACAATCAACACCAAAAACACAGAGAAAAGTGAGGAGCCAAAAAAAGGCTGTACTGTATACTGGGAACCTAAGATTATGATTTAGTTATTAGTTTGCTGTAGAGCAGAGATGGAATCCCCATGTGGTGTATCTTGTGACCCTGACCCACCTGGCCAGCAGCCTGCTGATCAGCTGCCTCTCCTCTTCACTGTAGCCTGGCCAGTCCCTCTGCACATGCTTGAAGAAGTCATCCCTTAGCAGGTAGCTGCTGTCTTTGGGATTCACTTTTGCCACCTAAAAATATAATAAACCACATGAAGTTACTTCAAATTCCCATTTATGTGTCAGATAATGTCTGACTTAATTCACACCTGAGCACACACCTTAACCATTTAAAAAAAAAAAAAAGCTGACATCTACTCTGAATCTTTTTTGACAAAGTAATCAAAATCTGTTGCTTTGTAATCTTTAGATTATGTGATTTAATGTTCTGGGATTTATCAGCATTCATCAGTATTAAAAACAGACACAGAAACTTATTTACAGTCCCACAGTTATGGAGCAACATTATTATTCATTTGGAGATGTGTTTTTGGTCACCTGGTGAATGTTAAGTCCAATAATCACTCTCTCTAAGCTTTGTTTTGGTCTCCACCAACTCTTGAGGGAAATATCTGGTTATTTAGCTGCTAAATGCCCCTCTATGTTCATCAGCTGGTCTCTAACTGTGTATGTCTGCTGCTTGTGCTGAGCAGGTAGTGTCCAGTAGACTTTTAAATGAAAAAAAGACACAGTGAAAGTGGTGTGAGTGAACCAAAACACTAAAATTTCATCAACTAAACAACAAGTTGAAACTCACTAAGCTGAGGGAAGCTGCAGATTGAGGTGATAATTCTCTGGAGGTTCATCAATGTAAGTGACATTTGATGCTTTGTTACAAAAGTATAGTCACTTTAGTATGTCCATTACTGTGTTTATTTTTATTGCAGTAGTGTCTTCATTATTATCAATAGATATGTCATATTATACCATTTGTCAGCATTCATTCATCTGATATGTGTTTATTGAACTAATGACCTATTCAGAACCATTAACGTGTATATTATTATTCTACATTTGATCAATAATTAATGTTTTTGACATAATATTTTGCTCCATGTAGACATGCAGTTTAGCTTATGCAGTGTAGCTTAATAGAATAAAAATAGAATAAATACACGATATTTAATAGATATTTTATTCTAAATAGAATAATAGAATAAAATACATTTTGTGGCACAATAATAGATTGTAACTTGCCAAATATGCATGGGCTAGTCTAACTTTTGAAGGTCCAGATATTTAAACAAATATATTCAAAATGGTATCAAACCATTCATCAAAATAAGTCCAAAATTCATAGTTGCAATATAATAAATCAATTTCTTGATGTTATGCACAATAAAATCATCACTATATCCAATACTTACATTCCAGCTTTTATTTTGTAAAACATCACATTCCAGTTGTTTCCAAAACTTGTGTTATCAGGACAATGTGACCACTGTAATTATAGAAATTATGGCCTTTTCTTTGTAAACTAACTTCATAATATTTGTAATAAGTGAGCAAAACAGTAACACTGTCACTAACTGGAGTCCTGGATGTGCCGAAAAGTGGCGCATCCACATTCCTGAAAAGTAAAACTCTTTTTCTGTGATTCTGTTCCCAGAGACTGAGAGTCTCAGGCTTTAAACTCCTCTCTAATCTCGTCAGACTGCTTTTTTTCAGAGGACATCTATCTTTCTGGTGGCCTACTGACAGAGCGGTCCGCCCCACTGCAAACACAATCTCTGCAGAAACAATTACAGCATCGACCTAATTACACACACGCACGGACTCAAGAACCACATGCATCCACACACATCAGCAAGCATAAACGCACACACACACACACACACCAGTGATGGCAGTACAAACATAATTTAGGAATTACTCAAAAATGTATACAGGAAAGTCACATAAAGTAAATGTTTTTCTAAATTAGATAACAAGTTCAATTAAAGCACAGCTGGGTCATGGTTTCTTTCAGTACATGATTATATGTTTCATAGCTGGAATGTAGATCTCAGCTCCTGGATCACATACGCTTTAAAATCACCACATTCAACCCTGCAAAAATGCTAAAATGTAGCTTTTTCTTGGTTTGTTGTTTTGAATGGAGGTGGTGTGAAGCATTACTACTTCCAACTATATTAGTTACAAACGCAGTTCTTTATATCTTTGCAGAGAGCACTGAAAGCAATGATTTGTTTTTAATGGTGTTTAACGCTTTTTACAGTGTGTTAATGGGTGCAGAATTGTAGTGTTTATATACGCCCATGTTTTTCATCCCAACACACCAGACAGAAACGTGTGCATGTGTGTGTGTGCATGTATGGTCTCATGTGTAGGCAAAGTGCGAATGTATGGGTCAAAAGTGCTTGGACACACACTCTACAATGTTTGATTACATGTGTACAAGAGTGTTAAGGATTGTACACATAAAGTTAGTTACATAAATGTGCAAGACCGATGTGTACATACCATCTGTGCATGATGTGAAATGTTAAAGGATTAGTTCAGCTTATTTGAAGTGGGGTTGTATGAGGTACTTATCAATAGTCAGTGTATTACCTACATTAGATGGCGGTCGACACGCCCAGAGTTTGGAGAAACAGAGAGGGTCACCAGCACAGAAACTAAGCAATGTACTGCTGTGGACAAAGTCAGCAACACAACATTTTTTAGCCACTTAAAAATGTCCACCTAAAAAAAGAAGAATCAATATCAGTTGTGCTATTTTAGGATATTTTTACCACTTTACTTTACCATCACACAGCCTTTTCTGACAGGAAACCACTGTTATATAAGCAAAGTATCATTTTCTCAAAACCAATCAAACTCCACAGCAAAATCAGTCATTTTACCTTGCAGAACATGGGCGTTGTGGTCTGCCACTGCCTCAATCTGTTTTGTGATTTTGGTGAATCCCAACTAACCTTTTAATATGCTAAACAATAATAATAACATAACATGAACAGATGAACAGATCAAGGCAATGGTAGCTGTGTTCTGCAAGGCAAACTTACTGATTTCGCCTGTGGAGTTTGGTTGGTTTAAAGAGAGTGACATTTGGCTTATATAACAGTGGTTTCTCATCAGATGCAGCTGTCTGTCAACAAAGAAAAGTGATGAAAATATTCTAAATATAGCATACACTTACTTAGCAACTGATATGGATGTTTTTAGGTGGACCTTTTCAACGTGGGTAAAATACATTTTGCTCCTGACCCTGTCCCTAGCAGTACATTGCATAGCTTCCGTGCTGGTGCCCCTCTCTGTTTCTCCATACTGGGGGCGTGCTGACCATCCTCTATTGCAGGTAATACACTGACCGTGGATAAGTACCTCATACAAACCCACTTCAAATAATCCAAACTATCCCTTCAAATATGTGTACATGCATGCAAGTGTTTATATGTGTGTGAATGGATACAACACACAAACACACACAAACATTATTTCTGCATACCTCCTCCAGTATGGCGCCTAGTTCGGCCTTGTCCTTGGGGTTGGCTCTTTCTCTTTCCAGCCACAGCAGCAGCTCCGGTTTCCTGTAGGGTTTGAGGGCTAGCAGGTGGATGATGCGCTCCCTCAAGGGCCTCTGGGTCGGCATGGACATACCGCCGGTCCTCCGGTTGTTGGTGGACTGCTTAAGGAAGCTGCTGTCTGATGCAGACAGAGGAGCTGGCCTCTTGTGGAATTTTAGCATTTACCTTAACATACAAAAAAGTAGACAGAGAGGAAAAGATTCATAAATAAGCAATACTCAGGCACACACTGTACGGGTATATTTGTACTACATTGCCCCCAGACTGGTAAAAAAAAAAAAAAGAATATATAAATTTATAATAAAATATTTGTTGCCTTCTTTGTTCTCCTTCAAATATGTCTCAGTAAGCGACAAGAACTCTAATCTTGGGAATCTACTGACATTTAGAGAGACTTAAGCTTAACCTCAATGGAACTCATTTGGGAGCCCTAGCAAGGAAAATCCACAACAAGAACTCAGTGCAATGTGCCATGCAAGATTTTTAAAAAGTGACAAGACTTCAAGCCAGACAGATTTCACAACTCTCACCACTGATTTTGCCTGCTCAGCTGTATTGTGGGCTGCACTATCTTGGTTGAGTAATGGGGAAACATTCATTAAAATATCTTCTCTTAACCTTCTTTACCTCTCAATCACATGTGCATGCTGTAGCTATTTCTCTTCAGATATAAACACCCCATTGATCATTGCTTACATCTCTGCTGCAGACAGATGGGGCATGTTAGAGCAGAGAAAGCTATCTCTCTATGCTAATCCCATTACGGGTTAATCTGCGCTTTGAAGGTCAGAGTGGGGCAGAGGTCCAGGAAAAGAAGGCTTTCCTTTCAACCACAAAAGTAATGTCCTGCCAAGTGATAACTCTGTGCAATATCATTATCATACCAACAGCCATTAATCATGATAACAACACACAGAATTATTTAATAGTTATGGTGCAGCAGGTATGGAGTGTCAGATGCATGCTGGATAAGTTTTGGCATGCCTGATAATATTCACTGTGTTCATGAGCGCCTCCCAAGACTGAAAAGGGGATGTAGAGTGCAGTTATCAAATGTTTCCCAACGGGCATATATGTTGCTAAGTCATCTTCACCTGAGGACCTGATGTTGCACAATCTGCACAGTCTAAATTTGGTATAAACCACCCGCAGTTTCAGGTCCCCTGGAGCTACAGCAGCACTGACACAGGGGTCTAGAATCACACCAAGAAACAATATTGCATAACAACGGCCAAGGTTGGGGAAGAGAGAGAAAAAAGAGAAAAGAAAAAAGAAGAAAGTAGTTCACTAGTTCATGTTTCCTCACTTATGATTGATGTTCTGTAAGGTATTCCTGATGATTAAGATCTGAGAAAACACACACACACACACAAAACTCTGCTCAGCTCTGCAAGAAATTCGTTGGACAAAAATCTGTCAAAATTCACTTATGCAGCAACAACTTGTCACCTGTGAATGTATGCTTTTTAGTTAACATCTAGGTAATGTTATTTTATTGAAGGCTTGTGGATCTGTGGAACAACAATGAGTCACTTCTGTTAGAGATGTTCCAATACCATTTTTTCTTTTCCAATACTAATTTCAATACCTGAACTTTGTGTACCGAGTACCAGCGCATTAAAAAAACAATCTCAAAGTTTGATCCACTCAGTAAGGAGTCTTTCTGTAAACAGTTTTTCCACCAACCCCAAAACAGTTCATTCCAATCTTGTTCACAATCACAAAAGAAAGACAACTCAAAAAGTCTGCTTAGCGTTTTACAGCGGATCACCACAAAAACAAACCAAATCAGCAAATAAACACTGAAATAACAACATCAGTATTCCAATGTCCAATTGACCTTTCCTAAGCCCCGCCCCTTTTTGCTCTGTGTTCCAATTAGAGGTGAGCAAACTTAGTACCTCAGTCAGCTTTCTTCTTTTCCAAGAAAAGTGACATGTAGGGTCACATCTTAAGTTAGCTGATGTTGAAAATGCTAGCTAACTAGCTAGCTAATGTTAGCAAAACACTAGCTAACTAGCTAGTTAATGATTGATGTAGATTAGCTAGCTAGTTATCTTATGTTTTGCCCACATTAGCTAGCTTAAGATGGTCCCCCCAGCAACATATTTTAATCATCTCCAAAGGAGAAAGGAGAAAATTGACTGAGGTACCAAGCTTGTCACTAGACTGTCACTGGAGCAGAGAGAAAGGGGAGGGATTTAGGAAGCATCAATATATACACTGGGTACTCAAGGTAGTGATGGTCAGTTAGTAACTTAGTCAATCAAATTTGCAGTGTTGGCGTTAAGCTTTGCCAAGACACCGGCAACTCCTGGAGAAACTCCAACTGGGAAATCCACTGGATTATTCTTGCTTCTGACGCAGACTCAAGAGACCGTCTGCTTACTAGGAGCTGGCTGCAATAACGCTGACTTTGCAACGTGATCTGATGCTGAGGTAAAGCTGGTGTTTCTTTCCTCCACTGACCATAAAATTTGTGGGACTGCTGGGAAGTTGCAGTGGGGCTAATACATTTCATGGTATGGAATCGGTGCAGAGACTTGCGTACTCACCAATGGCGCATTTTAGGCAGTATCCAAGGTGTTTTTCGATACTGGTACTGGTATCAGAACAACCCTAATTTCTGTACAAGCTGGTGGCACCACACTACAGGAAAATTACGTTGTTGGGTCCAAAAAAGTCTAGTTACAGCCCTTTTCAGTTGCATGAAGCAAAAGAACCTCCCTTTGAAACTTTGAATTGACCCCCACCCCTTGTTTTGGTCTGTGGTCCAACCTCAGTCTCACACACACACACACACACACACACATATGCATATAAAAGGGGAAAGACTTAGGAAGGGTTCTACCTTGTGATTTAAAGACAGATGCTGCTGACTTTGATCAATACCAAACTTCCATTTGGCCAGCACTCTTTTCGAAGCCAGATGTCAAACTGACAACAAACGGACAACCAAAAGCCAAAAAAGGGTCCAAAACAATAACAAGGATCAGCTTTTAGTCTCATTTGTATAACCAGAAATAAGGCCTGCACATCTGGTTTCATTACACAGCAAAATAGGAAAATATCTGTCTTTCTGCTTAAAGCAATGAACAGCAGTATTTTCTTATGTGAGGCAAATATTCCCATTACTTTTATAGGTGCTATTATATTTCTATTTTTGTTTTTTATATGTATCCACATTCAATTTGCTGATGCCTCTCCAAGCTTAAAGCTGTTTAGCCTTTCCCCATGAAAATCTGCACATGCATCATTCTCACATCCTCCACAGAGACTATTCTTACTTGGGTGTGTGGCTCCAGGTTTGATCTCAATGGCAGAGCGGCTCCAGCTGTCCTTCTCCACCTGAGACATCCTCTCACGGGTCATCTGGTAGGAGTCGTCAGTGGCACACACTGTGATCTTGTCCTGGATGATGCCTTGACCTTCCAGCTGCTCGCGACTGTCACTGCAAAACAAAAGCACGGAGCCGTTGGACCGCAGGGCTTTCTGCTAGCTGTACTGTCAACACTGTAGAGACACAGTCCTATAAGCTAACATAGAGCAGCATACCAATGTTGACTCCATGCAGCATAAAGTGGCTTTGTGGTGGGAGCTGGCTAAGACAGGTCTATGGTTACTGTATGTTATGTCACAGGCCAGATATAGCTCTGTTGCCTGCTACATGTGAGAAAGCCAGATATCCTGGTTCAAAGCAGGATAGAGCCTGTGGAAAACCACCAGGATTAGCTTGGCTCCAGTCAGCATGCTTGCAAAACAAGGATCATCTTGGACAAAGGTAAAAAAGTTTTAATACATGAACCTGGGCTGCCTTAATGCTGCAAATAAATCAAGGATTTACTGTGATGCCAGATTTTTTCGATGTTTAAAAAAGGAGCTCTTGTCTTGTTATCCAATTTTTATTTTCACAGCACAATTAGACATGTGACAAGTGATCATTTCTCCTCTTTATCCTCTAAATATCAAAACAAACAAGGGGGCAAGGGGAGCAGGATCATGCCCTCACAATGTTATGCTGTTTCTCTTGGCTTCAGCAGCTGACTGGAACCAGAATGAGTTTATGTTCAGACCACAGTTAACCATCTGGCAGCAGGAGGCAGCAACAGAGCATAACCCTCAGTTTCCAAGCATATCCACTCCATAAACAAGGCATCACAGATCTCAGTAATGAGAGGGTCAGCCCAGAAATATACAGGAAATTACAATTGCCCCATCCTGTGTACAACAAGCAGTGAGCTAAATGTCTCTCACCATGCCCTATGAGACGTGGGCACACAGAGTGCTGAAAGACTGGTATCATTTTGGGTCACATGTGCCACAACCAACAGATTAGACCAAACACTTAAATCTAAAAATTGTTGTGACTGACTGAGCAAATTAATTTAATTAACCTTCACTTAATTTATTTTGCACCTTTAACTACATACCTTGAAACATATTGATGGATGCAGTCAAAGCTGGCTTGAGGCTGGTCTTTGCTGTCGCTGGATAAGTAGAAGGAGAAGACACGTACAGCAGATGGTGACTCTGGTGTAGGAGCCGGGATCTTGATGTACTGTAAAGAAAAACAGAAGAATGTCAGATGTTTACTGAACATACAGGCCAACAAACATAAAGGCAGATGACTGGCAACTTGCATAAGAAAACAAACAACCATGTATAGTCACTCATATGCCAGGTTTTCCTGTCTGTTTCTATAATGCCTTTGTCTGTATAAACAGGTTATGTGTGTATGACCTGACCTGAGAATGGTCCTGTTGTTTCAAAGGCCTGGTATCAGAGAGTTGTTTTCACTTGTCATTGCTTTTCTTAGATCTCTTGAGCTCATGCATCTTTTGTTATCTTTCAAACTGTCCTCTTATTGTACGGAGAAGCAATTATCTACTCAGCAGATTTTCAGAGCCACACTCTGATGCCAGTTGCACTGTAGCCAACACAGTCCAATGTCAAGTTTTTTGCAATCAACATAAATCAATAGTTTATATTTTTCACAACTTAACAGCCCACTGCACAGAGCAGGCTCTGACAAAAGTAGTTGAAAGGTCCAAAAAGAAGAGTTCACCCTAAAATAACACTAAAAAGTCTAAAAGTTTGCTAATAGCTACTAGAGCTGACAAGGAACAAGCAGCATAAGTTTGAAATTTCAAAGCCATAATGTATATGTTAGTGGGCCTAACAATAGACATAGAGCTTCTAAAAAAAACTGAACTGATTTATCTTCTTGCAAATACAGATGTACTCAACGAATGTAATGGCCTTTAGCCCAGTAGATTATGGGACATCTTGTATGCTGAGTTTACGGTTTGGCTTGATGATGGCACAAGAGGAAAGAGTTTCCAAAAAATGAAGGAGAATGAACGTGCTTTGTAAATTTTATGGCAATCGGAAGATCAGATTTAGAGATTTCATGGGTAGAAGATTTGGGTAAAGTTTGGTAGCACAAGAGGAAAGGTCAGAGGTTCACCAAAAACGGCAACTTCCTTCAGGCTGAGACGATAACCACATTACCACATTACTGCGGTCATGTGATTCAATGCGTTTGAGATTAGTGCTGTCACACATTACAAGTCAGGTACACAGCCTCTGATTGGTCAACAGACTAAACCCAAGGCATCGCAGGATTGCCAGTGTATGGCCAACAACATGCTACTAACAACATGGTAAAATGGATAAATTATCACTGAAGGTGTTCAGTGCTGGATTAATCATTAAGGATTAGACTTTACCAGGTCTCCAAAAAGACACTGAAGCTGGATTTCAAAGCTTCTGGAAGGGATATGATCGCACTGGAGCTAATGTTGTCAGCACAAAGGTTCTTGGTCTTGAGAAGCTCCAGCGTTTATTAACTCACACTGTAACCTGCACTGTACATTTACTGCCAGATGGACAACTTACTGCTAACTTTTTCCTCTGCTTCACTATGAGCGGCACCCTATTCCTTAAAGAAAGTATATAAAGGAAATTCACCTGTCACCATGCGTATGTTCCACTCTAACTCACTTAGGCGCTGGTTACATGAGCTGTCTCAGGTTAATTCCTGGACATTCAGACTCAAGCCTGCGCTGATATGTTCATACACACCACAGCTTAACAACAGAGGTAAACCACATTACACAGAATGTTAAATACAAGTCGTTTAAACATTATGACCTAAAAAAATGAAATCCCCCTAGTGTTTGATGATTAAAGATAGGTACTGTCTGATTAACACTCCGCAGAGGCTGGGAAAAGTGTATTAAATCCAGATGACATGCATGTAAGGAAGAAAGCACACATGACCAGATCTGAGACATAATGACAACTTGTGAACATGCAGTACAGCTGCTGGACTACAAAGCTCTTGGTTTAGAATAGATGAGCTGTGGAGAAATATCCCAATAAAATGAATTTTAACATCATATAGACCTTTAAAAAAAAAAAAAAAAAAACAAGTAAAAGGATTTGGAAACACAACAACCACCACTTGCACATGTTGGTTTCAGAGCATCTCAACGCTGAATTGCTTGTGTAAATACCATGAGAAACACACACACGAACGCACACACACATGCACAGGATCTGTAGTGAAACTCTGTGCTGCTCTGTAACTTTAAATAAATCTCCTTGGGTAAACAGTGTTTTTAAGAGTCCGCTCCACTGAGGCGTCCATGAGATCTCCTGGCAGACTCAGTGGAGCGCACCAGAGCCAAGGCTGCAACCTCCAGGGCAGACAAATGCACCCACGAACACACACAGAGACATATAATAACAGATCAGGAAAAATGAGGATCAGAATAAAGTCTGAATCTGTGCTGATTTGACCACTGAAAAAGATGTAATTGCACGTTTCTGAAATAATTCTGAAATTCTTCGCTGGTATCTTCATTTAGCTTTATGGGAAATTTGCAGAGTTTTAGGGGACACATATGAGAGAGAGACTCTGGCTAGTCAGGAGCTACGGCTACAGTAACTTATACAGTAAGTTTAATCTGAGAGTGAAAAGTCTCCGTACAGAGGAGAGCCACACCGTCAACACAAGTATTCTTCTCTGCCTAACTGTGGTGAGAGGTGAACAGTTTCACAGCAGTCCCATTCTTCATGCTGCAGGCATCTTTTTGGGTCCGGGAAGCAGCTTTTAGTGATAAGTTATCATGGGGGATTTCCTCTACTCTCTCCTGTTGTGTCTCTCTGCTCTCACATGGTCTCCTTGATTTTCAAATCCACTCAGTCGACCACATCCACTTTCTGCTCAGATTCTCTCACCTGTATGTCTTCATTCAACGCCGGCATCCACAGAAGCTACAGGGGCTGGGCAGTATGATCGCAAATTTACAGTATACTTTTTACAGTAAGTTTGAATGTTTTAAATTGAACAGAACATGTATATCACATGATGTATTCACTCAATTTAAATGAAATGTTTAAATTAAGTACAAGACTCTAAAATCATATGTATTTCTTTGTGTTGTGTATAGTATAATATCCCGACAGCAATGTATTTTGTTAATGCTGCTATAATCAGTATTTTTTATATTAACAGTTATCAAATTGTTATGAAATTGTTGTTTATCAAAGTGTTGCCCCCAGCTCTACAAAGCGTTTTAGTGTCTTTAAGCTCATCGATTTCCTGGCCCACAATTTTACTATTTTGGTTCACTTTCACCACTCTCATCGCACAAAACTCACTGTAAAACCCACTGTACACTTCCTGCTCAGCATCATATGGCAAACAGAAAAGCCGCTAGTAGCTAAAGAGACAGATATTTCCCTCAGGAGTTGGAGACATAAAAGCAGAAAAGGCGAGTGTATATTGGACTTGCATCCAGGAAAACACAAACACGAAAATGAATGCTATTGTTGTTCTTGTCCGCTTGATAAGTAAATTTGCGACTGTTTGCTAACATGTTGGTGACATCAATTTAAAATATGAGTGCTGTTTACAGCTTGTTTCTGCTGGCCCCAGATAGTTAAAAAAAAGCAGGTTTAATAAGGAACGCCAACACTTGCACATTCCACATACTTACTGAAATGTTTTATTTTGAGGCAATAAGAAGTTGCTTTTATTACAACTTAATCTCCTGACATTTTAACACCAAAACTATGGACGAAGCGATTTCTTCGTTTGGTCTTGCCTCTATTGTACACACCTGCAATTCTTCAGTCATTGTATCCTAGCGTACAAATATGTGTTATTCTTAACATAAAAGGCCTAAGCTCAAGTGTTTTTCTTGGCCTGTCATTGACAATTAACAGCTTCATGCAGCCACTTGCTTGCACTGACATTTGTGTTAAATATTATTCTGGTACAAAATGCTAGAGCTGATTTCATGTCATGACTCATTACTGTATCTCTACCAGTGTTTCAGTGTCCTGGTAGAAAGACCACCACAAAAGAAAACTCAGTTAATTCCTTTAAAATGATTACAATGATTGTTAATGAAAATGTCTTGCACATGCAAATGACAGTTTTACCAACCATTATTTTTACATACAAGAAAAACAATACTTTGATGTCTTTTTGCCAATATTCCACATGCTAGTGTTGTCCATAGTTTGCTTTTATGTGTCACTGTCAACACATAAAACTCTGTACAAAAAAACATTTTGGTCTGTGAAATTTGTGCTCCAATCTCTCAACTTCACATTATGCAAATCATAAGGTAAACAGGTTGTTACTTAAACATTTTTTTAAATTCAATTTTTTAAATTCAATTTCTGCCTATAAAAGGTAATATACACTGTACGAGAACATCATTCTGAACTAACAACATTTAGCCGGACAGCCCATTGTTTGTGCGGTTTTTTTGAAGCCACTTCAGGTGTACTGACGGGAGTGTGTAACAAAACAACACAGACGTTGGCTGTATTCTCTTATCAGCGTGCTGCACATGTCCACACACGCAGGCTTGCACCACAGGAATTTATACAAACTATATACAGCTGAGCTCTGATAGCACTGAGAGATACACAACAGCTTACATGTAGAGTGTTTGACACAACTTGCGCTTTAATGTGTCTCATTTGGGATTATGTAATGCTTGCCTGTGGGTTGCCCTTCACTGACACACACTTAAAGCCTGCAAACTGATACTGGGTGTCTCACTGTTTGTGAGAGACAGAGGTCAGAAAAGATGTTGTGATACACAGGATGGCTCACCAGAGGGATCATCTCTCATCATGAGACAGTTTTGTTAACATTTCACAAGATGATACACGTACTTAATGACCACTTAGCCGGGCCCATTAACTAAATAGTAATAAAGTTTAATGCCTTGTTATTTCAACACCAATGTGGTGATACAAATAAAAATGGTGATACATATACAAACAGTGTAACTCCTCACTCATCTTCGTCTATAAACCTGTTAAAGCAATCCCTCTCCTCAACCTCCCCCTCCTCTGATTGTGAAACTTTAATTAGTTGTGAAACAAGAGAAACAGCTGGTTGTCACAACTTCATAAACCAAGACTTTCAGATCTGTGCAAAGTGATCTTTGAGAAAGTCGAATTCCTGCAAGTACTAAAATGATTAGCCAACAAAATCAATTAGTTGATCCAACAGAAAATTAATCAAAAACTATTTTGATAATCAATTAATCCTTTACAGTTGCTCAGATGACTACATGTAACTTGAAAAGTGACGCTTGCGGTCAAAGACAAACAGACAAATATCACCAGAATGTTAGCATGCTAACACGCTAAAGAAAGATAGTGAGTATACCTGCTAAACATCATCATGTTAGCACTGTCATTGTGAGCCTGTTAGCATGTGCCTCATAGTAGAGAAGAAATAGCCTCACAGGCTAGATGACACACGCACTTTACAACATGACACACTCCCTGAGATAACCATCCCTATTAACATATATTTGAACCCAAACCATGATCTTTTTCTAAACCTACCCAAGTAGTTTTGGTGGCTACTTCAGAGTCTTTTTGTTATTGCTTTTATTGACAGGACAGCTTTAGAGTGTGACAGACAAGGGGATACAGAAAGAGAGAATGCCATGCAGCAAAGGGACGCATGCTGGAATCAAACTAGGGCCACCACATCATCTACAATGATGGTTAGTTCACAATAAAGTCAACAACTCCCATGATCCCATGCTCCTTCACAACATCATCAAACTATGTGTTTTATTCTTGCTTTCTTGTGAGAGACCCCTGGCAGCATATTTTACATTTTGTGCATTTAAATTGAATATCTCTAGCTTCAAGGGCCAAACAAAACAAGCAATCTGAAGAGGTCAAATTGATGTCACTTTATAATTTAAAAATCATTAGTTGCACTCCAATCCTCATATCAAAAGAACACAGCATCTCATGAACGGGAACATGGCTATGGTTAAGGTCCATTTGACTGTTGTACTGAGAAAGTTGAATTTTCTAAAAGAAAGGTTCACTGGCAAATACTGCTCACATGGATTACTGCAAACAGCCCAGACAGATGGTGAAGAGCCTTGTTGTTTCTTCTGAATTCCACTTCCAGTGAAATCAACTTTCTCATTAAGAGTGCTTAGTATTTCCTGGGAGGTATTAGGACAGCAGAAAGGTGGCTAAGTAACCTGGACACTTTGTGCGATTGCACACAAACATAGTATGGGAGCCAATCTGTTAATGCAACACGAGATAAAACTATACTGATCTTGTTTAAACACAACCTCGAAATCCTCTCTGTGTTGACACTAACTGAAAACACGAGTTTTTTTTTAGCAGCATTAGTTCTTGTCAGTGCAGGAGAGCCTGTGAGCTCACACATGCCTATTTGAGGATCCCTGGAAGAGCTGCAGATGTAAAGCACTTCTAGGTGAAAATTTAATTATTTCTGACACAACGCCTGTGCCACTCAGTATGTGAAGAGATCATCAGAGGACATATCCTCCAATCTTCCTCCACAATAACAACAATTAAAAATTTATGGCCTCTGTGTTCATTGGATTGCGCTGTCTGTGTGCAGTCACAGGCTTCCAGCTGTTGCAAATGCCCAGTCATGCAGTGCACCCAGGAGCCCATGCTGGCATTTATCCAGTGATGGCTGCTCGTATGACCTCCACGGGCAGAATTCTAGACCCCCGCTGTGCAAACTACAACAAGCACTCTCATTCCCAGCTGCTGGGGCCCGCACCAAAGTCCAGTGCATTCTCCTGTGAGGCACACATGGCAATTCAAACCCAGAGAGGCGCTCTTACAAAGGACTTAGCACTTAAAGAATCCAACTGACCATGAATAATGAAATATTTATTGTCTTCCTTTCAAGTAAAATATTCAGGGAATCTGTGGGTTGCTTCTGATCTTTGCGATTCTTGAATGAAGCAAGACTGGAGGAACAAAACAGTCATAAATAAAATTACCAAGATAGGTATGCGTAAATACGTTTGCTAACAAATGCCCCTGCTTAGGAAATTAATGTAATATACAACCTCCATTTCAAAAAAGCTGGGATGTTGTTTAAAATGAATATTCAAACAGAATGCAATGATTTGCAAAAACTTTTCAACCTATATTCAATTGAATACAGTACAAATACAAGATATTTAATGTAAACTGAATAACATTCCAAAAAAGTTTGCACAGAGGTATACTTACTATTGTGTTACCACCTTTTCTTTTAACAATATGCAGTAAGCATCTGGGAACTGAGGATACTTATTGTTTAAGGTGTGAAAGTGAGATTCTTTCTCAATCTTGTTTGATATATGACTTCAGGTGCTCAACAGTCCAGGGTCTGTGTTGTCATATTTTGTACTTCATAATGCACCACGCATTTTCAATGGGAGACAGGTCTGGACTGCAGGCAGACCAGTCTAGTACCTGAACTCTTTTACTATGAAGCCACACTGTTGTAACACATGCAGAATGTGTCTTGATCGTGTCTTGCTGAAATAAGCAGGGACGTATGTCATCTGGATGGCAACATATGTTGCTCCAAAACCTGTGTACCTTCCAGCATCAATGGGGCCTTCACAAATGTGACCGTTACCCATGATGGCATGGGACACATCCCCATACCATCATATGCTTCCTTTCAAAGTTAGCACAGATAAAAATCTGGATGGTCCTTCACCCCTTTAGCCCAGAAGACATGATGTCCATGATTTCCAAAAACAATCTGAAATGTGGACTCATCAGACCACAGCACATTTTTCCTCTTTGCATCAGTCCAGCTCAGTTGAGTTTGGTTCAGAGACGTGGAGCAAACTTAATAACAATAAAGTTTATCAGTTTGAACATTATGTTGTTCTTTTACTGTATTCAACTGAAAAGTCAAAAGGGATTTGCAAATCATCGCATTCTGTTTTTATACAGCGTCCCAACCTTTTTGGGATTGGGGTTGTAAATTGCCCTACACTTGGGAGTGACTTATGACCTCAGTAATGCTCAGTGACCCCAGAGGCCAAAAGGCAAAGAGGTGAACCAAGAGGAGCCTGAATCTAACAAGTGTTTCAACATATTATTCATTCTTTTAACCCAAACAATGGCCCCTGATGCCTACTTTACCCCCAGACAAGCCAGTCTTAACCCTGAACCTACCTGTCATTCTCCAAATTCTTTTCAATGATTCCTCCTCTGTCTTTTTCAACAGGAAATATCCAGATTTTCCCATTTTTCTCCTGTTTGTAGTTTCTCTGTCTCCGTCTTTTCCCTTTGTCTCCATCAACCTCTCTCGAAGCCGGCACTCTTGGCGTATGCCCACGTGTCCGTCTGTCTTGCAAGCTTCACAACACTTTGTGCTTCAAATCAGTTGTTAGATTCATCTGACAGACTCCTTTCAAGTTTTACAGTTTCCATCAACATCAGCCTTTAGAGCAAAGGAAAATTATCCGAAGGCCTCATTCTTTACTCAGATGTCGGTGGTGCTCATAGGAATTCAAGGAAATCACACAGATGTAAACATGTAGAAGTTTCACAAATGCTGGTGTGATCAGACCACAAAAAATCAGAAAGTGTCAATTGTCCCAACAGAACAGGTTCAACCAAGCTTACAGGATATCAGTCCATCAATCAGAGTCCTATGAAGAGGCCTGAGAACACCTGTGAGTGAGAACCACTTCATACACAGAGGCAAATACAAACTAAACAAAATCATACTACCAGCATAAATGAGCTACAATTTTCTCATGCAGTGTTCAAATGTCACCTTCTGAATTTTCTGTTTCTCTCTACTGACTGTGAAGAAGACACTCCTTCCAATTCACACACGCATAAATC
This sequence comes from Lutjanus argentimaculatus, assembly GCA_034769285.1. Lineage (NCBI taxonomy): Eukaryota > Metazoa > Chordata > Actinopteri > Lutjaniformes > Lutjanidae > Lutjanus > Lutjanus argentimaculatus. Next base: position 18,369,179 of record JAWZSL010000002.1, read on the forward strand.
AGCACACAATCATTCCCTCAGGCATCCAACATTTTTGGTCATGATCTTGTTATATTCATCATGCTGAAAGAACAAATGTGAAGAAATTTCAACTGTTCACCCCTCCTGCTTATGTAAGAGAGCACAGCAGCAGTAGCAGAGTAAAGTTTGATGGGTTGTTACTTGCAGGTCTTGGGTTTTTGAGCTGAGTGGCACCTCTGTGCCAAAACCAGAAATACTAGTATGCACAGTGATATCTGTGATTGTGTGTTTACACTTAATTCAGTGACCGTGTGCCTGCATGTGGGTGCGTGTATATGCCATGGCACTGCAAATGCATTTGTATTTTCTTTCATACAGTTAACTCTTTCTTTGCCAATATTCTTAACCATCACTACCTAGGTTTCCATCAAAATGTAGCACAAACTTTAACCATACTTTAGAGAAAATTGGCAAAAAAAAGCATATATCTTGGATATGATGTCAGGGCTCTGCGTAACATGTTTCAGAAGCATAGCGTCTGTTCTAATTATACAGTTTAGACTTGTCTGCCCATTTAATGCATGTATTACAAGCAAAATCACACAAATGCACCTTCTCTGTTATCATTTTAAACTTCATTTCACAGCACAGCTGTCGACTGCTGTTCAATATATTATGACCCCTGATCAAATTTCATTCTCTCTGACAACAGAAGAAAGAAGTAAGAAAAATACAACCCCAAATTATCATAATTCTTGGTCAAGTTAAGGTTGTGGTTACATTTTTCCCCCATCTTCCCCCATTACACAAGATTACATGAGATGATTAATTGCTGGTCAACAGGAAACACCAGCACAACAGAGTAAGAGAAGGACAAGAGAAACTCAGTTAGTTAGTTTGATGGTTCAAGGCAGTATATGTACTTTCTTTTCCACCATTACTAGCAACTACGTAGCATGTTTCTCACTTTGACCTCTGTGCCACAATATTTTGAAAGATGAATTAACTGAATTATGGTTACGAAAACCTTTCTAATAAATGTATTATTCTGATCAATATGTAGTTCATTGTTTCTGTTTTTTTTTTTATTATCTGTTATTTTGTTATCACTGTTTTTATGGACAGTCACCTGTTGAGGTAACCTGTGACCTTACAAAATAATTTGTCTATAATCACAAGACTATTCCGCTGACCTGCATCAGATTTGAAATCTCCTCCTGACAAATACCAGAAAACCACGCTGCCATTACTAAAAAAGTGTCAGCTCAGCTGCTCAAGTTTTGACACAATAAAAGTCATGACTGTCAGTATGTGTGGCTGGCGGCACTATCTTAATGAGCCACAGTTCACTCTTGACTGTCATAAATGTCTCCACGTGTTGAAGACGCAGGACGGGAGAGGCTCATTTTCCTGGCTTTATCAAACTATAAAGTCAATTCAACAAAAACTGTGAGAGACTGCTGTCGGTGCACAGGGCTTATGTTTCCTGCTAGCTTTTGGTTGAATGTGGGGTCTGGGTGTAGATCTCATGCAGGCTATTGTTTCCACATCCTCTGCAGCCTGAGTAATGGCCTTCTGAAAACAGGCCGTCTTTTGTTCTGGCCTCCTCGGCTCCAGAGTGGGATGCCATGGCACTGCTTCCCCTTTCTGGTTGATAGGAGGAGAGGGAGGAGGTGCAGCAGTAGGAGGAGGAGGAGGGAGTGAAACCTGTCGCCGCCACCGCTGTCTGTTATCAGCAGGAGGCAAGTCACTCTAATGCAAAGTCTGTGTATGTGTGTGTCTGCGTTAATCCAGCGTGAGCAGACAGAGGCTCAGCTCCAGCTCCTCTCGCTACTGCCACTCATACGGCTGACAAAGGAGAAAGGCCAAAGTCTATCAGCCAAACATCTACGCCACTGGCTTAGACACACACACGCACGCACCCTCAGACATCCAGCCAGCCACCACCCTCATCCTCACCACACTTCAGTAAACACTACTTCTCATCATCTCATCACAAACAAAAGAGCAGAATCGTTCCCAGGGCCACAAGTTGACACATGCCATTTAAGACAAGTCCCCTCCACAATGGAGAACAGCGACACAAAACACAATGTGAGTCTGTGTCTCTGACTGAGTGGCAGAACAAGGAACAGGGGGCGCAGAGGGACAAGGAGAAAAAGAATAGATATGTGCATGTTTTGCTAGAGATGAGTTCAATCCAGTTTCAGTATTGGAGCTTGATATTGAGGGGCAGCATTCATCAAACTCATACCACCAATCTACAATCCAATCTAAATTACACAACACCTACTCTAGGTAGTCCAAACTGACATGACACTTTTCACTTCTACCCTGCATTAGCATGTAATGTACTGTAAGAGAAGCATGATCCAAATTCTGGTGGTACAGTTCAGCAGGAATGATGAAATGTACTAGCACCTCACTCATGGTGTATATGGTGTGGTGTATATGCCACAAAATTGACAGTTACCAACATAAACCACCATGGTCTGAACAAACACTGTAAACACATTATAAACACATGACAAACAAATTACAAACACTTATGAGCAGTAGCATTTGCAATTTGGAACATAAAATAGTTAACTTAAACTCTCAGCAATGCATCATGGGAACTTATACAAATGAGAGCTGCCTCTCACCATATCAGCTGCATATACAAATGTCATAGCCACAATCCTACAAGCCCCACAATGCTTAACACTAGAACCGCCAAGCGGGTCATTTTGACCCTCCTGGCATTTTCAAATGCACATAACTCTAGTAAAATAAATTTCCTACATCTGTCAGCTCATGACTTTTCCTAATATTGATTTATTAATCCTGTAGTGAATTATGAGGGGTGTGGGATTAAAGAAAAAAAAAAAAAAAGACCATTTATACCTAGAACCGCTGAGGGGGGTCATTTTTACCCCCACAGAAACAGCTGCACAGGCTGCGCTCTACATTCGCGCCATGCCAGGTTGCTTAGCAACGCCCATTGTTTACTCAAGACGTTTCATTCATTATGAGACTGCGCAGCAACCTATGCTTTCTATAAACTATACCTAGCTTACTAAAAGACAAGAAAACAAGAAACAGGCCTTATAAAAAGAAGTGCAAGTGTCAGAGACTCTGACAGCTTCAGGACCTCAGTGAGGAGGGAGAATCTGATGAGGGAGAAATATCGCTGTGACTGATCCGTCATTTTCACCCCATCAATCGTCTTCATCTGAGGAGGAGAGCCTTCACCCACTAAAAAGAAAAAGCCATTGACAGGTAGGATCCTGCCTACAGCATAAACTAAATATCACAATATTGTGTAGCTTATAATTACTATCAGTAGAGCGACCAGCCGCCCTGCGTGTATCTCCACTTCAGGACACTTCTACATCACTGAGAAAGTCTGTGTATGTGTGCTGATTGTGAGTGTGTGTGTGTGTGTGTGTGTGTGTGTGTGTGTGTGTGTGTGTGTGTGTGTGTGTGTGTGTGTGTGTGTGGCGGAGAGAGGGAGACAGGTGCGTCTTATCCTGCTGAGACTCCGATTCCGTTTAGTTTTGACTTTGTCTGCCTGCAGCTAAATAAAACCCTAACTATAAATGATAAACTTCATAAACTGAATTCTAAAAGGTTATTTTCTCATGTCTTAATTATTATTAAAAGTTAACAACTTATATAAATGATCCCTTTTGCGATTGCAGACGCTGTTGCGCGTTAGAGCATAAAAATATGTGACGGAGCGTCTTCATCTGAGGAGGAGGAGAGCCTTCACCCACTAAAAAGTAAAAGGCTTTGACCGGTAGGATCTCGTCTATAGCATAAACTAAATATCACAATATTATGTAGCTAATAATTACCGTCAATAGAGTGAGCAGGCCCTGTGTGTATCAGGAGAGAGAGAGAGAGCGAGAGCGAGCTAGCCCTGTGTGTGGTGAAGAGAGGGAGACAGGTGCGTCTTTTTCCCTGGAGGCTCCAATTCTGTTTAGTTTTGACTTTGTCTGTCTGCAGCTAAATAAAACATAATTGTAAATGATAAACTAGGTTATTTTCTCAAGTTTTATTTATTATTCAAACTTAACAACTTCTATAAATTACCTCTTTTGCTTTGAAGATGCTGTTGCTGGTTAGTGGGTAAAAATGACCCCACCTGGCGGTTCTAGGGAGTACTGGAATGTTGGCGGTTCTAGTGTTAAAGAGTGCCATTACACAAGTTACATTACACAACTACACAAGCTTTCCAGCCTCATGTAATCTTACTACTAATACTACGACAACAACTACTACTACTGATAATAACAACAGTAATAACAGAGCTGCAATGGTTAATTTTGATAATCGACTAATCCATTTGAGACATTTTTTAAGAAAACGAGAAGTGAAAATTCTCTGATTCCAGCTTCCTAAATGTGAATATTTTCTACTTTCTTTACTCCTCTATTCAGTTATTAAAACTGAATATCTTTTGGTTGTGGACAAAAGACATTTGAACTTTACAGACCAAACAACTAATCAATTATCGTTAAAATTATCAACAGATTAAATGACAATAAAAATAATTGATAGTTGCAGCCCTAAATAATAATTAACAATCACAAACATCAAGAAAAAAGAGCACTGGTAACGGTATTGTATCAGTATTGGTAGATATCAGATTGGGACTGAAAACAAAGTTGATCGGGACAGTTTTTTTCGTGTTTATGATCTCACAGTCAATCAGTCAATGTTTGGAACAACACGGCAGTATCTTCTCTCTAGTTGAGCTCCACATGCTGGCACTGGGTGATTAATGTGGCTGCCTTGAGTGGGAGACAGTGCATGTAATCAAGCCCCAGCCTGTAATCACCTTCTTCTCCTTTTCATTTGCAATTTCACAGAGGGACAGACCTGCTGCCAGAGCCGCAAGCTCCAGTATTGGGAAGAGGAGGAGGGAGGATAGGAAGGGTGCTGTGCCACAAGCATCCCCTGAGGTTTACCCCTCCAGTGCCAAGAACGATACGTCTGTGGCAGGTGCCTGAGGGCCAGACTGTCAACTTCAACAAATTGTGGGTCACTGTGTCTGACAAAAAGCCCCTCCTTTTTCTCCCCCCAAGCTAGGTGGGATCATCCACAGAACGCTATGATTCCACAAATGCCAGGCCATACCATGACACACGTGAGTGGGGGAGAGACAAGTGGCCTTTTATGCCTCATTAGCTTCTGGTGTGGATATTCTCATGAGGGAATTAGACAGCACACGTTCCTCAGTGAGCCAAGATGTGCTCCATATCTCCAAGCTGCTTAATCGGACAGAGAGCACATTTTTCCACAGCCGCTGCTGCTGGATCTCAGAGGGCCACTTGTCTTCATCTCGCACACACACACACACACACACACACACACACACACATTCGCTAAATAAATACGTAATCCAGTCAGTGCACAAGAATTTCATTCCTGGCTTTTTAGAAAAAAAGTTGCAAGCAATAACCACCAGTGTTTAAAACATCATAATCCCTCAACAATCTCCTCTTTGTGGGAACACACTGATTAATGAGATCTGAGAGAAAACAACACACACTTATATAGGTGACATACACACAACATATACGGTAAGGGAATACTGAACTGCAGTGAAAGCTCTTTAGCAACATGAAAGTATGCTTGCATTCTTAATTGCCCTACATTTTTTCCATGTGTTGTTGAGCACTTTTTCATTTTATGTTTCAAGATGATTTATGCACAAATTAAGAGTGTATTTTCAAATTTTCAAAGAGCAGTCATTAGGTAATCGGACATTTTTTTTTTTTAACCTTCATCTTTGATAATTCAGCGTTTACTGCCATTGAAGTAAAATTACTTTTTCTCATGTTTAAAAAGTCTAAACTATGCTCATAGTTAAAGGGATGGTTCAGCTAAGCAATGAACTGCTGTGTACAGGGTCGGCAACAAAAGAAATTTTAGCCACTTAAAAAAGGTCCACATGTATGATATATTTAGAATATTTTCACCAATTTTCTTTGCTGTCCGACAGCTTTTTCTGATGGGAAACATGGGAAAGCTGTTATATAAGCCAAATATTGGGCCCTCCCAATCAACCAGACTGCATTGGTGAAATGAGTAATTTTACCTTGCAGAACAGGAAATTGCTTGTCTACTGCTGCCTTGATTAGTTAGTTTGTGTTACAAACAAACAGATCGAGGCAGCCTTAGACCTGCAACTCCCATGTTCTGCAAGGTAATATTACTAATTTTGTAGAGATGCACCGATTCCAATTTTCTTGGCCGATTCCAATTTCCGATTTTTTTAAGGGTCTGACCTGCCGATTCCGATTTTGGCCGATTCCGACTTTCAGTCTTTCTAAGAAATATAATTGACAGCATTCACAAACATTTTTGCATCTTTTCTTGTAAAACTAAGTTCCATGTTCATAATAAAACATTGATTATTAAATAACTTATATATTTTCTCCAAAAGTGCCCCAGATTTCAGCCTTATTATAAGATTAGTCCATCCAAGATGGCGGCGCGTACACACGCAGCGGCTCCTCTCTCTCCCGGCAGATCGGTGTTTTTGTGTTCTTTGTGTTGTGCACTTGTGTGCAACTGTCCGTCTTCGTCGTGTCCATTAAACCCAAGGCGCACGTACCCCCGTGAGTTTCTGCTAGCCATCGGCAGAACCACATTTACGGACATCGATCCAGCGATCGCGGAAGAGCTACGCGACTGCAGTCTGCTCCAGAGGCCTGCTTTTATCACCGACCCCCACTCCTGCAACCAGCCCACAGTGGAGGCGCCACAGGCGGAACATGAGGAAGCAGAAGAGGGGGAAGCGCGGAGGTATCCGGGCTAGGCTAGCGGCTAGCCCTCACCGGCCGGCTATCCCGACCATCACACTGGCTAACGTACGCTCGCTGGACAACAAACTGGACTATATCAGCCTACTCCGCACAACTACCAGGTCTGTGAGAGAGTGCTGTGTCTTTGTTTTCGTGGAAACATGGCTCAACGATGGCATCCCGGACTGTGCCATTCAGCTAGCCGGGCTAACATGCTACCGGGCAGACAGAGCGCTCGTCGAGGGGGGAAGACCCGCGGCGGGGGACTCTGTGTTTACATCAGTGAGGCATGGTGCCGTGACGCTGTTGTGGTTTGCAAGCACTGCTCACCACTGGTGGAGTTTATGGTTATTAAATGCCGGCCATTCTACCTGCCGAGAGAATTTAGTGCCATATTGCTGGTAGCAGTTTACATCCCCCCTGGCTCCACCAACAACAGGAGTGAGGCACTGTATGAACTCCACCAGCACATCAGTGAGCAGCAGACTGCCCACCCCGATGCTTTCCTCATCTTAGCCGGGGATTTCAACCATGCCAACCCCAAGAGCGTGCTTCCACATCTCCATGGACATATCAACTTTCCCACGAGAGGTACCAACACTTTGGACAATGTTTATACGCCACACAGGGGAGCCTACAAAGCCCTCCCCCTCCCCCACCTCGGGGCCTCAGACCACACCACTGTCATGCTAATGCCAGCATACAGGCCGCTTGTTAAAGTCGCCATGCCAGCTACAAAGCAGGTTCGGGTGTGGCCAGAGGGGTCATCAGAGGCGCTCCAGGACTGTTTTTCCTGTACTGACTGGAACATGTTCAGACAGGCAGCCACCTACGACAACATTATTGACCTCCAGGAGTACACGGAGACTGTCACGTCCTACATGAGGAAGTGCATGGATGATGTCACAGTCACCAAAAACATCACCATTCGGGCCAATCAGAAGCCATGGCTGACAGGAGAAGTCCACAGGCTCCTGAGGGCCCGGAACGCTGCCTTCAGAGCCGGGGACGAGGTAGGCCTAAGGACAGCCAGGGCCAACCTGTCGCGAGGCATCAGATTGGCCAAGAGACAGTATTCCAGGAGGATCGCTGACCGCTTCAACGACAGCAGAGACACCAGGAACTTGTGGCGGGGAATCCAGACCATCACGGATTACAAGCCCTCTCCACGAACCTGTGACAGCTCCACCTCTCTGCTGAATCACCTGAATGACTTCTTTGCCCGCTTTGAGGCAGACAATACCACCCCAGCACAGAAGACCCCACCTCCTCCTGGCGACCAGGTGTTGACGCTATCCCCTGATAGCGTGAGGCGATCCCTCAGAGGAACAAACGCTCGAAAAGCCCCAGGTCCCGACAACATCCCTGGTCGTATCCTGAGAGACTGTGCTGTGGAGCTCACAGATGTCTTCACTGACATCTTCAACATCTCACTGAGCCAAGCTGTTGTCCCTACATGCCTCAAAGCCACCACCATCATCCCAGTCCCAAAGAAGTCGTCTCCCTCCAGCTACAACGACTACCGCCCGGTTGCACTCACCCCCATCCTCATGAAGTGCTTCGAGCGGCTAGTCATGCGCCACATCAAGTCTGCCCTCCCCCCCGCCCTGGACCCCTACCAGTTTGCATATCGGTCAAACCGCTCGACCGATGATGCCATCTCCACTGCCCTTCACTCTGCCCTCACCCACCTGGAAACCAAAGACCCACACGTCAGAATGCTGTTCATCGACTTCAGCTCAGCATTCAACACAATAATCCCACAGCAGCTCATCCACAAACTGGACCAGCTAGGACTCAACACCTCCCTGTGTAACTGGCTGTTAGACTTCCTGACGGGGAGACCACAGGCAGTTCGGGTCGGCAGCAACACCTCCAGCACCATCGTAATGAACACGGGGGCCCCCCAAGGATGTGTGCTGAGCCCCCTCCTCTTCACTCTGCTGACCCACGACTGCGCTCCATCATCCAGCTCCAACCTCTTCATTAAGTTTGCGGACGACACGACTGTGGTGGGTCTCATCAACAACGGCGATGAGACAATCTACAGGAGTGAGGTGAACAGGCTGGCCATGTGGTGCAAAGACAACAATCTCCACCTGAACGTGGAGAAGACTAAGGAGATTGTTGTGGACTTCAGGAGAGCACACACCCAGCATGCTCCACTAATCATCAATGATGCTGCAGTGGAGAGAGTGAGCAGCACCAAGTTCCTGGGCGTGCACATCAACGAAGACCTGTCCTGGAGTCACAACACTGCATCACTGGCCAAAAAAGCCCAACAACGCCTGTACTTCCTCCGCAAACTGAGGAGAGCAAGAGCCCCGGCCCTCATCATGCTCACTTTCTACAGAGGCACCATCGAGAGCATCCTCACCAGCTGCATCACTGTGTGGTACGGTGCTTGCACCGTGTCCTGCCGTAAGACTCTGCAGCGCATCGTGAGAACAGCTGAGAAGATCATTGGTGTCTCCCTCAAGCCCCTTCAGGACATTTACAACTCCCTTCTCACCCGCAAAGCCACCAGGATTGCAGGTGATCCTACCCACCCATCCCACAGCCTCTTCTGCCTGCTGCCGTCGGGGAGGAGACTGCGGAGTCTCCGGGCCAAAACCAGCAGGCTCAAAGACAGCTTCCTTCATCAGGCAGTCAGGAGACTCAACTCTCTCCCTGCTCTACCCCCACTCACCCCCCTGCCTCCTGTCACAGACTGATCTCAGGGACACATCCCATGTTCCACTCTCCCCCACTTACTTGCACCTCAACGCACTACCTCACTTTAATCTAACTTAATCTATCCTAAATGGACCTTCCTGTTCACATTGTTTACATTACTTCCTGTTTACAGTTAATACCATAGTACTACGACATCATCATGCTGAATACACCACATGTGCCCTTGTCTCTTATTTTTGCACTATTTCTATTTTTCTACTTTTTCTATTTATATATTTTTTTCTCCCAGTTGTATTGGGTGTTTTTATTATATTGCATGTTTGCACTGTGGTTCGAGAGGAATGCAATTTCATCTGTGCTGTATGTCGTGCATATAGCATACTTGACAATAAAACTGACTTTGACTGACTTTGACTTTGATTAAATTAATATTATGTACTAGATGAAATGCGATCTCGCAAGATTTCGCGGGACGCGATCTCACGTGATCTTGTGTAGAAGCCGATGGAAACAAACTGGAGACTGACGCAGTGCAACAGTTTGCTGTAGTAAAACCTGGCCGTGAGAAAAACAGACGCAGAAGTTAAACAAGTCTGGATGAGAAAATGTTTAAGGAGACGCATCAACACAGGTTGTTAATTCTTCAGCCACAACAGGAGGTCAGATTTTAACTGTCAGTCTGTGAACAGCAGTCTGCTGCCGGCTAACATTAGCATGAAGAGCTACAAAGTTTACCCTCTGGCCGGTCAATCGGTGCATCCCTATAATTTTGCATTAGAAAAGGCTGACAGCAAGGTAAAGCAGTGAAAGTATTCAAAATATAGTGTGTACTTAAGCTGATACATTTTTCAAGTGGACCTTTTTGAGGGGCTAAAACACTGTTTCATCGCTTAGCTTCCGTGCTGGTGTCTCTCTCGGCTTCTCCAAACTCAAGAGCGTACCAGCCGGCATCTACTGTAGCTAATAAACTGACTATTGATAAGTACCTCATAGAACCCCACTTCAAATATTTCAAACTATCCCTTTATATGACTAAATGTTTATGATGGAAGATGTTTGCAGTGTTTTCCATTTTCATCTCCACTGTAATAGATCCACAGCAGGGAGGTTTCTGTCATGTTGGGCACAAACAAACCCTCAGGGCAGGCCACAACACATCTGGACCAACTGTGCGCGATTCATTTTGGGTGATCCAAAGAGAGTGACAACACAACACACAGCCTGCATTCCCCAACTCATTGTTATTCAAATCAGAGGAGACAACACACAATCAGAGGGGGGCTCTAGGGATCTTAGCATAGGCAGCCTTAACACACACACAGACAAAAAACCTGCAACCAAACACACAGATATTCATAGAAAAGCAAATAATAGAAAAACAAACCAACCAAACAAACACACACATCACACACAGAGGGTCCTGAGGGGATCCACTCTGGCCATGCCAGGCTAAAGACTGCTGCACAATGGGCAGAGGAGGCAGGACAGGAAAAAGGGGAGGTGGTGGGGCATGAATAAATCATGCCTTTAGGCCACACAGGACACAGCATAAACACACATAAAACAACCACCCACACCCACACTGGAGCAAACAAATGCAAGCATTTAAGCACATAAGAACACATACATGCAGTATATCACTCACAGACACCACTTCAGCACACACACAGTGTGTTCTTTCTCTTTCATTACACACAGAGAAAAAGTGGGACTCCAACCTGGGAATGGGAACAGGGAAAATTAGCAGGCCAGAGTTCATGTCATCTGCCTAGCTATTACTGCAGCAAAAGTGTGCCAGCACCACACACACACACACACACACTCTCACCGATATGAAAACACACATTCATGAATGTCTGAGTCAGGCAGACAGGGAAAGCTAATGCAAACTGAAGTCATGATGCCTCACGCTGTAATCAGGAGCATTACGGCTCCTGTAATTACCTCTAAACATTAATTTGGCTAATAACTTTAGCTCTCAGTGTGCCACATACAGGGAGGGGTGTGAAATTCCCTGCAATCCCTCAGCCATCACAATAACAGCAGTGGGCCAAAGATGGATTGTGATGGTGTAAAACCTCAGACAGAGGACCAGGCCTCGCTCGGCTAATATAAAATTTGTTTTCTTTCCTTTCTTTTTACAGCCGGCATTTCCCTCTTTGCACATGGTACAGGACAAAGCCAGCAAACTGCCTATTCCACTGATGTATGTACAATAGTCTCTGAGCTAAAATAGGGCTGAATCCAATTATAAAGCAAAGTTTTATGGCTAACTACTTCTCAGCTCAAACTCAGTCACACAGCTTTGCGTGTGAGCTGTGAAGCTGTGGATTGGATTTGCACTTTGCTTCTAATTTAATGCCACATATATTCCTGCTGAAGCCCTGTTCCTTGTTAGAGTGGCAATTTTGACTTCAACAAACCAGAGGGAAAAAAAAGAAAAAAACAGCAGCTGACCACCTGACCCCCGACCTCCAACACTTGACCCAGAGCAGAGAACTGCTTCTCAGGCAGACAGGCCGAGGGTAACGTGACGGTTTGTGCAGGAGACAGCTTGGAAACTTTATGGACACTACTAGTATACACTGTAAAAACATTCATTCAGGAATTTAGGGTTATCAACTAGTCTTTATCCATTAACTTAATGTAAATACACACACACACACACACATTTTATTTATTCCAGTTATTTAAACTTAAAATTTCTGTTTATTTTCAGAACACTTCAGAACTTCTGACTTGAAGTCTTTTGACTTGAAATGGTGAGTTGAATGAATATACTGTACAGAGTTCAATCAACTCATTAAATTAAGTTTCGACAGAAACATGATCAGCATATTAGCAGACCTTTCAGCATGCATTGTGTGAAGAAAACATATGTGATAAAAAACCTGCTGTGTATCTCTAATACTTAAAGATAAACCATGGTTGTTTTCACAATAATGAAAACACTACATACCACGATGAAGGTTAGTGTCAAATCCAGTCTCTACCCCCTTAATAAATTCACTAGGCACAGTTTCTCATACTGTTTTTCTGCCAATGCTGGAACAAAGTAGCTCCAATAGGAGCAGCTGCAGCTGGAAGTACTTTGAGTGAAATAAAGAACTGACTCTCAAACTGAGAAAATATGAAAAGAAATCAAATGTTGTTTGTAATGTTCATCAGCGCGACTGGAGCATTGTTGTTTCAACGTAATATCTTAGACTTACTGAATATGTTTCGTCAAGTACAACTGAATTACTATCACGTTAATTTGACAAGAAAAGCTTATTTGTTTATAGTCATTACAATACTGCCTCAGCTTCTCTTTTCAAATTCAGTTAACCTAATACTTTACCCAAAATGTGTACTATTGTCAAATATACTTTTATGTAAATAAACAGTAATTGTATCTTTTCATCACATCACCTCCAGAGAGCCTTCTTGCTGTTTAGAGACACAAACTGGGGCAACTTAAATGATGAACTAATTTAAAAAATATATAATGCTTAGCTCACTGTCTGCTTTTGTCTGTCATCACTACTGCATTGCATTGTGGGATATTTATGTTGGTGTGGAGCCCAGTGCTTGCATACTGTAACATTTCCCAGGAAAAAGTATGCACTCCGCATACTAAAGGTTTAAGATATACTAAAAAAATCTCACATACTGTTTTGCATACTAAATAGCATGTTAGTGTGGTATTTTGGATGCAGACTAGCTGTTATTTTTAAAGTGAAATCTGTAATATATTTACCTGCAATAAATCATTACATTTAGAGATTAAGGAAACATGTTAAGCTGAAGTACTTGCTTCTCTGACAACAACACTACAACTGCAGTGTCCATCTTTGAAATTTCAATTCCAGTCCACAACTTATGTTATGGTCTGCCTGTTTCACATTAATTAGAGTTCAAATTAATGCCAAATGTTCGCCAAATGAGGCAGTGTCTGTTTATGAGTCATAAGAAATCATTAATAATCTTATAGAAGGAGTAGATGTTTGTAGTGGTGAAACTGAGCAATTTGTTAATGGAGTCTGGCAGGCAGCCACTGGACTCCAACTCCAGAGTGTGTATTTTCAGAGTAGCGTGCTTTATTTTCAGGACAACAGGCTTAACTTTACATGGAAAGACAATTGACAGTTATAAACAGCTGATCAACTTGCAGTGTAGGATTTGTCAGAGAATCAAATAGCCTCAACCACTGACTGTATCTTATATAGGATTTCAACTCATTTAATATATAGTCTATGGCTTCAACTTGGTATTTGGACTGCAGTATATATTTTCGGCCACACATATGTTACATATTGCTCCTTATAGTTAAAACAAATAGTTTAGTAATAATGGACGTGAAGTAAAAAAAACCAAAATGGAAAAACAAATTTTCAAGTGAAACACTCTTTCGGTTAAAACTGCTTTTTAAAATGTACCTAAGCTTCAGATTAAGTAGGAGCAATTCACACAACACCACCACACACACTTACAGGTTTAATCCAGTCTGTTAACCTCACAAGCCTTCTTACAAAATTCACCACCACTCAGCTGATCTTGTCCTGGCAGGAAGGGGGGTTGCAACTCTTTTCAACCTGCCCGTGCAATTACACTGAAGAGTAAAGTATTCCCCAAGGACACAGCTGCTCCTGACTTTAGTCAAAACACACATAGTTCAAGCTACACATACTACAGATTATGGTTCATTTACAAGAGCACAAGAGTATAACTGATGCATTAGTGTCTCAGTGTATTACATATAGCGAGTACACACCCACACATATGTAATATTAAAGTGTATTTTCACAAATGAGAACATGGTGCATGAGGCTAATCTCTGTCAGCGAAGGATCCTCATTTGACTTATGATAACTCCTCTCCCCCGCTGCTGACTCTGGTCTGTGTGGTTTATGCACACTTCTCCCTCCCTCCCTCCTTCCCTCTCCCCCTCCCTCCTGTCCTTTTCCCAGCGCCGCTTACTGACCTAACAAAGCCTCTCCACAGTCACCAGCCTGACCCAGTAACCTGCATGCCTCCTATCTGCTGGAGACGACCAGCTATAAGCTCCCATCTGAGCCGCAGTACGGTGGGACGTGTGAGTCAACAGCAATATGTGATGAACAAAAGCTTCTCTGTAGCTGTAGAAGAAGTTATTTGGCATACATTCTTGTTTTAGAAGAATGTCACAGTGATATGTTGCCACCCATAATGCTGTTTCATCCATTTAAACAACTTGAGCTAAAGCCTCGGTGGTGTGTATTAACAGATAAAGGGTTTAAAAGGTGGTTCGGGCATCTGCAACTTCATCTGCTTGTTCTTTACTGTTAAATTGGATTCATGACAAGATTACACTTAATGTAACTTACCCCTTGGTTTCCTTTAAAACAAATTGACGGCTCACTTGGTAAAGATCCCTGAGGTGAGAAAAAGACAGAAAAAATTATACGCATTTATTTGTGGAGTTATAGTCACATTTTAGGGCAGCAACTAACCATTATTTCACTGTTCATTAATCTCTCGATTATCTTCTCAATTAAAGCTACTACAAGGAGTTTTTAACTGGTTATAAAACAGTTTCAGTTTAATACTGATGTACAGGTATGACCTGCATAAGCAAGTAAGACCATCGGCAAAAAAAGGGTTAAATTTTTTATTTAGGTAACTTTATTTTTGATGTTATATTTTGTGGTTAGGGCAGGAAAAACACTACCACTTCTGTCCACAGGGGTCTCCAAAATCAACTAAACATTAAAGTTCCTTGTAGTAGCTTTAATCAATTAGTTGTTTGGTCTATAAAATGTCAGAAGATAGTGTAAAATGTCGATCAGTGTTCCCCAAAGCCCAATATGATGTCCTCAAACGTCTTGTTTTGTCCACAACTCAAAGATATTTAGTTAACTCTAATAGAGGAGTAAATAAACCACAAAATATTCACATTACAGATGCTGGAATCAGAGAATTTTGACTTTTTCTTTCTTAAAAAATTACTCAAATCGATTAATTCACTATTAAAATAGTTGACGATTAATTTAACAGCTGACTACTAATTGCTGCAGCTCTATCACATTTATACAGTCCAATAAACACTGCTGTAATGTGTTTAAAAGTAAGTTTAAGTTACACGGTCAATAATGCCTGTGTGTGTGCAGTTAATGGCCTCCTCCACTGGAGTTAATTATGAGACAAACTAGTCTACTTGTCATCAATTAGATAACCAGGCAGAATGCCACTCTGCTTCACTTTGAAGCACAGGAAGGTTTCCCAGCAAACAGCTGACAGGCTCGTCTTTCCCGACAGGGTTCAGCCCCGGTCTGCTATGCAGCCGTGTAGTTAACTGATTCAGGGGTACAAGTAACTGTAAACTAGTTAAATATATTTATTTATACTACACAAAGACAGACTACATGTTGTTGAAGAAAATAAAATAAGCTAAAAAAAACAACATAAAACAGCAGAGTAGTAATTTGACAAAAATGCAACAGTGACATATTTGAAAGAAGAAGAAGAAAAAAAAAAAAGCTCAGGCGACAACTTTGACAATTCATCTCCAAACACACACGCACACACAGAGAGAAACACACACACGGGGAAAATAACGTACCTTGAGGTTTTGGTAAGCCTCCAGCGCTCTGATAGCCGTGTCCGTGAGCTTGACATGGTACAGCGTCCTGTTGGGGCTGTTTTTGTTATTTTTTCCACAGGAGAGCCCATAGTGGTGCTCCTGCCTGAGCGAAGCCATCGCTGGCTTTTCTCTCTGACCCGCAATTAAAGCTGCTTTCCTCTCCCAGCTCAACACTCTCCCTGAGACGTCACCGTGTGGGCGGAGCCACCGTGACAGCAGCACCGTCAACTGAAGCCTCTGTGAGACCAGCTAGACTGGCTACTGTGTTACTACAGTTCATTTATGTACACTTACCAACAACAGTCTGAATGTTACTTTATTATTAAGGGAGAGCAACACTTTTTTACACTTTACTTCATAACTCACAGACTACTTGAAAAACTCTGGTCATAATTTAATAAAAGAAATACTGTATATGTGCACTAATTAATTATACAATTGATGTATTTTTTATATATTATAATATATACAGTATATTTACTAATGAAGACAAAGCTTTAACATTAGATATGATGCAAAAAGTCAGAATATTACAATTGGTGATGCCAACAGAGTGCTGTAGGGATGATGTATTTTTATTGGCCCAACTGCGTGGTTCCTTCTGCAAAAAAAACAATATATTTATAAAAAAAATTCCCATTGAATTTTGGATTAGTCCAGAAAATAAACTCTGTAGAGAACAAAACTTGTGACATAGTTAGAAATTTTGTTCAACTAACACAATCTTCACAAATGACCACCACTTTTATGATTTTTGAAGCATAAATGCAATCAGTGCAAGGTATTAAGCTGACACGAGGCTATAAACAGACTACACCATGGTCTTCACTGTCACCACCACTAAGTGACTAGTGTTCAGCATGATTATGTTTAATATCCGTGACAATCTCTGTTGTTTCATTTAGCCACTTGTTAGCAAAAGCAAAAGAAACAAAACGTGAAAATCTCTTCAGCTTGTGCTCACCACAGACCTTATTTCAGACAAATAATGAAAAACCCATTCAACAAACCTGTTGACTTTATGACAAAGGAACCAGAAGTGCTAATATAGTGCTAACTCATTTCTGGGTTTTAGGACTCATTCCTGCAGCACAATGGTTGGGGGTAGTTGTAACACTGAAAAAACAAATCATATTAACTCACTGCATCTCAATAAAGGACACATCAAAGTAATCACACTACTGCCATATTATCTATTAATAGGTATTAAAGGTTTTTTTGTTGTTGTTGTTTGTTAAGTAAATGGTTCAGATCTTGGTGATCTAGATGTCAGGCATCATATGCATTCAGTGCTATTCCTATTTCTAATTTTGCAGATCACTAGGCCACTATTCTGGCTAGATTTTAATTATTTGAATTGAGTTAAAAGTTACATTTACATTTACATTTTATTTCAGTTTGATAAAATATGTTTATTTTTGAACAGAACACTATGTCATCACAGACAAACATGGTGCTTACATTGGACCTGGTGGCTAGGGGAAATTGTAACACAGTTTTCTTTATGTTCATTTTCGATAAATGAACTAACCAATAATAAAATTGGCGTAAGTTTAAATCTAAACCTTAGAGAGTATATAAAAAGTACTGCATCTCAAAAGTAACTTTCAAAACTCAAAATGTCGTCACTTTAGCTTGTTTCTGACTGAAGAAATTGAGTGTTTCAATTGCCCCAGTCTCCCCTATTATCTTCACAATTGTTTCTTTGTTTGTCCAAAGACAAATCATTTGTAGGACTGTCGTATAGGATTTATATCTGCCCTCCTTTGTGTGAAAGCTGCAGCATATTTTTTTTTATACAACAACGGATATCCAAATGTGAAGGGCTCAGCTTTAAGGACAAACCCACAGATGATTATCACCCAACTCTGCAGTTCCCCTTAGCTCTGCAGAGCGTTTTAGCACCATTCAGGTCATTGTTTTGATTTTATGGCCCACAACTGTTTTGTTTCATCTCACCAATCTCATTAACCTAATTTTCAGCACGAGCAGGCAGCTGTTTTCAACGACAAAGCTCTGAAAGCCCACATACACTACCAGCACAGCATCCAAAGGCAGACAGATAAAATCAGTAGGCGAACTTGCTGGTGAAAATAGTGGGCATCAAACTGCTAAAGAACTGGTATTTTTCTCAGCTGAGACCAAAGCAGAGCTAAAAGTAGAGTGAATATTGTATTTTTACTTGATTTGTACATAAATAACTGCTTGCAAACATTTGTGTTTGCCACATCAGCTTTGTAAGGTGTTAATATATCTATATTATAATAATAATGATAAATGATAATATAGATATATATCACAGCCTCCCCCCCCCCCCCCCCCCCAAAAAAAAAAAAAAACTATTATGATATAATGTATATAATACTTAAAAAAAAACAACAAAAACAACACAATGGACAGTATTTCAGTCAGTTACTGAAAAAAAGTTATGTAATAGAGGTTAAAGCCTGGGAAACTCAGACTTTACCTACAGCCACTTTATATGTGTTAACTACACAGTAAGTTGTCAAAATGTTTCAGGTTTGGGTGTGTGTGTGTGTGTGTGTGTGTGTGTAATGTGATTCTGATGCATCTAAACACAAAATGATGAGAAATGTGTCACCACTCTGCACTCGGTTCCATTTTGAACTGACTTTACTGGCAATCAATTACATCAGGAACAACCTAATGAGTCAATCAACATATCACAATAAATAAAGTGTATGTTAAATGTACCAGCAATAATAAAGGGGGCAGCTTGTGTGTTTAATACACCCACACATTATTTATTCATCAATAAAACAACACTAGACAATGGCTAGCTCTGCCAGCCTGCAAATGTGTTAGTGAGATTTTAGCTTATTTCCAAACACCACAGAGTGCATGAACACAAAGTAAAAGTTACTATGTTTTGACATAAAATGAACTCAAAGGAGAGTGGTTGTATTAGGCTTGTATTTGGGAAACGTCTTCACTCTGAGCAGGGACATCTGTTGGCCATAATTTTAAGGTGTCAGTTCATCACATTGGCCTCTCATGTACATGCTTTGTGTGTCATTCAGTAAAGGACATAATTGTGTTGGTATGAATTAATTGTCTAATTGCAATGATTTTATAGACATTTTTAATAATCAGTTAAATAGTTAAATCAAATTGAAATAATGTAAATATTTTGATAAATAGACATCCAATTGTTGAAAATATATTGTTTTTAGTTTTTTAACAACATTTTAATTGTCTGGTGAACATCACAGGGAACTAAAGACAAAGACAAGAAAAAAAAAACAAGCTTCAATCACAATGTGGGTCAGTTTGCAAATAATCCTTGACAGGAAAGATGCTTATCCTGAGGAGCTAATGGGCTTAGTTATCGTCATTTTTGACAGTCTGCCCAACTTTCCTTTTTCTTGTTGGTTGAAAGCCAACAGTGAACCAACAGAAACAGGAGCAGCTAAAACTGACAGTGAACCTACTGTGGTATCAGTTATCAGTTAACAAAATCCACATGTTGAGTTTATGCATCTGGCAGCCAAGCAAACATGACTAAGCTGAATGACGGCAAATCTAAGCAACTTAAGTGTTTGCATAACTGTGTGAAAGCGCACAAGTGATGGTGGAGGTTGGCAAAGCAGATGAGTCTGACAACTAAGCCTATTTAGTTAAATTGCTAAGCTACTCCCTGAATGAAAGTACATAACAGGTGGGGGAGGGGTTACAGGAAGTCAACAGGGAACAGGTGGTGCTGAATCTTCACGTCATTCACTTCCATGAATCTGAGATTTGGGGAAAAAAAAACAGTCTTTCAGCTCACCACGTAATTCTCTAAAATCCAGTAAACCTCATATTTTAACAAATTATATTTCTGAAAATTCACCTCCAGAGACAATTACATGCTGTGTAATAGTCCTTAAAATACCCCCCACCTACTGATGCATGTGGTTTTGAAGTTGCTCCTCCAACAGCAAAGCAACAGTGGGAGATTAACCCATTTCAGCCCCTCCCTCTACTTTACCTGGCTCGTCTGTCTCATCCACTCATTGTCTGTGGTTTGCCATCTGCTGCATGGGAAAGCGCTAATGCACACCGACCCCCTGGGAGTGACGCTTCACACCTGAGGTCAGTGACTCCCAGGACACCTGCAACTGGTAAGAAGCAGTGCATTCACATTCTACCTTTGTCCTCCCATGTTTCCCTTTCTTTAGCGCAGAGCAGTGTGTGTTGAAAAAGTGAAATTGCTCCAGAAAGTCAGGTTGAACATTACACATTAAATCACAGCCTCACAGAGACAACATAGTGCTCTATGAAAAATAATATGTCCACCACATGGGGACATACTGGCCTGCAGAGTGGAAGAAAGAGAACAGATGTAAAATAAAATCTGGGGCTCTACCAAGACATTTTGTCCACATTAGGCTATCCTGGTCCTCAGGGACCCCTGCCCTGCATGGTGTTTCCCTGCTCCAACACACCTGATTCAAATGATCAGGTCATTATCAGGCTTCTGTGGAGGCTTGATGATGAGCTGATCATTTGAATCAGGTGTGTTGGAGTATGTTAAGACTATATCTAATGTAGCCTTGGTACACTTCATCAATTTTAGGAGTTTGGAACTGAAAACATTTCTTAAGGTACATCACTGAAGCACATCCAAAATGGAGTACTGCTCTGCAAGTATACTCCAACGGAGTTCCTAAGTTTAGCTACTGAATTTGGGGTGAAATAAAGTGCAGTTTGCTGCAAGAGTAAAGCCATTATGTGTAGAATATGCCAAATTAGTCTGATACATTTTCATTTGTGATAAAATGAGACAATCCAAGTCAAAGTCTATGTTTTACTTTCAACTCAGGCAGGCAGTGTCTTCGTGTGCTGTTCTGTCCTTTTTGGTACTACCAGTGTGAGTCGCCACAGACAAAAATAGTCAAATGTTACACTTCAGGGTGTTAATACAGAATATTAGGACTGACCATGTTTTTATTTATTTGTTAGTCACAGAAAATAAATAAATAGATAAAAACCTCACCTTTAGGCTCCGGGGTCTTATTGCAGCGCAGACCTTTTCTCTTGTAACACTGAAGTCACTGGTGCACTGCTGCTAACTGTGCTGTAGCTGCTATTAGCTTTTTAGCTCAGCTAGCGGCCCTATTAGACTGGGAAACAGTCTTCAAGACGGATGGCGGCCAGTTTGATGACTGGGAATACAATAACTTTATCAAGGTGATGTGCAGGACTCCACGAACGATGTGGACATGGTGGGTTCAGCCAGGGACAGGAGGCATGAAGTGATCGAGGGACGAGTTTGTAAGTGTACATTGTCAGGAGTAGAAACTATTCGTATTGACCTATGTCCCACATGGACTGAAAAACAAGTATTAAACTTTTAAACTCTCTGAGGAAGCATTAATCTTGCAACACAGATACATCCTTAGTGACAGATTTATGAACCAACGAAACTGCCAAGGTGAACTCCAGATCATGCTTGTCCTTAGTGATGAACTTATGACCTAACTCCACAGATACTCGAGACGAACCCCAGATCACACTTCCCCCTTTTTTGCAACATTCTAGAAGTAAATGGACGATTGGGCAATAGGCCAGTCAAATTTGGCATTAGACTGGGATATGAAACTCTACAGACAGTCACGTACAGAATATCAAATTTAGGCAAAACACTAGGCACCTAGCTGTTTTACATTTCAGGGCGCTGTCCTCCAGGATTGGCGGAGACGCGTGTCGGAAGGATGAGACCTGCCCGGTGAACCAACGAAGGGAGAGCTAAGTCTAAACCACGGCCCTCCCCACCACTATAGACCAATTAGATAGTTTGCACATTTCTAAATAAAATACCATGTATTTCTAAAATTCGTCACTCTTTCTTTGTGAGGTGGCTACAGCTAACTGCTAACGCGGACTGTTGGTTTCCGAACAAAGAAAGATCCATGTACATGTATTTCTATTCTGCCAATGTCAATTAAATACTTTGAATCAGAAAGAGATCGTCTCCAGGGTTCCTTGCAACAAAAGAACACGACTCAACAACATCATTCATTGTGTTGATAAATCTGCAAGTATTTATTTTTGTGAAGTTATTTCCTGGCTTTGAACAGCTTGACATGAATTAATAAAATGCTGGCTGTTCCACCACATTCAGAGTAACTTTTGCCATTAGCATGTAACAGGATGCTTGCTCCATGCCCCCAAAAATATATTTATATAATTAAATTAATACTATAAATGTGCAACACTCACAATGGAGTGTTAAAAAAGTTACCAAATTAATGCAGTAAAACTAGAGATATTGTCTTTTTTTACTAATTCACACCCACAATGCAACAATCACCAACAGTTAAATCAGAGGTTCCGGCATAGAAGTGGCTACTTTTGACTCAAGCTACTATGACCTCAAACAGAGATGAGGCGCGAGCATCGAACATCATCAAACATTGTACAATCTACATGTTAGTTATCCAAATGTGCTTTGTGCAAACTGCAACAAAGATGACAGAAAATAAGTTCAAATCAGTAAAAAATATGTATTATTCACGCAAATATAAAATTTAACAAAGTGATAAAGTTAGAAGGCATTGGCATTTTCACCTAGGAGGTGTCTCAGTGGTAGACTGCAAATATGATTTCCAACTACAGTAAATGTGCTGTTCCCATCACTCTTCAGCAAATGCAAATAAATAAATAAATAAATAAATAAAAAATATTGTATAAATTAAAAACATCATAGATTTCAGCATCTACATGAATTTGCTTCATCTGTTCACATGTCATTAAGAGAAAATAATCTTTTTTTTCTTGAATTGTACATTGATATTGTAGACACTGTGGTAGAAATTTATTGGTCGTTAACCTGAGAGGCCTCAGAGTCCTTCACACTTAGGATACTTCATGTTAGGAGGTTTTGTCCAGAGGTGAAGATAAGATGGAGACCTTGGGGATGTTCCAGACTCCCCTGATAAGACTGAATAAGAAACGACATTGACCGAGGGTTACCCACGCTGTTTTTCACTCCTCCCTGGTGGCATGAGTACACGTGATTCAGCTGGACGTGGAACATACTGTGCAAAGCTGAGCAAATGATGTTACTTTAGGTTTTTGGTATGAACTGTGTCCATGTATACAAGCCCTGACGTGAGTTATGTTGTAATAAACTTCAATTAAGGATAACAGAGGCTCATCTAGTTATTCTTTTATCCATCAAAGTGAAGACTGACCAGAAGTTTTCCACATGAAATCTGCTGACTTCATAAACATACATATATGTCAACATATAGAACATATGTTTTTCTGCAGTCAGTGATGCAGGCATTACGTAGCACTGCATATTTCAGCTGTGAAAACCCAGTTAACATTTCACAAATACAGTGCAAATGACTCAAAGGCTGAGGCTTAGAGAGGGTGTGTAATGCACACACACACACACACACACACACACACACACACACACTGACACACTGTTATTTCAGCTGGCAATGATGGTGTATCTGGCAGAGTGAGAAAACACTTATGAATTTGGGAAAGGTATCGGGTTAGACACACTAACGCCTTTTATGTGAGACATAAAACGCTTCGCCTAGTGTCAAACGCAACAGCACGTTTATGGTGTTCTTTCACAGGCTGAAAAAATTGATTTTCTTTTTTGGGCAAGAATTTGAATAAAAATTTCACTGAGTAGAAATATTATAAAATATAAAATATATGTTTTTAGTTGTATAACATGAAGGCCAACATCACAAAGTCCAGAAAATGCAGAAAACATGCCGACAGTAATTATTTTGTTAATTGTGGATTACATTAATTACAAGAATCTCAATTCATTTCAAAAAATAACACTGACAATCTTGGGAGTTATGTAAATCTTTACAAATGGTGAATCAAAGATGGAAAGACTGTATCTGCTTCACTACAATAAGGTAACAGTTGGTTTATATTGTTCTGACTTCCTGCCTTTACAAATAATCAAATCCTATGAAGTGTTAACTTATTTTAATGGCCTTCATGAAAGTAATGAGGCAGCAAGAAGGCAGAATGTTCTTTCATTCAATCAGTGCACAGTTTGGATACATCAAATGATGATGTTCTTTTGCTTGTTCTACCTGTTCAAAAGGACAGACTGTGAGAGAACTAAATGTGGTCTGACCTGTAATAGAGATCAGTCAACTGATGTTTCCCAGCAGCACATGTGATGTTTGCAAATGAGCACGATCTCTGAATTACAGATAATGCCACTGTGTTCTCTGATAAGACAGATAAATGTGTCCTGTTGGCTCATTTTTCATTCAGCATAAAGACGGACAAGATAAAATATCGAGCCAACACCTCTACTGTTTTTAAAAACAGTATATAATTGGGTTGCTACTATTATTGAAATGTATTTTTTTTTCTACAATGTATGTGCACGCAATATTAAAAATGAATTTTAAAATGTGTCATGAATCATGCAATATGCAACTGACCAAAACAAACACAACAAACTTTAAGTCACAGGTCTCACCCAATGCATTAAGGTGATCTTTCTCTATTTCTGAGACTTTTTCAAGCCCCAGGATGCGAAGAATATCTACAAGGAGTTTTTCATTTTGGTCAGTAGCTAACACTGGTGGTTGACCCATGGACAGGAATGCGCTCTCAAAAGTAAAAAACAAAGTGAAAAATTGATTTAGGTTTTTGAATTTTACAAAAAAAACATGACTGATAACTGTGCTGGATGCAAATTTGTAGTGCTTGTGTATATGAGTAAAGCCTGAGAGTACAAATCTGTTAGGAATACTAACATTGTTGCATCAAGCAAGCCACACTCAAGGCTCTTGTGTTTCAGAGGTGGAGGAATTTCAAGGCTGTGTGTTACTTGGAAGGCATGTTGGCATTAGACAGGCCCTAAGACCTCTATCTCTGGAAGTTGTTTGCTGTTAGTAGTCAGCATGTCTTCCTGTGCAATAGCCCACAGAACAAACATTTTGAAGAATACATTCACTTTCTGTACAAGAGATAGATGAGAAAAATGATACGACTCTTATGTCTGTAGGAGAAATATGAAGCTGGAGCCAAAGGCCAGTTAGCTTAGCTTATCATAAAGACTGGAAACGGGGAAACAGCTAGCCTGGCTTCCCCCCATTTTCTGTCTTTATGCTAAGCTAACTATCTGCTTGTGTCAGCTTCATATTAACCATATAGAAAGTGGTATTGATGCTCTCATCTAAATCTGGGCCTGAAAGACCAAACTTTAGTTCAAAAAAAGTCAGACTATTGCTTTAAAGGTCCAGTGTGTGAGATTTATGGGAATTTTTGGCAGAATATGGCAGATATGGAAATTAAATGGAAAGTATGTTTAGCATGTTTTCATGAGTGTATAATCACCTGAAAATAAGAATTGTTTTGTTCCTTATTAATCTACAGAGTGCATGTGGGTCCTTCTCTATGGAGTCTGTCATCTTGCACCACCATGTTTCTATGGTAGCCCAGAACAGAGAAACCAAACGGTGGCTCTAGATAAGGCCTCTCGCATTTTGTGCAAGATTTGTGACCACTGTCAGTTCTCCTCATAGAAGAGGAAAGTGAGACGATGTGTTTGCAATTTGGCAAGCTCAACACTAGATGCCACTAAATCCTACATACTGGCCCTATAAAAGAATAGTTGAACATTTTGAAAAATACTCATTACATTCACATTGAGTCTGGTGTCTATGACTTTCATATCCAAACAGAAAATCTGAAGCAGGTTATCTTAGCTTAGCATAAAGACAAAATAGCCCATGCTAAATCAAGCTAACCAACTGCTCACTCCAGTTTCATAATTACTGTGGGCCAGCAGAGAGTGGTATTGATTCTCTCACCTAAATCTGAGCATGAAAGGGAATAAGTGTGTTTCCCAAAATGTTAAACTATTTAAGAAATGTGATGAGCACTTATTTTTGCTGTGTTAAGCATAACAAAATTATTATCATGTATTCTTCAATTTAATTCCAAGGACTGTACTGTGCACTCACACTCAATTGGAAGCTACTATGGTAACCTGAATCAAAGTGAAACCCACTGCAGCACCATGTAAGATAAGATTTAATCAAAACAATTTTTCAGAGTACAGTGGCTGAGCCCAAACAAACTACCTCTTTCCTCCAAAAATTATGAAACAATAAAAAAAATCCGGATGTGGTCATAGTCTGCAGTAGCCACAGAGAAGCGGGCTCAGTCAGCAAAGTCTGTGGATTATGTTCACATCTGAGATTTGCACATTTGTTTTCCCTGGTCTTCAAAGTGAAGGTGGGCGCAAACTTTCCCACAAAGAAACACAATCACAATCTTTGGGTTCAGCTTTTCATTCCCTCTGAACAAGAGTGTGTGTGTTACTTTGTGGCTGTGCCATTGCTCACACACATATGCATGTATACACTCGTTGCTAAGCAGACCCAGGTGTTTGGTGTTTTATTGAGATCACAGGCCCTTTACAGCCACCAATTTTACAGTGACGGTACAGGTGTGACTGATCATTGCATGCATGAAAAGAGACAGCAGTCAAACAAGAGGTGCTCTGTGTCGTCCAGACCTGGAAAACATCAACGTTCTGCAGAGCCTTTGTGCCTCCATGTATCAACACTATTAAGTATTCAGACAGTTGTTGGCATCTGCTGCTAATTGTTTAGATGTGTACAGTGGTCAGGAAACATGGCAATACCCATCTATCTTCCTTCTTCCATTCGTATGCCCTGTATTTGTTTGCTTCCTTGTTTGTGTAGATGCTCCAGCAGTGAATACCAACCACATTTTGGTTACAGCAACATCTCAGTACTGGCGGGAGGCTTAATGTCTGAGTTTTTACAACATAATTGGCATAATTGGACAATTTCTGATTAAAATATCAGTTGGGTCTGGTATATCCAGCTCTCTGCCACCACACACAATACACAACAATGAATGGTGCCTGCCAATGGGACAGGATTGGGTAATTGGGAGCAGGAGCCGATTTCCCATAACCACAGAGACACAGTGACAGAGCGATCCAATAAAAGTCAGACAGCAGTCTACTGAAGCATTTATATCATGGGACCAGGAAGGGGCTGTGCCTCTGAAACCATGTTTTGACGTAGCAGGGTAATGTTGTGACCAGACCTTCACAGTGATGATTCTAATGCCTTTAAAATCCAATGAACTGAACTTTAAAATGCATCTGCATTATCCTTTTGGGTATTTTATTGTCCCAGATGAACTGGTTCAATCTGGGCTCAGGAAAGATCTGAGCCACAATTAAGTCTCACTTAAATACATGCCTTGTTGTCTCATTTTGAATTGGACATCAACAAGACTTCATCTACAGCTGTGCTAGCAGCTCCATGAGGGTGTGCATAGTTACAGTGGTGTTTTTAGATAAATGCTAACATCAGCATGCTAACAAGCTCACAATGACAATGCTTACGTGCTAATGTTTAAATGCACAAATGTAAGTTCTGCCACTAAGGGTCACACTCAGATTAAAACAATTACAAATTTAGTTTGGTAATGTTGTGAAGTACTGTGGGATCATGGGAGTTGTTTTCTTCACTGTTAAACAACCACCATTGCAGATGAAAATCTATCTGACTTGACTCAGGCATGAATCATGTTCATGGGCGAGGTAATGTTAAAGTTTTATTCACATTGCGTTTAGTCACATTCACCAACTTCCTTCCTTACTCTCTGACACATCCAATGAATGCCATGTTTTCCCAGGAGTTAGCAACTAGAGGCTAGTAGAAAATGCACAGCTACCTTGAATAAAAGAGAGATTTGTCTGGGTTTGACCATTGTTTGAAACATTTGGAATAATGTAAGGATTCGCATTTTTAGACATTTTCATGCAGATGAACATTACGTGACGTGACGTGACGTGACGTGACGTGACGTGACGTGACGTGACGTGACGTGACGTGATGTGACGTAGCTTCAACAGTGTTGACTGTTTCACTCTATTCTTCTATTATTATCACCTGACATTTTATGTATGGGAATGATTTGTGTATCACATGCATGCAAAATTGGACTGGTGTATTCACTGGGCGCAATTTCAAAGTCTAAAGTCATTTTGTTTGTACTCGAAGACAAAGTGTGAAAAGAGATCAAAGAGAAGGGATGGACCAACAGACAAATATGGAACTACTGAAAACTGATTTAAGACTTAGCAACAGTGAAAACTAACACTACTCCATGTCCTGTTTCCACTCTATGTTGATCAATAGTAATTCAGATTTGAGCATATTATTAGTCAGTGTACACTTCTTGGTCAACAGCTCATATTTCAACACTCTTGACTCCATAGAAGGGCTGTCAGTAGGTAGAACTTCAGAGCAAAGCCTCCTGGTGACTGACACATTTCTGTGTTTTTAAGGACAAGAAAAAACAGATCAGTGTGTTCTTTTGTGTGTGTGTGTGTGTGTATGTGTGTGTGCATATAGCCACCATATGATGCTCTTCCCTTTGAAGCTTGATTAAAGTCATTGCCTTGTCAAGAGCTGTATTATGTATTACGACTAGGTAATCACACTTGAAAGTCAAAGGACTAGAACCACACAAAAGAGTTGCACAGTGTCTTATCTTGGAGTTTAATACTACTCACTGTGTGTGCCTGTTATTCAACTGAATGATTTGAGCTGCCTCATCCAAAGCTTTACAGGGGGCGAAGGAGGGTACAGTCATTCAGCTTGCTTTCCCTGCAGCTCTTTAGGGTCTCGATGAGTCATTCAGGCCACAGACGTCATCTTATTCAGGGCAGGTGCCTTCGTATCACCACAGCTGCACAACACTTCCAAAACCAAGTGAGAGAGAGGGAGAGCAAACAAGGAAGTGTGCAAAAACAGAACAAGACAGAGGAAGAAACAGGGCTGAAGAAGAAATGGATACAAATCCAGCCATATGTATTGCAAATATATCTTT
Source organism: Lutjanus argentimaculatus (assembly GCA_034769285.1). Classification (NCBI taxonomy): domain Eukaryota; kingdom Metazoa; phylum Chordata; class Actinopteri; order Lutjaniformes; family Lutjanidae; genus Lutjanus; species Lutjanus argentimaculatus. The sequence goes on from JAWZSL010000002.1 coordinate 18,398,102, forward strand.
TTTTTTTAAAATGTCATTATGATTGTGGATCTTTACCACTGCTTTTTGATAAATTAATTTAGTGTAATAGATAATTTACCCGTAGCACTATGGTATATGCTTTAGCAAGTGGCCAGCAACTGTATTAACTGTAGGTCACCTGAGAATGTGTAATGCGAAAGGTGTCAGATAAACCGAACTATCACCTAACTCTGCAGTTCCTCTCAGTTCTACAGCCCATTTTAGTGTCTGTCGGCTCATTGATTGGTTTTGTGGAAAGCAGCGTTACTATTTTCTTTCTCTTTTGTCAACATTGTTTCCACTTGTTTTCTGTGAAAAGGCATTAAAAACCAACTGCACACTATCAGCACCAAACAATAAAGAGATACAGAAGGTAGAAACAAATCAGACCATTAAGCAACTGACAGTCTGATGTTTTTCTCAGGAGTTGGTGGAGACCAAAACAGAGCTAACAGGTGAGTGAATTTTAAACTTAGATTCATTAGGTGGGCACAAACAAAACTCCAAATTAATGATGATTTTGCTCTGTGTCAACAGGATGTGCAAATAAACAACTTTTTGTTGACAAGTTCAGCAATATTAACTGAAAATGCTGTGGTACTGTATGTTTTCTTTAGTGTGTGGTCACCTTAGAATGGGCTGTTTATATCTACATCTACACATCTACATCCTCTTCCACCGAGTCCGCCATTTTGCATCACCATTAGGGTGAGCAGGTGTCCTACTTCATGTGGGACTGTGCAACATTTTTATCCTTTGTCCCACGTCCCACATATTGAGATGATGTCCCACATTTTGATTGACTCTAGTTTTCAAAAGTCAAGCAACAGCAGGACAGATGTTTTTCTAAAATCTTGCTTTTGTCCAATGACTGTGAAGATGCTGTGCAGGTTAACTCCTAACTGTTTTTGATACCTTATTTGCAATGTCACCACAAAGTCAAAAGTTTTGGTTTGTTGGGATCTGGTCAACCTTACACCATGTTTCTACAGTAGCCCAGAGCAGTCAAACCAAACACTGGCTCTAGATAGGACCTTTCATATTTTTCACAAGTTTCGCAGCCCTTAGGTTGTCTTACACGCTTGGAAGGGGAGGGTGAGGCAAGCTGACTGCAAGCTTTTGCAAGCTCACCACTGATATAATATAACAATATGTCCACATGGTGTTTTCATTTTGAAGATTCCAGTTCATGGTTATAGATATTATATGAAGTTTTTATGAAGTGGTTTCATTCAGCATCTCAATAAAGAGTGTATTTTGTGTGTCCTTATATGCTGCTGTTAGTTTGTCATGTTGGCATCTGCTTTGGAGAATTTGAATGATGATGGTTAAAATGACATGGAATACTGAACTCTTACACAACACAGACTGTGTTAAGTATTCATCATTATCCACATTACATAGACCTTTATTGCTGAAGAGCCCTGGGAGCAAGAGCAGGACTAAAGGAGCAAGCTACATCTAATTCCACCCTTCATAATATTTGTCTCCATATGGCCTCCCAGGGAAAAGGCACTGTGGATATTTGTTACACCTCAGACCAACAATAATGGGCTCTACTGCGCAGAACCAGTCTGCTGTACTCACACCCCTCTGATCTGGTCTCTGGAGCCTTGTCTCGAGATGGGTAAGGGGTTCCCCTGTGTCCTGCCACTCAGCTAATTGAGGCCTGGTAAAGGCAAGTTGCCATGGAGGAGACTCCCACATATGGGATGCTACTTTTAGTGTCACTCTTTTGGGAATGCACCTAAGTTCGTGCTCAACATTTTTATGTCTATTTTGTGCGCAGATGAACAGTAAAAATGATCCATTTGTTGTCTGAATGATTTACATTAATCATATTTTTTAATGCTACCAGAGAAATTAATTATAGTTAAGAACTCTAACTTTCCACTTGTCCAAACAAACATGTGATCCATGTACTAGATTACCAGAGAAATATTGGCTTAAATAAATAACTTTTTCGTTCAAACAATTCAAAACAATATGATATATAAATGATACACATACTGTATCTTGCATCCAGTAATTTATGCAACATGCACACACTGACTGACCACATGTGTGGAGGGGAGAAAGTAAGCTTTTTTCTTTACACAACTACTGCTGTCACTTTTCATAATAGAAGAGTCCAGCACTAATTATCCCAGGAAACACTCTCTGAAAATCTATGCCATTATCCACGTATTTACTCTCTACGAGAGCTGATTTTCCCCCCAACTTCAAAGTGGCTGATTGGGACTGCTGTAGACTGACCAAGTGACATTATCATCCATAGAGCCACACTGCTAGCATGGCTAATAACTCCAGTCTATAATTATTCCCATGGTATCTACCTTAAATTGGGCTTAACACCACAGGCTGTTGTGTACTCTTTATTTTTTTATATTAAACACATTTTTGAATGTCTTCTATTAAGTTGCGTTTGGTCTGCCTAGCATATGTTGTACAGTATTTTCTGAACAAATTTGTTGTGAGAGACACCCTGATGAGCTCAGTGGAATCAGTACCATCTCCTGCATACAGACTTTTTTCAATACGTCTCCTCTAGATTTCACAGAGATGGAGTAATTCTCTGTACTTTACATGCAGAGTCAGTCAGATCGTCTGTCGCTGGAACCATCCGAGATGAGTCAGCCAGGAGACAGTGGTGAGCTCATCCACAGCAGGAGGATGAAGAGACAGAGACGAAAACAGACGCATCTTTAGCAAAAAATACGAGCTAATGTGCTTGAAAAATAAAATAGAAATCCATATTTTGACAGTTTAGGATGTTTGTGTGTGCTTAGATTTGTGTTCACTGTAGTTCTGGTGCAGTTATTTTATTTCAAAATCAATTTGATGTTAAACCAGTCAACCTTGTCAGAGGCACTTGGAATGATCCAGCACCACCATCCACTGTTATCTACTCATCCCTATGTTCTGGACGTCATGCATTAGCTGAGAAATGGCTGTTACCTTGGCAACCATTTGAAAACACATCATCTGGACAATGTCATGATTTTATTTCATTAGCGTAATGAGAGCAGTCTTGACGTAAGCCCATTTTGCTCAGCGTACTGACAATATGGGCAATGGAAATCCATCAAGCAGCATTATGGATTCATCTGCTTTGTTCTTTTTAGTCAAATGCTTTAAATGTAGCACAGAATCCAAGCGTAAATGTTGAGGAGCATCAGCCTGTTGCGTTAATTTAACACGTTCCTTCATTTTGTGCTGTTAAAAGCAGGTTACAAATTACTTAAACCAGGACACAAATACTGTGAGTGTATGTCTGGTGTAAATTTAGGGAAATAAAGCCATCATTTTCTCCTTGGATGACTGCTATTGTTCCATGCCATGTGACAGAACATTCAGTTAAGCTGTATCAGAGGACAGGTCGTCACGTATGCTGCACACCACAGCAGAGCTGTGGAAAATCTAATGTTTATGTGCAGAAAGCCTGTTTGTAAATTAGCAGCTCATACTGAATTTATTTTTTCCTGATAATCTCACAATGTTCACTTAAAGTCATACCTTCTAGCTCAACAAAGAGAGGAGTAAAGGGTGGGGTTTCCATTCATACCCACAGATCTGAATCTTCATAGGAAATATTAAATATTCTTGTGTTGCAGCAAGACGGTAGAACAATTAGCGGACAGAGCCACTGTGGTGTCACCCATTTGTTTGTGGACTATCATTTTGAAACCTTGAGTTCAACGTTATGGGGTTGCGATCTTGGTCTTTTGCAACCAGAGGATGTGCACCTCTAGCAAGGGTGTGGAGCTGGTGGGTGATGTACTGCAACTGGGGTGGTGCTTGGTTTTGGCTCATCTGTTCAGCAGGAAATAATGGTGGCCTGCCTGGTCGCAATCTTTCTCATTTTACAACTAAACAACACAGTACAATATGTTTCTGTTCATTTTAAGCAAGAAATATGCAATGTAGTAATGAAAGCACTGCCCAGTTTTCATAGTTTGGGCCGAGTTTTGGGAGGTTCTGTTGGAAACACACGACACACAATGATGACGCCTGGTCATGATCTTTACATGGATGTGTTATGAATCTTTCTTGTATTGAGACTATAAACTTATTAGGAAGCTTTTTACTGAGGATATAATAGGGCCATTTTCGCGTAAGACTCCGTACAATAGACTTCTTTTTTGCAACCAGTGGAGTCGCCCCCTGCTGGCCATTAGCAGGGATGCAGGTTTAAGGCACTTATGCATTGGCTTCACTTTTTTGACTGGGAAGCTCTGCCCACTTATCCTACTGTCTATGGTTATTGCTCAGTCAGACAGTATTAAACTGACAAATCAGTGCAATGCACATTAAACAAGTTCAATTCATTTGTGTCATTTGTCAAATCATTAAAAGATGTGTCTCAGACTATTTTGCTTTTTGTGTGAGCCTTTTTCATGTGTTGGTTCTCATGCACCTGACTTGACTTCTAGAAATCCTTAAGTCAAGAAAAAATTATCTGTGCTTTCAGAAAGTTACAACCATAGTCCTGTCAGTGAAATTCAACCCAGTCTGATCTCCACCCCTGCTGGATTGTGCTTAGTGTTTCCACCGCACAGGGTCAACCGGTGCAACATCTGCACTCCAGGAGAAATTACCTTGACGCTCACGTGCCTTCTTTTGTCCCCAAATAACTTTTGATCAGACCGGTTCCCCTCAGGCAGGGCAGTTAAACCGTAGATAAAAGGTGAAACAAAGTGTCTACTGAAATGGGCTCTGAATAAGGTGAGACGGGAATAGAAATAGTAAAGAAGAATGGGTGAAGGTCATTTTGTCTGGCTCCATCTCCTCAAACAGCATAATCTCCCTCCTCCACATCTCTTTTTAATCTGTGCAAGAAACAGGCAGACTCTTAAGCTTCTTTTTGGTTTTGACTTGTTCGAATTTATCATTCAAATGAATATTTTAATGTTAATAATAGAGATGTTTTACTTAAGTTTTTTCCAGAAATAGAAAAAAGGAAAGGATTGCGTCTTGAGTCATCCTAAAAACCACATCGCATGATCAAACGGAAATATGAGAAAGTGAAAGACATCCTTCTACGTAATCAATAACTCCTTCCCTTCAGGCTGTGCACAGTAGCCTCTATCTTTATCTTGTCAAGCCATCACGCATGCAAACATGCCCTAGTTCACCCAACAATGTAACATATTAACCCATTTAAATGTTCTTTTCCACAATGTATGCCGTGTTTATGTTGTTGAAAGAGTATTGTTCAGTGACGAGAAGAGGACAAAGGTGCAGGTGAAATGAATCACTACATTACATAATATAGAGGGTGATACCCATGAGAGCTGCACATATAACTCTGGTCTCAAAAAACATCAAGTTTGCAATCTCTGCAGTGACTGAACTCTGAATATGTTTATTTTTATTGTGTCATATGGAGAAGAACCTAGTCAAAAAAAGAAGAAACTGACCTATGCTTGTGATTTAAGAGAGCTTTAAACTTCTAGATAGGTCTTTGGCTTGGCATCACACAAATTATTTTAAGTTGAACCATTTAAATCAAAGATTTATAGCAACAATCAAACATTAACTACCCTTTTTGTGGTTGGGATGTTGAAACAATGTCTATCAACACTGCCAGCTACTGTTAGCGGCCAGCTTGTAGCCATGTAAGCTATGCGGCTCTAGGAGAGGCAGTGTCTGTCGGTCAGTCCACCACTTCGGTCCAGACTGAAACACCTCAACATCTACTGGATGGATGGCTGTGAAATTTACTCAGACACTGTTTCATATTTCTGTCAGGATGAATTGCAATTTGTTGATCCTTGTTTGGCCTGGCCTTGTGCTTGTTCTAGTGCTAAACTAGTTTACTACAAGTAGGCCTAAAAATGTTCCTGAGCTGTTGGTTCACTCCTCCTTTTTGAAACAATTGTACAGAATAAACAAAGTTTTTTATGGAAAGAATATTCTTCTCAACTTACACACAACCTGACAGCCTAGTGACAGTAACACTTGTCCTCCCACAAAACTCTTCTTGACTCTTTCATCAATTTCTGGAAGAAACCTAGGTCACTATTACAGAGAACATCTCACAAAATGTTATATCCCATTCACTGTCTCACAACACTGTGATGAACATTGTTAGAATGAATATGAATATGTTATACCTTCTAAACATTAACATGCTAGCATTGTGATTGTGAGCATGTTAGCATGCTCATGTTGATGTTGGCTATTTAGCTCAAAGCACTGTTATGACCTACAGCCTACAGCATGACTTCAGTCTGGTTCTATTCAACAAATATGTCAATACTCAACTATGTTATTTTACAATACAGAATAAAAAATATTTATTTGGGGGACAAAGTAATATCAACATTTTAAAGGAAATGCTCACAGCCTATGAACCTTTTTTTAAAAACGTTTACTAAAATCCCAAATTCAGAGAACAAAGTATGAACACATATATTAAAGCCATGATTTTGGGATTAAAGTTTTAGTAAATAATGTTATTTAGCCTGGTTAAAAAAATGCTGTCTGTCTATGCATGTTAAAACCATATAGGCTGTCAATTTGAAACATTTGGAAAAAATATATTAGTATTAGGCAAACACAACTTTCAGTTTACATAAATACAAATCTGTTCCAACACTCCAAAAATACAGCTTTTGCAGTAGAGAAGAAGAAACATGCAGGCCTTCAGTAGTTTGCAATACAGCATGAACAACATAACAATTTCATAGGCTCATGTCAAAATTAGCTGCAACAATCAGGACACGAGGGACATTAAGGCAATGCAGAAGATGGGATCAGCAAGTCCCATCAATCATTCATGACAGCAGGCAGGACTCTGGCAGCGTGATGGATGGCAGCGGTGAAATGAGACAGAGAGGAATGCACCATACGTCCAGCTTGTCACACTAAGTTTATACTGCCACACATCAGTGCTTCCACCACTTCATGATCAGCGTTAGCAAAGACTGCTCCAAACAATGCAGTGCAGTGTGCGTGCAATCAAGTGTTTGAGGAGAAATTAATTGTGGTTATCCTGTCCTCACGTCACAGCATATACATCTCACAACTCAATGATTTAATGAATTATCTATCACCAGTGTGGACTGAATTAAATAAACAGCAGTATAAACACAATTACCACTAAAACAGCACATCCCATTGCTGTTCACTTCTACATAATTATCCCACAACACATGCTCAATAGTGGAACATGCACGCACACTTGCTGTAGGCCCAAACAGAACAGTTTACTTGCATGTGATCATGTGAAAGGGTGTCTGTCACTAAGCAGCCAGTATGGAAAAGTGCTGGAGGTAATGAGAGGGCAAGGACTCCCACTGTTAATATAAAATCCGCCTGTTAAATTTAGTATGAAATTAATGGAAAACAAAGTTTTCCCTCCCAATCATCTCCATTTGATTAAACTGGAGATGTGACTGGCAACATGAGGAGCTGCTGAGCTGCAGCAGCAGTCACACAAGGACGGCATTAACATTGAGAGGCTTCGTAAAAGCAGAAGCAGTCAACATTGTCAAAATTACCAGGTGGTGATAATTGCCCTGCGAGACGAAAATAGTTTGCTTTAAGCAGGATGCTGTCACTGAAAGCAGCTGTGGGGAAAACAAGTCAGAGTCAGACATCCTGGGTTGTCCCGTGTCGCCACCAGCCCAATAAACTGACCACAGTGTTCGACATGCTGTTCTACACACTGTTAAAGTCTTCATGCTCCAGCACGCAAGTGGCATGAAAAAGCCATATATCTCTTAATCCACTTCATCCTCTGCAGTTTTAATTTATCTGTTAGATTAACAAGTCTGCAATTCTTAAGTAAGATCTATGTGTTGAAAACATTTCACACTGGTAGAAGACATTCAATTTCATGTGCAAAGAATTACAAGGAAGTAAGCTAACCCCTTTATAAGGGACTGAAACTAGAGGTAGAATAATATGATGTAAAGTTCATATACAGTGCATCTAAGTAAATAAAATGTACATGTGCAATGAAAATCCATAATGTCCTGACAAGTTGGTGCAATAAGGGGGAGATTAAGCAACAAATGTCACTAGTAATATAGACCTTTTTCATAACAGCCATGTTGATATAAAATAGTTGGGTAAACACAGGTGTTACTAATGACATTAATCAAAGTCCCGTTCCTTTTAGTGTAGCAGAGCCAATGAGCCAACATGCACAATAGCAGCACCCTGACTCTGTTAGACCTGACTGGAACCTTAATCAGTATCATTGGTAACATCTGTGTTCACCCTACTATTTCAAGTCAATATGGCTGCAGTGGAAAAATGTTTATGTCTCTTCTAATTCCTACATGACTGTTGTATGGCTCATAATTTTTTGCAAAAGTGAAATATTTCATTTCAAAACGAAATATCTACGATTTGAGTAATCCTACTCTTCAACATTTTTAAATTAAGTTGATTTGTTGCACTATTACAATGGGAGCAGATAACATTTTTAGCTATGCTAAATGGAGTATGTTGCTTGGACCACTTCGGTCCAGATTTAAATATCTCAGCAACTCTTGGATAGCCAAGAAATTTTGTACAGATCCCCGGTGGATGAGTCCTAATGTCTTTAGTGGTCCCCTGACTTTTCAGCCCAGTTTCATTTCCAACTCATCAAATAGACCACAATATAAATATCCTCTAAGGGACTCGTACAGATGCACATGGTACTTGTTAGCGCTAAAAGAGACAACCGGGGCTTTCATGTGACTTTATTGTAAATCCCTTTGCAGCTGTATCAGTTGTACCCGGATTTTTGTGTAGTATAAAGAGCAATAAAGTCCACATCTGGAGGAGGGGGAGTGGATGGATGGCTTAAACACAGAACATTTACCCAGAGGACCTGAGTTTGTGCCCCATGTGAAAACCAAAATGTTATTAAAAGTTGTAAGGCACACCACATGCATCTTGTGAGTTTCTACAATGACATGACTTTTGCCATTTGATTTTCATGTTGCGAGTTGTTTCACTGAACTCATAAACAAGAGTACACACTTACTGTAACCCCAAATATGGTCTTATCCTCAATCTGCCCAAACGGTGACAATTTCACAGTGTGAACCACATGTTCAAAAGGCTTTCTGGCTGTGTCTGATACATCTACTAAAAGGTGGCATGTGCTTCAGTATCAGATGCTGAGGGGCGGTGACAAAACACAGTATATGATGATTTGGGATGAGAGCGGGTTGGATTTTTTTTCCACTAGTACCAGCAAGTCAAAGTTCTCACTTAACCAGTAAATACATCTCAACATCAGTGGATGGATTGGCAAAGAAGTTTGTATAGACAGTCATGGACCCTACAGGCTGAATCCTGATGACTTTGGTGAATCCCTGAATTCTCCTCTAGTGCCACCTTGACACTCACATTTTTGATTTTGTGTGAAATGTCTCTCAGTTATCGAATAGATTGCAATGAAATTTGTTTCAGACGTTCATGTTCCCCTCAACATGAAATGCAGTAATTGTAGCGATATTTTAACCTTTCATCTGGCACCATCATCAGGTCAAATGTTAATTTGACCAGTACCTGTTCCCTTTAGCTTTTTGCATTTAGTGCTAGTTAGCATGTGTTTATTAATATGTTAACACACTAAAGTGTACACATGGTTTTTACATTACCTTCTAAAATAAACTGCACTTGTAGCCTACAGTGAAAGTCAGTGCAGCAATAAATAAGCATTTCTGTGTACTGACAATGTGTTTATAGTGTACTGCTGTCAGTGATGTGTGTAACCACAGGCACATGATTTTGACCTCAAGACTTTGATGAGGAACATGACAAACGACAGAAAACAGTAAAGTGTTTGGCCTCTACTTTTATAAGCTCAAGTAAGTTTTTAGCCAAACATCCATCAAAAATATTATGCAGAGGCCTGCAGACCAGAACAAACTTAAAGCACATAATTAAATTCAAAGAAGACCTTATTCTTCACCCAAATAGACTGTTGGCTAGACAATCACAGCAGTAGTTTGATGGCTCATTGTACTCAAACAGTAATTATGTCCTTAAAATACAGTATTCGTATTTCAACTAGAAACCCAGCCCTGTCTTCATTCTCCTCCTACAAGCTCACTTCAAACGCTACATGAGCACATTTTAAGAATTCTATTCCAGATGCAAGACGTAGTATATCATCTCAACAACCATGAACTCAAGTCTCCAGTTCTTTAAAATGTATAACAATTCATTTTTTGGTGATTCTGATGATTTTTTTTTCAAAAAATTTATTGTTTTTGAACTCATCACAATGTTATTTAAATAAATGTAGCTGCAGACAATCAGGAGTTTCATTTGAAATAAAACAGATATGCCAACTTGTGCATTAGGCACACGCAAATTCAGTGGCATAGTGTAAGCTGTCTTCTTCTATTCATAGTTTCAGGGTCTGGGTAAAAGTTCAGTTTGGAGCAGACATGACTCAGTCATTTAGCCTATTTAACTGCCAGACAGTCAATAAAATCAGCCTACCAAAACTGCAAGGAAAACATTGGGTGGTTCTTATTGTAGAACAGAAATAAAACTTCATTAAGAAGATTCAGTTTAACCCAGGGCAATAATTCATTATTATCAGTGGAATTTGCATGCATGGGTCCAGACTTCTAAATCTGCCCACTCCACCAAGTTCTGGAAATATGGAAATGGAGTGTAACAAGTTGACAGCTCTGTCTGATATCAGGCAACAGTGTATGTCTGTTGTCCAATTTATTTCAAGATATCTGTATTTTAAAGTAACAAAATCAGCTAGTCTGATGTGTGAGTTTTGTCTGTTTAATATATAACACATCAACTTAAGCAGCCTATGCCACATGTAATCTATCTATTTAGGTATTTGATACTTTTTCATCTTACTCTAAATATAAACTTTTGAAATTAATAGTAGGCTTTGTGTCAATAATGGCAATGGTGATGGTAGATTTAATAATAGTAATGGTAGATTCCCTGGTATCAAAAATGGTTTCATTTCCAAATGTACTTTAGCATAGCCTGCCACCTGCTGGCGGTTTTGTAGCACGCTTTAAAAGGAGACGTGAAATTAATGTCTCATTGAATTCAGTTTATTGAATCTTACTTAACAAATGTAAGTAAAATTTGCCATATATAAGCCAGTAACTGAAGAAAAACCCTGATGTCAGCCCGGATGACAGAAGACAGGAAGAAATGTCACTGGACAGTGCCAGGCTCCATCTCCTTCAATCAACATGATATCAAGGTTTGACAAAACAAACTCCCACGCTGTAATTATGACAGCCGTTACTGACATGCATAATATATAGCATGCTATTGATTATTAAGAAGCTTAAAAAGTCATTCTTGACTTTGCACACAGCCGCTTGAAAAACAAAAAACACAACTTAAACTCCTGTCCAAAGGTACATCTAAATTTCTGAAGCGTTTAAACCACATCTCATGGCCTTCCTCAGAGTTGCTCAGCTGTCTTTAGGCAGATTTAGTTTGGCAGCATGTAAACTGTATTCATTTTGAATACCTATTTTGGTTTTTAAAAAAAAACCAAAAAAAAAAAAAAAAAAAAAAAACAAACAAAAAAAACCCAAATAACTATAATAATATGGATGAGGTGGAATGGGATAATTTGGGACATTTATTGTTAGATTACCAAGAAAACAACATAAAATTCTGAAGACTACCTTAAATGTTACCTTTAAAACTTATGGATCTCTGATATATTTCTGTGAAGAAAATATGATGTAAAGAAAAATACTTGAGAAACTTTGTCCTTTCAAACACATCAAACACCTCTACCTCCCTCCACTGACATGTTCAGGTTAAATGGCATAGTTCTAGTGGTTAAAAGGGACACCAAAAAAAAAAAAAAAAATCAGCTTAAATGAATAACTGATTTCATGTTTTTTTCTTAATGGTAAAATCAACTGGTGCCTCCAATTGATTACTGATTCAGTCATTGATTTAATTTATTTTATTTTTCTATTAATTTATCATATCCGTTATTTTTTCCTATCACCGCTGATAACTTTATTTCAACATTTCTGACAGGCTTTCCCTGTTCTTTTGCTGCCTGTTTACTTGGTGTCATATTGTCTACAATGAATATTAAAAATGTTACATTCCCTTTCAAACTATACTTCCCTCCCCCATACATGTACACACTTGCATCATATGTGCATGTATGTGTAACATGCACATACTGTATGCTTGCATGTGTGGACTATAATGACAGACATGGACTCACTGCATCATCTTTAATATTAAATATTTAAGTCACAAAAATACAAAAAAATTGTGGTGGTTAGTGGTTTTACTTCAGAAAATGTCCATTTTAGCTAAGTGTATTGTGAAATAGTCAAACAGTTAATGAAATTGAACATCATATAACCATTATAATTATCTCAGACCAATAAAAATGATTGTTTCATGTGAAGGACATTTGCAGTAACAATGCAAAAACATGTTTGATGGTTGCCTAATAATAATTAATATTTAAAGAGCTCAAGACGTAAAACCTTATTTTTCCCATTTTATCTCACGTCCCAAATTTCATAACAAGAAACAGTGGAGTAAACACAGGAGTTATCAGTGATACCAATAAAGGTTGCAAATATTGTGGATGTTGGCTCAATGGAATTGTGATTTAATACTGTAAATGGAACAGTAACTTAAGTATCATTGGTAACACCTGTGTTTACCCTATAATTTCATATCAATATGGCTGCTGTGCAAATCTACTACCCGACTCCACCCCTATATGTTATAGGCTACTTACCAAAAAACTGAGCCCATGACCATCTAATGTTTTTAAAGGTTTTACACTTAATGCGGTTTTACTGCTTTTACTTATGCACGCCATCTGAATGACCTAATCTCCACCCGAGTCCTTGATATTGTGTAATAACGAATTAATCGATGAATGTTTGCCTGCGTGGCGCATGCGCAGTGGCGTCCGGGAGACACGGAATGTTCTGGGTCTCGCACGGAAGTCTCGTCTCGCGCATATTCGGCAGCCACAGAGGCAGCAACCAAAGCAACAACAGCGACTGGAGCGACGAGAGGGGAACCAACGGCCCTTTGGCTGAGCTGATTTGGATTTCGGGCGAAAGAAGCGTCGATTAATAAAATGACCAGTGGGTACCGACATATATTTTGACTGTAAGGCATTCATGTATTTAATTCAATTGCATGTAGTCTGTGGTCGTTGTTGTTGCCGCTGCTCGTTAGCCTTGGCCACGGCCGACTCGGGTTACGTCTATTTGCTGAAACAGACGTAATTCTTCACTGACAGAATTCATGCCAGGATTGTCGTCTGGGTTTATAACTTACTCACACCGCTGGCTGTGCTGTGTTAGTTGGTTTTTAACGGATCGGACGGGCTTCTGCCACAGTGGTTGTTCCCTTGTGTACGTTGTATGTTAGCTAGTTGACGGGCTAATGTGGGCCGTTTGGTTGTCCAGCGTTTAGCCGAAGTCTCGGCCTAGAGGAAAGCCATAATTATCAGAGATGTGTCATGGATATTTTTTGTATCAAAGCTGCTTGTTGGAGACAGAATGTCAGATTCGTTGCCACTAATTCTTCAAACCTGCTCTGCCTTCCTTGTTTGCTCTTAATTAGTGGACGGTCGCGACAATCCGTGGACGGGCGGTCGTCGCTTTGCTGCCGTCTGTGCTGCTCATGAAGCTGCTCCACAGCGCCCCCCTGCCACGTCGGCTGCTTTCATGTTTTGCACCATTTTTATTTATATCATCATACAGTCGTACTTCACATGAACGGATCGTGTGTCATTTTTAAATCATGGTTTGTAGACGCTTACAATATGCTTTTAAGCTGTCGAGACTTCCTGTGTTTTGGAGTCTTGGTCGATAGAAGAAGGTTTCAAGGGTGCAGCTCTGCACATGACTGAGATGATGCTCATTAAAGTGCCATTTGTTCTGTTACATTGTTTTATTCTTTTGTTTGAATGCAGGAGGAAATCAACGTGAGCTTGCACGCCAGAAGAATGCCAAAAAAAGCAATGAACAGAGTAAAGGGAAGAGGAATGAGGATGGGCTCTCCGCTGCTGCTCGGAAGCAGAGGTAGGCAGCAGAAATGGGATACACACACAACACACAAACTTGGCCAGTGGATTTTTGCAGCACTGTGTCATTTCTAATGATTTTCATGTTGGGCTCTGTGGACTATTTCAGTTCTGATAAGGGCTGCACGATAAATTGAAATATTATCGAAATTGGATTATGGCTAAGTGCACTATCCAAATCTTCAAAGTACTGTAGTGCTGCAGAGATGCCTTTGCCTACAGTTCTTGTTCTCCAGATATAAGAAAATGTTTGTGCAGTGCAGCCTTCCAACAAGTGTCACATCACAAGATTAAAAAAAAATCTTTGAAAATGAAAATTGTGATGTAAAAATGATCATTCCTTCTAATTGCAAATCAAATTGCAATGCAATATCTATCTGTTTGTTCACTCAGTTTTTTTTTTGTTTGTTTTTTTTAAACAATATGGTGCAGCCATAGTGCTGACTGTTCATGCATGTGTTTCTCTCTCATAAAAACAAATTCTTGAAACCTCATGCACTGCAAAAAAAAAAAAAATCAACTTTACTGTACAATTATTTTTGCTCGATGATTTTCCAGTTCTATTCCTAATTACTGACAACTGCATGTGCTTTACACTGTTGTGTGATATAGTAGAGGCTGCCCTAATAATTCTCTCTTTAAATGTCCTCTCCCCAAGGGATGCTGAGATAATGCAACAGAAGCAGAAAAAGGCGGATGAGGGAGGGAAAGGAGGCACCAAGTCCAAGTAAAGGATGACGTCGGAGACGAAAACAACTCAGTGTTTCAATAACATCCCATGTTCGGCATTCTTCCCAATATTTATGAGAAACGGATCTGTCATTTTTGTCTAGACTCAAGAATCTAGGATCCTACATTCTTCCCTATGGCAAATGACATTGCTTGTTGGATTTGTTAATTTACCTGGTGAAATTATGTCTGAGCAAGTTAGTGGTTGTCCCACGTTGGTGCTGCATGCTGAGGAGCATCAGTGGTGTAAGCAGCAGGAGAAAGATGAACAATTCTTGACACAAAAGCATCCATGTAACAGTTGTGTATTTTTGTACAAAAAATGTCCCCTGCTGGTTTTAAATAAAGTGTATCTTTTTAGTTCATGCTTGTGTGAGTTATTCCAAATGTTGAAGATGGCATTAATGATATTTTCACATGAGTTGCATTTCTGTTGCCTGAGCATTGGGTGGAAAACATTTTCTTTTTAATTTTGTTAGTTACATCTTGTAGCATCTTTTTTTAAATGGCATCACATTCAGATGCAATTTGTTGAAAATCTGATATGGCAGAGGGGAATGAGGAATCTGTAAATAAAAGACTATCTGTTCCCCAGTGTAGTGTGGTATTTGGATAATTTGACTTGATAATATAATAATCCTCCTGCCAGTATTATTCAATGCTTGATTAGCATGCCACTTTCTATTAAATTAGGTGCATTGTCATCTACTTTGATCACACCTCTGTGGAGATGCACTTGACAGTCTGACAAAATACAATGATAACCAACAACCTTTATGTTTTTTAAGAAACCAGATTAGTCAATCAAATTTGACAAGATGAATGAAGAAATGTTCAGAATCATAAATTAGAGATCACCACTGCACTTTCTCTCAGCCCCTCTGACAGGATGCTACCAATATGATGGCGTTACAGAATAAGCTTTCTTTTTTTTTTTTTTTGTGAGCCAGATACAGTACAATATGCTCACGGCTCATGGCCTCCTTCTATCATTCATGTATCAGACTCTGCAGTGTGTGCATCCCAGAAAAATGCTGTTGGATATTATGGGCATGTTGCTATGTACACAAACTCCTGCAGTGTACAAGAAGAACCAGTTATTAGGGTCAGGCCGGCAGTGAGACACCATACACAATTAACCAATCTAAGTTAAGTCTGCAGCAGTGGTCTGCTGTAAGTAAATCCTCCACATGCAAAGAACAACCAATGAAACACTTGACAGTTGGGATACAAGTACACCTTGTTGTATTCATATTGTAGTCATTTAGCAATATATAATATGGGTACGCATTGATTTTACCAGATGCAAATTCATCAAAAAGTATCTTGATACAAATTAAAAATATTTGCTCATCAAATGTATCCAAATCAAATACACAATACTGGTATAGAAAACCTTTTAAATTAAAATACAAGTAATTTGTAATTTGAAAATGCAAAAATCCTATACAGACCAATGTCAAATTTTAGGCATTTAGTCGCCTCATTATGGGCGTGACCCCTGCTTCATGGATATATAAGGAAAACTCGATACAGTGTTGGAGATAAGGCTGTCATACCTATGAATGTTGTTAATGTATTAAATTATCATGAGTAAGATCATTGCTGTAGGCCCACGGTTTATTTTTCTATAGCTTTCGACAGTATCTTATTTGAGAATAACATGACAAATAATGTGTGTATTTCAGTGTTTGAAATACACAAATGCAAGCTCTTAAAGTAGTTTGTTACATATTGCATCTTACTTTTTCTGCCCTACAAGATACAAATAACAAAATACTCCAAAGTAATTAAATATGTATTTCAAAAATAATTGAAATATTGCCCATCTCTGGATATTCCACAGAATAGCTTTGTATAAGTCCTAATTTCCATAAATAACACAAGATATAACATCCTGCCCACATAACTTGTGGTTGAGGAAAGGATACATCTGTGTGTGTCTGTGTTGTGTAACACTGAAGTCTGCCAAATTTACTGTAATTAAACAAAGTGTGCCAGCAGACAGAATAATACTGATTCTGACCACTAGGTGGAAGCAAACATCAAGGTATTTTCTCAACTGTGTTCTTACCAGTGAATCTGAATTGTCAGAATGGTAAAACATATAAATTGTGTGGCTGATTTGGTTATGGTGTGTATAAAATGCTCTCTTTGCTAAAGACAGTTAAAAAAAACACACATACAGCATAAATGGGGTTATGGGTCAATTCTAAATTTAGTCATACTATATGTGCTGGCATTGTGGAACATTTGACTCTCGTCCTCCAACATGAGCACATATTACTGATATATTGTGTGTTCACAGAGCCAGTAAGCTACAGCTCAGCCTATTTATAGTGAATAAGCTGTGTGTCTACTTACTGAAATCCAGCGGGTTTGTATCCTCACATCTCAGATTACAGGGCATATAATTAAGTCACCAGTTTAGCTTTTTTCCATCTCAGATAGCAGGAAGGCAACTGAAGAGCTGAATAGTGATGAGGAACAAATGCAGAATCAGCAAGTTGCTTAAATTCGAAAAAATTCAACCCTTATCTGCTATCATCCATGATACTCTGCTTACAGCTTTGGGTAGATCTCACTTAAATTCAAGCATAAGGCCCAACAGACTGACTGTGGGTTCTGGCAAGTTTTCTTAAAACAGACTGAGAGAGGGGCTCAGTGGTAATGAGACGCAAAATGCAAAGAAAAGACGAGAGTCAGCTCATTTAATTAAATTCATACAATAAGCCTCATCTCTTTGTGCCTTCTCTGCTGAATTTGTTGAGATAGGGGAGGATTGGGCAAAATTTATTGTTGCAGCAGAACTGTTGCTCTCTTATTTACAGTGTTGAATAGTCCAGTGTCAAAGTACAAATTGAGGAGAAGATGGACAACAATGTACTGTAGCTGCTCGGCTTTACATATCTTAAACATGGCCTCAAATTACCCACAGCAAAGACGGCTGTAGTCATTTAATCCAAGGAAACTAAACCCTAAATACACTTACACTTCAGAAATCCAGCTACATACTGTGTGTAGACAATGATAAAATAAAAGCTGTCAATGTCTATCCAGAATGACCTTCAGGGGAAATCTGAAGTAAAAGAACACAAACGATTTTTAAAAAGTGGGGTCAAAGAAGCACCAGACAGGTCTGGGATTGATGGGCATTTTTGGGGAAGCTACTTTGAAAGCATAGCTTTGCAAGCTACCAATTACCTGACACAGGAAGAAGCTAAGCTATCCTCAGGAGAAATCTAGTTTGGTTAACTTAAGCCACTAAAAAAATAATCGTTCAAACTACTTTATAAAAAAAAATCAAATTTACAATGTGTACAATTATAAAAACATATATGATTTAAAAAGTCAGCATTAGAACTCAGCTTTCTCTGTCAGTATAGCATACACTGAAGAATCTGTTGCTTATTTGACTACATTTACCATCAACACTGACTGGACATCCACATAAAAAGTGGTGAATTTTCCCTTTAAGAAATCCTGGTGGCTCAGTTAGCCAAGGCACACACTAACATACTGGGTTTGGGACATTTGTTGCATCTCATCCGTTGTTATCGCCACCTCAAGCTAACTTTTGATTTCTAATAAAGCCAAATTTAGCAGCTTGCTGGTTACATACAGCATTATTCTATACTGGCAGGAAGTATATACAGGATCACCTTTGAAGACATATGTGATTATCACGCTCATCATGTGGTTGTGAAATATAACCACAGGTGCGTACTCTTTCCTGCATTATTATGTGGAGGGTGAAGGCAGCATATTGTTTTAATAATAATGCTTGTTTTCTGAAAGGTATACATCTTTTAAACAGTGACACTGCTGCAGCCACTTAGATAATGATGGCACAGTGAATGATGGATGTTATAAATCATGTAACTGGTTGATAGCCACAGTGTGTACACAATGCCTTATCACAAAAACTGTCTCTTCATAGTTATAATGCTATGAATAATAATGGGCCAGCAGGTACATACATCAACTATAACCTATTAGATTGCTGTAATTCTCCTCAGGTATGTCTCATGTTTCTGCACCATGGCAAGCTTCACCCAACACTAATTATCTCTGATATGTCTGTAAATATTTAAAATAACAATTGTAATTTTTGTATCTCAGCACTCTGTAATTTTATATTCACACTAAAAGTTTAATAGAACAAAAGGAAAAACACATTAACAGCACGTTGTGTCCAGCAGTGCTGTGTATGTGAAGAAATGGAGCAAAAATACTTTTCCCGCCCTGCTTCACTCTTTTTTAATGATCTTGCATCTCTTAACCCTCTTAACACATGGCTGCCTCATATGATGGTGATCCAGAAACTGAAGCTGATTTTAATTTCTGTATGCATATTTCTGAGCTTCTGGAGAGTGAATGCAAGAATGTCTGCATGCATGCACATGTTCAAGAGTGTACGTGTACATTCATGCAGAAAAATCTGCACATGCTCAGATGATGCATGTACATATTTGTCCACATGAAAAATGTTATTGATCATCTATCTTTGGAGTTAAACGATTGGACACTGATTGTCACGTAGTTTATGGACACCATACTTCTGTAACGCAGCATAGAACAGAAGTGCGGAAATAATATTCTTTGCAAGCTCTCATGGGCCACATAAAATTTGGGGCTGTGGGCCATGAGTTTGACACAATGTGTCCTAGAGAGTTTATGCAATATTTGGTGACCTCTTTCCAAAACAAGAAATCAGATCTGCTGCATTTACAGCAACACACAGGCTGAAATTTTGGCGGTGTGATTATATGAGTGATATATTTTTGAGCTTTTATGTCAGTCTGAACTGAAACCAAAAGTACTTTAAAGGAGTAGTTTGACATATTCGACTTGATTGTTCGACTTCTTTCTGGGCCTTTGCTGAATGCCTGGAGACTACGAGAAGTTACTGATTCTGGTCAAGAAATAGTCTGGCACAAAACCCCCAAGTAAAACAACAAACTGGTGTTTTTTGTTTTGTTTTTTTTAACTTCGTTTGCACTAAATTCAATTTAACATGTAAATTAGTAAGCTTTAGGGGTGCTGGTAGATGGATTTTACTACCTCTGGAAATAAACAGGCTAGCTGTTTCTCCATGTTTCCATTCTGTATGCTAAATTAAGCTAATCACCTGCTGGCTGTAGCTTCCTATTTATCATGCAAATGAGAGCAAGAGCATAGGTTTCATTTTAACATTGTAGGGGACACATATTAATCTGAGATCCTCGCCTAGGAAATTTTGAGTGTCAAACACTTCACTTGTTACATTCTGGTGTTTTTAATGCACCAATTTGTGTTTTTTCTTCATCAGTTTATAGTAGAAACGTCTTTAATTATGTGAAGGAAAACACAAAACTCAGGCACCAAAGTGACAATTCAAAATATGATGGAACATCGTGCAGTAAATCTTTCAGGCAAGTGGTTCATCAAAATAAAAGTCCTCTACTACTTTCAGGTTTCTACTGGGGGTGTTGGTGGACAAATGCACTTGTCTCAGTCAAGACTATCTATCACTGGCCTACCACGTGACTACAGTACACTCAACCTCTTCAATTAAGAGATGTTTTTGGTTATTGCCAGATGAGCTAAAGTCATCATCCATTCAGTAATACCTGCTGTATAATGTGAATACCCAGTTGTGCAGAGAGATGAGATGGTGTGTGACCTGGGAAGTTGGGTCTGGGCTGATCTGAAAGATCTTCCAGTTCCTTTCATTGGCTGTGAAAAGTAAATCTGCTTTTCAATTTCATCATCAACGAAGCGTTGCCATAAAATATGCAATGCAATCACAGCTGAAATGCAAGCTGACTGTAATTGTTTTCAAGGCTGAGGCAAACAAAAGGCACTTTTCACAGCGCAGTGATTTGTTAATAATGAATAGCAAATTACCGTCTTTGCTCTTCATCAAATGGTCGGTGACAGCAGATCAGCGACTGGTGTTGAAAGTAAATGGGATCTGTCGCAGAGCATCAAAAGAGAGAGAAGACGCTGAGATTTAGTCGGATTTGGAGAAAAAGACAGACAGACAAGTGAGTGAAAAAAGGTGGGGATGGACAGGTTTCCTTTTGTTTCTATTAACCCTGAGTCACTCTGAGGAGAGATGCTGGATGAGAGTCCTCTGCAGAGTCACAGGCAGCTCTACCCATGTGACCATGAGAGTGTTCACACACATGGGCAGTCTGTGAAGGAAGAGACCTATTATTCCTGCTGGCAGCTGATCTCTGTCTCAGCAGGGGAGTTAGGACATCAATAAGGTGAGATTTATTCACAGTGCACCGTCCTGTCCGTGCAGAGTCTCCTGTAGGATATTCTGTCCACGTCAAGGCTGGTTTTGGGTCTGAGGTCTCAACTGAATACTGACCCTGGGGTGAATTTGACCATAGTTTTATATTAGTCCATAATTTAAAAATGTTATAATTACAAATCCTGATTCAAGCACATAAAGCAGATTGTTTTTTTTTTGTTGTTTGTTTGTTTTTGTCACAGAGGCCTCAGTGGCATGTTTTGTGTGTCTCAGGCTTGATTCACAACTAAAAGTTATCTGTATAAATGGGCATCAAAAACAAGATCAAGTTCCCATCATCATGTTCTGTGCATTAGTTAAGCATTAATTAATGCATATAAGAGGACCAGAATTGTGAAGTGTTACCAATATTTTAAATACATTTAATTGAAATAAATGCCCATCGCTGCTAGTCACTATACATGTTATGACACCTGCAGCTGGTTCACTGTTCATGCTGCTTCACATTAACCCAGCATCACTGAAGCTTAAAGGAACAGTTCACCCAAAAGTCAAAAATACATATTTTCCCCCCTGGCCTGTGTAGGGCTATTTATCCATTAAGATTTTTTGGTTTGAGTTTTGGAGATATCAGCCTTCACTGGGGCTGTGGTGCTCAAAGCGCCAAAAAATATATTTGAAAAACTCAACAACGTCTGTTTTCAAAAATCAGGACCCAGTTACTCAAGATAATCCACAGACCTTGTTGTGAGCAGTTTCATAAAGGAACTACTTCCATTCTACTAGAAAAGAAAGTAAGTCCAGAAGATTTTACTGCTGAAAGAAAACAGTTCCTAGATGAAAGTGCTCACAGTAAGGTCTGTGGATTATCTTGAGTATGATTTCTGGAGAGACACTAGTTGTTGAATTTTCCTTTTCTTTCATATTTCGCGTTTGAGCTTTTAGCACCACAAGCCAAGTGTCATTTAGTCCCATTACACTGGAGAGAAGACAGACATCATGGCCAGTATCTCCAAAACTCTGGAACTCACACCAAAACTATCTAGATGGAAAAATAGCGCTACAGGCCAGGGCAAAAATATGAATTTTTGATTTGCTTTTTTTGTACACTGTCCCTTTTAAAAAATCTCTCAGTATACAGCAGCACTTTAAGGTGTCTGAATGTCTGAATGTTTTACTGAATGCAACATCACTCCAGTTAAGTTGAGAATAATATGATGACAAAAAGTGAGTAAGTGTTTCTCTTGTCAAGGAAACCCTGGGTGTATTGCAGGAACATCCGGTGTGGGTGGTGAAACAGGTGCATATGTAGCTAATTTACACAATAACAATATTCTCTATGCTCCCTTTCTCCATCGCTCACAGCATTGGGAAGCTCTAGACTAGGGGCCCTCTATTTTCTATTTTGTCTAGTTGTTTCATGCCATTTTAAACTACCCCTTCAATTGAAATAAACTGAAATAGAGTTCTATGTGTTGTATGTATGGAATTCTGAAGGACTGCATGTTACAATTTGCTGATGTTCTCTGTCCAGAAATAAATATTTCTCTATTGGCAAACACAGTGGCAGAGCAGATTTTCAAGTTATTAAGTGACATTTATGATCTTATGAGTTTTCACGCATAATCTGTGGTGTTTGACACAGATGATGGACAATGCTCAGCAGCCATACCAGCAAAATTCAACAACACACAGAGAGACTGGATCTGGTGTGTTTACGCCTGCACGTTTTGACATCCTTATGTTTGCTCCTAGAAGTTCGATTGTCTCCATGGTACGCAAGGTATGTATTTTGGGCATTATTAGAAAAATGGCCCTCTTTTTTCTTCGATTTCGATGAGAAATTTGGAAAAATTGATGGCCTCAAACAAAAATAACAGTATATTCCAGTAACTACACGGCTGTTACGACATTCAGTATGTTCTTAACATTTAATAATCATTTTACACTGAGAAAACTATGTATTCATAGTAAATGTCACTAAAAACTATGTTTTCTTAACAGGCAAACTGATCTTTATATTGAATAATTCTCATTAATTTAGCCCTAAATTTATGCTGAAAATCCCTTTTAAGAGTTTCAGGAAGGTGAATAAATGCATTTGGCATGATTAAAAGATGCCTTACCTGTAAATTAAGAGACCCGGTTCTGACTCTGTCCAGCAGAAGAACCACCACAGGGGTCCACCAGACGACATTTTCCTGCAGGTGTTAGCCAGTTGTCCTCAGGGTCTCTTTAGCTCAGTTGTCCAACAGTTTGTTTTCAATGAGAAGTTTTCCAGTTGTTCAGGTATTGGACTTCAACTTGTGTTGAGTCCAGATATAAACAAGATATTAGAAAGACCTGCAGCTGTATGTCACCTCGGCCAAATGTCACCATTCCACTCTGTGATGATGTTTTATACAGTTATGTTTTATACAGTTAAATCATGGTTTAACTTTAAATTATGTTGCACCAAACTTTTAATTAGCTTAAAATTAAGAAACATTACATTTAAACCTCTCTTTAACCCTCAGTTTTGTTTTTACTCTAAATCGATATTAAATTTAACTCTAAAATTTAACACTAAAATTTTAAACTCCAATTTAAAATGTGATCTAGTGTTAAGATTAAACCTACATTTGAGGAAGTTTAACCTTTAAAATAGCTGCCTTTTTGAGATGGATTTAAGAATATAATCAAGTTCACAAAGTAGGGACAAACTCAACCAAAATGAGTTTTATGATGCATCTTTTCTTTCTGTCATACTAGTTGATAATTCAGTGAACAAATTTTTCTCAAAGGACAAGAAGAACTTCTCTTCTCCCCTAAGCCATCAGGAGTATGATGGGCTAACTAAGTTTTTAGTATGCTAATACACAGTTCACTGCATGTGCATTAGTGCTGAATTTACTGCATGAATGCAGTTGTTTTTTTTTTTTTAACTATTTGAAGATTTGATAGAAATATCTGAAGAGAACAGATGTGAATTAGTGCATGTTTACATCGACTGTGAGCGTGGTGGAAAGAGGACTACTGGGTAACACATTACACTAATATGCATTAATTAATGCAGAACTAATGCACAGATCATGAAGTGTTAATGACTTATGACTGTTAATAACTGAATCATATATGAATTACTATTAATTAAAATTTCCATTATGTATTAATTCACTATCAATATCTAGTATTAATTGATACCAATTGATGCCACTGTACCAGATGAACTGGTGGATTTGTTTGATACCTAATGCCTTTTCGTTCATAGGACAAATCATGCTTGAGGCTTGTGGTCCAGGATTCAAAGGGGGTATACTGTGGCCGGGTACCACTATTTCACAGCCGTATTCACTGGGCTGCTGCCCCACACACCTCAGACATCAGAGTGGATGTGTGGCCTGTCAGACAGTATTAAAACCAGTGATATCAACCACATATGTATTAGTTAATAGTCATGTTTCTTGACCAAGTAAACTCATAACATAATATCTTCACAAATCATTAGCTAATGATTCATTAATGCTGATCGTGATTTAGACAGAATTGTCAAAACTTTGCATTTCACTTCTAATTAATAATTAGCCGGTAGTCATTAGCTAATATCTGTGAACGATGAGTAATAAACCTGGTTTTGATATTCTCAGGAATAAAAAGAATAAAATATGTTTGAGCGAGAGTCTGGTAGTTCTGTGAGGCCAGATGGTCAAAATTTCCATTCAAAACTTTCACTTTTAAGCACTTCACCATTCATCAGATATGGTCAGACAACATCTGTCATTAGAATAAAGGGTAAGCTGAGTCATTCAAACAGGCTGGATGTTTGCAGTTTTCTGCAAATGATGGTCAGTAATATGCTGCACATATGTGGCGGAGGATGTGAGAGTTGCATAATGTTGCAGCAGCTGCGGGCAGGAATAGATGAGGAAAACTAAGAATTCCTAAAAAATAATAATTAATGTGTTTAAATGTTCCAGAAGGAATACATGTAGAATACATGTAAGATCTACTGATGAATCTCTTACGCTCCAGAAAAGGCATGAAGAGATCTAATAGAGTGACCTCTTTTATGGCCAGCTCCTTAATATTGATTAGAAAAAATCATGTTGTGAACTTCAGGATTCAGAGTGATTCCAGTGAATTTTCTCATCAGTTTGTACTCGATGCGCTTGTGCAGCATTCAGAGTTCACAGCAGAGAAACAAACTGGAAAGAAAACCAAACCCAGTCTTGACCTGAGCTGTACCATCATCAAATAGAGCGGCAGTGAGACGCAGAGATACAGCAGCGTGTGATCATCTCTCTGTCCCTACTGAGTAAACATCATTCAGCACTGGGTGGCAGCTACACACAGTGGCCAAATATCACTGATGTTTATGACAGGGCTGCCTTCTGAGACTGTGCGTATCCTTGACCAGTGTGCAGCTAAATGAATATACTGTAACTGGGTGTGAGGAGCTTTCTCACAGCCATCATTTTGTGAGAGGAGGTTCTCTCATCAGCTGGAATCAGAGCTTTAGATTTTTAGTGTGGCACACTGGATGCATTTCAGCCAAAATCCCCCAACAAAAGTACACATACATAAAACTTTCCATTTTAGTTAAATCAACAATTCAAATAAACCACACACAATCACATAACGAGAAGGTTGCGGTGGTGGGAGAGGCTGCAGCAGCACACATTGTCTGGCATGAGCCTATCAGCAGAGTGGTAATGACAAGTGTCAGGTTATAATGGGCACACTGCACACCCACATCAATCTGGTTGGACGTTAAAAGTCCATTCGTCATCCAGCTGCTCAAGAAAAAAAGAAGAAAAAAGAATGCACCAGTGATGGTGAAACATAAATGAAGCAGCAGATGCCGATCAGCTAATGTGAGCATGACTTCAGTGCTGGAAAAAAGAAATATAATTAATTTCCAAATTAAATGATTAAATTTTTTCCTTTCCCCCCACAAAATTTTGAATGTGATAATTTAAATGTAAATTTGCTTTATCACTTAATGAATTGGATTTAAAAAAAATAATTGGTTGATTAAATTAACCACTAAAATGCATATGATCATTGAGAATTATTCAGTTTGATGACACTCCAAAGAGGACGACTTGTTGAGAGGCCACTGTGCCATTGCGGCGTTCATACCTAAGGAATCTGATGTATGTATGTATAACAATATTATATAAAGCAGAGGTTCTCAATTTCTTCTCAGCCAAGGACCCTTTACAATATAGAAAATATACCAGGGACCCCCTCATTTATGCCCCTTGGAAACCCTGACAGAGTGCCACAGACCCCTATTTGAAAACCACTGATATAGAGAACATATCAAATTAATGTTTGTTTTAAAATACCAGTGTGCTAGATTTACAGATTTATTGGAAAAATATGGCAGAAATGGAATTCTAATGTTTATAAATATGTTTTCATTAGTGTATAATCAGCTGAAAATAAGAATCTTTGTGTTTTCGTTACCTTCGAATTAATTGTTGTTATAGCTACAGAGGGTGCAGGTCCTCTTCCATGGAGGCTGGCATGTTTCTACAGTAGTCCACAAACTTAACACTAAATCCTAGACACTGGTCCTTTAAAAAGCAAGTTTTCTTCTAAATATTGATGCTCTGAGACCTTCAGTTAGATTTAGTCAACATGCAATTGTTACTCCAGCTTCCATATGTAAAATTATATGCAATTTTTTAGTTAGTTATTAAAGTGAGCCATTTTCACCCTCTTCTATGCAAAAGTCTAGGACTTAACTATTAACAGCACAAAATGGACTCACTCATGCATGTGTCAAAACATGTATTTTATTCATTTATCTTAAAAAATTAAAATAAAGTGCTTTTTATGTACAATATAATAAAAACAACAGTCACAATCTCAATGATACAAAAAATACAGTTCACAATGTTATTTGTACACAACAAATAAAAAAAAGTAAATCATGCAGGCAAGACCACATTTGTCTAATAGTTATTCAGTCAACTAAGCTTATGGTGTTCAGTATGCTGAGGCAAAGCTGTTGCCGTGTCTCATGGCTGAGCCGATATGGAGGATTTGAAGCTGTGCTTGCATCTTACTGCAGTACTACATCGTGCAGCACAAATGATTAATTATTTCTATTGTGCCGTTTCTTTGTAGTATGACCGTTTGAACAAAATCGTGAAAAGATGTAGCAATGGATTGCCTACTTAAGCCATTTTAGGAAAATAGACTGCGGTAGAGGTTCTACAAAATGTGATATAGTTGGCTACATTCATGTCCAGTACAGTATGTTGCATTACTGAGGAGCCACTCAAAATGAAGCATCAATCACCATGGTAGTATTTGCTTTGCAATAAAGCACATCATTAATAAATATGCATTTATGACACAGTATTGACCTTTTTGGCATTAACTATTAAGGTCAAATGGTGTTGTAACTTCAGCTGTTCTATGAGATTATTAAGTATTAATAATCTTAAATATTGACCTGTTCAGAGAGATGTTTCCTATGTGCGCAGTATCATTTTTGACACAAGCAAAGACTACAGGATGGCACAAGATTTTGAGCAGCTCCCAGTCTTATTGTATGCAGGTACAGTTAACGGTGGCTTAGGTGAGTCTGTAAATCTACTGTTGACCCGTGTTGTGTTGTGGAGTTAAGTGTGCCCGCGGAGGGCTACAATCATGCCGTTCACCACATTTCTGTTGGCGAGGTCACTGCTGGGTGGTGTACGATGTGGCACGTGGCTAAAGGCAGAACAGCTTGATATCTAAAAGGCATTTTGAAAATATGTTTTATATGTTGTGAGGTTATTCACCAAGCATCTCAAAGCAGGTATTCAGAAAATGTGCCTTAGGTGTGCTGACAAATAATGCTCTCACCAAAGCTTTTAGAATCTGATTCAAACAAGGAATAGGTAGACCTTTTGGGAAATAGACGTATTTGTTAGATGAGAAGATTGCACTCCCATGTCTGTATGGTAAATATGAAGCTATAGCTGACAGTCGGTTAGCTTAGCTTAGCATAAAGACTAGAAACCGAGAAACAGCGAGTCTGCTTCTGTCCAAAAGTAACAGTCACTCTATGGCTCACTAATGAAAACACTGAATCATGTTTTGTTTCTTTTTTTTTTTTTTACTATGTACAAAAACCAAGGTGTAATAAGAACTCATTGTGGTTTCATGTGGGTTCTGAGACGGACTATTTCTGGGTGTTAACTGCGCAGATTTTCATTACCTTTGACCAGAGCCAGGCTAGTGGTTTCCCCGTTTCAATCAGAGGTCAAGACCATGTCCTATTCATGTGTGTGATGCCTGAGTGGATCCAAGAAGACCTGGCTGTGATCAGACAGCCTGATCATGAACACACAGATGATAGAAAATTAGCTATGCTAATGTTAGCAGCCTTGGAAACAACAAACAATCGTTCTTATAATTCAAGACGGCAAACAGTTGAAGTTATATTTCTCATGTTAGGTGCAACAAAACTGCAAAACTGATTCTAAACGAGTCATGTTTGTCATCTGTCACCGTGACAACGGGTGGAAATAATGAGTGGATTAGCCACGGTGTTTCAATCAACAAGAGAGAAATAATAGAAAACCTGGATATATTTTAGCATCTTTCTTGGCGAGGAGGATGGATTATCTGCGCCACGGCCAGGCACAGGGGAGAAGGCTACTAACATTACATTAGATAAAACACAACTCGTACATTAATGTTAACTTGTCAATAACCATCAGCTGTGAAATCTGTGTGGATCGGGCCTGTTTGTCCCAGCTGTGTTCCTATCTGACATCTCTAGGTTCTGCATGGGTCCAGGCCCCAGCTTTCTGGGTGGCACATTTCTGAGTTGTTTTGGGTTTGGGCACACATTTTTGGACCCACGATGACCTCTAGTTTCCAGTCTTTATGCTAAGCTATGCTAAGCTAATGGATGGCTGGTGGCAGCTTCATATTTCGCGTAGAGACATGAGAGTGGTGATCTTCCTCCTCTCAATAGGAAAGTGAAAAGCCTATTTCCTACAATACAAAACAAAACAAACAAAACAAACTACCCCTTTAGGTCAGTCTGGAATGAAAATAAAAAGATACCTCTCCTGCTTTGACATGCTTGATAAACACCAGCCCAGGCGCTGATCTAACAGCATGGTAAGAAATGTGCAGTATTCTGTGCAAGAGTTGAAATGTACGCTGAAGTCGGCAGTAAAGCACTATGAAAACAAAATATCAGCAGTGTTCACTCTCTAGATTCAAGACTATCTCTACAACACATCTTGCACAAGGTCCCTTAAAAACACACAATATTAAGCACAGATACTGTATATACACAACAAAAACTAAAGAAAAACAGAAACACTGACCACTGTTGCGCAGTATGCTGTGCAATTACTTTGTCAACTTGTAGCAGTTACATAGCATTTTGTCGTCTGCTCAGTGTTCGAAATAGCAAAATGTTTATTCTGTATGGTACTGGAATATATACTGTAGGCTTACTTGATCAATACAGTGAACTGGTGATGTATTCTAAGACATGTGGTGCCATATTGTCCCTATGGCCGTGTAAATGTCTCTCATTCAGATTTACACACACTATCTGCTTCCTACATCTTTGGAAAATTCTGCTTGTTAAGTCTCAAAAGTCTAAGCAACGTGGGTGCAAGAGCGTCCGCGATGGCTGCACTGGTCCCTGTAAATAACTGATTTCTAAGAAATCATTTTCCTTAGCAGCCACACCTTCTGTCTGTCTCTCAGTAGTTGCAATTCTTAGAATTTGCTCCAATTTCACTGACATGTGCAAACCTGTAAGTATTCAAGACCCTGATTACTTGTGCTTTCACATTAACGTCGCCTTGACATCTGACTGAGTGTGGTGAATGCCATGTATGTAACCTACAGTAACCTGGTGGGGGAGGTTATAATTGAGCTAATACAGCGTTCTGTGCGACTACATCACTACATAGTGAAGCTGCAGTCTGGATAAGAGAATAAATATTATCTCTTCACTACAGTGACAGTTGTTATTAGCTGTTGTGTGAGTTTTTCATTTTGAGTGGTCTTATTAGCACTTAAAGTTTGTATTGTCAAGCTCTATAATCTGACACTAGCTGTATGTCTCAGTGTATGCTAAGAAGGCATATGTCTCCTTTAAGGGTAACTGAAGGAAAACTGGAAAATTTTCTCAAAACCACAAGACAAGTTTTCACATGGAGAAATCTCCATGCCGTATCCTTTGGCCCCAGTTCAGACATAACATCAAAGTCACTCATTTTGTCCGACACAGTCTGAAAGGTTCATTATGAGCTAACAGTCTTTGCTTAAAAGGGACACCTGTTAACCCCAAAATCAAAAAATTATTTTTTCCTCTGGCCTGTGGTGTTATTTCTTTTACTCTCCATATGGATTGTTTAGGTGTGAGTTGCAGAGTTTTATAAATACTGACCATAAAGATATCTGCCTTTTCTTTAATGTAATGAAACTAGATGGCTCTTGGCTTGTTGTGCTCAAAGCATCAAACAATACATTTTAAAAAATTCAACACCAATGTATCTTTCCATAAATCATGACCTGGTTACTCAAGATAATCCTCAGACCTTGTTGTGACCAGTTTCATGTAAGAACTATTTTCTGCAGTACCGTCTACAGTAGAATCTACCTGAACTACTTTCTTTCTAATAAAAAGAAAGTAGTTCCTCCATGAAACTGCTCACAACAACGTCTGTGGATTATCCTGAATAACTGGGTCATGATTTCTGGAAAGAGACACTGCTGTTGAATTTTTCAAATTTCTTTATTTTTTGGCTCTTTGAGCACCACAATCCAAGTGCCATGCAGTTCCTTTATATTGGAAAGAAAGCAGACATCTCTACAGCCAATATCTCCAAAATCTGGCAACTCACACCAAAACAGTCTAGATGGATAAATATCACTTCAGCTAAAAAAATAAAAATAAAAAATATATTTGGATTTTGGGGTGAACTGTTCCTTTATATTTCCAACCTCACACTTCACATTTGTTTATTATTAGTGCCACTTAACATTTTGTGAAACCCAACTCTGGTTCACCATGTGCTCTTCAACAGTGATCAATGCTAACACAAAGCATGGGAGTGGTCAGAACAGAATGGCACTATTGCATTTAGAGAAGACAATCAAGTTGTTTTTCTTTTTTTTGGCACGGTGCACGTGATGATTTTGGTGCCGCCCTGAACATGGTAGAGGTGTGGACGTTGCCCGTTTTGTCTCGGCTCTCCGTGTTTGTAATGTCCACTTTCGTCAGTTCTCTCTTCCATATTCGCCTCAAAAACAGGGTGTCAATTTATGAGCCCGTCACGGTGCCTGCAGGTCAATACTGAAGAACAGGGCTGTCTCAGATGAGCAGAGACGTAGAGCAACGGGTTGCCACAATTGTCCATGGTGCAGTGATGTGTGAATGAACCAGACCTTCTTTGAACAACAGCGTACATTCAGGAGGTAAATGTCAGTATTTAGGCCCCATGATCACATTTTTTTGATCATCTCTCTTTAAAGTTGCAGTCCTTTTAGTTGTTTGTTAAGAGGGCTCGATTTTAACCAACGTGGTATATTCTCCTCTCCTCTTTCATCATCTATATTCGCATACAGTCATGACATTTATTCAGCAAAATGGAACAAATGTGCTTCTGACTCGCTTCCGTAATGTGTGGATCATAATGAATAAGCAATACATGTATTATATTCTCCTAAACCTGAACTCTTGGTCACCATGTAGCTGTAGCTTGGTTCTAATGTGCACAAATACAGAAGTGTCAACTCTGGCGGCCATCTTCTGCAGAGCATATGCAAATTTACACATACTCAAATAGGGCTGGACAACATATCAATATTTATCATTAATTGTCTATTTTTTCATGTGATGGAGGTCAAAAAGACAATTTAATATTGAAATTTGCATACCTAAAGAGATACCGCGATAAATACTGATATCGGAGGAAGATCTTCTGTTTATTTTGTTATTTTCTTCCTCATATTGCCCAGCCCTACACTCACACACATATTAGTGGCCACAATGAGAATGACTCAAACAAAGACTGTATTATGACTATTCTTAGCAGCTGCCACGGTTCGTGATCCTGGTTGAAACTGGAGTGTTGTGCTGCTTCCTCTTCCTGCCCACAGGCAGCAAACCGGACCAACCTCTGGCGTCGGAGTGGAAATGAATAAACGAAATGACCTCCGCACTGATCACAGAACAAAGATGACTAAAATAAAAGACGTGCTGTGATGTAGAAGGATGTCGGGGTCTCCTCTCCTCTGCTCAGCGGCCTGTATCCTTCATGGAGATACAGGGTGGCATCTTTTTAGCGAATACTGTGCTCTCATACGATTGAGTCTTTGATCTCTGAGCCCAGCCTCACTCTGGGCCGCGGGCAGGTAGGGGAGTATTCCACATGGCTCTCCTTCAGGTTAAGCGGCCGCCTGTCGGAGGACTCAGAGAAGCTCTTGCTGTTGTCTGGCGAGGACTCGTGGGTGGGCGTGCTGCAGATGTAGTTGTCGTTTAATGTCTGGTAGCCCTTGTGATCAGAAGTGGAAACGGGGATGGTGTTGCCATTGAGGGGCAAGCTCTCTGCAGGCTTTCCTACTATCCTTGGCTTCTTCTGCTGCATGTTCGGGCATTCGCCCTGCTTCAACATGGACTTCATATGGTCTCGGTTCCTGTATATGACAAACAAGGAGAACACCACAAGCGAAAACGCCAGCAGGGCGCACACCACAATCAGTTCATTCCAGTACGTCTTTGTGTGGACCTGCTCAGAGCGAGACTCGCCGGGCAGGATTATGGTCTCCTCTCGCTCAATGTGTGGCGTGCGTGAGTGACTGATCAGAGTGGTGCTTTCTTGGCGGGGCTCCGCCCTCACACAGTAGTTGGCCAACAGCTGGCGGAAACCCTCCTCCTCCGACCAGCACTCATAGGTCTCGATCCTGTCAGCCTGAGCCACAACCACCAGGTTTCCCTCAGGAGTGGCGTAGAGGAACTGGCTGGCACTGTCGCTGTAACGCCACCTCCTCTGTGCCAGGTTGGAGCGCAGCTTACAGGGCAGGACCCTGAACGTGTTGGCTGGGATCGTAATGAGCTGGCAAGGGGAGCCACCTGTATATAAAAGCAAAAAAACAAGAACAATATAGCTTCAAAATACTCCATATTCCATTCAAGCAAGGTTTTATTAATTGACCCTTCCTAAGTCCTGCCGCTTTTTGCTCCAATAACAGCTGAGCAGGTTTGGTACCGCAGTAAACTTTCTCCTTTCCTGTTTCCTGTACATTTACATGCTATGTGCTGATGGTTATACGATGCCGCAGGTGGGCCTGTAAAAGTGACACACAGTCACATCTTAAGTTAGCAAAATGCTACCACTCTCACATATGTTCGCTGAATATGAAGCTACAACCAGCAAATTGTTAGCTTAAATTAGCATTAAAGGATAAGTTTGGTTTTTTGACACCTGGACCTTATTGTTAGGATTAAATATGCTCGAAGACTCACCCAGACAATTTTGGTGGAGCTCGGAGCCGTTTTCGAGCAATTTAGATCCAGCCGACGGCGTTTTTTCTCATGCCATAGTAGCGGACGGGGCCAGAAATCGAAGCCCCTAAATTAGACATTATCTGCTGCGAAACTCATGCAATGTCCACAACAACACCACCAGTTAGCCCCCATTCGTGGACGTGCAGTGGTTGCTCGTTCTCTGGCCAGCTGTTCGGCTCTTTCCCTCTGCATTAGGGTGACCAGATGTCCCGCTTTGCGCGTGATTTCACGCATTTTCTGTCTCTTTTCACGCATCACGCAAATTGAGACCATGTCCCGCACAACATCCCCCTCAGGCCCCAGCAATGAGAAGCCGGTGATGTTACTGCACTCTGGGCTGTTTGTTGTTGTCATAGTAGCACCGCACGTACGGCGCTTAGGCCCGCCCCTAATTTTCTCCGCGCTACCAACAGCTGAGGTGACAGCTAGTGAATGACACTCGCATCGCGCGTTCTTCTTTGGAAATGGAGGAGGAGGAGACGCCAAACAAGAAGAGACGATGCAGCTACAGGCGGTGTCCCACTTTGTCCCTCACAAACATACCCCTTGTCCCTCTTTTGGTTTATTGGGACCTGGTCACCCTACTCTGCATCCTCCTTTCAAATAGCTCCTCGTCGGTGTATTCTGGCTCAAAACGATACGGCATCCATTATACTCAAAGTCGTCGTCAGACACTTCTACATCGGATAAATATTCCGCCATGCTGCACAAAAATAGCCGTGTTGCCGTGTAGCCTAGCAACAACAGCGTCTCTTCTCAGCTGCGGTCCTGCGGCGCACGTCTATGTCACCAAAAGTTACCCATCCTTGTAAAGCCCCGGATGACCATAACAACGAAGTTGAGCTGACATGGTGATAACACTGGCCATTCATTTATAACATGTAGGTGAAATGAGCGAGTTTCGCAGCAGATAATGTCTAATTTAGGGGCTTCGATTTCTGGCCCCGTCCGCTACTATGGCATGAGAAAAAACGCCGTCGGCTGGATCTAAATTGCTTGAAAACGGCTCCGAGCTCCACCAAAATTGTCTGGGTGAGTCTACGAGCGTATTTAATCCTAACAATAAGGTCCAGGTGTCAAAAAACCGAACTTATGCTTTAAGACTGGAAACGGGGGAAATAGCTAGTTTTGTTCCATCCAGAGGTAATAAAACCCACCAACCAGCACCTGTAAAGATAACAAATTAACATGCTGTATCTTTTTTGTTTGATGTGTACAAAAAAATATGTAAAAGCATGTAAAAATAATAATTTGTAAGTATAATTACAGTAATTTCAAATTCAGACTATATTTTACATGAATAACAGTATTGTTGTTGTTGCAGAACTACTCAGTGTTTCCTGCCATCATAACAACAACATGTGACTTCTTCTCGGACACCTCTCTGTGCATGTTGTTGTGGTGTCCATGAGGTGACTGTCAACACTTCAGTCAATCACAATCACAATCAAAGATCACCGTAAGCAGAAAGCACACTCACGAGAAGCTGCTGGTCTGGAAGATCTGGCACTGGGAAACGTCCTGTTACAGATCGCTGATGTATCAGCCTCCTCCACATCCTGCTGCCAGTGACTGAAACAAAACATACCAAACACAACAACAGGGCGACAGTCAGCAGCTGTAATGAGAGGCACCTTGTATGGAAGCACCAATTTCTCGTCCAAGTCTTTCATTTAAACATTTAAGTATAGCTTCGTCAGTATGACAAAGGACAGTCCTCTTTCAAAAGCTACTTATTCAAGCACATGACTATGAGCTTCTACATGTTTATTACATGTGTTTCTTTGGATGCATGTTCACAAACACATCTAAAGGCTATTTAGGTGAAATAAGGTGAGGGGGTGACAGGATTTCCCAACTGAGCATCTTTTCATGTTTTTTATTGTGTAAGCACCATGGGCCTTATGCAAGACCTACTCATACAAGCAGATTTAAGTGGCACTCTGAGTTATTTAAGGGAATTTGCAGAATTCACCAATTTTACAGGTAATCTACCTCTCTAGACAGGAAATAAACACTGAACTGACCTGAAAAAACAACCTTAATGCAAAATCTAAATTCTGTTCACCATTATCATCATAATGACATGCCAATTTACAAAGAAGTGGCATACGCTGGCATAGACAATTCTACATTTCAGCGGTCAGAAGGAACATTTTCTAACTCAGACAGCTGCCTCATCTTCTATTGAATCTAATAATGGAACATCACCTCCTACAGGCTATAATATCCCCATGTCTAATATCACTATGATTATCACATAACTTTAATCACCTCTTATATCAATCATGGACCACTTTGCTTCAGACAGACATTTTTAGTGTATAACTTCAAGTAAAACCATCATGATAATGATAAAATCTCAGTAACAGGTGCCATTGATCAAGCTGAAAACAAGAACAAGTGTGTCCAGTTAAAAGAGTTTGTTGAATCCCCCTTGAAAAACTTGGAAGATGAAGCCTCACAGAAAGAAGAGAAGTTAAGAATAAAAACATGAAAATGCACACAAAATTATGGATGAAAATTTTGTGTATGATTGTATTTATTGCCATATTGTATTCGAATCTCAAGCTCACATTAAGCTTTTAATGTGGAGTAATCTTACAACCTTAGTTTTGAAATTTCAATCATTGGTTTATACATTATTTTCTTCATCCCTGGTGTTTCTTTCACTTTATTCAATTGACTTTTAAATACTGATTTATTGATTTAATTTTATTGTTTTATTGTTGTATGTTTTATTATTGCAGCATTTCATTTATTGTTATTTGTTTTTTTCATTTTTGTCTGTTATTTTAATTTTGATATGTGAACTACTTCGGGCTGCATGTGTGTATGAAAGGTGCATATAAATTTAACCCAGCTGAGTTGAGTTATAAATGTATGTGTAAATCTCTTTAAAATTATTTTAATTTTTTTAAAATTAGTTTTGTTTTGAGTTCATGATTATGGTAGAGTAAACTATAATTTCATTTCTTTACTTATTTGCCAAAAAATAATCTGTAAAACAAATCAAATCAACTAAGGTACCTAAATGAAAAAATATCACTGTAGTGACTGTAAGTAAATTGTTTAGGAACAGCTTGTGTGTATGTGACCTCTCACCTGTCAGGTGGAGCCATCCTGACGTCCCGACACAGCCGTCCGGTCCAGGCACAGTATGGGTCTCTGGACAACACACACTCTCCACAGCTCAGGTAGTTGGAGCAGTTGGCCACGGGAACCTCCACCAGCCCGGAGTTTGACGACACAAACAACAGACCCTGCAGGAGAGCAAAACCATGTGTGAGTGATACAAATCTCTCATTCAAAGGTGAACGCAAGGCAGAGCGGAACGTCTGCTTTTGGTTACGGACCTCTGATTTCAGAAAGGGAAAACATGCTAAAACAATTACTTAAGATAAACAAAAGAATATAAACTAAACAAAGGACTAACTCTGGCCAGATGTTCTCTTACTTGATGCCAGCCAAGTCATTTGATCGTGCTCACACGGCATTGTTTACATTTTTAGCATTTTATCCTTTTGGATTTCCGACACTTTTCAGACACTAAGTATCACTGTGCAGAAGTAATATTATCCAGAAATGCATATTTTACCATGAATGTGACGTTGATCCTGATATACAACACATCCCTATTTTCCCAGAAGCGCAGTCTATATTTAGGCCGTTTTATCTAGCAGTATATTAGGTACACATCATGTGGATTCTGTCTGTCTTTCATATCCCTATTTGGAGCTAAGAATATACTCACAAAAACTATCTTGGACTTAGAATTACATAATCTTAGATAAGATTGCTGTTTGGCTGCTTGGGCCCGAGGAGAGGCCATTATGTAATAAAGAGAGAAAGGTAATGAAATTTAGCTCAGAGTAAAATGCCAGAGAGGACCATAAACCCTGCTCCAGACGGTGCTATAACTTACAGGAAAACTCAGTGGAATGGCCAGCGTGGAAAGAAAATGTCTGTAACCAGTTTGTGCTCCAGTAAATCGGGCTCTTCTGTATTTTTATGACTTTAAAATGAATTTGAGTATGAAATGAGTAAACATTAAATATAAACTGACACAAAGCAGTATGACAATAATCATTATAGATGTGTATTAAGATGACAGAGTTGTGATTTACCCTCTGAGGATCGAGTTCTATGTGTTGCACAGGCTGAGGCTCGGGAAACAGGATCATCTCCTCTATGATGTGCATCTTATCGTTGGCATTGATGGCCTTATGGAGCTTTCCGTCATCTGGAAGACACAGAGGACGATTGGGAGTGACTTATATTGCAGGCAGGGGACAGAAGCAACAAATCAAGCACAGAAAATGTTTCCTCTAAAAATTTTGTAAATACCCTCAAGATAACCTGTTAATTTTTGCTGTTGTTACCTGTTCCAATGAAGAGCACATCGTACGCCCTCTCCATGCCCTGGATCTTGTGCACGGCGATCTGTGTGTAGCGCACGCTGCGTTTCAGCAGCAGGGGAGCGCTGCGGATCACGCTGTCCATCAGGAAATGGTCCTTGACAAAGTTGAGCACTTTATCAGGCATGTGCAAGGACGACTGGATACCCATTTGCCTGGCATGGTTGGTCACGCACTGTGGGGGAGTAAATTAGAAATGAAAAATTAATCTCTGCTCATTCAAGTGGTCCTGGAAATACAAAATGATAATGTATGCAGAACTATGACCCTGGCTTAGAGCACAAAGTTTGGGGTGATGCATCATTGGAATTGAAGCTGAATAAAATGGCTTTACACACAATAGCAGACCTTGAGACGGCTGGATTAGGTCATAAAGAAATTTTTTTGCTGTTTTTTTTAAGCTAATACCTACTAGTGTAAAGTTTTTAAACCTATGAAGAGTTAAAGGGATAGTTCTGATTATTTGGAGTGGGGTTGTATGGGGTACAGTCAGTGTATTAGCTACAATAGAGGGAGGTCAGCATGCAACTACTTTGGAGAAACAGAGAGGAGCACCAGCACAGAGGTTCAGCAAAACAACAAAAGGTGTTTTAGACACTAAATAAAAGGTCCACCTAAAAAAACAAACAAATGTCAGTTCAAGTGTACACTGTATTTACATTCTTTTCTCTGCTTTCCTTGCTGTCAGATAGCCTTTTTTGATGGGAAACTGGTTGGTTTGGAGAGAGCAATATTGACCCAAACACCATGTGTGAAATCTGTAATTTTATCTTGCAGAACAGTTGCTAGTCTACTTCTGCCTTGTTACTTTGTTTGTGTTATTGTGTGACTTCAGTGAATCTGAACTATCCTTTTAAAACACTGAAGTTACCAAATAACATTAAAAAAACTTACACATCGAGGCAACAGTAAACAAGCAACTAGTTTCGCAATGGAGTTTGGTTGGTTAGGAATGAGCGATATTTGGCCTATATAATGGTATTTCTTGCCAGAAAAGGTGTCTGATGGCAAAGTAAAGAGCTGAAAATATTCTTAATATAGTGGACACTTCTACTGATGTTGATTTTTTTAGGTGGACCTTTTTAGGTGGCTAAAATACCTTTTGCTGCTGACCCTGTCCACAGCAGTTCATTGCTTAGCTTCCATGCTGGTTCTCCTCTCTGCTCCTTCAAACTCGGGGCGTGTCAGTTCTACTGTTCCTAATACACAAGCCAAGTACTTCATACAACCCAGCTTCAAATAATCCAAATTATACCTCTAAGCAAAACATCGGCAAGACAGTACTGATGGATTCTGTCATTAAAAAAGAAGAAGAAGGAGGACATCTGCTTCACATCAGGCTCACTTGTTGAACAGCCCAAAAATCAGCCTATAAAAACAGCGGGACATGTTTGGTGATATACACTGTTTGTAAGTGTAAAAATAAAAATAGATATTTGGGATATTAAAAGACAAACGTTTCAGTTATTTTTATCTGTTATGTGAATTCTCATTCTTCTGACTGAACAGATACTGATGCTGCTGCTGCTTGAACGAACAGATGCACAGACCGAACCAAAAGAAGCTGAACTGTAATGTTTGTTGCAGGATA
The DNA here is from genome assembly GCA_034769285.1 of Lutjanus argentimaculatus. Lineage (NCBI taxonomy): Eukaryota > Metazoa > Chordata > Actinopteri > Lutjaniformes > Lutjanidae > Lutjanus > Lutjanus argentimaculatus. The sequence continues at coordinate 18,437,645 of JAWZSL010000002.1, forward strand.
TTGCCTACACCACTCACCGCCCCGGGCCGTGGTTCAGGCACTGGGTGGTTGTAAGTGTACCACTGCTGTGTCTCCCTGTTGACCTCTCGGTAGCGCCCGCTGAAGGCTCTTTCCACCTGTGCCATGGTGAATGCGCACACCGCTGAGCTGCCTGATGCTCCTTTATACCTGCCAACACACAAAAAGTTGATTTCTTTTTCCCTGTTTGAATACTCCATACGTCTTTGCAGTGTGAAAATTCAGACATACAAAACTTTTCAAAGTTTTAGTCTCATCCTTGCATCCATTTTCTTGAAGCATGTCAGCATTTTTTACCCAGGCCATGCTTTCTGCAGCTGTCGTCTGGAGCAGCAACTTCTCACTGAAGCACAGTTGTAGAGTGGGCGCTTGAATGATTTCCATGTTAAAACCTTTATTTTGTTGATACATTAATTAGACATAGGGGTTGCATGTGCTTGTGTTAGTGTTTAAGCTCGTTACAGCTGCTCTAAATTCAGAGGAGCCAAGGAAGAAAAGGCAACTTGCCCAGTCTGAGTGAAGATATTAAATAAAAACTGGCTGAAGATGCTGTGTGCAAGCTGTGTCAATTTAAGTGTGTATGTGTGTGTGTTTGTGCATAAACATAAGCTGTAACATAAATCAGATTCATTAGAGTGGCTGTGTATCACAGTTACATGATAGGAACAAACGCGTCCGTTTGTCTCTTACCACTGGGAGGTGAAGACACCATAGAAGACGGTGCTCTCCCAGCTGTCTCCCATCGGCTTCAGGACAAACATGTCCTGGATGATATTGAAGGGGAAGCCGTCATCAGGGAGGGAACACAGGAGCTGAGCCTTCAGGAAGGTGGTCCATTTCTTCTGCAGCACCCGCTCACCGCCTTTATCACCCTGCAAACAGTTCAGGTATGATATAGTAGCTTGCAGATGACTTTATATTTCATTTAACTATTATTTATGCAAGTTTGGATGTCAGAGCACACACACTTGTTTAAGGCAACACCTTGTTTACTGTTGTCCTGAAAAAAGAACATGTCCAAGTACGCAGAGCAGGGTGAAAGGACTGACCCACCACATGGCTGATAAAGATCTTTTTACGTCAATCCCCAGTTTCTCTTTCTATTGCAGTTAAGTGTCATTAGAGCATGAACATGAACAACAGTTCTGGAGGCGTAGTGGAAAGAATCACTAAGTATAAGTCTATGCCAAATGCTCCTGCCGAGCATATGTCTCTGTTTGTTTAGGCTGAAGTACTTCACCAGTGATGACTCATTAATAAGAGAACAGTAATAGTGTCAGAGTCAGATCTGGACTACAGGAGTCCCAGAAAACAGGAATATAGTGGGGATCCCACCTGGCCTATGTCAGACATCACCTACTGGTGCAACACGATAACAAAAAGAACCAAAAAAAAGACAAATCAGAAATACAGCAGGAGAAATATCATCTTTTCAGTAAGACAGAACCTGACTGATTTTCCATTTTAGACTAGATAGAATGGAAAGTTAGCAACAAAGTAATCAGATAGCAGTCGATATAGACCTGGGCTTTATACATTATACTGCTCCTTGCATGATTTAAGTAATACAAATAATAATATGAGTCTAATATGGTTTCCACCACAAAAAACTCAAAAATTCATTCTTTAAATAATATCAATGATACTAAAGTCAATTAATTTGGCTGTGATGATTGTTGCCAAAAAATTTTGATGGAATTAAAATCACCCTCCCCTCTTCCTTCCAGATATGGATGGCTGACATGATTTCAATCATAGAAATGGAAAAATGCACTGTTAAGTACTTTGTACAACTGGCAGCACTATAATTTCATTTTGTTTGTTTTTTTCCCTACACATTTAAATGTGCCTGTTACTTGACTGCTTTTGTTTATTGTTCTAACTGATTCAAAAAGCCTCAAAATAAATATAAATATACATACAAAAGACTCTAAACTTTACTGCTGGACATAAGAGGTCTCCTACTCTACCGACAGGTCCTTCCTCAATGTATGCTCACTGGAGGCTTCAGGTCTCCACATTAATTTTTTATAAGTTACATACTGAACTAAGATTGGCTTCCAACCTAGTTCCAGTGTCACAAAATCAAGCACATATGTCCACGACTTTTATTGGCAAACTCTGCACACACATCATTCTGCTCAAACATCAATGATAAGCAACAATAAATTCATTTTACTTCAATATGCTTCAATTTACTAGCTGTTAGAAAAGTTAAAAAACACCTGCAGTACTCTGGGTCCTTGTGTTGTATCACAGCTGTAATTCCTCCCCTGTACTTTAGAGGGTGCTGTTGAAGTCAAATCAAGGAATCTGAGAGTGGTTACTGTGACAGTCATGAGTCCTTTTTAAAGGAAACAAACTGAACAAATAATCACAACAAAACAGGATTTTAATGTTCAGATGGAACTCCAACCACTCAAATCCTTTCTAGTGGTGCAGCATATGTGTGGTGTATTTATAGGATATTTTGACAATAAAATGTAGCAGGCAAAAAAGCTTGTAAAAGTTGCCTTAGCACCAAAAACAGTTTCTCTCTGGAGGAAAGGAGATGGTGAGATGGAAAACAAACAATGCTTATTTATTAATTACAGCTTTGAAATCAACATCAGCAGTTCACGCCTCACTTCTCCAACATACAGAGGAGACACTCAACTCTCCTTTTAAGCTGTCACTAAATATTCACATAAACAGTTATCAGACGATTTAGCTGGGACCAGCAATTATCAAAGAGCTTGTAAACACACACCAAAAGAAACTCCTCCCAAATACAACTAGCAAGCTGGAAAACACAGGAGGAGGAGGAGGAGGAGGAGGAGGAGAAGGAAGAACACGACCAAAACAAGTGGTCTCGCCCAGTCTCAAGACAGCTTTCCTGCCTCAGATCCAAACTATCCCGTCAGCAGGGCCTCCAAAACCCCGAACAACTCCTACATAACAGCACGCGTGTGAATCACCCGTGAGGAGATAATAAAATGCAAAACTATAACTACCTCTGTTTGCTCCTCTGTTTTTCTGTTGCACGCAAACAATAATAATGTTGCTCACGGTGAGGTGAAGCCTCGTGGGGCTCATGCAGGCCCTGGGAGCCAATTACTAGGCTGTGGTAGTAGCCTGTCCACATAATGAGGAGACCACATTCCTGCTCTCTCAGCTGTCCACCGCTGTTGTTGCTGTGCTCCACTGCGCAGCTTGTACTTACAATCGCGTCGACCACTGCCCCCTCCCCGGATAGCTGCCCTCCAAAAATACAAAAATACTCTCGCTCATATGTGCTGTTTTGCACCACTCTAACAATATTTGATCTGAATTTCACATTTCTGATCCCTCACATTTGTCAACCTGGGAAAGCAAAGTAAAGAAAATGGTGCCACAAAATGTTCATAATCTGCCTGCTTTGCTCTCCAAGTCCCTCAGTGAGCACACCTGAATAAACAACTGAAAGAGGGAGTGGAAGAAGGGAGGGGGACAGATAGGAAAAGAGGGGGAGAAAAAACAACTCGGAAGCAGAATTACTTGGCAAACCCAAGTAAAACAGTAGTTAGGAGCACCGTGAAAAGGCTGAAGAGGCTCTGATTTATCGTACGAGAGGCATGTGCACTTTGTACTATAAGGCAGCACAATGTCTGCCAAGATGAGCCAACACACCCAAAATATTTCAGATATTGAAATAAAACCACATTTAAGCATATTTCTTGGCCTTGGCCTGGTACACAGTGAGAAAAGGGAGTACGTGCTTTCTGTCAGTCTGCAAAAAAATGTGTTATAGATACAGAGGCAGCTAACAGGGAGGGCCTTTATACCTCACTGTTACCCAACTCAAATCTGAGTTCAGCACTTTCTGCTCAGAGGGAGTACACTGGGCATGTGCTCATAAGGGAGACACTATTGTGAGATATAAAAGGTTAATGCTGGAATACTTCAATTCAATTTTATTTGCATAAGTGCCAAATCATAACAAATTTGTTTCATAGCACTTTTCAAATAGAGCAGGTATTCTTTATAAACAATTATTCCCATTAAGAGCAAGCACTGACTGTGGCGAGGAAAAGCGTCTTTTTAGGAGGCAGAAATCTTGAGCGGATCCAGTCTCTTTAAGGGTGGTGTTCAGGACGTGAGGGGGGAGGGATGTTGGGGCAAAGACACTGAGAGGTGGGCAGGTGTTTGTCAGTGCTCTGGAAACAACAGAATGTTAGTTATTGTGGTCTGGCCTGCTGATTTGGCCAACTCACTAACACAGTCAGCAGCAGCAGTGACACGCAGCTCATGGAGGCAATTAAGGTACTTTAAACCCTTTAAGGCCAGATTGCCACAATTTGCGTCAAAACTGTACTCTTTCTCTGAGTCATGCCTCCGTTAAATCTAAACACAGACATGAGTATGTTTTTAGTTTCAGTGTGACTTGCGCTTTCTGACGATATCATTACCTCTGTCTGCTGCATATAAATGTCCACAAACTTGCTTACAAATCATAAACAAGTCAGTCCGTCAGTTAGTCAACTGTCACCAGTTTTATTTCTTGTTTCAACTCTATTTGATATAGAGCAATTTAGTTGATTTAATAAAAAGTTATCACTATATTAACATGTATGATTCCTATGAATAATTTCCAGTGAGAAACGTGCTGTCTTCACTTCGAGAATATTTTACATGCACAGAGGGCTGATGTTTCAATGTATTTATCATGTTTCCAACTTTACTTTAAATCACCATTTTACACATATTTCCACTAGCACTGTTGTCATCTTTCTTTGTGAAATGAAGCTACACGTTGGACCGTTTCTTCTTCCTTCTGACTCATTCATGCTTCAAGTGTCCAGCAACACGTGAGTTTGAAATCATTGTTTTGCAATGTGAAACTGTCAGAAAAACATACCAGCATCGATGAAAGGAAATGTTAAGCATGGAGGCACACGATTCTGATGGACTGGACAACTTGGAACAGATTCTGGATTCCCATCCCTATCATCCCATCTAATGTGAGTTACATAAAAATAAGGCTGACTTATTTAAGCCTAAAATGCTGCCCTATGCTAACTCTGAACTAAGAGCCACGTTTCCATGACAACAATCAGTGACAGCTGCTTTTTTGCACTGAATTTTCACAGGAAAATTCCCTGTAAATGATGATTTTATGCAGAAGCAAAATCCATGTTTTCTATATTTAAAAAAAGTCCGTCAGTCATGTTTGTGCAACAGATTCATACAGATGTCTGTGCATGAAATCTTACAATTAATTACAACTTCACATCCAACAGGATTTTAGTAGAAACTGGGAAGGATTCTAAAGTAATTTTAAATGACTGAGAAACAGTTACATCTGGCTGTCGATGTTTTGATATCTTATAATTCTGTAATTTGTTCTACTTTCATTTTGTATTGTTTTATGCTGGATTTATGTCTGCTACTGTGTTACCTATGCCTGTCTTAGCCAGGGCATTCTTCAAAGAGAAATTTGTAATCTCAGCAAGTCTTTTCCTCTTAGTTATATAAAGGCTGAACAAAAAAAACTGAAGATTAAGCTTTTACTGGGTACACTGGCGAATAAACCACCTGCATCCCTACTGTACAGCCACAGGACAGCATCTGAAAAGATGTCAGTCTGGAGAAAGAGGGCTGCTGCTGCATTCCAGTGAAATAAAAGAGCTTTATAGAGCAGAGAAAGCCATTCTTCTGTCTCTATTGCACAGTTCATCTGCAGCAAGTTGCCACAGTCTGGGGGCCTTTCTGTCAATGATTTCCATATATAGAACCCAGGAGGTGCTCCGCCGGCTTCGAGAGGTGTCGCAGCACCGAGTGCCAGAGCCTAGCAGGACTAAGTCATTAAGCTGTCACTTAAGATTACATGCTGTCCCCACGATTACTCACATTACTGCCTCCATGAACAAGAGGCATCAGTCAGGGAGGGATGCTGAGCGCATGTATATCAGGCAGCTTCATAGCCGTTTAATTGATCCGATGACAGGTGAAAAGGGATAAAGTCTGCTGCTGATTATTCAGGGTGATCGACCAAACTAAACTCTCGCAGAGGAGGAGGGAGGGAGGATAGGAATGACGTCGATGGTTTAAAAGATGCGAGTGGATTCTGCAGTTGCTATAGTTTGTATGCAACAAAAAACGGGCCATACAGTAGAGTGGAAAAAGCATTTCATATTGCTGCGAAGCACCCTTGAATACTAATAATGCCTGCAAAGCTCAAAGCGCTGGCGGAGAAAGGCAAAGAGCTGGAGGGATGGACGAGTGCAGCTGACATTGTGAGGGAGATGGAAGGAGAGAGGGAGATGACATTGCAGAGAAAAGGGAGGGAGGGCGGCGTGGTTGCAATGAGGAGGAGAGGATGATTCAGGCGAGGGGAAACCAAATCTGTTGAAAACATGTTTGCACAGAAAAAAGCACCAGTGACACTTTTCCATTGCGTCTGCACAGGCATGACGTACAGTTAAATGTTACCAAACGTGCTCTGACGAGGGAGTGTCCCGCCTTGTTTTGAGATAATTGTATCAAGGATTACCAAGAGGAAGCTCAAGCCTTGCCATGCCTCTTAGCTTTGCACGGCCACCTCGTGCAATGACCTCACCCCAACCGCAGGTGTCTTACCTTGCACACGCGAGCGATCCTTGACACAATGGTGTTGTCAAAGAAGTCGAATTCTTTTCCCGCCTCACTGAAAAAGAAGTAAATCTTGTCGTCGTCTCCCACAGGGTTCCCTATTGGCTGACTCTCTTCGATGTAAGCCGACCCGACAAAGACGGGATCTGTTAAAAATAGAGAAAACACAAAATGAAACGTGGTTAGGGAGACATGTCACCTCTTTATCATCAACGCAGTGGAACTATTTTTTATCCGTTTCATGGTAAATTTGGAAAGAAGTCAGAGATCACACAAGACAGCTGCGCCTGGCTGTTTTGAAGTGCACGTGCAGCGGCTGATAGGACCAGGCTCCCGCAATCTAAGAGGGCTTGTCTTTGCTCTCATTCTGCATGCATTAGCGACCGTGCCTTGCTAATGATCGCTACTTTTTGGAGTTTATCTGCCCTGTTGGGTACATAATGGGAGATGTGTAGAGAGGAAAAAAAACACTCTGACAATCTGATGGGGTTTACCTTGCAGCCATTTTAAAGAGTTTTCTGTCTTCAGAGCAGTTCCCTGACCCAAACTCTTGTAAATGACAGGTTCATTCCCTTGGAAGTTGCTGACAGTGCCAGTATACAATTCACCATCTGAAGGAAAACAAAGGAAAAGACAAAGATTGTGTGACTTTAAAATAAGAACTTGATTTACTATTGCACAGTAAAAGTTGAGATGACTCAACATTTCTGAAATGAACTAAAAGTTTTGCCAACCTATGACCTTTAGTTGAGATAATTTAATTTTCTTCTTTAGATAAACTTGAATCATTGAGTTTTACAAACTCAAAAAAACACCATTGGGAATGCAATTTAATACCTATGTCACACTGATTCTGGCAAAAAAAGGTCGAAGGTTTTAGCGTTGTCATAATCAGGGTATGTTTTTATGGTTTGAAACCATCCATGAGTGAACATGGATGGTTTGATGCCATCCATGTTCACTCTTTATTACACAAGGGAGTCAGAGTGGGTCCATGTTGGTTTCATTTTGCGCAACCAATACAAATTCTTCCCCAAATCACATTTAAATGCAAGACTTAAGTTAATGCAACTTTATAAAAATAAGGATAACTTCATAATCTAATCAATTTTTAAGATTTTTAGGCCCAAAATTGAGATTATGGGATTTTAGACCTTTTAAGGACCCATGGAAATCCCGATTAATTGAACATAAACTATAAAGAAATGATGTGCTGTGGGCTTTCTTAAATGCAATAGATGAAGTCAGAAGTAGTTTGGAGTGAGGGATTAGACAAATCATGTCTTCCACTCATATCCGGCTCAATTATTCATTAATTGCTTGTTAAAGAAGTTGAACACAAACAGCGTCTGCTGGTGTCCGGCTATTTATCAGAAGGGCTGATGCAGACAAACAACATCAGCAGGCACATCATGACTCATTACTGAATCAAAGTGGTAGTTAACATCAAAGATGCTTCAGAAAACAGCTGAGCCCGTTTTCAGAGGCTCTTCCCACTCATAATAATACCCTGTTCTTTGCACGCCAAACGTTTAAAGAAACACAAAGAGAGAAAAGAGTCAAATTTGTGTGTTTCTACGTACCGACAATGATGGCGGTGGATTTGTACTCTGGATTAAAGGGGCAGCGACTGCGCCCATCTTCCATCACGACCTCACCCACTTCATCTCTCTCCAGTGTGAATGTTGACGTGTTCTGGAGACGAGACACAAACAGCAAACGTCCCTCAGGCACAGTCCAATTAAATCCTACTTACAGTAAAGAGTGAGCTAAAGCGAGCTCAGCGACCTCAAGCTCATTCTCTCCACTTCTTCCCTACATACACACAGTGCTCTGACTTTTAGGGAGTTTGGTCACTTTGAACATACAGTAGCTCTGTCTGGTGAATAAGCCAAGGCCTTAAGATACTATGTCAAAGGCTATGAACACAGTGACTGTAGTTTATTGGGTTAACACCACATACACCATCCTGCTGCAACAAATGCCCCCTAATGTGTTTTAATCCCTTGCTTAAAATGGTACTGAAAAGCAATCTTTACTCCTGTTAAAACGATGTTTGCTAAATTCTACTGTAACCAGCTGTTTCAACAAGTTACTGAGCCTTTTAAAAAGGGGAAATTATATATTTGTGACCCACTTGTAAAGACTTATGTCATAAGTAGGGACAAACAGACTTTAGGCTGAGTGAGACAAATGGAAGTATCAAATGATGGCCTTAAGCTTTGCTGATTTGCTAACAGCAAGAAAAATATAGAATAACATCAACAACATCCTTCACTAATAATAAAAACTGAGACTTGGTTTCAGATATTGTCACCTTACAGGCTAGAGAATATAGTTTATGTAATTCTAGGTGCCTGTGGCTGGTTAATATACAGGCCGAATATATATGATATTGTTTGCTCGAGAGTATATGCTGGGCAGAACTACAGTAAGTATGAAGGTCAATATTCAGCCTCAGAAAATAGTTGTATAACAGTTGTATATAATGTCTTCATTGGCTCTGGAGGAGCTGTGTCAAGTCTGAGAAAAAGTGACATTATGTGAGTAATGTCAGGGTTGGACGTTTATAACAGAAAGTCTGTGGTACAAACAGTGAACAGGGAGTTTGAAAGACATGAAACAAAACAGGAAGGGAGTGTCTAACAGAGGACACTGTCATGTTACTTTATGGAAAGTGTGGGTGACATCTTCAAAATACATTCTAACATTTGGCACTTTTGCTTGATGCTTGACATAAATAATTATGGTTGTCACAATAACTGCCATTCTGAAATACTGTGTTACTGACAAGCCTACTGCATGCTCCTGCTTTTTTTTTCTCTTTTTTCTTTTACTCTTCAGTGAAATCAATCATCCATTTGGATCAAGCTCAATGACAGATCGATACCGACTGTCCATGCCACGGCTTCAAACTCAAAAACACAACTTTTGCCATGTTTATGACTGCTTTTTCGTAGGTTTACCTGTTGAACTTGATATTAGCATGGTGAACGGCTAATGTGGCTACTACCACAGACTGGGGCGATGTTGGACTAATGTAATATGTTCAGGGACAGTCAAGAGAAGCTGAGTGAATGTTAAGCCTCATTTGAAGTCAACTAAATAACAAGAGCAGTAGATTGGATGCCAGTAACTGTTTTTTCCTGTTGCTTTTTGTAGAAGTTTATACTGCAGTGTGAGCTGACTGAGATTTGTTGCTGTACGGAAGCTGGCTGGTTCTCCTCTTTGATGCACCTCACTGAACTGTGTGTGTGTGTGTGTGTTGCTGCTGTATTTAAATTGACTTGTAGGCACTGTGCCAACAAGGTTATGAAGAGAAAAGTGTTTTTCTTCTTTTATCTCAGCGCAAAATTGAGGAGTTTCAGCACAGTCACGATCAAATGCCTACAGTATGTGTCAATGAGTCTCCAATTATATTATTTCATCAATTGTATGTGTATGTGGCTCGGTGTGAAAAATAAATGATGAAACTGCAGGAATTTGTTTGCAGCGGTATATAACTGACTAGCAGCCAGTAGCTAGCTTGCTCAGACCATGAAGTTGCCTGCTGGACAGTGAGGTGAGATCCACAGATAACATCACACTAAGCATTGCTTCATTATTTCATTTATCATACATGAAGTAATTTGCAAAAACAAACAAGAATGGCGCTAATGGCACTAATACAGCTTACCGTGCCATTGAGCTAACCTAAATAACCGCAAACAAAGTTTTGTCACCGTGGCAGCCCTGCGATTGATTAAATATCACAATAGTAGCCAATTTTTTAATTTTGATGTTTGGACTTTAAAGTTAAAACGATTGGTCAAGTAGTCAATGTTATGGGACTAATAGTCACAAGTATAGGTCAAGCTACTGTAATATTAGATAAGATATAGACACTTGAAAAAATGTGAAATTACTGACATGTCTATATGTACATTTATACGTACATTTAAACAGCATGAATTTGGTATTAAAAAGATGATAACTTTGGAAGACATGATTTGTCTTCAGCTGAATTCAATGCACTTTTGCACAGAATGGGGACAATAGATTTTGTCCCCCCTCATTTAGACTGAAATTGCTTTAAGAGGCGAGCTCTTTCCAGCCAGTATAGAAAGGAGGAATAATTACAGCCACCAAGAAAGCATTCAATGTACATGTGGGAATGTGAGTATTATATTAGGATAGACATGAAAAAAATGTGTGTGGGCAATTAGAAGTAATAGTAATGACTTGTTCCATTTATAAAAGAACAGTGTAGAGTGCCTCCATCGCCTGGAAAATCTTCCCATGCTTCATCATTATGAGTTGTTATTATATTCCGGGCTTGTTTGAATTCATGTCCGTCATTCGATTGTTTAGTGGATCTTCTTGGCCTCAGCGTCTTGTTACGCTGCCTGTACGAACCTCTGTGACTGTTTTGAGTAGGGCTATAAAAATAAAGCGTTTATTAATGTTAATATTATGCATGTTGGAGAGCGTCTGGCCAATAGGAATGCTCTGGCTGACACACACACACAGTTCTGGACTCTGTCAACATGACGAGCGTTCACCCGGACCAACCAGACTCAGAGATGGAATCCAAGTTCAGGGCCTTAAAGTCCAGCCAAGTCATCTTCAGACTGAGAGGTCCCGTGTTTTTCTTTCGCTCTGACGTCAAACGGGGGTGGGGATGGAGGGGGTTTAATGCCTCGCTTTAAAAGCCGGGTTGTTGCCAAGCTGGATTGCCCCCCCATCACTGAAATCAATGTCATCCTGCTGCCGGTTACCATCACTGCAGATTTACTCCTCCACTAGATAAACAGATCTACCGCTTCCCTCTCGCTGGAAACCACACGGCTCGTGTACCCCCTGTTGACTTGTCTGGCTAAAGTGCCTCAGCAGCATTTGGTTACGCTCGGATAGCAACAGATCCAATACTGACATGGTGGATAAAAGAGCTCGATTCCTCAAGAACACCAAAGAAGTATATCAAAATTCAAAAGCTGTGCTAGTGAGAGAAGTGGAGAGAAATAAAAATCAAGACTGAAGTAGACTGAGGGGTCATTACTTACTATGTAGGCGCAAATAGGACTGAAGGCATAGGTGCCGCACACGTAGAGATGAGTGCTGTTCAGCCGTAGGAGAATTTTGATGTAATTGAAGCAATCAGTCTGGATGGGGAACAAATGGAGAAGCAAGTGTGAGGTCTATGAATCCACAAGAAATCCTTAAAACTGAATGTGTGTGTTTTTTTATAAGAGCTCCTCAAAGTTTGTGCCTGAAATAGTGGAGCTCCTAATCACAAGACATGAAACTGTGCAACAGAAATTTCTAGAAACTTAAAAATATTCCCCTTTTCTCAAACGCTGCCGGGATAAACCTCCCAGCATCACACAGCAGCAGTTGCCTGGTGGGCTCTCTGTAATACACAGACCAGAGTTGTACACTGCAGTACAAAGATTACCAAGGTTTGTCGCCCAGGGATACAACAGCTGGCATGACAACAAGGTAACAGGCAGACACAGAGAGAAAGAGAAAGAAGCAGCGCACAAAAAAAAGAGCAATTCCCTGGCGAGCCTGCACACTTGATGAATCTATTTGTAACTGGTGGAAAGGTTTGTCAACACAGAACTTGATGCTCATTTTATCTTCTTACGACGCAAGTGAAACGATTCAGAGAGGACTGCAAGGGAAGAGCACACAAGAAAATCCACACTGTCGATACTGTCATTATAGGACTATTTTCCTGAGGTGTTTTCATTATTTCGCTGGAGCGGTAAAGGGTGCAACTCACCTCCAGGTTCTTCCCTTTGAAGCTGCATTCTTCTCTTTTTCCAGCAGGAGTGCCCCACGTCAGCTGAAGATGAAAAAGAAACCCTGAATAAGTCATCCAAAATTCAGGGACGCACTCTGATTTTTCTCTAATACCAAAACATACATAAAAGAACTGGTGTGCTGTATGGAAATAAACAAAATTATGCCTTAGATGCAACAACTAACATATGAAGTCAAGTAAGCTGCTAGATTTTACATTTTGTACATATTTAAAGGGTCACGTTGGTCCAGTATTGATGGAGAGGGGCTGCAGCCAGCAAAGGCAAAACTGAGCTGCAACATAATCCCTCTGGGCAACCGCACACCAGTAAATGTGCTTTTTTGCCACTGACAAGCTGGATTGCTGTTATAATGTTTGACAACATTATGGAAAAGATTACTACAGAGACAGATGTAAATACTTTTTTTAACCAGAAACAGCATGATGTATTATTGATTCTCACCAAACTAACCAGACTGCCTTGGTGAAACTGTTATTTAAATATCATCACAGTGGTCTTCATTCAAACTTAATAGAAACCATAAAAATCCCCAAAGCACACTGCTGTGACAATCACCAACTTTGGTTTGGTTGAAATAAATCCTTAATTCATTCATTAATTCTTAGATGTGAAAATATCAGGAGAGGAGCAAGAAGAAGTTCTGACATCAGAGAAGCAGCAGAGAGAAGTGGCCTTTAGAACCAGAATATTTTCACATCTAACTCGGTGAGAGCCGTAAGAGCGGTGGAAAGGCGAGCCAGGAAGTTTTTGAGTTTTATTTTGTTTCTATCGAGTTTGAATGATCATATTTGAATGATCAATATCAAGTTTTAGAAAGGGAGTCTGGTTAGTTCAGCAAGGACAATAACACAACTGTTTCTGTTTAAACAGCATGTATTGTAGTGTTTCAAAAATGGTCCATCTGTGCAGTAATCTTTTCCATAATGTTGTCACACACTTATGGTCACGATCTCAGCCTGTCAGTGGTAAAAACAAGCACGTCTACTGGACTTACTGTGATGTGCACAGATGCCCATAAGAATTACATGGCAGCTCAGTGTCGCACCTGTTGGCTGCAGCGCTGTGCCTCAATACTGGACCAATTTCAAAAATTGTTGACACAAAAACAGGAAAATGAAGTCCAGGTTGAAAAATACCAAACTTACCCTTTAACTCTGATCACTTGTAGTTCCAAACCACATAATTAACTCAGATGAAACTATTATCTAAATTAGTCTTGAAAGGCTTTATATTATACCCATGATTATAGTAAGAGCAAATTGTTTGCCAGCCCTCTTCTTCATTGTCATTTTGCCTCTGGTAATCCACTTGGCATCGGGCCTACTCACGTTCTTCTGCAGCTTGGTCTTGCTGATGTCCGACAGGCTGAGGGCGAACAGCGCCTCCCTGGCTCCGACGTACAGCATGTCGTCCTCCTGGCTGAGCAGCAAAGATGTGTAATTGAAGACGCCGTCCACAGAAAATCTCTTGGCAGACCTCTCCTTTGCATCTGGGAAACAGCAGGAAAAACACACACACGCTGGAGATTATCATCACATAGCATGACAGAACAGAGAGGAACAGACTGGTACAGAACATAATCCTGATGCTGGAAGTACGAGAACACGCATGAATGTGATCACAAGCACATAAATAGATCCCAATTTACAACGCTCACAATTCTTTCATGCTGTGAAGAAGACAAAGCTTTTGCCTTCTGCAGGGAGAAAAACAATTAATGATTTCCATATCACAGTGCTGGGATTTAAAATGCATGTTGAGGACTGTTTAAGGGCTTCAAAAGGGTTTTTTATCACATAACCAATAATAAAAATGCTTTATTCCTGTTATTAGACCCAGAATGCCTGACAAAAATTATTATTTTTCTGACAGACAATACATCATCATCTATGTATGGGATTAGTTTTTCATATCCAACCACAAAGTAACCGTGCGCTAAAAACAAAGTGAGTCAGCTTATTGGCACAAATTAACTTCTAAACTCAAACAGGTAGAAAACAAAGAAAAAGAGCACTTTATTTTGAAAGTGAAGTAGAAGTGCATTATAAAGTAGACACCATTAAAAACATCTACCAAAACATACAATTTACAGCGTTCCTGTTGCATTCGAGAAGGCAACCCTCAAATTCAGCACTCACATGCAACATAATATATCTCAAAGTAAATTTGTGTTATTGGTCTGTAGAGCTGGGTATTGTTAGGGTTTTACTGATACTCTTACTGATACTACTTTCCGTAATTTGATGCAAAAAATAAGGACATGACATGCAAAGATATGAAAAGATTTAACAGTCTTTTAACTGGGGTAAGAGGTAACTGGGATTACAGTGATACATGAGGGGAAGGCTTGTAGTCATATCCTGAGCAAAGGAGGAGCAGATTGTAACTAAAATGAGAACAGCTGGCCTGGTCCATCTTAAAGGTCAGTTCATCTCCAGTGAGCTGGGGTCAAGGTTGTTGCTAACTTCAGAGCTAACTCCTCTCAGCAGACTTCAGCTGGACTTTAACATCAATGACTCATGACTTCACTTCGACTTGAGCGTTTTGACAAGAGGATATTTGATACCCTCCCCTGAGCCCAATGATTAAAAAGTCAGTTTTGTTGTTTAAGCCACATTCAATTAAATTCTTCTTCTATTCTCAAATCAAATGACATAAATACTATTCGTTCTCAGGTTGCCGAAATACTTAATTCCCCAAATCTACTTTGTTTGATTTTGGCAGCATCCAGTAAAGTTTCAGGAGAGTTAAAGGTTAGAGAGGGTTAACTTGTTATGCAATTATTAAACCCACCTCTTAAACCCCACGAACCACTACTGACTATGACATATCAACACACAGTAACTCCCTATTTGACAGTAGGCCTCTGTGTTGGCCAAACACAAATGTACGATCTGAGAGCACTCCAGAGAAACCTGGCAATCTCTGTCAAGACTTTACAGAGAGCCACAGATCTCGCAGGAAACAAGAACAAGTGGACAGACATCACATTTCATCCAACTACAGCGTAACACACAGTGTTGAGCTTCAATCAAATCAATTTATGACACAAAGGGGGAACACTCATTGTGCATCATTTCTGTGCTCCTGGAGGCGACCGTCCTCACTGTTTATCTGTGGCCAGCAGCTACTGTAGCTCCATGAGAACATGTCACATGTACGACAGTGAGCCACGTCCACACTTTCCTGTGCCGGCCAGCTTTCTCTTTGCTCTGCTCTGTGCTGGCAGCAGGGTAAAAGCCTCATCTACTCAACACCAATCTAAATCTCCTTCATTCTGCTGCTCGCCAACCCTCTTCAAATGGATCTCTTTAGCAGTGGGCCGTAAGTCAAATGAGTTACTTTTTCCCCCCACATCGCTCCTTTCCCTGCAGCCTCGAATAGTTCTCATGATGAGGCACAGATTTAATGTACACATTGCTCCTTTTATAGCATTTCCCTTGGCATCGCAAACAGACTGAGATCCTCTACAGTGGCATCAGCAGCAGCAGCTTTTTACTGCTTTCCGCTGTGAAAGTGGAGCTTCAAGAGGTGTGGATTGATTTCTGCAGCCAGATTTTGTAAGAGGCAATGAGTCTGACAATTGGTCACTTTTCAGTTTGACTTACTGTGTGATAAACTGTTCAAACGACCCAATATAAGTGGCAACAAAGGATTCTGGAAGTCATGAAAAGTGGTTTATCCAAGACCATCGAACATTGTGATCCCTTGGGTCTGTGTCTATCTGGATGGTCGGATGTTATCACTTGATATCCACAAGACTAACAATCTTCTAGAGGTCCCCAAAGACATGAGATGTGAATGTTGTGCATCCTTTGCTTACATACTTCTTACCCCTTGCTGTTTTTTGACCATCTTTGTAAATGTTTATCCATTGCCTCCCATTCCAAACATATTAAAACACAGTCAATGTGCTCCCCAAGCCAAAGCGCTGGGGGTCACGGACTCCATTTGCTTATCCAAATAAGATTACTGGCTCGTATCTGGAGTCGTCAACACTAATATTTGCTGCAGTTAAACTGTTTACAGCCTTTTCCCTCATGTACAACCAGCAAAACTGAATTCAAATGTGAACACTTCTGACAGTAAAGAAAAAGACACCAGCAGTACGTTTATCTCCAACACTCCAGGTGGTGCACTGGACCATAATGCAAATGGAGCCAGTAAACAGCAATAAATGTTTACAACCAACGACTTAAACTTTTCAATATGCTCGCAAACAAATGGTTCATCTAACACTCGAGGCCCTTTGGCAGATGATCGTCTTCCCCCTTGTGGGACGGAGAACCAGCTGCACAAGCCACATCTTGTCCAAAATCAAATCTGAGTCCCTTTCCAGATCAACAGCCCTCATTCTGTTTAAAACGTTGTGACATCTGGAATCAATGAAGAGAGAGGTCTGTTATTAAAATCCAGGGAGGGGATGCAAATAAAATAAAGATTTCCTATTGTCATCTTTAGGAAAACTTGTATTTTCCTGTCCTGAATAACCCATGTGTGGAAGGAAAACTGGTTTTATTTCAAGGTGAATTAAGTCTTTTAAAAGTGTTCTAAATGCTCATAAAGAGAGTGATACTCAGTCCCAGCGGACCCCACCGTTGGCAGACAAAGGAGTGCCGTCTCTCCTCTCAACAGGGGGACATATCATAGCTTGACTGTCACGGCTCCCCTGAGTTTTGGCCATTCAGTGGAACCAAAAACAGCCTTCCCTCAGCATATTAAAACTCTCTGACATAAATCACAGTGACATTCTCTCAGACAGACAATGGAGTAACGACCGGAGGAGAGCACACTCATGAAACTTTTACTCAGAGAGCAGGCCGGGGATACTTAGCAGGAGGGGTGTATGTGTGTGTGGGGGGGCTGAGGTCGGGGTACTGAGTGGGAGTTGTGGTAACCAGGAAGATTGGATTGAGACGTTGACCTATGAAGAAACATGCAGATGGGGGGGAGGAAAATGTTATTTTCAAAGCACTCTGAGATGGATTTTTGATAAGAGCAGAAGGTCAAGCAGTAACGAACGTCAAGACTGTGTCGAGATGGGATGATTTCAAACTGAAACTCAAGGCTTTTGCTTTCTTTTTTTGGTTGTTTTGGGGGATTTTTTTTTTCCCAATGGAGTTGATTGGTTGTGTGTTTTGACATGCTTGCAGCAGAATGCTGGGCATCTGCAGGCCATTTCACAGCCAGACTCCAAGTCCATTCATCACCCGCCTGTTTAATCAGCTGGCTGTCACCAAGCAGGGCCCTCAACCCCTGCTAATGCTCATCACATCACACCTACCATCAATATGGCTGTTTTATTGCCAGTGCTAACATGCTGAATTAGTTAGCAGCACCAGTTCAACCTGGAACTCAAACTGTGTATACTTGCCTCAATTCTCCACAGTCATTATGAAAGTCTACAAGCTGCAAAAGAAACTGTCCAATGGTCCAAACTAGAGAGCAGTGGCATAGTTCAAAAGATGAGGACTGAGGACAGTTTTACAGCTGAAGGAACAGAGTCTGCACGAAGAACTGAATGTCTTTTCTCCACTGGCACATAATAACCTCCCAGCAATTAGGTGAAATTTAATTTTGGCAGCTTGTTCATTGTATTCATTCATTGTGATGTTCTTATTTTAATCAGTGGAGGTAAAGATAGCAAGTGCAAGTCATATCACTGAGGATTTCAGAGAGCAGCTGCTCTGTGATCAAAGAAATGTTTGCTGAGAGATTCAGACTAATTCTGTGCACACGTAACAATCAGCTACAAACTTTTTGAATTAATACAGAGATACATGAGGGGAGAGTCTTGCAACTCCACCTTCAAAGACATCTAAAATCACTGTCTGTTGGAAGACTCTTCCATATGGACAGTATATAATATTTCCGGCTTCTTTCGCTGCTTTTTTCTGTGTGAATATTGCAGTATGTGCAATATGCACAGGCTCAAACAGGTGCTTGTCTGCTGGGAGACAATGCTTTTGCGTAACTGGCTGAAGAAAGCAAGAACCAAAACCCACGTAAAAAACACAAATTGTTATTTTTATACCAAAATAAGATTTAACATCTGTGAGCTTTAGAGATGTTGATGTGGCATTCTTATTAGCTTTGGACAGAGCCAGGATACCTGTTTCACCCCGTTTCCAGTCCTCATGCTAAGCTAATCTGGCTGCCAACTGTAGCTTCATATTCAATCTACCACTGTTGTAGTCAGGCCCAACGAAACCAAGACTAAGACCAAGACTAGAGTGTATCCAGACAAAGCGAAGACCAAGACGCTGAGGGGTTGAGACCAAGTCAAGATCAAGAACAAGGCAGGGCGAGAATGAGTCGAGACCAAGTGCTGTCACATCTCTAGTCCTGTCACCCAAGTGAGAGAGTGGTACCATGTTGTGCAGCGTTCATGTCGGAGCGGATATTAGTTAACACTGATGGAATGCAACTTGGTATACATTAGTTAAATCACCTCACATGGCCTGTCCTGTCATCGATTATCATAAGCAAAAACATAACTTAGCTAGTTAGCTGCAGAATTTATTCACTCCAGAGTGTTTTCTTTTGGATGCTGTGTGATTTCTTTTGCACAGTGTTTTACAGATGAACTCTTGGTGGTTTAGGTAGCCAGATTCTATTACAGAAGATTTGGTTGACATCTCATCCCAGACAGTCACAGCTTCTTCTCCTGTTCCCTGCATTCACTTTCATGGACCATATGTGAAGGGGGGAGGGAAGGGGTGACAGCTGGTAATGCTGACAGAAATTTCATATTAGAAATGAATCCAGTTATTGGCTGTATTTGAAGCAGGTTTTACATACAGTCACAATAATTATGTTAACAATTAAATCAGACAGTGTAAAGACATTTTAGTGATATCCCTGCAGTTGACTTCTCTTGAAATAAAATCCAGCGCCTAAGAAAAAATGCAGTCGAGACCAGGACTGGTCTCAAGCACTACGGTGTAATATATAAACATGATAGTGGTACCAATCTTTTCACCTAACTTCCAGCAGAAAAAGAACTAACGTATCTCCCAAAGAGCCGTACTACACAAAGATTTTGAACCAAGTATATGTGTCTGCAATGTGTGCAGATAAGATAATTGCTCTTGAGGGAAAATTATTATGAATCATAATATAACAACCCAGATTCCAAATAAGGCAGGATATTATATTATGATTCCTAATAATTTTATCTGCTGTGTAAAACATAAATTTATCCCAGAGGACACAACGTTCAATCGTTTCCAAAAAACAATTTGAAATGTGCACGCAGCACACTTTTCCACTTTTCATCAGTCCATCTCAGATGAGAAGTCAGTGGTGTTTCTGGATGTTGTTGATATATGGTTTTCCCTTTGCAGGGTAGAGTGATAACTTGCATTCATTGATGAACTGTGTTTTCACAAAACAATAAAGTTAAACAGTTTAAACATTAAATATGTCTTCCAATATTCAATTGAATGTAGGTTGAAAAGGATTTGCAAATCATTGTATTTTTTTTTTCCATATGTTTTACACAGTGTCACAACTTTTTTGGAATCAGGGTTGCAAACATTTTTTTTTAACCCCCAAATCTTCCCCTTTTTTGATTTTAAGATTAAAATGACTCTGAGTGTTGAGAGACCAGACATCCAAAATAGCACAATGACATCAATAAAGATTTAGAAGCCTCTGAATCCCTTCATTCACAGCTGAGTGTTTTCAGTGTGTGCTTACTCACCATTGAGGTAACTAAGATATCATCAGAGGATGCCAGCTTGCAGACAGTGTCGCTGAGTAATAAAATACACGCCGGCACTTTGGCAGGCATCATATTTCAGGGAAAATGGAGCAGGATCAACCTATTTTTCTAAGGTTTAATAGTACTCCAAGGGTGTGGCGATTGATTGGCTGCTTGGTAGGCACTCGCCTGCCAAGACACTCCTAAAAGCCCCGACTGTAAACATGCCCCAGATTTACTAAAGCAGCATGAGCCAAGTCACAAGGCAAGGGGGCAACGGGGACAAAGGGGCTCACTTGCAGCCGGGCAGAGAAAACCCAAAGGAGAGGAGAGTGCAGCACAGCTGATATTAATCTCACACCGAGCTCTGCTTATCTTACATTCAAGACACAAATTTATCAAAAAAAGAAAACTATCCATCTCTGCCCTCTGCCAGCCGAAGCCACACAACAGCGCACAGCTTCAAGGCTCTCTGTTTGACATGATTTGACAATGCTGCTGGAGCTGCCTGACAGAAGCCGACAGAAGTCACTTCAAGGTCATCGCGGCGCTGCTCCTCCTGATATTTGGGCAAAGTGATGGTTATTTATTGGTCGGTGACTGCTGGCAACAAAGAGCAGCCCTGCTCTGTGCTGCTGCTGTATCTGCCAGCCAAGTCGGCAAAGAAACAATGTTTGTCTGCACAGTCAGAGGACACAAACCTCTGATGAGGAGGCAGACTGGGCTGGAGGAACTGGGACAAACTTTAAATAGACTAGGGCTTCAGTCGATATCAGTTATTACTGATCATTTTTTAATGACCTATGTTTAATAAAAACCCGAAGAATTGAATTTAACTAATTTAGAATTTAACCACTTAATTCTGAATTTGGCCACCTTATATAACCACTTAATTTTTCAAGGCACACAGGTAAAACAAAAAAAAAGAAGAAAAAAAAAAAGAAGCACACAAAAACTGCCATACTGATGAGCAGACCTGTGTGTTTAAATTTACAATTTCCTCACCACCTGCACTCATTTCTTCACTCTACATGAATTCTGTTGTTGTGTCATAGTTGATGGTGCTACTGTTTGCGTGTTACTCGTAGCATGGATAAGAGCAGCCCATCCAGGTACTGACGATCCTGCGTCATGCCCCCACCCCTTTTTGGGTGGGACACATACAATGAAATCTGACTGGCAGGAAATACAAATTTCTGACAAACTGCTTTGCCAGCTTAAACACATAAAATAAGAAAACCTTTTCAGCTTTTAGGAGCCCAAATCTCCTGACCAGACAGGTGAACAATTATGCTATGTCTTGCCAATCAACAATCAGCATCATTACATTAAAAAAGAAAGAAAGAAATATGTGTCCAGTCTGTCAGTCTGCCTCCATCAAAATGGACAAACCTGACATAAACAACTTTATTGAGTCTCCAGGTAATGTATTTCTGACATCTGTCATATTGCTAAGACGCTTTATTTTACTGTTTTGGTAATCAGTCTTTACTGTAAACTAATTGCATCTGTGGTGAAGCGGAGCCACTGTCTTGATTTTGATAGCAGTTTGTGCTTGATTCACTCCACCTCCTTCATTACTTTATGTTGTTTTCAAGGTTCAGTATTAGAAGGTAGGTCAGCTCAATTTATGTGAATTATTAATGTTAAAATACCCTCTGCACCATTTTTTGAGCGCACAGACTGTTAAACCAGACTCCATTCTAAACGCAGGTGTTTTGTGTTAGGACCATAATTTGTCCACAGTGAAAACTTTAGTTACACCATCACTGAGACACTTTTATTCGCTTTGATCTACAGGCACAATCAGCACACATGTTAGTTACTCAGTAACATCATTAACTAACCTGTGATGAAGTGTTAGCCACAGACACACATACTGACTGGCTGTGCTCACAGTGCTTGTTTTCACCCAGAGGGGGAGTGAGGTCGAGTGATGTGACGTATAGCTGCTCTCACTCACGCTCCATCATCAAGGAACATATTAGACTGTTTTTAAGCCAGAGCATATTCCTTATGTGCTGTTCGTGCATTTAAGTGAAACTACTGAACATTTTATTAAACAAATTTCATATTGCTGCTGCTGAAATGTCTATTGTTGATACATATCAATACTCTTTTATTGCCCAGGCCTAAAACAGACTGCAAATATTTTCTTTCCATTTCAACATGAATGGTTTACTCAGTGTCGGGTTTGAATCGAGTGGATTCTGTTATTTTTAAAAGGGCAAATTTACAAATGAATGCACAGTGAGTAAAAACTCTACAAAACCTGATACAGACAAAGACAGAGTGAAACTGGGGCAGAGAAAATCACACTTTCCTGGACTGTAAATAAAAGCTGACAGCACTGAATCAGTCTCAGAAAGAGTGTGACACCTACAGTATCAGTAAGGCCAGGCAGGCAGTAAGGCTCACAGATGTGTTGTTTGTAATCACTGGGAATGATGGTGTGGCTGTGCTGCAATATTGTGTGTATATGCGACGTATTATGTTGGCATTTTTTGTGTGTGTGACAGAAACGGCTGCACCTTGCAGATAATAACCAGAGCCTGACAGTGTGTAAGTCCAGTGTTTGCTGTGTGTGAGGATTATGCAGCAAAGAAGTGTTAATGGTGCCACACAGTTACATGTGCAGGCTCAGAATCAGGGCAACAGCAGAAAACCATGAAATTAGTGAATATTTGTTGGAAATGTCGTGTGTACTGTAAAAGCCCTGAAATACTGGAAAATGCCCCTTTCACACTCTTAGAAAAAAATTCTCCTCAACACACATGTGCCAGTGATGAGGTCAGTGCATGAAACACTGCATGCCTCTAAAAGCAGAGAACAAGGGGCTGACACAGACATGATGCTCTGCTCTGTAATTATTGGCTCTTAGGTGTCATCCTGATGCACTCTGGATTGGCACGCACCCAACCAACACTCAAAGCAGCAGAGCGATGGAGCGCAATGGTCTATCACGGCTGAAAGCTTACAAAATCCTGGATATTAGCTCGGTGAGACACGGAGACAGAGACACACTCTATGTGGTATCTGGGAGAGTTATTCACACACAGATTGAAACACAGAGGGAGACAGATAGTTGGTATAATTTCCTCATACACACAATTCAAAACAGACGTGCCTGTTCTTGTCATGTGTGGCGTGTCTCTTCAACCTCTCTCCATCTTCCCCCTACAGTCTCAAGTGTATGTGTGTCACTGGAATCAGAGCTGATAAAGATTCAGCCATTGTTTTGTGCACAAATGGAATTAATCCCAAACTAAACTCAGAAAGCACATGTTTAGCCAACAAAACTAAACTGTGTACTCACTATGAATTTGGAAAAAAAAAGTTATATTTTAATGCAATTCTTCACCTCTTAAAGGAAAAAAAAAAACAGCTAACGTTTGTTCAGCCTTCTTAAAGAGAACTATCAGTACAAACTGTGTTAATGTGGTTTTTCATTTAGGAGCAGCAGCCGTTCAATGTATTTACAATCTGTTATTCTCTTGTTTATGCTCTCTAAATTGCAGCTTTCATTGTTAATGGCGGGGTCCGCCATTCCCGCATATGATTCATTCACACTCACAAGGGATTCACAGTGGTGCAATGCTCTCATATAAAAGTTATATTAAGTTACTGCTAATGCAAATCAACATTTCCTTCAGAGAGTGGCTTTAATTGTGAGGCAGTCACATGAAATGCAATGCATTTGTCCATCCCTCGAAATTAAGGATGTCCTGTTGTCTCAAGGACGACAAAAATAGCACCTAGGACACATTTGAAAAATGTGTGGTGGCACCAGCATAAGTTCTATGCTATGAAACGCGTGCTTCCACACTGTCATGGTGTTTCCAATAAAATGATGTGTTTACTGCGGGACATGTTCAAAGTGTGTGTACATGTACATTTGGTTTCTTTTTGCACGGCAGTTTGCAGTGGTGGATTTATTCATCACACAGTTGGCAAACTTTAACTCAATCAATAACTTAAAAAAAGTAATGAAAACTGATTGTGGCCAAACATCTAGGGTGAGTTGAGTGCAGAGGAACACGAGGAGTCAGTGAAATGATTTGAGTTATGGAAACCAAATTACTAAACTATATCTATTATGTATTACAAAATTAAATTTGGGACAATGATTGTTAAGTCTGGGACAGTTTAAAGGGCACTGAGGAAAAAAGTTAATTTTGAGCTTTGTGTTTGTCATTCAGACTGGAAAAGGCCTTTTTAAAAACAAAAACACAAGTTGCTCTGCTGTATTTGTGACAAAGTAGCTGCTCAACAAATGTTAAACTGTACTTGTTCTTACACCAGTAACACTGTGGGTCAAAATCAATCAGGAATGAAATCTTAAGATTTATAACTTAAATGAGACATTGGGCAGCTTCTGATCTTCCATATCCTGATCCACCTTCCACTCCTTCAAATTACTTACTTCTTTACTTATTTTGGTAGTAGTTACTCACATCCTTGTACACACAGAAACGCAGGCAAGAAAGATTGGCTTGATGACCAACACAATATCTGTAGTTCAGCCAAGTGGACTTGACGAGAAAAAAAAAAAAATGTCATTTGTGTTGGCACTGCAGAACTCCAAATCCAGCTGGCCTGCACATGCTTGTAGATGGTTTCTGCTACAGCTCGAATCCCATCAAACTATACTTCGATCATCTCTTCTGCCATTTTCTAGCTTGCACACTTGTCGATTTTTAGGGCACCACTGGAGCTGTGTGCAGCTTACTAAGTGCACTCACTTTGGACTGACATGTGTTGAAGGTCGTTAAGTGCTACCACAGCACGCAGACACAACCCTATACCCTATTTGTGTGTATGAGGTGTGTGTGTGTGTGTGTGTGTGTGTGTGTGTGTGTGTGTGTGTGTGTGAGAATGTCTCTGGAGAGGTCCTTGATGAAAAGAGCAGGCTGGAGTCGAAACTGAGTCTCCTGCTCTCTACTCATCCACCACAAAGTAACTGAGAATGAGAAGTGGTCAAACATATTGGGTTTACGCTCTTTACTAATGTTTTTTCTTATGCACACAAACACACACACACACACACAGACACCTCTTGATTGTCACATTTATTTGTGTCATCATGCTGCTATCAGAAGCCTGGTGAGCTCAGGATCTCCACACCTGCTGTGTTCGCCTCCATATTTTGGCTCATGAGGATTATTCTGCTAGGACATGATTTAAAAAAGATCCACCTCCATCTCTCTGTCAACAGGTGTCATTAATACTGATAAGGACAACGCTTCCTCTCATGGATCCATGAGTTCTACACCTGCACGCACAGCAGACTGTCAGCTGTCGTTTCTGATCAAGTCAAATAAAAAGTTAAGAATGGGACAGATATGATTTCTATAAAATTAGACACTTTAACCGAATCCTTCAGCTTAGTCTATATAATATACAGTCAGCCAGGCCTCACAGGGACATACACCTCACTTTCTCTTTTCACATACACCCACAAGTAGGAATAAGAGGCATGTGGAGTGTATTAACATACTGGAACTGAATCAGGAAACTTCTGACTTTTAATGAAAGATATTTGAGACGACTGCTTTTAACCGTTTAAGTTCTGCCTCAACTCAAATGTTAGAACTCTAGTGTTTCCTGAGTGCACATATGAGCGCATGCTTATTTCTGTAGTGCGCTGCTGTTTTTAGATAACAATGGTGTATAGTAGTGGTATATTTTTTAGGGCATGAAAATACTTTATTTAATTTGTCATTATGTGTATGAACTTTGAAAGTTCAGTTTTACAAATGAACAAAACATGGACCAAGTCTACACGAACAAAATATTAAGTTTTTTGCCCTTATTCTGAAAAAGACAATTTGACTAGCTGAATACAGGGCTAATGAAAACGAATATTCCACTAATATTCATGTTTACATACAGCCTCTTTCATTCGTTAAACCACCTTCTGAAAAGGTTGGCATTGTGATACTTGTGCATATCCAAACACTCAGTGACATCAAGTCTTCCCTCCTTTGGTGCATGCATCTCTACCCGAGCCTATTGGCTAAACTATTGGCTAGCTGGTTTGTTTACAACACACAGATTTGACCTTAAACAGGCCAGAGGCCATGTGACACAAACTGCAGGAAAATTGCAATTGAGATGCATATTTAAAATGTGCCGGATAAACGTCCAAAGAATGCTCCTCTCCAAACAGAATATGCCGTTTACAAAACCCATATCAAATTTCAAATACTGTTGTATTCAGAATAATAGTTGAAAATTACCCAATCATAATGCTAAATCAGTTAAAAACATGAAATCATGAAAAAACATCATAAAATGAAATTGGCCATCTTGCAATTCTTAGTGCATCATTACTTTTGCATGGAAAATAAACCTTTTCAGAGTATGAAATGTATTACTGGCACACTTTGGCACACTACCTGGCCAAAAAAAAAAAAAAAAAAGGCACACGCTCTAATATTTTGTTGGACCACCTTTAGCTTTGATTACGGTACACACCCACCATGGCATTATTTTGATAAGCTTATGCAGTGCTTTTTTCTGTCCAGAGTTGCATTAATTTTTCTGCCAAGATCTTGTATTGATGAAAGTCAGACCACGCTGCACAAAGTCTTCTCCAGCACATAACAAATATTCTCAATGGGGTTAAGGTCTGGACTCTGTGGTGGACAGTCTATGTGTGAAAATGATGTCTCATGCTCCCTGAACCACTCTTTCACAATTTGAGCCCGCTGAATCCTGGCATTGTCATTTTGGAATATGCCTGTGCCATCAGGGAAGAAAAAAAATCCATTGATGGAAAAACCTGCTCATTCACTATACTCAGGTAGTGAGCTGACCTCATTTTTTGGGCTCATAACGTTGCTGAACCTTGATCTGAAAACTGAAGCAACCCACTAGGCACTAGGCATGATGGGTGCATCACTTCATCCGCCTCTCTTCTTACACTGATGCACCGATCACTCTGGAACAGGATAAATCTGGACTCATCAGACCACATGACCTTTTTCCATTGCTCCAGAGTCCAATCTTTATGCTCCCTAGCAAATTGAAGCCTTTTTCCCCAATTAGCCTCACTGATAAGTGGTTTTCTTCAGGCTACACAGCTGTTTAGTCCCAATCCCTTGAGTTCTCTTCACATTGTGTGTGGAAATGCTCTTACTTTCACTATTAAACATAGCCATGAGTTCTCTACTGTTGATTTTTTACAATTTGATTTCACCAAACGTATAAGTGATCTCTGATCACGATCGTTTTTTTCCAACCACATTTCTTCCTCGAAGATGATGGTTCACCACTATCTTTCCAGGTTTTAATAATGTGTTGGACAGTTCTTAACCTAATTTTAGTAGTTTCAAAAATCTCCTTAGTTGTTTTCTTTGCTTGATGCAGGCCAATAATTTGACCCTTCTGAATCTGAGTAACATCTTTTCCACGACCACAGGATATGTCTTCTGACATGGTTGTTTATGACATGAGAAGCTCCTCATTGCATCAGTTAGGGTTAAATAACTTGTTGCCAGCTGAAAGATATTATTCACTGCAGTAATTATCCAACAGAAGGTTCTTACCTATTTGCCTAGTTAAATCAGGTGGTGACTTTTTTTTGCCAGGCAGTGTATAATAAAGTGCTGGAAAAAGTTGAAACCATCACCATGTTATATTCTGCACTGGCAGAATCAATAGAAACTCTTTCTTCAGTACGCAACACTGTTAATAGGGGCAAAGCCTATTTTGAGCTTGTTACTATATGCAGCGTTACAACTGTACACACAGAGTGCATCACAAGGGCGGAGCAGACAAATGGAGGAGACAACCTATGGATGTATTCAGAAAATCAGACAGCGAGTTATTTTCCACAGACTGTTGGAGGAATAAAGATTATGTGTGCGTCTTCGACAGACTAATGCATTTACACCTTTGGAGGTGGTTTGAACAATTGGATTTAAGTCTTAAATGCTTCTTGGGTGCATTTACCCTCTTTTGAGATTGGAAAGTTATCTGAGCTGCCCAGGACACATGAAGTGATTAAGTGCAAATGGGGTCTAAATATCAGATTATCTCCTATAAGAGTGGCATCAAAGTCCCCTGTGATAAAAGCAGTGTTTATCTCACACCTTCTTATGCTGACTTTAACAAAAAGAAAATGCTTTTTTGAAAGCAATGTGGACACTGAAGTGTGACAGAAAGCATTCATCTGTCATAAAATAAAATGTTGTGTTGTCAGCCAGCATCACAGAAACCATATAAATCCTACATGCTTCGCTGCACTATGAAAAGTATACATGATATGTTATTTTGTAAAACTGAGAAAATCTCTGCTCTTTATAGTGATGAGGAAAACCACATTTTGTTTTGGAGAAATCTACACTGCATTCCAGTGATCCAAAAAACACCTAATGACTCTCTTCAACCTCACATTCCTTTGTGTCCATCTTAATTAACAGCTACACCATTGTTTCTCGCTGCTTGCCATTTTCTTCAAATCAAATGTTCCTGATCGAAATCTGCAAAGACTGAACTTTTCTGTACATTCCCTGGAGCGTGCAAGTGATGAAGCCATTAAAGTACCTGAAACAGACGGAGTTGATGTGCTGTAATTATGCTCCATTGTTGCGGCTGTTATGGCGTTATATGCAGGCACTTGTGAGTGCCACCTCTGCTGGAAGCCACAGACCGCTTTTTTTTTTTTCAGGATCAGTGGGCGTGTCCTTGCCGGGTTTTAGGTGGGCATCGGAGCATGTCCTGAGTATTTGGACTGACCCCCCTCTTGCTGCCCCTCCTCTGTTTCTGCACTGCGAGCCGCACAATGCCAAGGTCGCCAGATTAGCATGCATGAGAGAAAGTGCACAATATTCGTCGAACATAAACCAAACGTAAACGGGAAAGGACACTGTGTACACTGAGCATACACAGCATGCTCGGCATCTCGGCTTAAAGGGGCATTTTCATTTGCTTCTCTACAAGCAGCCAGTGTGAAAGTATTGAGACTGAAAATGCTCCCTCCTGATATGAATGTTTCCTTTTTCACAAATATATATGAAACAATAATTGACTGGATCTCTGGATGCCCACTTATGACAATTTTGAGAGAATGCATTTACACTATTAATCAAATATTCAGTTACCTGCAAAAACACACAGCACTTACTGTGATTCTTTATATTGTTTCAAATTTCCCTTTCATGGGGGAAGAACAAAAGGAATGCAGGATACAGGATATTAAAAAAGGGTAATGTTGCGTCAGACCCCAAATTTTAACGAAAACTTGCATATAAACATCAGACCAGAGGCAAAGAGATTAAAAAATAAAACTAAACTACACGGGATTAATGTAGTTGATAATTAAAAGGTTGAGTCTGAACCCTGAAAATTTACAGGGCTTTATTGGCAGAATATGGAAGAAATGAAATATAATATTTAGATCGTTTTCAACTGTGTATAATCACTTGAAAATATGAATCATATTTTTGCTCCCTTAGAATTAGCTGTTCATATGTACAGAGGGTGCAGGACATCATGGAAGCAAACATGTTGCATCACCATGTTTCCACAGTAGCCTAGAACAGACAAAATCTATACTCTATACGGCTTTTCAGGTTTTGCATAAGTTTTAATCAGGTTCTCCTACACACTTATAAGGGAAGGGTGAGATGAGGTGTTTGCAATTTTGCAAGCTCACTGCTAGATGACATTGAATCCTACAAATTGGTCCTGTAAAGGAAAACTTTGGAATTTTGGGGAATTATGTCTTCTTGTGTTAATGAGCTTGATAGCAACCTTTTAGCTTAGCTTATAAGGACTGGAAACCAGCTAGCCTGGCTCCATCCAAAAATAATAAAATCCGCCTACCACCTCCTGTTAAGTTAGCAAATTAATTATGTCATTTGTAATTCCATACATTGGTTTTATTACCTCTAGACAGAACCAGGCAAGCTGTGTTCCTGTTTCCAGTCTTTATGTCAAGCTAAGCTAACTGGCTGCTGGCTGTAGTTTCACATTTAACGGACATACATGAAAGTGGTATCAATCATCTCATCTAACTCCCAGCAAGAAACCAAATGATTTTATTTCCAAAAATGTTGAACTGTTGCTTTAAGAGGAACCAGAATCACAAGAAAAGCAGGATGACATACAATACAGTTCATGTACTTAAGCCAGACTTAAAAAAAAAAAAAAAAAAAAAAGAAGGATCAAGTGGTTGCCAAATGCCCTAACCAGCACATTAACTTAAAGTCTTATTATTATGTACAGAACTTGAATTTCTTGTTCTGGTTCCAAGCAAAAGAAAAATAAAAGCGAAAAAATAAATCATCTCCTTGGTGCATTTCATGAGAAAGACAGGGACATCCTGAAGTTTCTGATAACTAACAGTGATACATGCTGCATGCTTAACCGATGCTTACAGCTTCGAGTCCCATGATCCTTTGTGCTGTCTCTCTGCACAAGAGCCATAATGAAAAACAGACAAGCTCTCCCACTGCAGCGGCCACAAAAACCTCCACTCACTACACATGAGAGATTAGCCTGCTCATTAGGAGAGAAGGAGGGAGCGGGAGGAGAGGGAAGAAGGACAAAAGGAGAAGGGACGCCTTTCCAGGAAAAAGGCCATGTTGAGGCAAGGGTCCTCTCTCGAGAAAACAGCCTGGGTCCCTCTTTTCTTACAGACTATACACACCAGAATGGAGGTTTAAAGGGGTGACCTGCTTTACATGTTTTGGCTCAATGGTGCAGGCTGAATTGAGGCTAGTTTATATACAAAACATTTAGCATGTCAGTGATGCTGCAGACCCTGTTTATGCAAAGCTCTACCCTTAATGAATAGGTTACAATCAGTGTCAGTGACATTTAAATAAGATTTTCTACACCGTATTATCAGCAGAAAAAGCATGTTGTCTCACACTACTACTTATGCTCTCCAGCTCAAAGAATCTCAATCACTAACTGCTGCTGTCAAAATACATGAAATTTAAATTATGAATGCTGAGCGAAGTAAAGCAAAGAGGGGGGTGAAAAAGAAACATCAGTGGTTTGCAAAACACTCAGTTGCTGGGAACCAGCCTTGGGCCAATTTAATCCATTTAGTTCTTTGAGAAACAAGTTAAATGGCTCAAGTATGTGAAAGGTTGTTCTTGGGTATAAGCGATGCCAGTTTGAGATGGTGCATGGGAATTACAGCATTACGCCTCACCGAGCTGGCTGAGGAGAGGAGAAAACAAGCATCAGATTGTTGTTTTCAGAGGGAGGAACTTCACATTCAGACAGGTTGTGTTTACAGGAGCTAACACACCCCGACATCCACATAAGCCTGCACTTTGGTTGCTGCTGGATCGGCATATTTGCCTGTATGAGCAGTGTTGCAAAACAGAGGCAAGGACAGGATAAAACACATAAACCAGGGAGCTCATTTTAAGAACCAACTTGTTACCTATGTAGAACCGTCCTTTTCCAACAGCTACAACACAGGATGTTAAAAAATGCTAAATGTTTACTGACACTTCACTGAAAAGCAGTCAATTTCCCTGTGAGCCTATTTCTCTTTTCCCTCATTTGTCGTAAGCTCCCATAATGCATCAATCAATTGCCAAAAGGCTGTTAGCTGAAGAAATAGTGAATACCAGAGCCATGTTTTCGCATTATAAAAGCTTAATCCACAGTTATTATGATGAGAGGAGAGCTGCAGTGTGCAGCATGAAGTAATTACATGCAGTGATGAAGTCAGGTGCAAAAAGGTCTCCCATTCAATCAGTGGATTCACCAGGAGAGACGTTAAGTTTATATTTGTGAGATAAATTGTTGCAGTCAGCTGGACAACACCAAAAGGTCAATTAGTAGCAAAACCAGAGGAAGAGTCAAGTGTTTAAAGGTTTAAAGCCAGACTACATGTGCTGCAGACGAGGCCCCAAATTGTTGCACTTTGAGGAGTCACATGTGATGCCATTCATATTTTACCTGACTGCTCTGTCAAGGCTCGGGGTGAAAAAAAACAACAACACAGACAGTGAATTTTGTGCAAAGTGACATCAAATCTTCAAAAAAGACCCTCAGGGAACCAAGTTATAATTGCATGTGTTTATGAGAAGTGGTGTTTGTAGTGCATGCGTCTTCACGTTGGCATGTGCGCATCTGGGCCTGCAGTCACTTGTCTGTGTAAATATACTGTTGCAAAGGCTGCTTCACTTCATACTTGTTGCATCAGTTTGTTGTCTTTGTTCACCATTGACTTGGCCCTAAACCATGTTATTTTCTGTGGAAATGATAGGCCGACAGTTTGTCAAGGCCTGGCTTTCTCAGTTAATGTTGTTACACCTGTCAAGCTTCCCGTTTTTACATGGCACACATCCAGTTATAGTTAGGGTTAGGGTTAGGGTAAATTCTGAAACAATGGATCCTTGATTTAAAAAAAGGGTACACAAGAGCTGGCTCTCATTTCTAGCTTGCAACCATCAGTTATATCACCTGAAATTAAAACTGTTGTAACAGATTTCTCAGCTGTAGCTACCTAGCTAATTAAGCCAACGTTAGCTTCATTATTATGTTGATAATGTTATCTTTGGCTGATTTTTTATTTTTCAAGGGGGCTTAATTTAAAACAAGAGCTCTGTTTAGCCTTGTTGCCTGTTTCCTTGTTGCAATGCTGCACCTGTGCCTGGGAGACTGTTGGTAATCTGTGAACTTGGTTGATGGACAGTATTTGCTGTGAGTTTTTAAAAGTGCGGTAATCAACCACGGTTGAAAGGCTAATTAGAGTAGAATAAAATGCCACTGGCCTTGAAGTAGTGCTGGTTTAGGTTACTACTGGGTAGTATGCTAGTTAACTGGACATGCTAACGCTTAAAGCTAACAATAGAGAAGACAACACACTTAAATCCACTCCTTACATTTCTGCTTTTGCATCATGATCAAAATTCTTTAAACAGTGTCGTTCTTAGTGATCAGTCACTTATTTTTTGAGAAAAAGGAATTCCATGTTTCTAGCATTGCTTACAATATCAGGTAATTATTTTGACTTACTGTAAGGGAAACTGATCCGCGGTGTGACATCATCCTCAGTGGCCATCAGTGATTGGAGGCAGGTAGCCAAGAGCAGCGCAGCAGCAAGAAGATAGTGGACAGTCGCAGTTAATGTCCACATGGTTGCCTGATGCTCTCACACAGACATACACAAGAGCACAGTTTGTTTTAAGATTCCTTAGAACTCATTAAGCTCCTCTTGACTCCGCAGAGCTTTATTTTCTCACTCCCATCTTCCTGCAGGCTGAGGGGGAGTGAACGTGTCCTTGACTTGATTCTTGTACTCCCAGCGGTCCTTACACACGGTTACCAGACTCTTAGCAGCACAGAGAAGACGAATCCTTTTTGGATTAAAGGCCGCTTGTTGTCATCTACTCATAGTGCTCTCCGATGGATCAGCACTAAGCCCCGACCAGTGGCCATTTAGTAAAAGTCATTTTGGATCTGTGGAGAGAAGAGAGAGAAGTAATTTCTTTATATCTGATCCAAGAACATGTTAAAAAAAGATGAAACACAAGCCAGACTAACAGATCCATATCCAACTTCTGATGTTATAACCAACAACTACAAAAGCAATAGAACTGATATATTTGGCTGCAGTTCAATCTGGGGAATGATGTGGATTTTACTGCAAACAGCGGATCAACAGATGGAAAATTCGAGAGTCAAGGTGTTAATCAACTTTGACAGCAAACAGTGGCATCACCCAAAAATCACTGGCCTCATCTCTCTGTTCTGAGCCTCTAATATTCAACTGCAGCACACACACGGCTTCAGCTAAAGCCTTGATGATGAACAAATATTTATGCTTCTACCGTTTGCTCTGTCACCACACTGCCAAAGAAAAACTCAACTAAACAGATTTTTCAGACCACCAGCCAGCTAACATGAACACACACCCCATGTGGTAGCTTTACAAACATTTAAAATCAAACCTAATGTCCAATTTGCACAGCAGCCCACAAAGTTTCTCTGCAAGATGAAACCCATGTTGGATTTTCATTTTTTTTTAACCCCTGTATTTAATTATTCTGTCATCAACAATTGGTGAGAGATCCCCAAGAAGATAATATGGCAGCTTGGCTCTAATTTTGTGGCTATGTGGAGAAATAAATGAAAGAACAGTGACTCCCAAGACAACTCTGTAATTTGTCTCAAAGAAGCGCAATGAACACATCTGCTCTCTGACTTTTATTGGCTACAGTGTGCAGATAAGGTGCCTGTTATGTATGCTCAGATTTTTTATTTAGAAGGGTGTCGACTTTCTTGAAAAACACTTGAAATAGGTATTTCTCCCATCTGTTTCATCATGCTTCACTAAGGCCTTTTTATGTTTAATTTGTCTGTAACTTAGCATCATTGTAGCCTGAATGAGGGCAAAGTTTAAATAAAGGTTTGAGGTGCAATGAAGACTTTGCTAAACAAGTGCAGGCCATTTGCTGTATATCTATGTATATCTATGATAAAAACAGACTGGAAAACTGCAACTTGGTAGTTTTTTAACTGGCAATAACACATTTTTGGCTACTTGAAGGAGGTGGAAACAAACTTAAAGTTGGTATGATTTAATCTGTTAGCAAACAGTTACACATCCTGCTGAAACAAAGCTTTCATTTGGAGTCATGTTCATGATTAATGTTAAGTCCAACATTCACTCCTTTTAGTTCCTTTCTTGGTCTCCTCCAACACCTGATAGAAATTTCTCGCTCTTAAGATGATAAATGTTCCACATTCACCAGCTAGTCCTACCTTTGTCTGTCTGCTGTTTAGTAATGAGATTTTTCTATAAAAACAACTGTAGTCATAATCATTTGATCCAGCGTTAATATTAAAATACTGGTATAGCCACTTTAAAACAGACATGCTAACATGGCAATGCTAAAACAATTAGTTTAGCACGTTAACATGTCAGCAAACTTTGTTAAGTAGCACTTAAAACAAAGTACAGCTGAGGCTGATGCGTATTAAATTTTATCCTGAGGAGGATGTGAATGTTAACAAGAGGAGTGCAGACTATTACTTGATTCTTGTGATTTACCAGTATCCCAGGAAGAGTATATAGTCAGTGAACACAGCAAAGCCTGTTCTTGTGAAAGAAGACCACTCCGTACTCCTTACTGCCTGACAGCGCTGGATGCCCCCCCAGCTCCCACATAGGTGGTGACGTTTAGAAAGTAAACACTGGAGAGCACATGGCGTCCCTGGTTGAGAGCTTGCATCACTGCAACAACTCCCAGAAGACCTCGTTCAAATATTTATAGAAGCTAATAAATCCAACAACCGTACAAGACAAGCGGGGGTCAGTTAGTGGCCCCCGGTTGTCTGCTGAGACATTGTCCTGTTGGGGGAAACAATTTTAAAACTTCTGATCAACCTGGACATACCACAACAGGCTCCCTGCTACCTGACAGGGCTGAGCAGTGGACCAGTTGGCTCACAGACTTACAGACTGGCACCAGGAAAATTAGCAGCCTGTTGACTGAATGAATTGTTGAGTTGATGGCCGGCAACAGACTGATTGTAGTTGACTGGCAAGTTTGTCTTGTAAATGGCTAAGTATAACTGGCATTTTTGTGGGTCTGTCTCACCTTTGCAATGGCAACACAGATTTCACCAGTACTACTGAATGAAACCTTTTCCCCCTTGTCTCTTGCATCTGTGCCTCGCTGACTAACCCCTGTCTCTGTCCGTCTCCTGGGTCTCGACCAGTGAAACAATATGTCTGTGTCACTCGTCACCTCACTACCAGCCTGCTTTGGTTCCTGCTGCTCCACTGAAGTTAGCTGAGTCACTGGAGGCTGTAACATCCGCTCATGATCCTGTAACATCCCCCACCTCCTTTTCATGCCTGCTGAGACTGCAACAACAAGCATGGCAGCCCTGCGTGTGTCGCACACCCCAGGTCTCCATGTTCCCAGGGCAAATCCTTATGTAACTCCAGCTGGGTTTTAATTTTTAATGAAAAGAGAGGGGTGCTTTTAGGAGGGTTTCCTAGAACTCTGATAAATTACAAAACTTT
Source organism: Lutjanus argentimaculatus (assembly GCA_034769285.1). Lineage (NCBI taxonomy): Eukaryota > Metazoa > Chordata > Actinopteri > Lutjaniformes > Lutjanidae > Lutjanus > Lutjanus argentimaculatus. The sequence continues at coordinate 18,473,796 of JAWZSL010000002.1, forward strand.
TTGGCTAGACAAAAGATTTGAGATGTTGAGCACTGATGCATAAATAAATGTCCCTGCACTCTATCACTCATTGATCTTTCAGTGCTCAATAATTATTAATGCCCTGCCAAAATTACTTTGGTGATCACTAAGAATAGTCACACTGTCTAGAAAAGAGGTTATAAATGGTCACTAGAGACGCCAGATATCAGGCTATAAGTGGTCGGTAACTTCACAGAAAGTGGAAATGGCCGCCCACACCAAGAACAATAACTATAGCTATAACTAAGCCTATAAAAATATAAATATATAAATAGTATGGATTTCATAGTTACAGTTTTTGGTTATAGTATTTGGTTCAAATTGCTATAATCACTACCCTAAGCACTAATGGAATCAAAAAACAGCTCTATAGTCATCATAGTATGTAGAGTTATGCTACCAAACAATATTATGTAAAAACAATAGACTGTTGCTAGATCCTACGGGGTCAGAGGGTTATGATGTGATTAAAACGATTGAAAATGATTAACAATGTATCTTGATGCAGCCAGATTGTATCCATCTGTGGTTGCTCACGCTCAGCCATCCTCCCCAAGACTCAAAAGGTAGTCTGATTTAAAGCGTGAACAGGAAACACATGTTAACATCCGTTACATTTCACCATCCCGTTGGTTCAGTAGTAAGAACAAACAGTCTGGTCTTTCAAAATTTTCACAGATATCATACTGTCAAGAACTGGGTTTTAAATTTCCATTATGGACTTTTTGGCATTGAGTATATTCTTTTAAGAAAGAATCGCAATGTATCCAAAGAATTTTTCTACCGTCCCTACTTGTACCAGGTGTGAAGTAACTAGTAGGAACAAAAATCAAAGCTCCTTGGTATACTAAGTTTTACAAAAAGTAAATAAAATCTTAATTTCTTCAGTTCATTTTATTCCTTGTCATCTCTTGTATTTGAATGCTTCTCTCTGGTGCCTCCTCGAAGGACCACTGTCTTTCGAAAGAAAAAGAAAAAACAACAACAAAAAGTTAGTGAGCTCAGTCATAAGTCAGTTATGTCAATATGGAGAGGCCCCTGCAGCAGATTGGGAAATTCAAGGCATCTGGGGAATCCAAAATACAGGATGACTCATAGTTGTGATGCTTAAAATGTTCACATAACTGAGTCCACCACCTGAGGAGGACAAAATGGATGTTCCACACCCCAGAGGCAGATCTGCTGAGGCTTAGCAAGGGCATGAAGGGCAAGTAAACTGATGTAATGACACACTTGTCCTGTTTTCTTTTACATTTTTTTTTAGCTTAAACACCATGTCACAAGTGCACGCATTTTAGTCAAATTAATCATGTAGTGTCCTAATCCATTCTCAAGAACAACGAAGCACAGATCTGAGGAAGAAGTATTAAATATTAATAAGCATTAAATCATATTTGACAGCAAGTACTCGACCAAAGAAAGTGATCTTATTAGAAGCAACTATTATAGGACTTATAGGATTAGAGCTCTATTCAACTGAAGCTGTTACAGTATAGGCGACCTGCTATGCTCAGTGCTACAGGACCCATCTGCTGGGTCTGCTGCTCCTTGTATCTATGAAGGGTGAATCTGGTGCCATATTGCTTAAGGCAACAGATTCATTAACCTTTCGAACCTCCCTCGAGGCTCCCTATTAATACCTGCATCTGTTGAGAGGGAGACAGGATGTGGCAGACACATTTGGACGATACACTCGGCCAGGTCACGGCAAGTTCACTGGATGGGGAGCAGCATGAATGCTAACCACTTGGCTAGCTTTGTATAAACGACTGGGCTTTGTGCTCGACAACCAGCTCCCAATAAGTCATCCCTGCAAAGTGACTTGTCTCTCATTTAGTCTCTGGCACAGACCGAGACACTTATGGAGATAATCAGCGCCCGGGCAGGACCCTGTGATGAGAGTGCTATCAAAGAGCTCGACATGAGGCTAGATTAGGCCGCCGTCCAATCCATTAACAGTATCATGACTACATCTAAGTCCAAAGTGAAAGAGAACTATAAAAGCATTTGCATTTCATTGCGCAGCTGAAATCAAGTTTGAAACTTTAGTGTCTCTGTATTTGTCAGGTTAAAGGGTGACTTTGTGAGACTGCAACTAAAAAATATATCAACAACAGGTTTAACTGTTTTCGTAGGGTCAAATATATGCTAAGGTTGATGTTTTTTCCAAGCCGACCCTAAAAACAACATGGCCCCTTGGGTGCAGATTAGTATTCAAGAAGATTTATGGAGCCATTATGTTGGACAGAAAAGACCTCAGTAGGTGACTGACAAGGCAGAGACTCCTTGCTGTGTCTGCCATTATCTCTCACTTATAGCAGTCTGCTCAGCTGAGTGGGCAGTGCATGATGGGTTTAAATTCAAACAAGAAGATGGTAGGGGGAGGTAAACCATTTCCCCAAAAATCAATGCTGAGCTATTCACTATCTGACTAATTTATTGCTGACTGAGTAATTTATTGCTAAGAAAAAGCTGTAAAGCCATTATCTTTTGTCTAATTCCAATAACATTAGGTTGTTTAGCTTCCTCTTCATTTATTCGGAACGAATGAAGAGCTCTTTGAATTTGTAACACAGTTATTTACCAATTACATACTAGTCATTGAAAAATTACATTACTTTAATAATTACTCAACAGCACAAGTAGTTAGTTACTTGTGACATTACTTTGTTACTCAGCAGAGCTCCAACACAGATGGCTTTAAACAGCTCTGAAACCTCCAAACCTATGACAAATCCTCTCTATTCAACACGTCGAAATACAAAACCAGACATTGTGGTTCAACATGCAGCCAGTTTAGGGTAAAAAGTTTGGAGATTTTCTACATAGTGGCCAAAAGGCCAATGAGGAACCACTATGGACTGAGAAATCTCCTATGGTGACCTGCAAACCCACTGATCTCTTGCTTGGTCCAAGTTTTCTGCACAAAATCCCATTTTTACAGCCTCATGTGTTTAATTTTTATTAACTGATGCATTTCTTCTATTTCAAAGCAATGGCTCGTTAAGTTTGATCATTTAAATCATGCTAGTGAGTAAGTCCTACTGGGTTTAACTAGCTTCTTCAGACAGCCCTTTCACATTCAAACTGTGTAGATCGGACTGAAGTGGTGATATTTTTTTCCCTAAAGCATGTGTAATAACCAATCTCAGAGAAGTGTTTTTGAGACTGAATAACTTCCACATTCACACAGGTGACTGGCCGACCACAGTAATGGCAGCTGCGTTTCAGAATGTAACACATAAATCCGCTGCCGGATTTGTCTATGAAGTTTCAGCATCCACAACATATAAACATAGTTACTGCAAACTAACTGCAAAGCATGCAATTTAATAAGGCAGGTAGGCCCACCATGCCACACTATACTGCATTTTCTTGCCTGATATATGAGCAAAGTTTACTTCTTAAAAACAATCTAGCCCATCTGATAAATAACTCATAAATTGATGACTTTGAACAAAAACAGGTACTCTTACTTTGTAAACAACTTTAAAAGTTTTGAATCCTAAATCTTTTAAGTGGATTTCTCAGTCAGGGGTGGAAGGTAAAGTACTGTTCTTTAATACCATCTATGGAGCACTGTGTACAGTGCCTTTTGTGAACATGGGGTACCACATTTCCTCTCATCCAGCCCACCTGGGGATGGGACAGAGGAGAGTAAAGAGGGAGGTTTCAGCAGAACAGACTGCTCCCAGCACCAAGAAAGTAGACTCCTAAATAAATCACGATGGTTGGGTTAAAAATAAACTGGAACTGTAAAATCTTGGGTACGTCTACACTGAAACGCTAAAGTGGCTCATTGCTTTCTTAGGAACGTACAGCAGCTTATGAGTAATATGTCTATCAGAGATAAATCTCCAGGATATCCTCTCAAAGAGGCCTAAGAGTAGTTTTTAATATGGACAACTAGTCATAACACAACAAGCTGAACACAATGCAGGCCTTATAAAAACATCTTTCCCTTCAGATATTGTTTTGTTTTTGCTTCTTAAAGGAAATCTCCTATAGAGCAGGAAATTAAATGCTGATTAAATGTAAATATTTTAAAGAGAAGTAAAGGAATCAATAAGACATGCTTTCACTTTTTCTCCCAAGTTACAGTTTGGTGGGAAAAAAACACACACACTCACATAATACGACATAGAGAAAAATGTTCTTATATTGTCTCTCCAATATCATTACTGCCCTGCAGGTAACATGATTTTCTCTTGGCTCTGAAACAAGCTGAGGCCTCTGGGTCAGTACACAACAGAAGAGACTTTAACCCTGGATAAAATAAAAACCTTTATGCATGCTCCAACTTTTAGGTCTGTAATATGGAACAGCTGCACGCTGAAGACTCAGGATTGTGATGCCTGAAGGCAAAACCTCCTCTGAAAGAGACAAATTTGTACAAATGCCACGAAAAAACAGATCTGACTGCTAATCAAGAGCCATTGATTTAACTTATCCCTCTCTATTTCCTCCATGCAAATGTGTTCTCTTAATGATAGCAAGCAGCTGATAATATGCAAGTTGCAACACAGTACAGCAGCAATCTGGCACTTTTCCAATACTATACAATAACTCTGGTAGAAAAAAGATGAAGATGGATAAGAAGTATATATGTATAACTGTGTGTTTATGCATGTTTTCTGTCTCATTTTATTTGTGTTTTTTTTCAATCCTGTTGATTTATTTGTTAGCAGAATGTCTCAGAAACTACTTGACAGACTTCAGTATTTTGATACAAAAAATATTACAAATTTCTAAACCTTTCATTTTGTTAAAACTCCTGAATGCACTTCTAAATGTTTTTAGGTATATCATAGTGGCCAAATAGACTGAAATCTGAAGAAAGAAAGAGGAAACATCCTATCTTACAACAGTTATTTCCTGGACACAACATCATCTGCCATCCTGAGTTTATTTGACGGTAATATGAAAGTCACTGAGAATTGAAACCAACAGCGTTTACTGAATTATTGATTCACATGTGTGATCCCAGAGTGATAATATCAGGATAGTGATTCTCCCTGCATGTATTATCAATTATTCATAGAACCATCTTTCTATTGATGACTGGCTGTAATGTATCCTGCTGTGGTATGTCCCTGCTGCATTCAAGCACACGACGACACTGACTTTCAAACAACAAAATAACAGGAAAAAGCTTTAGAACAAATTAGGATTTTGCTCAAGAGACATCAAACTTAATATGCAACTGAAGGCAATGTAGATCATAAACCAGCCACTGCCCATGACCCTGAAATGACTCACTCACTGATGGTTCAAACGGCCATCGGGTAAAAATAAATATGGATCAAAGCTTCCTTTTAGCATAAAATCAAAACACACAGTGAACCTTTTACCCTTCAGCTAAAGATAAACTTAAATACTAACCATTTCACTGGTTGCATTTACATGAGCTAGTGTACTGTGATTAGAAAAAGCTAATATCAACAATATATAAACTACATGGTTCACAAGAACATAACTTTCCCAGTAATACTAAAGATTTACACATGATTTGTTTGATTCAATCATGCCCACAATATCCACAAAGATGCGTGGTCTCTAGACTAATAGGAAGCATGAGGAATAAAGGAAAGTACACAAACTTTTGTTTGTGCTGGATTTTGTTGACTTTACAGAGCACCTTAGTGAAGGCTGTGTGGAATTACATCAAAGAACTTTACTAAAATACAAAACTACTACTAATTTCAAAATATTAATACGATTGTTATTAGCCATTATGGATTTGAAAGATTTAGTAACATTGACCAACTTCCTGCCTCACTTTAAGATGTATCCTGATATATCCTGTGTAATCTCAGAAGTTATAGCAAGCATTGGGATTGCCGGTGGGCAGCTGATAACATGCTAACAACAAGTTCAAAGCTGAATTACAAAACTCCTGAAAGGGATATGATCACACCGGAGTGGACATTGTAAAGGTATATTGTAAATTTTAGCTTAACATTAGCCTTTTCTGCTCAGCTGACTTTGGGTCTAACCCCCTCACTTATCCAGCAGTTGTTAAATAACAGACAAGACTTTTCTTGGCCTTGAGAAGCTGCAGCATTTCTTAACTTGCTCACTGTAACCTGTACTGTACATTTACTTCCAGAGTGACAACTTACTGCTCTGCTTTGGACAACACAGTTGCTCTGTCTGCTGCTCGCTTTCACTCATTTACATGATGCACACACATCACACACTGGTCAATTCCTTGAAGGAGCTATGCTTATGCCAGACCTAATTATTAAGGCAGTTGTGTTAAACCACTATCCTGTGGGAATATGTTTCTTTGCCACCACAGTAAGAAAAAATCCATACTATCACAACCCTGGTGTGAAGGTTGTTGAAAACTGATGATGCCAAAAATACACTGCTTATCCCAGCTTTAATCAAGGTATGTTTAGAAATCAATCTTTATGTGAGTAATGTTACTGGAAGTCATTATAAGAGTACATATTACGCAGTTACTGACTATTTGCATCAAGCATCCTTTTCACATGATAATCAGGTGTTATGCTAGGCACTGAATATGCCTTAATTGGCTGCATGACCCTAAGCTACCAGACAGGCCTGTGTTAAGTGTTTAAATACAGTACGTGCACTGTTTCCATGATCCAACAAAGTCTGTATCTCTAAGTCAAAGGTATTCATTGAAATGTAGTGATGAATTCAGATTTCATTCCTCTGTGTTATCAAAAGACAAGTCCCGTTGTTAACCTAAAGATGACATCTATCCCAACATGCTATATACACACAGGGCTGAAATGAATAGCCAAGAGCGCTGTGTGACACCACTCTAAGTGTGATCCTAAGCTCGAATAGGCTCTGAGGAATATTCAAACTCCCTTTTACATTTGTGCACATACTGCTCAGCTTTGCCACGCAGGAAGGAGCAATTATCATTTCAAACGAGCGAGTGAAGCAGAACTGGCAGAAGAGATAAGTGCTGAAAGGAGAGTTGGGGTCACCTTATTCCCTCTGATACAGAGTTGCCCTTGCCTCAAATTATTCAAGCCCGACGGGGGAACAGTGGGAGATCGGTTCTTGAAAAACTTGCAAGCGTCAATAATGAGCTGTGCGTGTCAGTCAGAATGCAGTGCGATAGGAGGCATCATTTCCCAGAGTCCCACTTGATCACAGCCCTGTTACAGAAACTATGGGAACCGTTTGCGCAAGCCACTTAGAAGGAAATCACTTTGCTGTGTTTAAAAATGATTGCTATTAGTCTACAAACTGGAAAACAGATTACACTAATCTCCTTTTGTTTATTATGTGCTTCTGGGTTGGAAAGCTTTCCACACTTTTAACCTGATGACCCATTTAGACTAATAAAGTGCGATGACCAATCAGGAAATCCTCGTCATTAGAGCCGAATATTTTGCTTCCGGCGGGAAAATCACAAAAAAAGTCACAGAGGAATTCAGACTTCCAGTTTGACAGACTGCCATTTAAAGGGATAGTTCAGATTATTTGAAGTGGGTTGTATGAGGTACTTATCAATAGTCAGTGCATTACCTACAGTAGATGCCGGCAACTGTTCCTTTAATGATGGTCCAAAGACGCCAGCAGTGTGAGAGAGAGAAAAAAAAAAGCATTTCCCTGCCTCTCTGCTCTCCTTGTGACTTTCTAGCTAAGATGTTTAGGGAACACTTGTTGCTATCAAAGCTGCAAATGGCCACAGTGACACAGGACAACATCTCATTCATCTGCTGGGCTGATGATGATGTCAGTCAAGTCTGTGGACAAACTCTGTGGCGTGACAAAGGAGAGTGGAAGATTTACAATCATGTAATCGCACAATAGAGGTCTTTGTGAGGTCTGGACCATGCTGTGTTAGCATCACAGTTCATCTGCTAATTACACCATCAAATCCAAAGACTTGGCTTTCCATAGTGGACTATTCATCTCATGACTTAAACATCGAGTTGGGGGGGCACGATTAATCCCTGCAGTTAAACCGATGTGAGGACTCATTTCTTGACTCGATTTGACAAGCAGGGCAATGGGATTTAAAAGCGTATCAGATGACGATATTCTGTTCCTGGCCCCTGCTTCACCTCGTCAGACCTGAGCTGCAATCACTTCAGGTAGCAACGTCGATGATGGTGACAACGGACCTTGTCCACAAAACTGTTCACATTATTCATCCCAAGTGGAAACATGACACAGTTCGTCTGAGTCGTTTGTCTGGTTCGCTGCCTCAAGGCTGTTGGCTGTTTACTCTCAGCAAACATGTCGACTTCAAAAGGGAACAGCTGAAGCACTTCTGCTTTGTTTACTGTCAGGGGGCTCTGTCTTTGTCTTAGCGAGCAGTCGACGCCAATAAAGGAAGTAATAAGTCAACAATGAGGTCCCTCCTGGCAACAATACCGCTGATAATAGGTGATACATGGACAGATAAGGAATGGGATCATACTGAATTTATTACAGTCGATAGTGTAAAAAAAAAAAAGGCAGGGAAATAATTAGAAATGATTAGAAAGACTGCTGCTTTCATGAGTAATTGATTTCCAATGAAAAGAGGACAAAACTGGTTTATTTTTGTAAGTAGAGGAATGTACAAAAATTATTTTGGTGTGGAGCAAACCTTAAAAAAGCTCTTCAGCATTATTAATATTTGCTTTGGACCCTTCTTTGGAATTGGAAGAAAAGCTATTTACCTATCTAGATTGTTTTTGCTGCCTGCCTACATTGTTTTGGAGATATCATCTGCCTTCTTGAATATAAAGGAACTAGATGGCACTCAGCTTGTGGGGCTCAAAGCTCCAAAAAATACATTAAAAAAAAAACAACAAAAAACTCAACAGCAATGTCTTTTTCCAGAAATCATGACCCAGTGACACAACCCATAGACACTGTTGTGAGCAGTTTCATGTGGGAACTATTTTCTTTCTAGTAAACTAAATCCGCCAACCATATCACCATGCAGAAGGAAGCTGTCACAAGCATGAGCCTCTCGACCATGAGTAGATGCACGCTTCCTTTGCCCTGTGATTCAGTTGGCAGACGTAGACATTAAACAGTTCCTACTTGAAACTGCTCACAACAAAGTTTAATGAGTTTTTCAAAAGTAATTTTGGCGCGTTGCGCACCTCAAACCAAGTGCCATCTAGTTCCATTACATCTGAAAGAAAGCAGACATCTTTACAGCTGATATCGCAAAAACTCTGCAACTCACACCAAAACTATCTAGATGGATAAATAAGTGGAGAAATATGTATTTTGATTTTGGGGTGAACTGTCACTTTAAACATGAACATCTTAATGTGACAAAAATATAGATCCTGATGTGTCATTTAAAATTAAATTAGAAATCACTTAACATATGGCAAATGGGGGATAAAGATACACTGATCTGGACTGTATATTGATTCAATGGTCAATCATCTAATATTAATTTTGTAAAGGAAAAATATCGAACTACATCGTTATCTTCAAGATACACCTTTATTTTGAAATTCTAATGACATGTCTAGGTCATAAATGTCTGGAATATTTTGGTCATAAAATTGTTGAATCATTATTTAGTTGCTTTTTGTGTGTTGACTTAATGGAATCAAATCAAAATCATATTGTGGCAGACTTTTTCATATTGGTGTCCAAAGCACTGTTAAACTATCATGTCGTGATGAACCCCTAAAGGCAAGTGGAGCATATGGCAAAGATGCACGCATTTAATATAATGTAACTATTACTATATAGGACTAAACAGTCCTCTGTAGCCCAGCAGAAATAACTGTTTCATACCACAGTCCTTAATGAGTTTTCTCTGCTGAAGCATGCTTGAATCAATGCATGCATGTAGCTTCATACTGCATCACATAAAATGACTTTGATACGCAACAAGCTAGAAATCCAAGTGTAAACTGGACATATGGATAGACCACTTCAGTATGTACTGAAGTAGTTTATGTGCTATAGCTTTAAGAAGGATATTTAAATAGAAATAAACAGGTATTTCCTTCAGTAAATGACTTCCTTATCTCTTCTTAGCAACAGTTTTTCTGTAACTGCAGGTTCCTGATAACTTTCCCCTCCCTGCCACAATAATACATGTTCTTTGTTTTTATAGCTTTTATAGCAAAATAAGATGGTTCTATTTTGTAATTTCCCATGTAAATACTGCATCTCAAGACCATCTTGGGACAAAATAAAAACACAATAACTGTATCCATGTCACTCCAACTGAAATATAAGACACGGTTATCAGCGGATTCACTCGGAAAAACATTCCAGACTCACAGAAAGTCTGTTTTCCATTACAAAGTCACAGTTTATCTTTTTCTCTACATTTCTTTCAAAACAAGAGAGAAAGAATGGGGAAGACATTAATTTCTCTCTGGAGAGGAACATGTTACATAATATATTTCCATCCAAAGACGGCCACCTCAGTTAAGGTCTCAGCAAAGTTGATGCAGAGGACACTTCTGACAAACTTACACACTTGTCAAATGGACTCAGTGCAGTGTCAACATGTCTTAACCAGCCTGGTTTTGTAGGCTGCTCCCAACCACAGTTAAACACGGGTCTGTTACTGCAACTATAGGACTACCATAGGGTTAGAATATAAATATTATAGCACTGATCTAATATATGTATATGTATATATATGTGTGTATATATATATATATATATATATATATATAAATATACAATATATATATATATTATATTAGTATATATACATATAATATATGCTGGTCCTATCAATCATGTCTTCTCTGCTTAATCTCAGAGGTACTTGAAAATGATTAAACTGTAGAATATTGCATTAACCTTTCATAAAGGTGACCAAATATGGATGAGGAATGCTATAAAGATATATGACCTGTTAACTCTCCAGTGTGAACACAGAAGAAACCAAATTTAAAAGGTCCAGTATGTAAGATTTCCAGGGAATTATTGGCAGAATACGGCAGAAACAGAATAGTCATAAGAAATATTAATGTAATATTCATACATATGTTTTCATTAGTGTATAATCAACTGAAAATAAGAATTAATATATTTTCATTACCTTAGAATGAGCAGTTTAATCCACAGCAAGCTGTGGTGCTTGTCCACAGAGGTCACCATGTTGCACTTCCATATTTAAGGTTAAAGTTGCAGTAGGAAAAAAGCCAATAAACGGTTGATTTTTGAGTCTCATCTGAGTTAAGTTTCGTTTTCTCTGTCCGTTTAATCCCAAAATTTTAATAAACAAATGCTGAGGTGCCATCTGTCTGGTCGAATACATACAATGGTTGAATACAACTGAAGGTAAAGTCAATAGTAACCAGGTGAGCTGACAAACTGTGCCTGTTGCTCATTAGTTGGACTCTTTTTAAGATTCTCTCTCATCCTGATAATTCCTTTTGATAGCAACTTCTCCTGCAGTAGTTTCTTCCACTGATTTGGAGTCTCACTGAAGGAACATGCACGCTGAGCTACACTAGTAGAACAGTCAACAGGAACGCCCGGTCTGAGATGATCTGTGGTTGGTTTAAGTCTACCATCATGGGCCAAATTCTCTAAATGCTGAAAACAGAGCCATAGAGGAGGTGCAGAAGTCTAGTTCAGTCTCAGACCACTTATTTACAATATGCTGAAAGGTTATTATTTTATTTCTCAATGATACCAAAACAATGTTGCCTACTGTAGCTTTAAGTATTGATGTGTTTAAGACAACACAATATCAATTAGTTATAGTATCAAAAGTACTGAAGCTATAAAACAAAGATTTAAGTGCTCGTTCAAGACCTCTGACTTTTTCTTTGTTTTTGCTGTGGTATTGCTTTTTTATGCTAGTATTATATCAAAATTTAAAATTATGGTACTGTGACAACACTAGTTTCTACACTGGCTGAACTGTAGATCCGGTCTTTCATGAGTCTAGCGGCCACTAGGTTCTCCTACACTCTTGGAAGGGGAGGGTGTTGCGAGGTATTTGCAATCCACAAGCTCACCGCTAGATGCCACTAAATACTGCATACTGGTTCTTTCATGAATGAAATGTATAGTTTAGAGAGGCTGAATGGATCAAATGCAAGTGGAACACAAGTTTTTATTTTCCAAACCAGATCTTTAAACTATAATGGTCAAAGAGCAAGCAACAGGAGAAGGCAGAAAAGTCAATTTAGGGAGATGAATTTCAGTTTCATGTGCATGTCTCCCAGAGGGACATCACCTGCATTCAGATCCCTCCTTTGCCCCGACATCCAAACCCCTGCAGGGCCTGGCCAGCCTTTTTACAGGACCTGCAGGTCGTAGTGAATATGAATGGCCTTACAACTGGCAGACAAAGCTATGCGTAGACACAGCAGAGACAGTCAGCAAGCAGGACTGCAGCCAGGTTTTAGTGAATGCAAATGTGAACCGTTAAACCTTATCGCCCATGTGTAAAGCTGAAGTGTGACTTTTCACAGTTCAGGTTGCAATAATGCTACAAGAATTCTTGCAGATTCCACAAACTGAAGCGCCTCCCCTACCAAATGTTCTGGCTGCAGGAAATCCTTAGAAAACGAAACTTGGGATAGGATTTTTACATGTTTCTCTTATTATTCAGGGTGGATAACAAACACTTTTTGAACTCATCTGCATCAAATCAACTCAGCTGAAGAACAGGCTGTGTGGCTGGCTTCGTGCCTGCCCCATCCTGGGTGCAATCTGGCTTCAGCCCAGTGAAATGACCGTTTTCCCACATCTCGGGGACCCCTGAACACGCAAGTTCCCATCAGCTCATTCTGAATACTTCCAGTCCCTCTGGACAGGCTCTGTACGAGACATCACTAACCTTCTGGGGGTTAACAACAGCAGAGTGTCTCCCCTTCCCGGCTTCCACTTCCCATCCAACTCTTTCACCACAACCTCTCCACATGCTGACCATTCCTCTGAAGTTGTTACAGTGGGTGGAGTGCTGGGTGGAGTCTGCCTGTTTGTTTTGAGTGTTTGAAAGTGTGGGTGGGGGTCTGTGTGCGCATATATGAGTGTGTTTTTCGGAAGAACAGTGGGAGGATGCTTCACGAGAAACCGTTTCTGCAGCTTTGTTGACAGTAAGAGAGCCAGAGACTATCACTGTTATTAGTGTTACTGATACAATATCACACACTGGTAAGAGGAGCAGCAGAGGCCCAGAGGGGAAAGAGACTGCTTCACCGGTCATTTACAGTCAGAATCCTACAAAGTAGATCAGCACCATCTAAACACTGAACCAGGCTTCAGCTCTATCACACATCATAGCCACCAGATTCAGTCCATCAGCTCAGATTAAAAAGCAAATTTTTATAAGCGATCACAGTTTGTTGAAGACATAAACAGAAAGAGAAAAAGAATGCTTTATCCAGGGTCAACCTGTGTTTGTTTCCGAGAAATGCTGATTGATATGAGAGGTATGTCAACAATACATTGTACAAGATGCCAGCAGAGATGAGAGGAGGCGGCTGTTTGAAGGAGAATACCAAGCGAGGTGTCATTAAGCAAGTGCAAAGTTGGACAGAATCAATTCCAAGAGGCTCCACATGGTGCTAACAGACCTGTATGATCAATCAGGGCTCAGCAGCAGCTTTACGTCTGGTGAAAATAAAGCAGAGCCAGTGCAACAGAAGTGTTTCTTGTTTGTTGTTTCTTTGGGCTAAATGTGAATAGCAGCTGTTTACCCACATGTGTAGACAGAAAACAGAGGGGCCAGTCCATCAGTCAGCCCCCCCCCCCCCACCTACATATACTGTATCAGGGCTGCAAATTATTATTTTTTATAACCAATTAAGCTGCTGATTTTTTCACAATAAATCAATTAATTGTTTGGTCTATATAGGGCCAGGTATCACTCATAAATTTTTGATACCGGTACTGGAAGCAATACCTTGACTTTGATACCAGCTCCTGAATAAGTTTTTTTCTATAATTATTTTATAAAATCAATTTTTACAAAGTGAAAATTACATTAAACATTATGATACATATCTTTTTCTTTATCAGCTCCTTTTTACAACGTCAAAGCAGCTTTAAAACATAGAATTATAAATCTATTCACTGCAATGGTTGACTTAAATTGTCTCTGTAAAACTTTGTAGTTCTATGTTTTTGCACCTTGGCATTTTTCCACTCATAGCAGTTTTACAACATAAAAAATAAACCACAACTCAAGGTATCTAAATTTTGTATTGAAAGACAAGGCATGTTCAATACAAAATAGTACTGAAGCAATTTGGTCAGTGCCATAAAAGTACCGAAGTTTGGTTCCAGCCCTAAGTCTATAAAATAGCAAAAATTGTGAAAAATGTTCATTAAAATTTCCCAGAGCCCAAAGTTACATCTTTAAAGTTCTTCTTTTGTCCAACAAACAGTCCAAAACCCAAAGACTCTTCATTTACTATCATAAATGACGAAGAAGAGCAGCAAATCTTAATAAGCTCGAATCAGCAAATGTTGACATTTTAATTATCAATTTTAATTTAACATTTTAATTAATCAATTACCAAAATAGTTACAACAAACTCTCTTTCAATCGACTGATCATTGCAGCTGTGTACTGTATACTGCCTTTACAAATAATGCTGCTAACGCTGCAACGTGTTTAAATAGTATTTTAAATCAGATTTATGAATGATAGGGGTTTTGTTAAGAGCAAGCTGTTAAAGAGTGTATGAGAGCCTCGCCAAGCACATCCCAGATGGAAATGACATGAAAGCAGCCCTGAGGTTAGACAAACTACAAACCATTAGGAATACATTCAAAGTCTGGTGTGGCAGCGAGTTTCATCAGGCAAAACACCACCAATCTACGGGATTTACGCTTTAAAGATCCAATTTAGTATTCAATTACCGCAGCTGAATACATAAAAAGTACATTAATGCCAGGCTAAAACTCTCCACAAGGTATAATAACCCCGTAAAAACATAAATGCGCTAAATTTAGATGAGGTCTGACTTCACTCCGTCTTCATGTTATAAAGGTGTTTAAACCTGAAAAGCAGAGAGCACCGACCGGCCACAGACGGACCTTACCCTGCACGAGCTGCAGCACAGACAGAAAAAAAAACTCGGTCACACCTCAGGTCGTCTTCACAGTCGCTGGAAAAAACTGTCGAAAAAAAAAGGACCGAGATACCATTTAAATCCGCGAAGTGCGCTTAAGCTGGCGTGTGTTAAAGTCCGTTAATGTGTCGGTGAAGTGAGCTCCATCCTCCGTGCGTCTGAAGACAAGCCGCTCCTACTACACACTGAGGGCTGGTCGCTTTCAACATTGTAAACTTTAGCTCCTCCCACAGCACACGCTGCCTGCCTGCAGCCACAGACCGTAGGAAGAATCTGCATCACACCATTTATCAGTCATTTACACAAGAAATTACTCCTTTATATACAACGGTACTGTACTTAACTGCAGTTTTGACTTTATTTGAGTAATTTCCATTTAATGTAATATATTTTATGTTACTTTTTAGATGAAGATTTTGCACAATGGATAATATAACAAGCTTTTAAAATACAGCACATTGTTGAATACTACACTAGTGGTTTCTGATGTTTTTGGCTTCTGGCATCTTACAAAAAGCGGTGTGTAGTCTGGGTCACATTATAGATTTTTATCATTTCAGATTCATGGCTCCACAAAACAATCTTCTTTCCATCTAAATTTCTCACTTGTGTAAATGTTCAACCCATCCAATATTTCACCAAATATCAAAGATTAGAAAAAAGTCTGGAAGGGATTTATTGACAGAATATAGCAGAAATTGAATTTGACATTCATAAGTATGTTTTAAATATTTAATTAAAAAACTAATACGAATAAATAAAACAAAGATGTGGGATTTAAATTAGGAGTTATTCTTAATGATCTGACCTAGTTTAACAGGTGTTGCATCATGTTTGGAGACCTGTCACATTAACACCAGAGCGTATCTTATATCTCGTCATTTAAAAGTGTTTATGAACATGGCAAACGCAAGGTTAGGATATTTTTCATACACAGAAAAAATATGCATATGCTTTTTTGTTTGTTTGTTTATGGCTGAAAACAGTGTAAAATGATGCCTCCAATTGCTGTGGGGTAGTGGAGGTTATTCTGGATATCCCAGCACAACAAAAGCCTAAAGTTGCCTAAAAGTGCAAGTCAGCTGAAAAAACAGAAAAATTGAAAATGCATGCATGCACATAATCCGCATAGATAAACTATCAACAATGTATAGGAGTGAAACATATTGAATGTGTTTTGCCGTATAAGAGAAGAGACTCAAATCTTGCAGCATCTTCTCTCAGATTCTGACAGTGACGTCTTTGCTGAGAGAAAGTTTTCCTGCCCTGCTGTCTTGAGTATCAGAGTTCCTCTTGCTGTCTTCCCGGTGTTACCCTGCAACCGTCAAACAATGAATGACAACTGAGAGCTTCACCCACAAAGAGAATTACAAGGGATTATGTACAAAGGCAAAGACCTGAGCACAACCAGACTCAGCCATTCATATAATCTCTTTTTTTACCCCCAGAAAAGAGTAAAAAAGAACCGTGGACTCATGCCATGTAGTCATAACGACAGAGAGTGTGGCTGCCCCTTCTGCTCTGCTCTGGATGTCCAATCAAAATTATCATTATCTTTTCTTGACAAGGTGGGACACAAATCATGCATAACACAAAGCCACTCTTCGCACCCAGAGGGGAGAAGATAACATTAATAATTAGTCTCCAACCCCTTGCTTTCGGTGACGTGGGACAATGTGAGAATTTGTCAGATATTTTGACTGTTAACACCATGAAATGTGATGACAGTAACCAAAGCAGGAGCGAAGAGTGCTCGAGGCTGCATCCTGATGGACCCCTGACACTTCAGGAAATGTTGTCACTCGCTTTTGCGTGACTCCGCCACAGATAACGACCATTGCCCCCACTACAAAAATATGTCCAGGTGGCACCTGTTTCCCTCTTGCTTTCTGTGTTTGTCATTCTTTTTCTTTGACTGTTTGCAGGTCTCTCTCTCTATTGTGTGTTCTCTGATAGACAGACGCCAAGTCAAAGTTGCTCTCCTTTATCTGCCGGGCCCTCAGTAATCCCTCAAATTCAATCAAGGATTACTTCTGAGAAGATTAAAATCATCCAACTTATGCAAAAGTCAGCCTTTGCACCACAACAGGGGGTGGATGGACCAGTCAGCAGTATGAATTCCTCTAAAAATGAGCAGGATTTTCTTCATTACTTGTCTATTTGCGCTGCACTGATATATGGAGCAATAATGAACGCATTAAGCTATGAGTCCCCCGAAACTGAATTCTCCAAAAACAAATGGATTAAAAAATTATGTGTGCAAATTTAGCCCCTATCTCACGCAGAAAAAGAGAGAAAAATGAATATGCCTAGCAGTCCTCAGACGTTGGCACTCCCAAACTAAAGATGGAATAACAAGATGTTGAGTAGCTCTGCAGCTTTGGGTGAAGCACTTTGATAAGAATTAAGTGGCCTCCTGGTAATGAGCATGCTGGGGTTTATTTGGAGCTACTTACACTTTGAAGAAATTAATTCTCACTTAGAAAAAAAAAATCATCAATCAGTGCAGTATTTAAGTACTGAAGGTTGCATTTCACAAATTCTCAGTTGTTGACCACATCACCCTTAATCTGCCACTGCACTCAAATAATATCCCTTTGTCGTGGCACGCGACCGCACGGGGAGCATACTGAAACCATTCACATTAAGGTCACAGCCACCCGTGGAGCTTTTATTGGGGTTAAGTATATGACAGACTCTTTCAGTAATACACAACACCAGATTTGGAGACTCGCCTAGATGTTTTGTGAATTTAACCACCCAACAAGCTCTAAGTAGTAGGAGCTTACAGCAGATTATTGTGTGAATGAGATCAACTTTTTTTTTCATAGACAGGCTGAAATGCACTTGAGGTTTAAATATTCATTCCTTATATTATATGTATTCATTGGTGTTACTTGCATATCTAACAAAAATAAGACCTTCAGGTTTTAAAAATGACCATAAGAGTAATTTTTAGCCATGTTAGCAGTGTGGCTTTAGGGAAGGTGAAGTTGGTGGTTGGTCAGTCAGTCCACCACTTTGGTCCAGACTGAGATATCTTAACAACTATTGGATGGATTGCCATAAAATTTGATGCAGACCTTCTCAGTCCTCAGAGAATAAATTCTAATGACTTTGGTGATCCTTATTTTTCATCAAGTGCTATCATCAAATAAAAATGTCAACTTTCCCAGTACTGCATCCCTGCATAACTAATTCCCATCAGCCTAAGCTGTACTGCTTTCAGTGGTGATAATTAGCAAATGTTAGCATGCTAACATGCTAATCTAAGATGGTGAAGACAGTAATCATTATACCTGTTAATCATTTGTCTCAAACAACCATCCACACATTATCATTCTGCTGTAAGAGAAAAACACTCAGGCTTGTTTGTATTTCTTTAAACCAATCACAGTCTTCTCGGGTGGTGCTAAGTCAGGCATGCAGTGCCAGCGCCCCCGCACACAGTGTTGATGGGTAAACTTGTTTTGTTGGAACATTTGCACATGGCGAGGTGAGCCCTGGCAATAAAACTGATAAATCCACACAAAAGAAAAGGTAACAGGTGCTTGCTTGTTGATGTTCTTTCCATCAGCAACCTAGGTAGTAACTTGCTTGTTGTTATTGTTTCCCACAGGGACGGGGACTTGCAGGAAAATTCAGGTAGCAGATATGACAGATGCCACCTGAAACAGGCAACCAATGGCATTCTTGCACCCACACTACATCTGGTGAATCAGACTAGTTAAACATCAACATGTTTGTATGCTGAAGTATCATTTAGCTAGTATTGAGCTCAAAGCATCACTGTCTGAGTAAGGCCTCACAGAGCTGCCAGCAAGGCTATGGAGTCTTTGGATCTTTACTAATATCCATATTACCATACTATTTAGTGTGCCAGGAAAAGATGCAGTGTGTCCTAATTGCAATATGCCAAAACTATCAGGATGTCCTGCATCCAGTCACATTTTGCAATATGCAAGCTAGCCTGCTTTCTTTTCTGGCTATTCAGAATATGTCACATAGACTGAGCTGCCAAGAGACCACAGACTGATAACAGCTCATTGACAGAAGACAGAAGCCGAAATGACAGATGATAGCAAATTCAATTGTAAAGGTGCGTACCAATTCGCGTACTTCTTTTTACTTCAGATTTAGCACTACTGATTGCAATGGATGTGTATGCAAAAGGGTCAAAATTCAAGGTGCAATGTTACTGTGAGGTTGTATGTCCCAATAGTATGCATACTGTGTGCAACAGTATGCACTTTGTAAGGGAATCTGTAGTACATACTAAAAGTAAAAAGAAACAGTATGAAAAGAAAAGTTTCAGGGTTTTGAAAACAGCTTTAGTCGTGTGCATAGATTACTGGTTGCTGGTTAACTGAATGACGAGAAACATATTTTATGCAGTTACGCCTACAGTGAAAAGTAGGCTATCAAAAAAAAAACTTACATATACATTTTAAAATTGTATGTAATATAAGTAGTATCTGTTAGAAAGGATGAAGACCAGAGCTGTTGACATGCAACAAGGTCAACACATAACTCCTTCAGAGCAGGGTGCGCAGCACCCTGACCAGTATGCTCCACCCCTGCAGGCTGTGATGAAGTCAGAGCCACCCAGTGCAGGTGCCTCCTGCAGACCTAACAGCACTATGACTCATCTCCATGTCCTCACCTTGTCCCGCTCCGACGGTCCCCAAAATGTCCCCACATCTCACTCACCCTCTCTCTCTTGCTACACAGGAGACCGTCTCTCCTCACACCGATGATTCATGACTATTCAACTGATGCAGCACTCTGGTCTGAAAGTGTCCCATTTGCTTCCTCTATAAATGATCCTGAGTCGAGTTGTTTTGACAAGTTGGTCATATATCACAGATAGGAATGACTTGCTGTTTTGATACCTTTAAATCAAACTGCGAGTGTTGTTGGCTGTGACCATATTTTTTCTGCACATTTGGGTAACAGATGTAAACTGATGTTTCTTGGCCCAGAGAATCAGAATAAATATGTTTGTCTTTTATACAGATATGAAACCATCATCATACAATTTATTGTAGATTCTTATCCAATGGCAATCGTACAGAACCTAGCCACTTAACTATTTTTGACCCTGATTGAGTTTTAAGATCATATAAAGCAACAGTAAATGTTTGTTCTGAGATTGTAACACCACAAAAACGTCTTATTAACCACCCGGCTAAATTTGAATGATTAAAAACATTGCAATGTATATAAAATTAGGTCTCAAAATCATGAAAAAATTAAATGCTGGAGTGTGTTTTCTCCGCTATCTTAGTTTCAAGCAGCACTATGACCTGAAATCAACCTGAAACAGGAACACTCCATCTGGTAGCTTTATTGGACATGTCCAGAAATGTTTGAGCCACCAGCGCCAAAGGACAGTGACTGGATGGTATTTTTTTTCTTCGCTGTCGGGTTGTTGGAACTGAAGGGAGCTGAAGTGACCTGCTGGGCTGATTTGGATTGAGAGTCGCTGAGGGTACGTTTGTCACAGACTGTTAGAGAGGAGGAAGGGAGGGGAAGACGATATTGGGTTTCATGTGTGGGCTGGTGGGGCCTATATAGTGTTGGGGGACCATCGCTCTGGCACATCACCGAGCCATGATTCAGGTCCACCCAAAACGATCCTAAATACAGAAATTGTGAACAACAGTTTATTGGTCTGACTCCAGAATTCAGCACTATATGGTTCTCATGTTTTCAGCAACCTTTTTCTAACATGCATAATGTATTTAGAAGAAAAACTCCCTGTTTACTTAAGAGGGGCTTTAAAGAGTCAGTTCAACCAAATTACAAAGTATGCTATTTTCTCAGTTACGCCTATAGTAGTATCTAGTCATGCAGATAGTTGGAGCTAAAGGACCTTCATTGCTTTCTGCTCACAGCGACAAATGACATTTCAACAAGATGATTCTATAGGCAGGCTAGCAGCTCAGTGAGGCAGTAGAAGACCACACTGGCAATGTTAACATGTTGAGGTTAAAGGTCCAGTGTTTAAGATATACGTAGATTTATGGGCACTTGACAGAATGTGGGAGAAATTAAATTGAATATTCGTATGTATGTTTTCATTAGTGTATAATCACTATTCTGAAAATCAGAATAGTTGTGTATTCATTGTTTTAGAATGAACTCTTTATATCTACAGAGGGCATGGGTCCTCCTCCATGGAGGCCACTATGTTGCACTGCCATGTTGTTTATAGTAGCCCAGAATGGGCAAACCAAACACTGGCCTTTCGATATGGCCCTTCATGTTTTTCATGAGTTTCAAGGCCATGGCAGGTTCTCCTGCACATAAGGAAAGGTAGGTTGAGGTGAAGTGTCCACGATCTGCAAGCTTACTGCTACCAAAACCAACACACTTTTTACCAACAAAAAGTGAGAAGGTATACTCAATTTTTGAGTGTGTTGTTGCACACTGTTCTCCACAACGAAATTCACAAGGGACATGAAGGAGCAGCTCATAGCTGAAAAAATGTGGGTGGAGGTGAAAGCTCCAAAAAACCTAGGAAAACAGAAAAACTAGCAACCTAATGAACCTCAGAAAAAACATTTTAATGTTTAGTTTGCATTGATATTCCCAAGTTGCCATCTTGTTTTGTTTCTATTGTATTTCTGCTTTGCTGCCTAATGTTATCTCGGCATCACTGAAAATGAGGGCCACCCCTCAATGTATTCCTGAGAAATAAATAAAGGTTGAATGAATGAATTTGACTGATGTCTGAAATCACACTTATGCAGATGTACTTTGCAGATAGTATGCAGATGTAACTGCTAAAAACATATAACAATTACTAGCTATTCATTGCATGATGTATTAGTATGTAGTATGGATGTGGGACACAGTTTAAGCACAGCTGAGACTGATGGGAATGTAATTAATTTTGCAGGTATTTGGTCATAAACTGAAGTGTTGGACAAAATAATGATGATGGTGCTGGATGAAAAGTCAGAGATCAACAAGGTTATTAGAATTGAACCTGTAGGGGACATTAATGAATCTACCAAAGTTCCGGACCATCCATCCAGTGGTTGCTGAGGTATTTTAGTTGGGATCAAAGTGTTGGTCTGGCTGATTGACATCCCTATGGAGCCTCTAACATAACTAAAAAACCACAACAGACACAATGACCCGCTTACTCTGAACAATCCACAGACCTCAATTTACATTGGAACTACTTACTACAAAGTAATAGTCAACACAGATGCTGTGATCAGTGGATTCTATGGAAAGCATGCTTCTAATGAGTTTTTAAAAGTAATTTTTCAGCTGTGAGAACTCCTCAAACAAAATTCCGTTCACCTCCTTATTCGGGTCAAAGCTGAAATCTCGGAATCAAATACCAGAAAATCTGAGCACATAAAACCAAAACTATCTGTGTGGCTAGATGCTACTAGAGGCAAGTGAGAATTTTTTTTTTTTTTTATAATTTTTGTGAACTAAATGCACTCAAGTTCAGTTGTTGACCGGGGAAACAGCATCAGTAAGGAAATAAATCTTTTGCCGCAGATGGCAGCTCATGTCCACATCAAAGACAAGAGAGGTGGCTTCCCCTGTTTTTACCACTTCCTTGCTTCCCTGCGGCCTCACTGCCATCTCTTTCACTCTCCCTCTGATGCACACACACGTCAGAAGTAGGCCTGTGTTTATAGTGACAAGGAGAATAATTAAACACGAGATGCAAATCATGTCATCGACTTTAATTGGCTCCTACTTTCATTCCTGACATGTTCAATCATCCCAGAGTGAGTTTTTGAGGCTTTTTGGTTCCCAACACATAATTAAAGCTTTGAGGTTTACCAGTTAACTTGTCAATACAGCTCATCGTGCAAAATAGTTGAAGACAAGATGATTGAAACCAAAGAAAAGTCCTGATTTTGACTTTCAAGGTTCTGCAGTGTGTTATATTTCATGTTGTGACCAAGTTTTCATTTCTTATTATTTTTTCTTTCAGGGTTGCCTGTGTTGTACAGTTTGAAGGTAGAACAAGAAGGATTTGACAATTGTCAACATTTTAGGTTGGTAAATCATCCTGAGCATAGCAAAATAATGAGAAAATAAGGAAATACAGGTGGAGGGTAGGCTCGCTGTGGATGCAGGCAACACAATATAAACATAAACAGTATTATAACAGTGGATGGAGCCTCTGGGTCTAAAAAGTGAAGCCAACGCATAGGCTTCAAAACAGTGGGCCACAAACAAAAAGATGAGATTATGGTAATAATTATTCTACTATCAATTACTGCCACACACTTGTAGTGGCTTGTGGGTGATGACTGAGAGGGATTATGTTTGTGTGAATCTATGGATTGTTTATTGAGAAAGTTTGCCTTTAACAAAATAAAATGAATTGAATTGAAGAAGAATGCTTTCTTTTGGTATATCATAGTCATAGTATTTCTGGTATAGTTACAGTAAAAATACTCACAAAGAAACACCAATGGAAAAACAAATAAACAGAGTCTGGTAAGTGTCAAAGCTTATGAAATAGACTTGAAACCTTGATGAGAGAACATACGATATTGGAGCTAACTAACTGGACGCCTCTTTATCTTCCATTAATAAAGAACCAATATCTGCTGTCTGACATGCTGCGTTAGGAATTCTGTAGGATGTTATGAGATTAATGCACGTTAATGTGGTCTGCTTTTCCCTTGAGATCTTGAGTGAAGGCCAGTGCAGTTTAAATGAAGACGTCTCTGTGTGTGTGTTTGCTCAGTACATAGATTTTCTTTGTCTGGCTCTTTCTTGGTGGTTTTGAAGCTTGGAGGCTGTGGATGCTGCAGTAGGAGGGCATAGGTGAAGGTCCTGCACAGCTGCACAGCGGGAAGGGGGAGGGCTGTGGAAGAAAGCCCCCAGGCACTGGGAATGAATTAATGAGTTTCTGATTTTTTTTATGAATTTTTCAGCAGAAATAACTTTATTAATCTTGACATTAAATATAGTACAGCGTTAAAGGGGAATATCATTAAGTGTAAGAAACTGACTCTGTGGTTCTTAGGTCTAATGGCAGGTTTATCCATTAAGTTTTTTGTGATCCTTTCCTGAAATTAAATCAAAACTTGGAGCTGCCCCTCTTCTAGTAAAGCTCTGCAGAGGTTTGTGGAATGTTACAGACAACAGCTCATTGAAAACAAAATGAAATTTCCCTCAGCTGCTTGGAAAGCAATGCAAAATATTAGTAATCCTTTTAAGCAAGTATTTGGGCGTTTTAGTAGTGATAATAGCACAAGTGCAGGCACGAACAGATTGACTAGATTTTCAGCAGTTAAACACAGATCATCCATATTTTTCTTTGCTCTGAACCTTCTGTTCTGTGTTTAGTCTCTGTTAAAGCACTGTGCAGTACCAGGTCTCCTTATGCTCTAAGCTCTGTTCATTGGCAGACACACAGCTCTTTGGAAGTATGCATTGTTTTTTTGCTCCTGCAATTTGGATATTGCACTTCTGCTAATATTTAGAATAACTGAGCGGACCTAATTGTTTTTTTTTTTCAATGCAGTTACAAACTACAAGAGTGCAGATCCCTGCCAGGCAACAGATGGTGAAGCACCTACTGCAATGCCACCACAACTGCCAGATGCAACCAGTGGAAATTTGCCAAGTTCTGCCAACATTAACATAAATCCCACATATGTTGCACCTAGGTGAAACAAGATTTTGAACTGAAGCAGCTGTTGATCACTTCAGTCGATCAACAGAATTACTGCCTTGCAATTTTATGTCTCCGCCTACTAGTCATGTTGCAGGTTACATCCATGTTTGTCTCATATTATGTATGTTATGAAGACTTTGAAGGAATTTAATATGGAGCTTACCAATATACTGATCTGTAACTTTGAAGGAACTAAAAAAAAAGGTATTTAGTGTTTTGGGTTTTTTGGCAAAATGGGAGCAATCACTATACATGTATGTTCCAGTGAATAATTTCCAGTTAGAAACATGCTGCCTTCACTTAGACACTATTTTTTATGGAGGAGTACAGAGGAGAGCTGAACATTATGATGTCACAGTGAAGTTGACCTTTGACATTTTTGATACTAAATGTCATCACCTCATCATTTTATCCCACCAGATATTTGTGTGTAATTTTTGTCATAATTAGTAAAATGTGTTTAGTGGAATCACAGTGACCTTGACCTTTAACCACCAAAATCTTATCAGTTCGTCCTTGAGTGCAAATGAGTATTTGTACCAAGTTTGAAGAAACTCGCTCAAGGTGTTCTTGAGATTCACAAGAATGGGATGACCTAAAAACATGATGTCTGTGGCCATAGCTGTCGCTGGTGCAGAACCATAAAGAAAGGTTCTTTCAAGGCTTTTTCAAAAATTCTGAATCACAGAGGTCCTTCAGCATACAGTCATGAATGTCCACAAAAAAATTTGACTAATTGGTCCAGTTTGACGTTATCTTTAGACAAGATACAGGTCCATTGATCACACACTCGCTCATGCATGCACACACACGTACACAAGCAATTGCATGATGAGACTGAATACATTTAGATGCTGGAAGTTTTTTACTTTTTCCTGATAAGGTAGTATGCATGACATTTGGTGGACAGCTTTGATGAAAGAGTACTTTGTGTTTTCAGGATGAAAGAAGCAGAGCAGCTGTCCTGGGTCTGGTTTTTCCATAAGTGAGCCCCACATCATCACATGTTTTATTCTTAGGAATACTTGTGGTGTCTCTGTTTAGAGCCAACGGAAAAAAAAAACTATCAAACACTCACAATCTTTGATGAAAAAAAACGAAAATAACAGCTGACAGTGCTGACGTAGGAGCCTGTATATAGATCAGAGCACTCACACAGTCAGTGCAGTAAAACAATGACTGAGCTGAAATCCTCAAGAAGTTGAAAGATGTTACTCCTTTTCTGTGCTGTGTTCCAAATCTGTTACACAGTCGCAAGTCATTGAAATATTGATTGAATTGACCTTTTTACTTAAAGTATTGTACCTTGAGTCAAATATTCATATTCCCCTCATTTGATTGGCTTGACGTCAGCAAACCCAGTGAGAGGAAGATACAAAATTAACAGGTTCAGTCAGCATGAAATTGTAGCAGATCTAATGCACCAACAGCAGAAGTTCTGCATCTTCAACTTCACACTTCACAGGGAGCTCCAGAGTCAGAGTTTGTGACAAAACAGACGAGAGAAAAGACTCCTCACAATCAGAGGCTGATCGAGTAACAGAAGAATTGCTTCAGGGGGAATATTAACATTTAGATTTTCTGCCAGCTTCTCAGAGTGCAGTGTATGAGTGGCATATTATCTCCCGGCCTTATTTTAAAGGTCTTTGGGGCAGTGGGCTGTAATGCGATTCAAACAGTAAGAAATCAATAAACTATCTCACACACTAACCTGTAAAGGACCCCAAATAATGCTTGACCAGCCAATGGGAGCTTTCGATGCACTGTACTTCCTCGTTGCCTGTTTGTTTATATTAGATTGTTGTTGGACCCCCGTCCTAATTACTTTCCATTTATGCCTACAGAGAGAATGTCAGAGTTAAACAGCCTGGAGGAAGAGCCATTTCATGTGCTAATCATCGATTAAAAAATCCACCAACATATTTGCACACACTGTTTCATGAGGGACCGCGGAGAGATTGAACAAGGCCAGCTGACTTCCAAAATATCTTTGTGGGTTTCTTCCTTTCTATGTGGTTATAGCTGCAATCATTGATAATAATGAGCAAGCTGAAGAGCATAGCAGAGCTAATTTGTTTGTTGGTTAATTGAAGAATGGCATGCAGATTATCTAGTGTGGAAAATATATTGTTTGGTTTGCTGCCACTGAGCTGCTGATGGATTACACTTCCTTCCAGATTCATTAGATATTTCTTTGAATGGATTGTAGGATCTCATCAATTACAGCCCGACTGATATATTTTGGTTGAGCGATATTATTGGCTTGAACTTTTGAAACAGAACATAATGTAGATTGTTTGCTAGCTTTATAGGCAACATTTTATGTATATATTTTTTTTATATATCTTTTATATATCGTTTTTCTTAAAGGTAGAATCATTAGTATTTGTCCGAACTGTGAGAGTTCTAGAAGAACTAGAAGAGATAAATAAATGGCTAAAAAATATATTAGTTGAAAAAAAAAACCTTTCACATTGTCTTGTAAAACGTTTGTGTTCCCTCTGGAATATATTTTGAGTGGAAAAAAGACTGCCTCCATGTCAAAACCAAAATGAGAAGAAATTGTGAACGGGCTCATTTGTAGTGTGATAACATTACAGAAATAATTAATGGCAAGTTTTTGTATACATTAATGCATAAAGCTTTGGCAACTGCTAAGGTTGCCCTTTTCAAAGTCTGTGTTTATCTTATTAGCAACTTTTGTGAGTTTAATGTTACTGGGCATGCTAATGAGCTTACATTAGCATACTATCATTTGTGTACGTATTGTTAGCTTTAACATTACTTAATTCTCTTTCATACAACCTGTTTAAGGCAAGATTTTTTCCCCATCCATTTTTTTTTTCACCAATCTATATTTCCTCTCAGTCATTCTGTAGTGGCCCTAATATCATTTTGGACAATAACGTTTATTGCTCAATTGTAAAATATCGTGCTACCATGACATGTCTTTGTCACAAGGGCTAACCACTTTTGAGGGAAAATTGTGTGTTTATGTATGTATTGTACATACTGTAAAAGAATATCAGCCAATATATCAATATCTGAATTGTTAAATTCCTAATACTAAATAATACTCCTATATCAAAATCGCATCGGCCCCAAAACTCCAATATCAGTCGGTCACTAAATCAACTAAACAGGAAGGAGATACTTTAAAATGAACAAATTTTACACGTTTATGGAGAAGCATTGAATCATGTCTGGCTTTTTGTCAGCTGCATGTGAAAATGGGAGAAAAAAAAAAACATCTGGATGAATTAGTTATGAGACTGTCCACATGTGAAGTAGACCAACCATTATAAAATATTAACATCTCTACACACTGGATGTAAAAGGTTAGGTTGCAGTGCACAGCTACAGAAAATGCAATTTGGTCAACCTCAGCCCAGAAAGAAAAATGTACCAGTGACTTCGTCCCTCAGTCCCATTATCATTAATGTGTCATTTAGCAGTCAAAAGCCGAGGCAATAATAGAATTACTTTTCCTATTAGACTCAATGTCATTGAGCCGCACAGTGAAAGAGCCCAGTGCACATAATGGGGAAGGAGAAGACAGAGGGAGCATTGCAAGTGTCCAAATGTCACAGGCGCACGAGTTCACACCACATGCACACACCCTGTTTTGTCAGTGACACAACAGGAACAATCTATACGTACATAATGAGACTGTCAGGGCTTTATTGTAGCCAATATATCCTCGCTGTCCAGCAGGAAGGAAAGGAGTCAGAGCAAACTAAAGCATCACAGGAACTTCATGCAGCAGCAGCAGCTTTGGATTCAGCTTCCAATCATTTTTTTTTTCTTTCCTCAAAGCAAGGTGACTGACATTTCTCAAAGAGGACACCAGATAACACAACACCCTGGAGCATATTTAGGCTTCATCAGACAGGCTGCACATGCTTACATATGCATACAAACAGATTTAAACATACACACGTGTACCTCATCATGGTTTCCAGCACCTTACTAGAACACAGACACACAATGAGCCAAGACCCTGACTGAATGCAATCTATTGCCATGGCACCCAGTGCCTGGATGACCGGTATCTGTAGTAACTGAGCAGCCTCACACCACTTCATCACTCCAAAGCACAAACTCAGCTGCCAGCCTCTCCTCCTCCCAGGCTGCAGTGGCAGCAGCAATGCCTCCCGGTGTTTGTCCGCCACTCTCTGCAGAAGGAAAAAAAACACCCCAACGTCCTTTCATCCTTTTGTCTTATTGTGAACCCCAATCGCCTGCTGTCATATAGAGAAAGGAGGGACTCACCGTGCTCTCCCCCCACGGCGGAAGACAGGAGCCAGGTGGAGCGAGCAGAGGCTGCAGCAGTGGCGGAGGAATCCCCCTGATAGTGTATGTGTAAGAGTGTGTGTGAGGGAAAGAGAGGGAGAGTGGAAGTGTGTGAGTGCATGTGTGTGTGTGTGCATGCAAGTGTGTGCGTGTGTAGAGTCAGAGCTGATCCAGCAGATGCAGACGGGAGCCACCAATAGAATGAGGAGAAGGAGAGGGAGAGGAGTGTGTGAGAGACAGCAGAGGAGGGGTCTGATAGCATTACATCATGGACTAGGGAACGGTGGGTTTGCAGGGGGTGGGCTACGGGTGGGGGAAGGTGTGTGTGTCCTTGTGTTTGTGTTTGTGTTTGCATCACCATCACTGTGTATTCTCCCTCTGCAGCGGACCACAAGAGGATGATTAAAGATTGTGTCCACGCTGCATACAGTGCAGTGTCGTCATGGTGCCTGCACCTGTGTGTGTGTGTGTGTGTGATGTCTCTGTGTCTGTGTGTGTGATGTGTGTGTGTGTGTGTGTGTGTGTGTGTGGTTGTGTACAAATGAGCAGAGAATAAACAACAGCTATAATCAAGAAGGTATTATAATCACACCACATTTTAAAGATCATGTACCCTAACTGCCTGGAAACTACACTCTTAGAAATAAAGATGCTAACTAGAACAATATAGGGTTCTTCAGATTGTCCCCATAGGAGAACCCGTTTTGGTTCCTTGTTGAACCTTTTAATTATGGTTCTATACGGAACCCTTTCAGAGCATTCTACCAGAACCCAACGTAAGAGATCATACCTAGAACCCTCTGTGAAAGGTTTGATCAGAGCCCTTTATAGGAGGTTCTACAGAGAACACTTCTATAGTGTAATAGTTCCACCTAGAACCCTGTGTGGGGGTTCTGTTAAGAACTTTTCCACCTTCTAAGGATGCCAACAATAACCCACTAAGATTCTACTTAGAGCCTTTTTATATTCCAAGCATTATAGAACCCACCCAGGGGATTCTACCAAGAACTCTTTTATATTCCAAGAGTTTTATCTAGAACACACTTCGGGGGTTCTGTGGAGAACCTTTTCATAATCCAGGGATTTTGTCTTGAATCCAGCCAGGGGGTTCTACTGAGAACCCTTTTATATGACAAAGGTTTTATCTAGAACCCAACCAGGAGTTCTGTCGAGAACTCTTGCATATTCCAAGGATATACCAAAACGCACTCGAGGGCTTCTGCAGAGATCTTTTTGATAATCCAAGGCTTTCATCTAGAACCCACCGAGGGGTTCTACTAAAAACCCTTTTATATTCTGCCACAAAGAACCTTGATGAAAGAGTTCCTCAAGAATTTCAACAATCCTTGAAGAAATCTTTCTTCTGAAAAGGGTTCTTTGTGAAGCTAAGGGTTCTCCTGGAAAATTTAGTCTTACAAAGAACCCTTGTCAAACACTTTCTTCAGAAAATGGCTCTTCAGAAGCAAATGGTTCTGGGGAGAACCTCAGCCCTTCAGGAAGAACCCTTTTGGAACCCTTATTTCTAAGAGTGCACAGTGTATAAATAAGTATCCTCACAGCTTTCTTGTATTCCAGATGCTGATTTCCCTTCCCTTTCCCCTGTTACATGGACGTCATACAGGCTAACAGTTTGCTGCAGATGGAAATTGAAAAAACAAAAATCTTGGTCCCGCCCCTTCCCACGACAGGACACACAGAGCTACTGGCTAATGGCTCCCTTGTCATTTTAAAAAAAGCTCTGATGGACACCCTGTTAGGAAGTCACTGACATTTCAGGTGAGTGATTCCAAACACTTTCTGCCGGCTTTGACATAGCACATTTCTAAATGGAAGAGAAAACACACACACAACACACACACTTTTTCTACCCTATAGCAGCAGCAATCACCTGTCTTTGTGCAGCCTGCCATCCCTAAAAAGGAACAGAGAGGAAGAAGGAAGGAGAGAAAGAAGGAGTGAGAAGGAAGGGCATTCATAGGAAAACAATGACAGCTCAGGGTCATCCTTGCACCTCTTGCTCTGTGTGTACCAATCTGGCACCAGACAGGCAGAAAACGAGATAGGAGGGAGGCAGGTGGCAGAAACACGTAGATAAGGAAGTCTTTCCTCCCAGCTCTCTTCATTAATTTTCATAAGTTATGTCTGTGTTTAGCCCTGCAGGCTTTGAGCGACTTATAGTATGTTTTTATGTTGCACTCAGGAAAAAGCTACATCCACCTCACGCTGCAAAGTGACATTTGCTCGTCCACACAAAAAAGGTGAGGGTTGGTGATGTAGAGACTAGTCACATAATGACTAGTTGGTGAACTGCTGTAGCTGGTGAGCCACCAGCGAACTTGCTGGCCTGGCACGCTAGCACTAGTCAGTAACACTGACATGCTTACTCTATAAAGATGGACGGCATGACAGCATCAACTGTAAATAAATATGGATGCTGCATCTTCACTTTCTCCCACTATACAAAAACATTGCCCATCTTTATATATGTCAGTGCATTAGAGCTCCCTGAAAGTGAAGCCAAAACATCTAGATCTACCCAGTTGTTGGCTATAGGTCCTAAACCTCGCCCCCTCCATATTAGCAGATGGGATATAGGCCAAAGTAAAAAGTCAAAATACAAAATTCATTTTTTTTCCAGTTATGTTTTCTGTCATTTTATCACACTGACTGCTGTTCAAGTGTTCATTTTTCTTATAAGTTTTGTTTTAATTAGTGAGTTGATGCTATAAAAGAGGGGTTTGATGCCATGATTGATAGCTGAGCTTTGCTTGTCACTGAGTCAGGCGGCCGTATGGGCAGGACCTTGATGCCACGGCTCCAACCCTGTGCAGGCTCTGGCTCCAAATGAAATCACCAAAACAAGATGGCAGTGCTCATATCCTGGATAGAATTTTCCTTCATTTTTGTACGGTGGGAAGGAGTGGAGATGCATCGTCCATCTTTATTTACAGACAGTGGTCAGTAACAATAGATACCAGAGTTTCTCCTAATTTTACCTCTACTATCCTGGCAATTGCACACATTTTGCTGAGCTGATGAGCTTGCTGAAGGTTAACTTGTTAGCCCAGCTCGGTCGCTACCGGGTTCACAGTTTATTTTAAAGATGTACACAAGCTACCATAGACTCCTGTCTCATAACTCTGTAAACCATGTCTCCTTTGAATGGATGTTTTTACTCCAACTTTCTCCACTTTGGATTCTCTGTCCCCTCAGAGGTAAGCATTGTCTAGTTGGCTTGCTAATAGCCAACAGTGGAAATGTGCGTGTCAAAGCTCACCAGAGTTGGACTTGGATTAATTTTGCCTCATAGAGCAGATTCTCTGATAACAACAATTGCATTGGAATGACCTGTCCCCTCCTAAGTCCCGCACTTTTTTGCTCATTGCTCCAATAACAGCTCTAACTAGCTAGCTAATCTACATCATTCATTAACTCGCTAGTTAGCATGCATTTTGCTAACATTAGTTAATTAAGATGTGACTAAATGTTGCTGTTACAGGTCCAACAGTAACATCATTTAACATACTTCAAAATTTAGTTATTTTCAATGTATACAAGCCTAGCACGTAGCATAGCTGCCAGATGCCAAGCTTGCTCAACTGTTATTGGAGCACAGAGCAAAAAGGGGCAGGGCTTAGGAAGGGTCAATTGATTTCATCATGACATTTGGCGGTTTGAAATTCTGGTGTGTCCACACCCTTCTGACCAAAGACAAGTTCATTATGTGTGATACTACCAGAGTGGCAGCAGGGCTTTGTTTGAAAGATAACAAGCAGAATGATTCAGCAGTGACATGGGTTAATGCAACACTAATGCAGTTATTATAGCTTAAAGTAGAGGGGGAAATCTCAGTGGGGAAACAAACAAAAAGGTTCCACAGAGTTGGAATGATTGATGACTGTTCTCTGTTTACAATATTTCTGGCACGTTTGCTGTTATACCAGCTTTTAGAAGTGCTGCCAACCAAGCTTCTCCTGCCAATATCATTTTATGAGATATTGGATATTTTCACACACACACACACCTTCACCTAATGATTCTTGCTGCTGCTTTAAGTTAAGGCAGATTTGGTCCATAATCAGTAACTGGCTAAAGAATGGCCTCTTTCTATGTCTTTGTCCTCTCATCCCCCACACAGGAACTGCTGACTGGGAATGCTCCATCCATCTTCAGTGAGGTGGGCTGTCAAAGATCAGAAAAGTGCGTAATTTGAACTACGTTAAGATATTTGTTGGGTAATATGGTTGGAATGTTACCAGAAAAGTAAATTCAAAGCATAAGTTCACAATCATGTCTATTGAGAGGTAATGCTTAACTTAACTTGGCTCCTTTTGAACTTCAACATAATTTCTTTCGTCGGTTGCATCGAGATGTTTGAAAGCGCGGCACCAGTTATATATTCTACCCCTCTACTTTTGTAACCTGGTCTAAATAGGTTTGACCTTTTATTTGTCACAAGCCATTAGAGATCCTCATGATTCACTAAATGAAATGTGACAAAGGCTAATGGACCTGTGCCCACATGTGAGTGGATGTAAATCATTTAGGCTACATGTTGCTCATGACGTGTATACTTCCCAGACTGGTGCCTGTTTACTGTAGGAACCACTGTGGGAGACTGAAAGTGACATTAATATGTTATAAATCAGTTAAGTCATCCATTCAATCCAGATAAGATTAGGGGTACAGTGACATAATGTAGTGTGAAATCTGTATCTATCAGAGAGTGAGGATTATGGCGTCAAAATGTGGGATCAAACACGCAGGATTCATGACTGTTCAGTGTTTGGCATGATCCCCAAAAGTACATGTTGCGTTTTAGGTTCCAACTCCTCAAACTGCAAGATAAAGCAGCAACTCTGAAGCTGTTTACATTGCTTTTACAGAGTGGTCATATCTTGCCCGCTCTGGCCAGCTTGTTATGTGTAAGTTCCAATGAAGCTGTAGCGTCCCAGTCTTACAAAAACAAAACCATTCCCTGTTGGGAGAGGGCCACATCTAAAGTCAACATGGTGGCAGAGTTCCCAGGCTCGGGAAACTAAGCACTAATTAAGACTGCTGACATGAGAAGTTCAAACTGCAATGGATGGTCTCTCAGTATGACATGTGCACATTCAATGTTCCACTGGCCATTTTACTTAGAATTGATTTGTTAATTGTTGCCACATTGCTTAACTTGTGATTTAATTAGCATTTTTAGAAAAAATATTTTTTATACAATAGAGATTAACAGTGATCACTCAGTATTTGAACGGCTCTGGTTCAGGAAGTTAATTTCCCAATCATTCACTCCATTGAAATTTCAGAAAATCCTAAAGAATTCTAAGCCGGGGACCAAGCTAACTAACCATGAGATGAATCACGACAATAAAAAATTTAATACTAATACTTTGTTATTGTACATGCACCCTACCTAAACACCACTAGGCTTGCCACCTCGTGGAATATCTATTAATAACAGATACCATCACTTTCCTGCAGTATTAGACAAGGAAGGTAAACATGATACTCTTCTCAAAAGTAAACTATTATCCACTTAACTTAAGGTAAATTTGAGCAGGTAAGAATGTTAAAAAGTGGCCAGGATACCACACTGTTTCTCCCTAAATTTAACTTTTGTCATTAAAGATACTGTAAAGCAACAATAAATGTGTATTCTTAGTTTGTCACTCCACAGAAATGTGAGGCTTTGCCTTTTTGCTCTTCGTCTTTTCACTCTTTCAACTGCATAATCTAAACTTGCACATCTCCTTTCAAACGCCATTATAATCACGAAACCTACAACACACAGCTCTGACCACAGCGTCTTCCACCTTGTTTCACAGTTGTCATAGTAACGATGGTTGTTGTATGTCGAGCTGAAGTGACGTTGCTCTACTAAGATGGCAACCAGCTTATGTCACTATAAGGTTCTGATTGGCGGTGCGAATGCAAACAGAAAAAAGTCCCTGAAGGTTGTCAGTTTTCAGGGAACTCCCTAGTGGGTAGTTCCTCCTCAAAGAATCCCAGAACTGTTTGGTCCAAAAACACCTATTATCATTGGAGAAAAAGGCACAGGTGTTATTTATGACATTACGGATGGCTCTGTTGTACTCAAATGTTCCAGTAAACCACTAACCTGTGAAATAGCAGGACCCTGAAACTGAAGGAGCTAAATGGAATTTGGCCATCATTCATTTTATTATGTATGGTTGTGTTTTTCCATGTGCAACATGTCAAATGTCGTGTGAAAAAGGCCTGTAAATACGTATTTGGCAATATGTAGGCTTGTGGATGGACACCACGATATTAACACGTGTATGATAAAAAGTCTTTCCTGCACACAGTCCTCCTTCAAGAGGCTTATGGACATTTGGGGTTAAGGAGGAGATCATCTGCTCTGCTGGAAGGTCAGTGGTTCAACAGCTGAGGGAGCTGTGGATGTGTCTTAGAGTCTCACCTTAAACCAGGAAACAAAGCCTTGTGAATGGATGTGTAGTTAACAATAAGGCACAGCTGGATCAATAAGAGCTCTGGCTTGGGAACTGCACCTTGTGAGGGTGTCTGGCACAAAGAAGACCTTGGATAGAAGCATAGTGAAAGGATTTTTTTGATTTATGAACACAAGTGCGACTTGAAATGGTCATATCTGGAAGGTAATGTCTGATTGGTGTGTACTTAAGTTGTACGTTCCATGGACATGCATTTTTTAAGATTTTTTTTTACGAAAACAAACAGGTCACTTTTAATAACTAAAAGCAGCAATTATAGCCTACATAAGAGATTTGATCAGAATATTTTCACAGTATCAAAGAGTAATAAAACTATTGATCTATTTGTTCATCTAGACTAATCAATGATTTAATGAAAGGATTCTCTCATTTGAATTTAGTCTTCTTTATTCTGGTGAGAACAGCAGCTTGTTGCAGATATCTCTGTTACGTTATTATTTATTCATGACGATTTGGCAGCGCTTTAAAATACATTTAGTGAAGCATCTTTCAACAGCACTGTGTCACCGACTCAGCTTTCCTCACCATTTTTGCCTTCAAGTCTCAGGTCAGAGATTCAGGACAACAGCTCATAATTTGGGAATGTCCCAAATTTTTCACATGTCTGGTCACCCTATATCCAGCTGGAACTGAATCAGTGATATTGCAATTACATGGTGCACATCTTGGGCCACATGCACGTCTGACGTGCATCTGTTTTAAACAACTTGGAAAGAAACCTATACCTACTATATCAGCAGTATCTTACAGTTTCTTACATTCCCGTGCTTAAATGTTTTATTTTAAAGATAAATTGTCCTACCTCCCAATCACAACATAACAGAGTGGCAAAAAGAAATTGTACCTCCATTCTACCTCTGTCCTCACGCTGCAAGACTCCTTAATTCAACCTCCACACTCATGAAAATACTTTTATTTATGATTTGTTATTTAGGTAAATTAACCTTGTAAAAATTGAATGCAGGCTACATATAAAAGAAAACCATGCACATATAAAAATACTTAAAAGTACTCATCAAACAGTTGGTTCAGACTAAGGTACCAGCTCTCACTGGACAGAAAACCAATTATGATAACGGGGTGGCACTTAGGATGGCCAATCAGATTTCAGGGGTGAGGGGTGGCCAGTACCTCCCTGTTTCCCAATTGTGAAATATAAATGTGTCCATTAGGGATGAAATGATATTTGGTTTAATGATAAACTGCAAATCTTAAGTATCGTCACAACCTTGTTGATAATCATGCTTGACATCGCAAAAGACAAGATGCCATTTCAAACTGTTTTCAGTATAAAAGGTGGTAAATTATATCAGTGAGTGTATCAGTACTTACTGAGCATTTTCAGTACATTTTGACAATACTGACAATAATGATAATAATGACAACCGCGATAATACTGGTCGCTATAATTGTGATATGAAATTTTAATACATTTCATCTCTAGTGTTTATATCCTGCAAAAAGGCAGAAAAACACTTCATTCAGTAACTCTTCTGGAACACACAGACACAACTGTCTATCAGCAGATATATTTATCATCTGGGTTTAGACTGATAAAATGATCAGGTAGAAGGGATGAACACATGTTAAGATTTGTATTTTAGTAATATCAGTGTACATTTTCTTAGGATATATTTTACTATGTTATGCATAACTGCACATAATTTCAAGGGTGTCAATTTCAGTACGCTGGAGACCATGTATCTAATAAAGCAGACATGAGAAATAGATCAAAGTACCCATTCACCCTGGTCTGGATACCGGAAAATGCTCTGTGTCCGCCCGTGAGCTACATTGCCTGATATTGGGCTCTTCAATTTCAGACACTGCCTAACCAGCACTATTTATAGTTTAATTTAGTTTGGTTTAAAAAAAAAAAGTCTTTTCCCCTCAAAAGGGAGTGTGGAGTATCTTAATGCACAAAGGTGTCCCTGGCGTCTCCAGTTATCCCTATCAGCCCAGACCCCCTCTTCTTTCACCACCATGCCTGCACTGTTCCCTGTTGCCTTGGCAACCCTACGGCCAGGCCTCTCTCTGTCTCTCTGGATACACAGGGACTTCTGTTCTTGCCCCCAAGCAGCTGAGGGAGGACTCGCTAAGGTTGTGCAGAGAAAAAGGTACATGCCTGCCCTTGTCTTCTCTTCCCAGTGAGACACTTGCATGACCACAACCAGCGAAATAGCTACACTCAAACTAAATTAAGACATTATGAATACATGCGGTGCTGAAAAATGCACTGCACATATTCTGAAAACCAGAACGTAAAAAGTCAAACGCCATTAAGGCTCAACACTCATGAGTTTTAGGTCAAAAAGGTACAATCTGTTCCAACTGAAAGGGCGTGCCGAACAGGAACACAATGATGTGCTGCTGTATCATTTGAGAACAGATTAGAGTCCATTATGTTAAAATGTGAGTGAACAAAGACATTGTGTCTCTGTTGCTTTCATCCACCGTCTCCTCCATTCAGCTGAAGCTCATTGTCCAGGGCAAAAAGGTCCAGCTTTAAATAACTCAATATTTTGGGAAATAAGCTTATTTGCTTTTTTTTCAGAGAGTTAGGTGAGAAGATTGATACCACTTTCAAGTCTATGCTTTAAAGAACAGAGATAGAGCCAGGAGGCAATAAGCCTAGCTTAGCATAAATACTGCAAGCAGGAGGAAACAGGTAGTCTGGCTCTCACCAACGTGAAAAAAATACAACAAATATGCATTCATCTGAAACAACCAATGTTTCTGTCAATGTGTGTCAAGCAGGGTAGACAAAGATGGACTCAAAATGCAGAGCAGGCAGAGGCCTTATGCTTTCGTCAGCCAGGAAGAGGTCTTAACCAGAGAGAAGTCCAAAAGCTAACAAATCTAAAAGGGGAAGCAGGAAAATCAAAATTTATAACACAGGCAATAATCCAAAAAACACGGAGAGGGAAAAACATTAGCCAAAGATGCAAAAGGTATACAAAAAATCACTAGGACACGACTAAATACACAGAGAGACAAGCCACAGTAACCAAGGACAGGTGAAAACAATCAGTAATCAAAAAAGGAGGGGAAAATATGGGGATAAAAGCAGCATAAATATAAGGGAAGACAAGAACTACAAAATAAAACAGGAAACAACTTGACTAAAACGCCAAACTATGTATAGTCATAGCGCACCTTAAAGTTAATCAACACATTAGATAATCTAACAGAAATATTTTTTTAAAAACCCTGCAATTGAGACTGAGAACAGTAATTTTTTGAGTTTTGTCGTCACTGTGAGGTCACCATACAGCTAGTGGAAGTACTGCACATAAGTGAAGGAATAAAGTGTTGGTCAACAAATCCAGCATATTTCAGTCTTTATGCTAGGCTTATCACCTACTGGCTCCCGCTTTGGACTTTATACACAGACATGAAAGAGGTATCAATCTTCTCCCCCATTTCATTGAAATAAATATATTTTCCAAAGTGCCAAATTACTTAAAGGTAAAAAATCCAAATAGCAATTCAGACTTAAGCCATCTGGAGTAATTTTGTCCAGACCAAATGAAAACTCCATGTTGTAATCAGTGGTCATTGTGTTGCCGCCACTGAACTGCTATATTATCAGCCTCCCTCTGTGTCTCTGTGAGTAGGCACTGTGACGGCCGCCCCCACACGGCCAGCACTCCAGCACACAAACGCTTGGTGATGTAATTTCTTACCCTCATTTTCACTTGAATATTTACCTTTTTTAAATTCATTTAGGCTTCTTTCACATTTCTGGACGGTTCTAAATGAAAGTCTGTCGCTTAAGTTAAATCAGAATCGTGTGTGTGTGTGTGCTTGCCTGTATGTGTATATGTTGGTGTGCTAGCTTGCTCCATTTAGTGCTGTGTGACAATATATCTGTGTGTGTGACTCGATTTTTCTCTTACTAGCAACCGTGAAGCCTGAGGACCCAGTGCTGAAGTGGGTCAGATCACCAAAAGGTAAGACAATACAAGCTTTCACATCAATGGTGGACTTTCAGTGAGCGATGGTGCAACTTTCATTTTTTTGGACCAAAGTCGATTTTTAAGGTGATGTCTAGAGGGGAACCCCAGACGTGCAAAAAAAAATCTCAAATCTTAAAGGGATAGTTCACCCAAAAATGAAAATTCAGTCATTATCAAGACACCCTCATGCTGACTGAAGGTTGTGTTTAGTTTTTTTGTCCACAGAACACTGCTGGAGTTTCACAGGAAAACAGTGTTACAGAATCTCCCGAACAATGGAAGTGACAAGTGTTTTGTAGACTAATAAAATAAACCCAACTCTCAATCGGCAGGTTGAATATATAATGATGGAATTTTCATTTTTGTGTGAACTATCCCTTTAAGACTGATCTATGGAGAGCCTAGCAAATCAAGGGTTCCCTT
Source organism: Lutjanus argentimaculatus (assembly GCA_034769285.1). Taxonomy (NCBI): domain Eukaryota; kingdom Metazoa; phylum Chordata; class Actinopteri; order Lutjaniformes; family Lutjanidae; genus Lutjanus; species Lutjanus argentimaculatus. The sequence goes on from JAWZSL010000002.1 coordinate 18,513,667, forward strand.
CTGGACATGAGCAGGGGGACAGGCTCGCTGCAGCAGAGGGAGGTCAGTTGTAGTGAGTTTCTATGGTTACCGTGATGCTCTCACTTTGATAGTTTCTGTGGGTTGAATCTTCTCAAAGTGTCACTGAGCTTCTCTCTCTCTTTCTGTCTGGATCTTCAGATCGAGACATCAAGAGATCAAAATATGTAAACAGTTTGAGCTCCTCTCTCACTCTCTGTCCTGATCTCTGGCTCAGTGTGTTTATATAAGGAGTCATAGGAGTGTCATAAAAAATATAAATCTGTAAAACAATAAGAAAAGAAATGTGGAAATCTAAATAGTTAGTTTGATCTTGTAAGTATTTAAATAGTTTGAACTAATAGTTAATTTCTCCAAAAGCTGGATGTTTAACACACAGATTAAACTTCCACTGCATGTCTATATTGGTATCAACGTACTGTATATTAGTCAAAGCATTTAATTTGATTTTTGGGAGAATGTTCTATTAAAGCTAAAGTATGTTTCTGAAGTTTTATGATGAACTTTACTGGAAAAAATGAACATTTGAAGAGTCAGAACTGCTGTTGTTTTTTTTTTTTGTTGTCATATAGAGACAACAGTATAAATATATATACACACACACACATACACCATTCTGTTGTGTGCTGTCACAGTAGATACACACATATATTTGCTGCAACTTTACATTTAACTTTTAGACTGTATGCACTATTGGCTTGAATTTATGTATATTGCTGGACTTTTGAATTTTAACTTGAATAGTTATAAATTTTAGCTTAATCAATCAATTAAATGTTTCTTAATATACATCAACTTAGTTCTTAGTTCTTCATGTTATAGCTAATCAAAGTGAATTATTAAGGGCTTCATGGACAAAAAGAAAATACACAAACTTACAAAATGTATCTTCTATTTACCAAATTAATGTTTTCATTTAAAATTCATTTATTTAATCAATTTAATAATATATATTTAATGTCAATGAATACTATAATTTAATATTATATTATTACTCATTTACTCATATTATTTTTTTGCATAATTAACATTTTGTCTAACTATTGTCATTATAACAAATGTTACTAGTCATAATTTACAAGGATGACATAATATAAATACACAATAGGCTGTAAATAATCAACATAGTATTTCATGACAATCTGTATTTTAATTTCTTTAGGAAAAACACTGTACATCTTGTAAATTAATCAAATCATATTTATTTACTAACATTTCAAGAGAATAAGTTTTGTAATGTGTCAGTTTTTGTTTCAGGCTTTGTTTCATTCAATATTTTATTTCAGTCAAGTAAAATTTTCACACTTGCATCAGTTACCATGGAAACTGACCCAGAATTTAACTTACCCCTCTCTCACTGAACTGAAAACCCAGAGTTTCCCTCATCTTTGGTTAACAAACTTTTCACTAAACATGTTTTCTGGAACACACTCCAGGCCCACCCAGGTTGTCTCCTCAACCCAAAACTGTCCACACAGCCATGCGGCCTCCAACAGTTAGTCTTCCTCCATCTTCAGGGCACCAGGTAACTTCAGCTTGGCTGAAAACTCCTGCTGCTTCGATTTAACTGATTCTGCTTTGTTTTTGCAGTCATGTATCTTGTATGTATCTTGGACTCCATTCTGTCCCATGAAACAGTGAGAGGGAAAACAAGGCTGTGCTCTAATAAAAGGCTGACCAATTTGTAACTGTTACGGTCATAGTAGCTTAAAAAAACTTTATTTAATTCATACAGCCAGTGAAGTCTTTGCATGCTATTTAAGTGTAAAAACTGCTCATTTCAATGTTCATTTTCATCTAACATAACACTGAACAGCCTGACTGATAGAAGAACTTTATTTGATCTTGTTTTGGATGAGAAATAACCAGCTTCGGCATCATGGTCAACAACTTAAGACAAAAGCAGACCTAAGACCTCTCTAAACTCTTTACAAATGCTTTTAATAAAGATTATCATGTAATATTATGTACAGACTACTGTTATGTTCTGTTCATATTATGTCGTCCTTGATAATTATGACAAATGTTAGTTACAACAAGAATAGCTACAGATATATGTAAAGTAAATACAAACAGGAAAATATTAAATCAATTATTTAATGAAACATTATTAAATCAGATGTTAATCAGTGAAATTAATAAGTTTAAATTAAATATAAAACAAACAAAAAAAAAGTGGATATAAAATGTAAAATGACATATAAAGCTCCCTGTGTGAGCTACAGTAAATACTTTGATTTTTAGATTTCTGACTGTCATTGAAGAAGGTCAGTGTGCATTTAAGTGTTACCAGGCCAGCCCTGAAAAGTGGTGTTTTTCTGTTGAACTCTGTTGAACTCTTAAGAGTTTCAGGGAATATTTACTACTTTTATATTACACCTGATATCATTTGGGACAATAATGTATAAAATATAATGCCTCCATTACTTGTGACAAATGTTCACTACTTTTAAGGGATCATTGCAAAAAATGTGTTTATGTTTATATGCTGTTCAAAGAATATCAGCTGATATATGTCATGTAATGATAGAAGACTCAGATGAAATAATGATGTAGAAGGCAGGAATAATTAGTTAAAACTGTATTAAAAATGTGTGTGTGTGCTGCAACTTTACTCACTATCATTTAACTTTTAGTCTGTACTGTACTATTGGCTTTAATTTATTTATATTGCTTTACTTTTGAATTTTACTTGAATAGTTCTAAATTTTAGCTTCCCTTATGTAATATTTTCAATTCTTAACCACTGTTGATTTCATGTTTGGTTCTGATTCTCTGTGTTGTTTGTCTTAATGCTTCTGAACATTTGCCCTCGGGGCAGTGTGGGTCAATAAAAAGTTCCTCTACATATACACTAACTTTGCTCTCAGTTCTTCATGTTATAGCTAATCCAAGTGAATTATTAAATGCTTCATGCGTAAAAAGAAAATATAGACAAAATAATCAAACATTCTGTTGTCCTTTGTTCAGCAAGGTCATCAGTTGTGGTTCATTACCCTCAGCTATATGTAATTTCTTCACAAAAATCTCATTGTTGGTTACAACAATTTTGAATTGAATTGAATTGAATTGAATTGAATTGAATTGAATTGAATTGAATTGAACTGAACAAGAATAGCTACAGATATGTGAGACTTCGTATATCTCTTAATGGACGCACGTGTGGAAGTCTCGTGAGATCAACGCCATGTTTACATCCTACCGTTACATGCTACTGTTGACATTTCAGCTAAAAACACGTAAATGGCGTCTTTTGTGGTTAATTTTTAATGTCGCAGCTCGCGGACACTTGGATTACACCACACGAGCAGGATGGAGACATTTTGTGTTTGTTTTGTGTTCTTTTTTTAACGTTTTATCCGTGGTCACCATCTACTGCCATTGTACTGGATGAGGCTGCAACCCTGTTTCTCCTAAAACTCCAGGATTGTTTTGTGAACTGAAGATCTTCACCCATCATCACATTGGCATAGGGGTGAGTACATACTGAGTGGCTTATTCTGGCAAAGTGGAATATCGCTTTAATGGCAATTAATAGATTCATTAACATCCTTACTCCAAATGTGTGCTGCTGCACCATTTTGTTTTGTTTTTCACTTGTATGTCTTTGTTTTCATTGGCTCGTTTGTGATCCGATCACCTGGTTACAAAAATGCAGATGGAAGGTTTGGATATTAATTCAAATTGTACTTAGTACTCAACTATGATTTTGAAAATAACTAAGTAGATTACATGGTGAAATGAATACTTAAGTACAAGTAAAAGTACAGACTTGCAAATCTACTCATAAAAGCACAATTTGAGTGATTTGTCTAGTGCCACCCCCTTGATTAAGTTTAATCTACAGCAATGCATCATGGCCTGTAAGATCATCAAATGACTGTAGCGTAACTGTCCTGTGAGAACCATGTATCTTGGAAACGTCAAACAGCCTTTATTTCAGCTTTGCGGGATGTAGTGTAGTAGCGTAAAGTTGGATAAAATGGAACTCAAGTAAAGTTTAAACTAAGTACAATACTTGATATAAATGTGCTTAGTTAAAGTTCACCACTGAACACTTACTTAAATTTTAATGTCAATATTCACCAGCTCTGTATTTAGGTGCTGTTTTCTCAGTTCAGCTCAGCTCAGTTCTGTTTTGTGGCTCTTTTAGGGACCAGTATAAATAACAATTGTGTTGTCTTTGCCTTTTTCTGTCTTGCTGTAGACACAATGACTTTGAGAACATCAGTCTGATGTCAGCTGTTCTGCGCTAAGCCATAAAACTGATTTTCTAACACCACTGGGCTGTAGATCCTTGGAAATGCCAAAACTGTCCAGCTGGCAAAATTGTTTCTTCCTGCAAAAGTGACATTAGTAAAATACCAGCACAGATTGCCATGTCTGACAGTGTTCAAAGAGACAACAAAGGGAGCACTATTGTCAAACACAGCTACACCTCACCAAAACACTTAATCCAGAGCAGAAGAGACGCAAAGTTGACAAGAGGAGGGCAGTTGTTTGTTCGTTTGGAGTCTCACGTCCCATTTCACCATAACTTCAACAACACAATTCAATATGTAGGCCTACAGACCAAGGGGCCTTTTCCCATGCTCTGTTTCGAGTGATTTAATGAAGTGTCAAGAGAATGGTTATCACTTTGTACCCTCAGCTGTAACTCATCAGCTTTAATTGCCTGGTTTTGTCTTGAAGGAACTTTTATTCATTGGTGTGTGTATGTTTTGTCTCCCCTTTGGCGGAACAAATTGTTCTGTTCTTAACAAGACCTTCCAGTTTAATAGACTCTCTGGTCAAGGGCCTCTCAGAGCTTAGGGCAACAAAGACTCGGTGAGGCAGGTGCAGCTTGAAGTTCATCCTGTGTACTACAGTACCTTCTCAGGAACAATACACAAACACTGAAGGGTTTATCCTGGCATGTTACTGCTATTAAACCTGTTCTGAGTTGGACTATGCAAATACTTTGCAAGAACAGTTGGCATTTATTAGCTTCCAGATACAGCGAGAGTCCAAAGAGATGCTTCCTTTGGTGGTTGAGTGTGTGCAAGAGAGTGAAAGAGATACAAGAGAAACAGGATGTCTCTCAGCTTCAAACCATCACTTAACCCTGTTTCACGAGGCAGCAGAGGAAAAGAAAAGGGACAAATATGGAGTTTTCTTGGAGAGATCCCTGACTGTGACCGCCCGGGGTGACAGACAGATAGATCTTCTGGAACAGCTTGTTTTGTTGACACTGGCAGTGAAAGAAACAAATCACCAGAGTAACATAATGAGATAATGACTCAATCATAAAGGCAAACAATGACTGAAGTAAAAGCTTTATGAGAACGAGATAATCTGTCCCCTCCTGACCTCTTTCATCTGCTTCCATCAGCTGACAGATCCTTCACAACAACGGAGAACTCCCAGGCTCTGCTAAATGATAGTTCCTAAAGCAAGATATAACCCAAACCTTATATGGGATTGACAGATCTGAGCCTGCATGATATTATCTATCTGATTGCCTTTGGCTCAGAGACGTGCTGATTGCCGCCTTTTGTGGGCAGCACAATAGAAAATGCAATGTCACAGATTAAATGTAAATATGTTTGTCAGCTATTTTGCATCCCTCATTTTAAAGCTCCTAAAATCTTGTTTTTTTATGTTTCTCGCCATTACATGAACAAAATAACTAACATATTAGGGAAATAGATTGAAATGTTCAGTCAATCTTCATTAGGACAGGCGTCATAACATTTTAATGAAAATGCTGCTGAATATTGATTGGTTGTGGCTCAGTACATGACATCACTGAGCCACTCAGCTGACCAGTGAGAAGAGCACAAAAACAAATAAACAAACAATAATAACACAGTGTGAGTTCATATGGTCCCCTTAGCTAATAACAACTCCTGTGGTATGTTTTCAGGGCATTTAATGGATATTATATTTTTATTTTTATTATTTTATTATTATTATTATTATTATTATTATTATTATTATTTATTATTATTATTATTATTATTATTAGCTGACTTTTAAAGTTGTTGTCCTGACTTGAGAAGGCATTCAAGTGAATTTTCCCATTGGGGACCTCATTTTTCCAATTATGTAGACATCTCATGAATGCAGGAATAATCCATCCACCTGACAGTTGTGGCGTATCAAGATGCTGAGTAAACCAGCATATTTGCTGCATGTACTTACCCATTTCTTAACAAAAAAGTGTACATTCGTGACCCACTTTTGACAAAATTATATGTTCAATAGGTATTAGTGGGTTTGGGGCTGAGAGCAACAGACAGCTGGGGAGGTCAGGAAGTAAGGCAAGACAGTTTTGTTTTCATTCATGAGACATGTTGACAATAAGAAAAATGTAAAATGACGCCAGCCTCATCTTTTAACTCATATAAGTCATATAGCAACTGACAAGAGTCAGCCAGCAAACAAGCCAGTCCGTCACCTTGACGGTCAGTTTGCAAACCAACCAACTAACTAATTGTACACTCGGTCCATCGTTCATCCTGTGCTTCTGCCAGTCAGTCAGTCAGTCACACAATCACAGTTTGATTGCAAAGCAGCCAGCCAGCCAATTAATCAGCTCGGCAGCCAGTCATCCACAAGACTGATGACATAGTGGGAACATAAGGGAAACGGGAAAAAGCTGACGAAAGGTTTTCCTTCAGTGAGGACAAATATTGTCATAGATGTGGAGCACTTTACACAGTTCAGCAGGATTGCAGAGAAGATGAAATGGGCTGGCTGTAAATGACTGCGTGACTGAATGAGTGAGTGAATTAATTAATTATTGTGCAAATCTGTTCCTGTATGGATTCAGTTGCATGTTTTGCTGGAAAACCTCAAGTCGTACACTGTTGTTGTTTTAAACAATCCCCCCCCCCCCCCCCCCACCTTTACAGCCATATACAGTAAATCTTCGAGCCAATTGGAAAATGCACCATGAAACCCTGATTGTCCCCCTTCTGTGATTGGCTGTATATAATCTGTCAGGGTCATGCACAAATGTCAGCTCGGCCACACAGGGCCTAGTTAAATGTTAAGGGCATTAAACTTCCAAGAACCAAGAGGACCTGTCAGGCAGTGGCAGACGTCCATTCACAGCACCGTAGGGGAAGCTGATTGTCTCATTGTAACTAATGTGACGTCAAAGGGAGCCCGAGGCGTCCACCCCTGATGCATCTCAATGGTGTTTTGTGCGAGGGCCAGTCCACGACTGAATGCATGCACGTATTCTGCCTCCGCCCCACTAAACAGGAGGCGCACGCACCAACAAGGGGGAGAGGAAACCCTTTGAGATGTGACAGGGGGACGATTAGAGCTGTGGATAGGTTCCCCATGATGTCAGCCGTCTGACGATTCTCATGTTGATGAGGTCAACTTCCTCCTGGCTAAACGGGAACAGATTCTTGCTGCTCTTGGCTGCGTATGCCTTTTCAAGCAATCTTTTGACTTTATACCAAGGTTGGAGAGTATTTTTACCCCGATATTGTGAGCTCAGTTTTGTGGCAGCTCTATGTTGACATTTGGTGGAATATTTTCACTTTTGAAGCTTCAGTACTCCATTTGTAATATATTCAATATAACAGCATCAATGTAGTCAGAAGACTATTTCCAACCAATTTGACACTCTGTTATCATTACCAGCAATTATTCCTTTAACTGATAAAGTATCAGCAACTGCAGTCACATAATTCTTCTCAGTAACAGAGTAATGTCATGCACTTTTTGGATTTCCTGCTTTAATTTCTTTAGTTAAATTCCAACAGAACTGTGGTTGGATCCAGTAAATTAAAACCTCTTTAAACATCTCCAGTATCAGGGCAAATTATTTTTATTTTCCTCTTCCAATGTCAGAACATGTGTGTGCACAAGGAAAGAATGTAATTAAAGTTATATTAGGCAGAAGAGGCTGGATGCTTTGACAGAAAGTAGAGATACTCTCATTATCTTGAATTTACTTCAAGTAAAAAAATAAGTATTAACGAGTTTAAGTCATGTCCGAATCTTCTGTCTAAGGCAGCAACCTAAACAAGCAAAGTGTTTAAGGTCTTGATCAGAAAACATGCATATGTCACGCACATGCACAAAAAAACTTGTGCCATTATGGATAATGGTGTGACTGTCCTAACACCTGCTAAACACTTAAGTCCAGGATTGGGTCAGATTACTTTGAAATGTAGTCAGTTACTTAATACAAATTATGTGGCAGTTTTTGTAATTAGAAACACAATCATTGGGTGACAAAAAAAACCAACTACTTTGGATTACTTCAAAATCAAACATTGAAAATATTGCAACTTATACTAATAAAATGGACGCAGCCAAAACAATTTGAGTGCCACAAATATTTATTAATTGATTAAGTAATTCATTTATTTATATTTATATATTTCTTTCTGTCTTTTGTTGCTGGTGTTTTTCAATCAACTGCCCCATTGAAGACTTTGCTCTTGTAACACCTGCTCAAATAAAATGAAATAAAATAAATTAATTTAAAAACAATTTTTATAAAATAAATAAAATGAATAAAACTTAATTATCCACAAATCATCATTAAAAAACAAAAACTAATTTGGCACCCTGAGTAACTTACTTTGATATACAGTAGACCATATTCAACAATTTCTTCAAACTTGGTACAAATGACCATTTGGACTCAAGGATTAAATTAGATTAGGTTAGATTAGATTTGGTGGTCAAAGATCAAAGGTCAGTGGGACCTCACAAAAAAACATTTTTGGCCTCAAGTCAAGAATTCATATGCTAATTCACACAAATGTCTAATGGGATACTAGCAGTGCTGGGTAGTAGCTATTTACATGTAACAAGTAGTATGTAATTAAATTGAAAAATAAATGTACCTGTGCATTACAGTTACTGAGAAAAACTGTGTACAGTTACTAATCAAAATGTTGGTCATTACAATGCAGTTACATCCAAATAGCACTTTTGAGTTGCCTGTCAGAGAACTGCGTTGTACTGAGCGACCTCTTCTAATTTGTAATGGATTACTTTTTCATATTTTTCCGCAACTTATCAATGGCAAACAGTGACAAAGGTTAAAGAGAAACTTCCCACTGACATTCCTCCTACATTTCCTGTGTAAATACAGCAGACTGTCAGGGGATAGGCTAAAGGAGAGAAATGACTTTGGACAAACAGTGAAATTACGTGTTTTGTGGGAATGTGATGCAGTGTCTTATTTATTTATTTTTTTTAAATATGGCTCCAGGGACAGAGTACAGCAGTCAGAGCTCATTTCTTCCCAGCTGGCCTGGAGGATTGTGTCACTTTTCTAGGAAGTAATTGATTCAGGTCCAGTCATGTAGAACAGTAATCCACTTCACATGCATTGTTGATGTGTGTGTTTGTCTAGTTCCAGTAAAGCGATTCTGAGTCAATTGTTGGTTTCGTGTTATGGTCAAGGAAATTTGATTCTTTTATAATTGTCTTGCTCTTCCAGTCTCTGAAGCTCTGATTTTTTCCAAAAAGAGGAGGAAGGCCATGTTGAAAGTGTTGGAATAAACAACCACGATATTGGTGTCCTGTTTCATATCATTTGTTATGAAGACATGAGTCATCGAGCATTGTTATTGTTCATATCCATTGTGTAACACCCAGGCATGGGTTATGTGATTTTGGAACATTGCAGTCAGTAAGATAAATCACATCATCGTTTGGCCCTCTGTTCTTTAACAAGTTGGAGTTGAACCAGTATACGGGCATGTTTTTGTGTATTTTAGTTAGGACTCTGTGTTTACATTTAGTTAACAAGTCTTTGTAACAATTTGGTTTGTGTTACCATCATATTCTACATAATGAATACTGCTGTAGAGAGTCAGTCAAAGGGTGACACATTATATACCAAAATAGGGTGAAACACAAAAATCCCCACTACATTCTTCATCTGTTGTCTTTGCAGCCTGTAGCTTTGTTAAAAGATTTATTATTGCACTGTGGCATCCAGAATTGATGCAGCAGAACCAGCCTTGTTTTTATTCCATATATTTTTATTTTGATTGTCAAAATCTCGCACTTACATTACCCACAGTGCAACTCAACCCAAGCAGAGGAAAAGAACAGGCTAATTCACACCCTCAATTTTTTTTAATTGTTCAGACTTTTAATCTTCAGATTCAACGGATCTGACTCAATTGGCATCACTTGAGGCAATTTGTCGGACAACTTTGAGCTATGAAAGGTTTTATACAACTTTTTATGCCTCCACACCAGTGGCGGTTGTGGCTTGAGGCATTATGTTTTGGGGATGTCCATTTGTCTGTCCATCCATTCTATTCATCTGAAAGTGATATTTCAAGAACACAGAATTTCTTCAAACTTGGCACTAATGACCATTTTTACTCAAGAACAAACTGATAAGATTTTGGCGGTCAAAGCTCAAGGTGACGTTCATCCCATTCTCATGAATGCGGTATCTCAGGAACATCTGGGAGAAATTTCACCTCATCTGGCACAAACATCCACATGGACTCAAGGATGAATTGAGTAGAATTTGGAGACAAAAGATGTTTTTGTCCATAACTCGAGAATTAATACGCTAATTATGACAAAATTTCACATAAACGTCAAATAGGACAAAATGATGATATGATGACAGTTTATATCCAAGGTCAAAGGTCAACTTCAGTGTGACATCCTAATGTTCTGCTACAACAAGGGATGATAATGATTAATCAATGATTGATTAATTAGTTGTCAAGAGATTTGATCAGTCAAGTAAAATTTAATCAATCTACTATCAAATAAAGATCTGAAATATAACCGATTACTTTTTTGAGTGTGCTCTGCACATTATCTGACAATCAGGGAAATGTGTTTCTCTGTAAAAATAGTCTAAGTGAAGACAACATGTTCCTCACTGGAATTTTTTTGCTGGAATCATACATGTTAAGTCATGACTTCCATTTTGCCAAATATCTTACTAAATTCCTTCAGAAGTCTTCGACAAAGTCTGCATAGCAGTACATATATTATATGAGTCTGGACAGACACGGTTTGTGAACTGCAATTTGACTGGTTGGTGGAGGCATACAACCATGGGGCAGTAATTCTAGTTTCTCATTTGCAAGAGTGCTGCCCCGAACCTGTAAACAGACTTTGATGTGTGAAGTTGGTGGACATGTAAAAAGCAGCTGCTTCATGAAACAATCATTGAGCACTGTACATTGTATTAGGAAGAAATACAAAATACTTGCTGTCAACAGCATTCACATCTTTGAAAGACTCTGTTACTCCTCCAAAAGCTCTGCGGACGTCTTTTAACACAAGCCTGTCTATCTGTTTGAAGGGAGGATTTTGGTTTAAAACTTTCTGCAAGCATACCGGTAATCTCTGCCCTAAACCAGAAACCAAGGCCAAACAAACAGAAATGATACTGTGGCTGAGCCAGTGCTGAGAGCGTATGACCTGCTCATCATATTTGCATGAATATGTAACTGTAGGCAGTGTGGAGCTGAGCATTCGCATAAAGCTTTGAGGTCCGTTGCCGAAGAGGATAAACATATTTATTCAGCCTCTCCTCACCTTTGGCTTCAAGAAAACGCTGATCCATGTGTAGGAAAATGCAGTTTCGCTGGTTTGTGAAGCAGCATAATTGTGCCCATCGAGGCGGCTGCCGCTCCCACACCATCAATAGACAATACAAGAGAAGAACAGATGCAGCTTCTGCAGTACAATGGACTCTGACAACATGGAATTACAGCCTCTGCAGCTGAAAAGTGGCTTTTTATTCCTGTGCTCCTGGGAATGGCAATAAAGGGTGGGACATGTATTGAATAATAGCATTGATTCTAATACAAAGATGCAAGTGGCAAAAAGGAGGCGAAGCTAGCATCTGGACTGATCTGTCACTCCTGAATCCTCCTCCCGATCTATAAAGAAGAAACAAACAAGCAGAGGAGGAAACTCAGTGGGGAGAGAAATTCTGGATGTAAGATGATTCATGTAGAGGCCGAGGCATGTGATACATCAGCCTTTGGACTCTCCAAAAACCACACAGCCTCTGAGGGGCTTATATTGTGTTGTGCCGCGCTGTGTGTTCATGCATGTGGGCCTGCACTGAGCTCACTGAACAGCTGTGAGGCAGGCTGCAGGTGAAAGATGAGTCAAGTCCTAGGGGGAGACATCAATCATTGATGGACTGACACATCTGAGAAGAAAGACAGAGAGAGACAGAAGGAGAGCCAGCAGAGAGCAGACAACAAACACACTCTTACACTGACAAGTTCTGACCTTGTTGAGGAGAAGGAGAGTCATTGCTGTCCAGCCTAGCCCAGCCAAGCCCTTCCCAGTACACATGAACCCAGTCAGCCCATAGGGGGAGAGAAGGATATGATGCAATGTATGACAGAAGCTCTGACAATAAACACACTCATCTTCCAGAAACATGCGTCATATCCTGCACTTAAGCATCATTCTGGCAATCGATTTCTACTTATTGCCAAAACTTGTTGTAGATCCCTTGGTGCCTTAACTTGCCTTGCCTTGTGGTGTTTCAAGATGAAGACACACCGATTTGCATGTTACATGATTATACTGCGCTATGAAAATATCAGAGCACACAAATAATGCATGTTTTGAAGATTGGTTTATCTATGATGACCATACAGAAGGATACAAAAAAGGAATGCTAAAGATTTAAGGCTGGTGAGTTGTTCACCAACTGAGTTGTTCACTGTGTTTACTAGCTAACCATGAACATTACCTGTCTGGTGTTTGGCGCTGGACAGGTAACATTCAGAGTTTTTCAAAGCTTTTTCACTGTAAATAGTAAAGCTGGAGGGCTTAAAATCAAAACAACACGACTAAAAGAGGCTAAAAAGTTCTGAAAAGACTGGCAGCGCATGTAGATGCTATAAAATATATAATTGTATATATTGTTTTATTCTATTTTGTCTGTATATATGTTGTATGTGTGTAGCAGGAAGGAACTACAATGATCATTTTGCTGAACAATCCTGTTTTGTGTAATGATAGTAAATGACATTGATGCCTTGATATTTCTCTGTGGTTTTTGCACTTTAACAGTTTCTTTTCACATTTCACACTGTCATTTTATCCATTGCTAATATAAAATGGTACTGATTAGTGCAGAAGTGTTGAATGTAAACACAGTACAAATGTCTTAAAGTTGGTCTAGCATATAGAAGATACAGTGTGTCCTCTGAAAGTGATCATGATTTACACTGACAAGACATGAAAAACAAAACAAAAAACTCAAAAACCATAAACTTGCCAGTGTGGCGTATCTTTCCTTTCCTTTTCATTTAAATAGATGTTTTTCATAAATGATAGGTAATTATTACACATTTAATGTATTGCAATTGCACTATAAAGTGACCATCTTTAAATAAGACACATTTTACAACAAACAGATTAAAAAAATGTCAGTGCAGCTTAAGAAAGAATTTCATCCATAGGTGAAAACCCGTTTGTGTAACACTGCAGCTGAAAACAAGACATGACATCAGGAATTGATTTATGGCAAAACATGAGTCGAGTGATTTAAGGCAGAATGTGCAGTGTCACAAGGATGAAGCACAGAGTGCATTTCAGCTCTGAGAGCAGGTAAGCAATCTCAGTACACTGATAACACCTACAAACGTAGGTGTTATCACTCTTCCTAAAGGCCTTCAGGCAACAAAGAATGAATGAATTAAATTTTGGGTCCACCTGGTGCATCACATCAAAAAAGTCTGATTCACTACATTTCTTTGGGAACCCTGCTGTTATAATGGTCCCATCCACTTTGCCCAAACAGTGCTTGTAACATTTTTTATTTAAAGACACAGAAAAAAACAAATTACAGTTGAATTGTAGTTTCCTAGGAACAAAACAGTTCTCTGGTGGCACCATTAAAATCACATTTAAGCCAAAATGACATTTAAAGCATCTTTGACCACGAATTCTGACATCAGAAACTGAACCTCACAGTGAAGTGAGAGACATGAAATGGCTTAATGCTCCTTTGAGAGAGAAGAAGAAGAATAACCATCAGTGCCCCAATAAAGTCAGGGAGATGTGACCAACAAGGCCACTGAGACATTTTGCTTCTCTTTAATGAACACAATTGGTCTTTAAGAGTCGAAAAAGTGAGTCACAGCTAACAGGATGTGCTGAAGCATCGTCCCCGGCTCATCTTTTGACCCCCGAGATACCGGATAACCTTTGACTGATGGGATTTAATTGATACATAAAAGCATGTGTGAAACTGCCACACAGGAATGTGTCTGGGTGACATATGAGTCACTGCCTTTGTGTTGTTTTTAATGACTGATAATGGATGTGACTTTTGCTGATGTGAACCAGGAAGGTCAGAGTCTTTCCGCTTGTGTCCAGTTTTAAGTGCTCTCTCTGTGAAACCTTTATGTCAGGTTTACTGAAAAGCTGAAAAAATAAAAGATTGCAAAATAATAGAAATAAAGGGACAGTAAAATAAAACATTAAGGGAAGTCATTACCAAATTACAATGTGCGAAATGAAATAATGTTTGAAAAGCAGCTTTCTGAAGGTTCTTGTTTTTCTCCATTATTAACAGCTGAATGATATAACTGACAGGTTGTGCAAATTCCTTCAGACACTTGAGATCTCCTGAGTATGGAGTACAGCTGTATTCAGTCAGTCCAAAGCCCCATCTCATATTTTTAGCCATGTGGTAAATGTGGCCTCTGTGACACTTCACTCGCCTGCTGCAAGTTCTTACCAGCTTTTCTCCTCCTACTACTTATGAAACAATAAAGAAATGGAAGCAGACAAGCTCTTGTTAGACCATGCTAGCAATTGTTACTGTTTATTTGACTTTAGTGTAACAAGAAAGCTTGATTAAAGGTTCACCAAAATAACAAAAAATGCATTTCTCATGCAGGGAGTTTTTGTTTTGTTTGCTGAGATTTGAGATATCCACTGTAGAGACATGTGCTCCAACCCCAACACAATGAGAATGAAGAGAATTTTATTTGTGGTATAAAAAAAAACTACTATTGAGAAAATTAACAGCAACATGGCCCTCCAGAAACAGCATCCCAGTTACTCCAGACAATCCACTAACCTTGCGGTCAGATATTGTTGTTAAAACAGTTTTCTTACAAACGTAAAGCAAAAGAACATGTCCTTCATGTTGGGAGGTGACATTTCTTCCCACAAACTGTGCTACTCCTTATCTTAATCATTTGAAAAAACAAAGAAGAATAAATAAGTTTGCCTTTTAACTTGGGTATTTTTTTTGGAAATGGTCAGCTATTTTGAACAAAACACACTGATTGGTCATCTGTTTAATCAAACCAAGCTTAACACCCCCTTCCCAGAAAAGCTGCGTATACAGGCTGCTGGTTCAGAGGAATTCTATTTTAAGCCCAAAATCTACTTTCCCTTCTTGTTTTAAGGAACCTTAAGGACTGTAACATTTTCCCATTGAATAAATAGTCCTGGAGTCACAGTAACTAAGAGGTATTTGCTGTTTCACCATATGTTTGACATACACCGCCAGCTGTGCCTTCCACTTAAAGGGCAGTTCACCTGAAAATCACAAATCCATTTTTTCTCTTTTCTGTAGTGCTGTTTATCCATTGAGATCACTCTGGTGTGAGTTGCAGAGTTTTGGAGATATTGACCATGGAGATATCTGCCTCCTCTTAAGTATAATGGAACTAGACAGCACTCAGCTTGTCATGCTCAAAGCACCAAAAAACCCAAAACATTTTAAAAAGCTCACAGAAATCTCTCTTTCCAGAAATCATGACCAGTCGCTCAAGATAATCCACAGACTTTGTTGTGAGCGGTTTCATGTAGGAACTATTTTCTACTGAACAAACCCACCAACCCTATCACCACCTTGAGGGAAGCGTGCATCTACTCATGGATGATAGGCTCTTGCTTGTGACAGCGCAGGATGTAAACATTAATGGCGTCCTCTTTAGCTGAGCTGTAACCTCTTACCCATGAGTAGATGCACTCTTCCTTCTGCTAGCAAACATCATAAACAAATAAAGGATGCTAACTACCCTTACCACTATGACACATCTGTAGTAAGGTGCTGATTTTGTTGCACAACAGATTACTCATCTGAGTCTGGGTCTGACTGAAGCTCAAGCAAGTATGGCTGAATCTCTACAATGTTTCCTCTAATGCTATCTTGATGTGTACTGCTTTTATACCAGTCAACACAGCACAAGCAACAGTTGTTGGGGGGACATGAGGTATCTGAATTTAATAAAAGAGAAAGAGTCGATGTGTTACAGCTCAGTATTTTTCACTTTTTATGTTGGAAAACCATGTTAAACAAAATATTAATCATAGCTGAGTATTTTTGAATATTTTAAATGTTTCTGGAGTGTATTTTACAAGTATTTAGAATGTGTTTGTTTATGTTGAATTAATCAGTAATTACAGATCACCTTTCAGTGGAGGCCACCTGTTTCCACTGGTATCAGATGTACTTTGTGTTTAATATGTCTGCTTTAAAAGGGGTTGTTTTTTCAACTAAGCTAACCACAAAAACAAGATAAATATATTTCTTTGATTGATGAATTGAAAAAGGAATTCTGTATCCCCAATAATATACAGTTTAAAGTCCATGAACTACAGCTAACCCTTAGTTCAGGCCACCTGTAGTAAAGAAACCCTTGGGTTAACATCTCATCTCACTTTCAAACTGCAACAATCTCCATCTCTTCTGTTATGTGCCAAAGACTCATCCTTCATGTCAAAAGGTACTGTAAAACCCACGTGAATTCAGTAGAAAGTTTTCAATAACGCAGATGGATACAGGTGGGTGGATTTTCCCCAGTCAAAGTGTCGACATCAAACAGAGGCAGCACCTGTGCTAGCCGCTCACCTCGGGCTACAAAACACTCTCTTTTTCAAGGAACGAGGGAGAGACCCCTTACAGGTGCACAGCTTACATCCTCCCATCCACCAAATCACAAGGTGTGTATCAAAGCTTTGTACTGGAGCCGGATAGACACCAACAACCTCACTCAGTCGTCTTTTCTCCCACAAGAACAAGATTGCTTGCTCACATATAATCTGCTCTCTGCTTTCAGGGAGGTGTGTGCCTCCTCCAAGTGTTCAGCTGGATAAAGATCAATAAGCATGAGAAGTCTCTTGGTTTTTGCTGCATTCAGAAAAATGTAATACTGCACATAATGCATCATATTACCACTTTGACTGTCATCCCAACTGTTGTTTTCATTACCAGAATCCTTAAAGGGGAAGTCCACCGATCTTACCTTTGTAAAGACATTTCAAAGGACATTTGTTACATGAAATGAAATATGTTATAAAAGGCTCAAAAATATCTTCCTTTTTTTTGCCAATGCCTTATGGCAGATGTTGCTGTATTAAACTAAGAAGGAATGCCGTGGGCCTGGACAGGTTTTGTGCTTGTTTTAAGAAAAGTGGAAATGACCAGCAGACTCTGAAAGGAAAAAAGTGGCACGAGAACAATGATGTTGTTGGTGGTCTGGCTTCCATCCAAATCAAAAATGCAGTTTTCAAGGAAACTTGACGGGTCAGTGCCATTTCTATCACCATGTAATGAGGATATCCTTCATAGATATGGACCCATTTCCAACACGTAAAAGGAAGAAGATACCTTAGCTAGCTTTCAAGAAAAGTACAACAACACACTTAGTGTGAAATAACAAATGTAGCTTAAAGGTATAATCCGTAAGATTTTCAATTAACTTTATTTTTGAAACTTTTTCTCTATATGTTAGATTTTGTTGTTAGTTTTGTTGACGCTGCTACGCCTACCTTGGATTTAAATTGCCTTCCAATGCAAGAGGGATTTACAGGACACAAAACATAATGTAGTCTAGGATAAGGATAACCACCTGACTTTTTATGTCTTTGTGTCAGAGCTGTTATCACTCATTAAAAGTGTCCAACCAGTAAAACAGGGCATGGCTTTTATTATGAAAAGCAACAGGAAACACTTCTGTATGTGTTTGTCACTGAGACTAGGGGTATTAAATCATCATAGTGATAAGCTGTTACCAAATTAAGTAGAACTGAAATTATTCATTAAATATATTTATCAATAAACTACTAATTGCTTATTAGGACTATCTAAACTGAGAGAACCTGTAGGAAAAGGGGTTAACACACTGAGAGATTTTCACATTCTAGGTAGAAGAGACATATTCTTGTGGCTAGTGGGACCAATTAGTGACTTGATAGTTCCTTGTTCAATTTGCTCAGTGTCTGTATTCGCTGAACAAAAGGTGTCTGGTACATCAGCAGTGCTCATTAACAATACACTAAAACCCTCAAACTCTGATGCATGGTGGGAAACTCAAGATGTTTTGGTGCAAATAAATGCGTCATGAAAGTGTGTGTACAATCTTTCATTCAAATCGTTTGACATGATTTAGAATATCAGCTACTTTCCTACAGTATGTTTTTTTTTTTTTTTTTTTTTTGTCTATATGTTGTTTGGTCTTGTTGTGTTTTTTTCTTACTGATTACTATAAAGGCCGCTATGTTAGCAGCATCTGAGTCCAGGACAAATTTCCCTTCAGTGACAATAAGTATAAGTATTGAACAGTATTGTATCATATGATATCATATCATATATTGTATCATATAGTATTCTATCATATATTTTCATACTGTACTGCACCATATTGTATCGTATCATGCATTACACAATTCAGTGTGTGTCAGAGTGTGTGTGGTAAAGCAGAAGTCCACTTGCCAAGGAACCCAACAGTCCCACCGTCTTGTCTGTCCTGCATATGTTGTCTGACATTACACTACTACCTACCAGCAGTAGTCAGCCCACTTGCTGAGTTTGTGGTATTTCTGACCGTAGACTTCAAAACTCCAAACAGGTGGATAATTAGTCTGGATTAAGAACCGTTAAAATAAAGGAGAGTGTGCATGCCACATTGATTACTGTTTGTTGAAAGCAAAACAACGTAAAGAGACAGCATTTAAATCCTATAATCTTCTTCCTTATTCTGTGGCCTCAAAAGCTCAGACATACAGTATTTTGCAATACTTGAGGATCATTTGATTTGTCTCACCTGGTGAATGATGTAACCACATTTTAAGGTTGGCTGAAGAATCATAAATCAAGTGCTTCATGCACTCAAGTAATCAAATCAAGAGAAAGTTCAGATATATTTTTCTTTGAGTGTTATTCATTTTGTGATGGAGTGGGCATGCACGGCAGTCTGCAGCCATCTAAGAGGTCTCGCTTAGATGGCTGCAATGTTAACCAGTGTTGTTCTTCTGTTTTTCCTTATTCAAACAGTACAAATGTAGCAACCATTGTAGACCTCCATGATGGCACCCATACTGCATGTGTTGATGTTATTACCCAGCTGTCGATGAAGACGTCTCTTGTCTGTCTGTGGACAGTCTGTCTGCTTGTTCTCATATACTGTACACTGCTGAACAAACCGAGCTGGAGCAATATGTCCTTAAATAGGCTCAAGAACTTGTTCAAGTGGGCTGTGCGGCAGGCTGTCATGTCGGAGGAGGACGCCCCTGTGTTAATTACTGGTCTCTCATCAGGGGGTGACAACGACCTCGGCTATATTAAACCTCACAGGAGTGGGATTCTTGAGACACTCTGACCCCACTGTGGCATTCACACCGCTGTCATAGTTCACATGCTTTTCCTACAATCCTGTGGAATGTGTGTGTACAACACCTTCTAATCAACATCTTAGCATTTTGGAAAGATGCATACAGAAATATTTGATATAATATACACAGGCTGATATGTTTCTACCATTTGCAGATGAATTTAAATCGTCATGTGCGCCTACAAGCAGAAAGAATGTGCTCTGTTTTAAATGCTTCATGACAACACAGGATATTTCTTTGAAAGAGGGTCTTATGTAACAGCGTATGCATTCTCCAGGGATTTGGTTTGAATTTGAACATGTGAACTTCAGTTGCCCCAACACGCCCTGCCTGTACATCTCTGGAAAGCTATGAAGGCTCTGGAGCGAGCTGTCAGAGGACGAATGAGGTAATACTGTTACACCCCTATAAAAAACAGAGGGAAAACAGAGTACTACGCTGCCTTGAATGAATAGCAAACACATGGCAGCTCAAAGTTAAAATCCACTGCTGTAACAAATTGAGCACACTGGGCTCTCTTATTTTTATGCCCTCTCAAATTTCTGTAATTAAATATAGCATGAAGTGTTTGATAAGTATTGTCTTGGAGGTGAGCGGGGTCAAGTTGATTCATTATAGTTGATACGTGTTCATTTTAAAGCCAAGTAAGGGACAAAAATGACTAGATTCCTACTTTAATTAATTCAATTTCTTTATTAATCATTATAGAGCAAAGGTAAGAGTGTCTAGCTATGCTAGCTGCTCACTGAGACTTAAGCACAGTGCTGCTTTGAACTAAATGCTAACTTGGGCATGCAGACATGCTCAAAATAACAATGCTAACGCTCTGATATGAAGCAGGTATGTTTCAACATGTGTTTAAAGGTAGAATCCGTAGGATTTGTCCAAACTGTTCGTAAATGAAAGATATTTGATTATTAAGTTTCATTCCCAGGATGTCAAATACTGTTGTTTTGGGTTGGTAAAGCATCCTGGCTCAAGAACTTGTTCAAGTGGGCTGTGCGGCAGGCTGTCATGTCAGAACGAGCATCCACCCAGTAAATGTTGAGATATTTCAATCTTGACCAAAATGGTCGACCCATTGACCAGCACATCAATATTCCCAGTCCTTGGGCTGTGCTGCTTGAAAAAACAGAAACAGTCTGAAACAAAAAGTCTGCACATGATTATTTTTATTTCTGTCATTTGGCTTTGGTTTTGCTCTTGCTCAACCTGAGACAGATCTTTGATTGATGAGACGTGGAAATGCGCCTTGTTTGTTTGTATTTGCTATGTGCTCAGTAAAGATTTTTTTAAGTGCACCTGTCCCAAGGCTAGATGTGACTGTAAATCAAGTCTCTGATCTATTATGTAATTAAAGCAGGCTGCTCAATTATCACTGACCTCAAATGAGTTTGTGGGTTCAATGATGAAAATTAAATTTAATTCTATTATATTTTCAGGTATGCTACGCAGTTACAATAATAACATTCCTGTTATTCTCTGTCACAATCTCTGTGTTGCATTCACTGTCAGTAACTTGTTATGCAATTGGCTTGCAGATGACATCATCATTGGCTCTATTGTATGTAGTTTTAGAAGAAAATCATACTTGATCCCAAACAGGTCTCAGCTAGCTGAGGCCATAACAACTTGCACATGGCGAACTCTCGCTGTGATGTATTTTCCCTTTAAGAGAATGTCTGTTTCACATTAATCATTGTGCAACGTGTTTCTCATCCTGAGAAACAAATGCACTCATGAAGTCGAAACTCACCACATTATTCTATTCTTACATCAGTCTGGAAATACTGTACTTACAGGATGGACAGCAGCTTCTAATATAATAACTGTACTCTGAATAAAAGGAAACGGGATTTATTGGCAAAACAAGTCTGACAAGAGTCTGCTTTAGCATCTTATTGTGTTTGTGGCTGTTTGTGTTTGTGTGTGTGAGAGAGAAAGAGAGAGAGGGAGAGAGAGCACAGTAAACAGTGGACCGTCCAAAGTGATGAAGCAGATGGTAATCACAGTCTAGACAGGCAGGGCAGAGAGGAGGTAGGCGACGAGGAGATGGGCCTTGCTGTTAAATCAACCACCCACAGGAACAACATTTTTAAGCCGTTTTCAAAGACGCCACTGCACAGACAGATTTCTGCAATGCGAAAAGCAGGCAGTCAAATTATCATGGTAGTGCATCATGATGAACCAACAGTACCAGACTGGAATATTAATATGCTGGCGTGGAAAAAAAGGAGTGTGTTAATGTAAGTCAAAGCGTTTGCTGCGTATTACCTAACATATTATGTGAGCAGCACTTTTTCTGCTGACAGATGAAAGAAAGACAGGCATATGACTATGACAAAAGACATGAGCAAGCCTCAAATGGCTGAAACTATGACTTATAACCCTTTCCAAACACCCCCACATTGTCTGCTGTGTGCGCCGGTGCTGTTCTCCACCTGTGGGAAAACAAGTGGAATTTCCCTCTGACATTGCATGCGGCGTTCTTACACATAACAATCAATAAAAAACTCATTTCACTTTGCTGACACAGTTTTAACCTAAGTTTGAGACCACTAACCCACACACATTTAAATTCACAGGGCATTTGTATTGATGGGCCTCTGAATACTGAAGGGCACAGCAGCATCTTTATGTAAAAGAGCATATTCTGTCAATAACACTGGATAATCACAGGCTGCAGGGGGCTGCACGCTGTGCAGACTGATAGCATATTGTAACACAACTGGAAGGCAGTCATGACACACAAACACCAACAACACATCTGTGTTCTTAAATTTATACACAAACACTCAGTGGTTTTCTATAAGCAACACATTAACTGGATCAATCGAGCATCATTTCATGTTGTAAAAAGAAAGAGCCTGCCTTGATCTTCTTTGATGATCTGTAAGAGGAAGACTGATGTAGTTATTCCCACATTAACAACAATTAATTAATTAAGGAATCTTAATCATATGACACATTAAGCATTTGGACACTGAAAAGACATTTAACATGAAGTCACACAAGTTCAGTGGAGTACTTGTGCCCTCTAGTGTCAGAATTGTGCATTTCTCTTAAAATATGAATATTTGCAGGACAGTTTTAAATTTTTTTCTCAGAATCCATTGTCTCTGAATCTATTAAATCAAAACATCATCACAGTTTTTAATGGAATAAATCAATTTATTTTGATTTGACTGAAGAGGACGAGGCATTTGGGAATATTAAGAGCCTAGTTTCTTGATAAGTTTCTTATCTGTTTCATTCCAATTAGTCTTTAAATTTATCAAAAATCAAACACGCAAAAACTAGTCCCATGATAATTCTGTGGAGGTCTGGTGTTCGGTGCGCAATCATACTGAATAGTCAAAATTGAGGCAACAGCTTTTATCTGAAATGGTGAGAAGTGTGCTTAGGTTTGGGTGTGTGTGTGCTTATTGGTCACATTGTGGGGATAAAAATGTGTTGATACATTCACATTATGAAGATTCACATCCTATTCTGGGGACAAACAGCTGGTTACCACAAATTAACCATTACAATTTAGGCTTAAAGCTTGTTTTTTAAAGTCCCTCTTAATTATGTTGTGTTTTGCCAGTTGTTCCTTCACTTTGACCTTCATAATGACGTATGTGCTGAGTTTGACACTAGATGACTTAAAATTCATATGCTGAAGGAGGGAGAGTTTATCCATGTCTACCTTAAAGCTGAATTCCAGGTGTATACATATGAGAAGGATTTTGTGACATCACAACCTGTTTAGAAGCCAATCATGCCAAACATTTCAATGATTAATCAAGGAGTCGATCAAAAGAAAATTAGTTGCCAACTAGTTTGATAATTAATTAATTTCTTCAGTCATTTTTTTTCAAGTAAAAATGTCAAACATTTCCTGGTTCCAACTTTTTAAATGTTAGTATTTGCTGATTTCTTTGTCATTTATAATATTAAATCTTTGAGATTTGGATTGTTGGTTGGAAAAAGGAAGCAATTTGAAGATGTCACTTTTGGCTCTGGGATATTGTCAGGTGCATTTTCACATTTTTTTTTTTTTTTTTTTTTTTTTTTAGAAAACAGAAAATTGACAATGACATGTGAGAAAATATGTATATATAATATAGTATATAACACTTGAAGAAAATATGACATGTTATTTAAATGAAGGAGCTGTGGAGGAATGTCCACAATATTATCCAGGGAGATCAGCTATCCAAAGCAAAGCATTTCTACACTTGTTAAAACAGAGGGGATCTTAATGATGGAGTTAAGCCATCATGCCAAATTCAGTCCTGCTGTCAGGGTGCAGACACAGTGCCACCTGGTGGATGTTGTTAATATCACAAAATATGTGTTTTACAGTAAAAAAAAAAAAATACTCATAGGTTTTTGTTTCTTAATATTGAAATAAACACGATACAGTAATAAAATTGTCGTATGTGTTTGTCAGAATCTAAGCTTTATCAAATGAGCAAATGAATACCTTGTGGCTTAGGTATAATAGTCGGCATGAAAGGCAAAGGCAAAGCTTGTTTTTTAAAAAAAAGCACAAGTATTAACTGCTACAGACTGCATAGAGAGGATGTTAAATGTGCGGTGGTGAATTGCACTAAGTGATCCACATTCCGCCTTTACTTGTGGCGTTGAGGAGGAGCTCAGTTGTTTATTCATTCACGTCAGCCCCTCTCGCCTTCCCTTCCCTCCTTCCTGCTACACACAACGGGGACCCACCGTTGTAACTGTTTTTCCCACATCTAAATTAACCACAATCACGTCGCCACCATAAACCGATTTTGGAATCAGGTGAGTGAACATTTTCCTGTTTTCCTCGCTTTGACGATCACAGAGGAGATATGTGTGCAGCGTTGACTTGTCCGGCCCGGCGAGGCGGAGGAGTGTTTCAGCCGTAACTTATTAAATTCCTCCTGACCAGGATAGAAAACGTATGCGCGGTATGTATGGCGATTTTACTGCCCGGACGCTCTGCGTGCGCGTCTTTCGGTGCGGTTTTTGCGCCACACAGAAAACAAATGGTCGATGTAGGTCAGCAACTACAGTCAAAATGTCGTCTTTTCTTTTTTTACTTCCACATTCTCTCATGCCACAAACAGATGGCGTCGAGAGGGGGGGATGGAGAGAATGGGGGAAAGAGACGCATAAAGGAATAGGGGCTACACCAGGCCACATTAAGCCCGGGTCTGCCCCATCACTAATCTATACCCACCTCCTTATGCCAAGACACCAGAGGCCGAGATGTCTCTCGGTAGGCCTGTCTTCAACAAAGTTTTTTGCTGTTAAGTTGTCGGGCCTTTTCTTTTAAAGATACAGCGCAAGTTTTGAGGGGAAATAATGCTTTATTATAAAGTGTCCACAGTCCCAATGTGGAGATACCGCTCCCCCCGCTCAGCTTTGTGCACGCAGCGAGCAGCCAAGTCCACATTTCGGTCCCAGCAGCCCCTGTGCGGAGGGGATATTTTGACACCGCAAAGCACCGGGAAGATGCACTGCAGCAGATAACCTGTAGCCCGGCTGGTCTGCTGCTGCTGCTGCTCCTGAGGGGGAGACAGACCACCATCACTTCTCACAGCCGCTGTCAGAGATCATTGATAGGCCACAGGTATCCTCTACTGCCGCACTAATGAGGGCAGAGCATGTCACACTGGCTGTCAGGGGATGTGAAGGTCCTGTATGGATGTCTGGCTTTGCATATAGACTCTAATTTTGGACCTCTTCAGTGCTTTTACATGTCACTATCGATATAAAGTCGTGATTCGATTGATTCGATTAAAAAAAAATAAAAATCAGCACTGACAGCTTGTTCAGTCTATAAGGAATAGTTCAATTACAATAGTCAGCTGTAATGTAACTAAATAAGCATGTAATTACTGAAAGGTACTGTGTTCCCTCTCACAGAAGAGAAGTAAAAAGTTCAGGTTCGTATTCACGCAGTATTACTACTTCTTCATTCTTCACAGCAGAGTTGTGGGAGAATTACTGAGCCTGCCTTTTGATTTCAGTTATTGAAATTCTAAGCTCATTTTGATCAACTTTTGATTTAATATTGAAATCGTGAAACCCCTATATGGTGAGGGCTAGTGTTCAAACATTTTCCAAATCAGCACGATAAGACACCTTGGCTTCGATACTGGTTCCTGAACGATACTTTGTTCAATGCCAAATCCATTTTAACATAAAGAAAATTACATTGCACATTACCTCTATGACATGTAATCTTAGAAAGCCAATCACCATCATTATTAGATCTTGGTACAAGCATGCTGCATGCATAGCTCAATTGTGCTGATGAGATTTGCTCCTATAAATAAATAAAAAATAAAAAGTCCATGTTCATGTAATGTTACTAAAGCGTCCCCCTGCATTCTTCACAGCAAAGTTGTGGTAGAACCGCTGATCCCGCCTTTTGATTTTGATTATTGACAATCGAAATTGAAAGCAAGCAGATTCCAACTGATTTTCAATTTAATATTGAGATTGTGCCTCCCCTATATGGCACAATGTGAGTTCTGACACTGCTGACCTCTTGCATACCTGCCATGCAGTGTCTAATCTTGTAATGTGGATGGTGCTCTGACCGCATGCAGCAAGGCAGGCAGCTGCATACTGTGCATACCAGTTGGCAGCCCGGGGCCTATAGATGTGTGCTCTGATGCAGTTCGGAGTCAGTGCACTTCAGTGGCTGCTGGCAGTAATTAAAAAGACATCCTCCCCTTGTGGTCTATGGGTCATCTGATTGATGGTCATTTAGATGGAAATGTTCTAATGACTCAGCATCATTCGTCAAGGTAGAAGCACTGCCATGCAGATCTTATTGTTTGCATTTTTGAAAGTGACCCATTTCTGCTGTCAATTTGAGCAGACGTGTGTCCTGAGATGACACTTTGACTTAACTGACTTAATCATCTCAGTACCCAAAGGAGAGTGCAGGGCATCAACCACATCTTTCCAAGTATACCATCTCTAATCTTATAGCAGCTTTTTGCCAAGAGATTGTATTTCACTGTAGCTCTTAGATTCACCTTTTGCCTTTCTGACTGTTGGTCAAATGACTGTGGGGTCCACCTCTGTCTGCTGGAGGTACTGTTTTTTGCCCCTGAATTGTCCAGCAGCTCTGGTGGATGACCAGTCATGGTAGATGGGAGCGCTCTGCCTCCCTGGATGCAGTTTTGAGCCTCTCTGACTTGCACTGTTTGATGATAACATCTCCAGTCTGTTTTTGCTTGAAGGCATCTCGCCAAATATTCATTTGCTTTGCAAACTTGCTGTCTCTCCGCTGGCTGCTATATTTGTTGTCTTCTGTGTTAACCTTGTGTTAATGGTCTGTCTAATCTGCTCTGCCTTGTGATTTTCTTGTTTGGTGCTCGGTGATAAATTACACAGGCATTGTGCTTTGTTATTTGGACCAGACTGCTTTGTCTGTAGTGTCGAAAGATTGCGTGATGGTGATAGAATAGTATTCGACATGATGTATGATGATCCTATAACTTGATTTAATAATACAGTACCGAAAAATTGTCAAGATCAACAAAAAGCATTGGCAAGTTCTCAACAGTACAGGCTCGTACTTTGTCTGCAGAATTTATGCCTCCAACTTTAACAGTGCAGTTTTTTATTTCTTGGCCAGCTTGACTTGTACAGTGATGAATGAATTTCCCCAAGTTAGGATCAATAATGTGTTATTACAGTGCTGCTGCTACTACACAATCTGTATGCTACTCAGGGGATCATAAGCCATCCGTTCATGGATCATCAGAGGCAGGGTGACAGTGTTGCATGAGGTTCAAACCAACAGAACATCAGGACCTCCACAATATTCCTAAAAAACTGAACCAGTCATCTTATCAGACGCTGAAAATTAGACACATCTCTTGTAGATGATGATAAATAAAAATTATGTGTTCTCTTTTATCCCTCCCTCCTTTCTTTATCAGGATGTGGGAATATAGCTGTGGTAAAAGGTTTAGAATAGCTGATGATGGTGTCAGCACATTGCAGCGCTTGGCTGTGCTGCAGGCAGGGTTTTAAAAAAAGAGGCTGATGTTTCTCGAAGCACAAAGGCCTAATGTGTAGGGCCTGGTGGTTACAGCCATGCTGAACGACCTCCAGAGTGTAATGCCTGTGTGTTTGTCTGCTCTGTATGAGTTTAATGTGTAGGCCTATTTAAATGCCACAATGCTCAGGCCTACTGAAAAAAAAAGGCCTGCAACATTGAATTGCTCACAAATGACATGAAAATTAATCTTTGTGTTGTTAAGTGGGCTCACGGCCAACTCTATACAGCTTCATTAATGATAATAAACTATTATCTATTTTCCCACTGCTTAACCGTTTACTGTTTGGTTGAAGCGTTTGCATGTTTGAGCTAATAACAGAACTGTCAGCATATTGTCTGACTGTTTGACCATGACAGTAAACATGACCGTGATTCAAAGCAAAAACTGTCTTGTTAACTCTTATTATTTATAGGAACATCAGTTTGATTGCTACTGTGAAATAAGTAAAAAAAATAAAGTAAATAAGTATGGCTTTTCGAGGCAATGGGAAAAATATGATTTAGATTTAACCTAACTTTTTGACGATTTAGCAAGGCTGATGGTTAATTGTCCTGCTAATATCTGTTTCTAATGTCAGGAATAATTTTGTTTTGACATGCTAGTGGTATAGCTTGATAGGTTCAGTGTCTTTCTGTTGGTCTACCATTTTGGTCCAGACTGAAGTTGGCACTTTTGGCCAGGCCAAGTCAAACCATGCATTTCCATTACCAGTTGTAACATGCTGAGCTGTGCCAAGTTGTGCCTGAGATAGACCATCTCCAGAGCAGAGCATCCGACCCGCCTCTAAGCAAGTTTGGGTGATGTCTTGTCCACCACAGCCAGTCTGTGGCGACTTTCCTTTTCCCCTCAAACAAGTGTGTGTTGTGAGAGTGCAGGAGAGCTGAGATAAAGCCATTTTTTAAAGTCTTAGTTCTTTCGGTGCTTCTAATTGAATCTCTGTGGTTTTAAGTCTAGTTTCTCTCCAGTGTTGCCATTTGTACTTTTAGATATCTGCTTTATTTTATACTGTTTAATGTTCGCTTTCAGCTGAAAAGGACTCGTGTTAACTTATTACTGATGAAAACCCAACATTTTATGATTTTTCTGCTTCAGAATAAAAGCTCTTAAATAACAAAATAGCAGGGGACCTTTATTGTGAAGAGTTTATAGGAAATAATAAAAAAAAAATCATGGTTGTACAGCAGCTTGACTCAAGACAAGTGCATCATTAGTTAAAAGACACCTTCAATTGAGAAGCCCTGTTGTACTGGGCTGACATGCTGAGTAAAACTGAGTCATGCCAAGCCAGCATGTGTGTATGGAAAAGGGACTTTGGATACATTGCCATGAAATTTTACAGTCATGGTCCTAAGACAATGAATCCTAATTGTTATCCTCTGATTTTCACTGTAGCTCTACCATAATGTTGACATTTTTGGTTTTAGTTAGAGACCATGGTATTTGGAATGGATTGCCATGCAGTGTGGTCCAGATATTCATGGTGCCCAGAGGCTGGATCTGAATGACTTTGGTGCCACAAGCAGGACAACGTTTTCACATATTGTGTGAAGCATCACAACCCCTACTTGATGGATTGGCACAAAAATTTGTAGACACTCATGGTCTACAAATTTCATGAGAGGTCATGAGAGGAAGAATCTTTCTGACCAACCAACTTTTCCTCAAACGATTGACATTTGTGGTTTGAGTGAAATGTCTCAACAAGCACTGGATGGGTTGTGAAGAATTTTGGTCCAGACATTCATGTCCCTCTCAGGATGATTTGTAATAACTTTGGTGATTCCTGAACTTTTCATATTGCACCATCAGCAGATCCAATTTTAATTTTGTCCAAAACTTTTATGGCCAAACACCTGCAAAACTAATGTAATGTAATTGTTTTTGTGCAAACTACCACATGTTTGCAAGCTAATCAAAGATGTTAAACATGGTTACATTTCACTTGCTTAACGTCACTGAGTCACTGTCATCGTGTTAGAGTTTAGTACAGCTCCAGGGAGTTGCTAGCATGGCTGTGGACTCCTCTTATTTCTATGCTTAAAATGAAGTTGTGTTCATTTTCTGTAAGAATCCAAACAACTGCCAAAATAGCTGTGTCTGTTTGCTGCTGATAAAAAAGCGAAGAATTGAAAAATACCACCATAAGTTGAGAGTTTTACTGCATACAATTTTCTTTTATATAAATCCTCTGAAGTCTGCTTTATTGGAGTGTATGCAGAAGGAGTTTTTAATAGTCAACTGCAGTATGTAATGCTTATTAGGTGCCAGTCATGTCAGTTTTGGTCTTGCTGGTCTGGCTGAATGCAGTCCCTGCCAGCTTTTGCTGTGTGAAGTTGTTACTAGTTGTCTGGTGAGTCAGTTAATCAGTGAGTCCTCTTGAATTCTGCCAAATACTCTTTGTGAAAAGATTAACTGATCAACTCGTTGTGCTGCTTTTTAGCAGACTGTTATATCGTACAATCTCTTAAATCATTATATAGCCGAAATTATTTGTAGTTCAAAATTTGAATATTCCCGTCTGTTGTGTGAAAATGACTGTTTCCTCCTCATCATTTTCTCCTCATATCCTGATTATTATCCTTTCTATTGAGTCATAATCAGACCACAATAATTTGGGCTGACAATAATGGTATTGTGTTAAGTCTGATAGGTAACCACACTCAGTGTTAGCCTTCAGCCTTAAGGTCTTTGCAAGCCTCTGTTCACTCAGCTAACTACCACTTTCCAGCATAGTGCAGAGCAGTGGCCTAGTTCATGCCCTCTCAAATGTAATTTTAGCTGTGGTGTGTGTGTGTTTTTGTGCATACACTGTGTGTATGTATGTGGAGGCCTCACTGTTTTGTCTCCTTCTCTTATCGTCTCTGTTTCCCGTTCTCTCATTCCCTCTCTGTCCTCTCACACTGTTCCTGTGTCTCTCCCTGTCAGTCGTGACACTGTGCAGCACTCGGGCCAGTGATGCTGGGGTGTGGTTACCTCAGTAGTTTTTCAGGTAGTGATGTATGTTTCGCTGTGCTACACCTCTGTGGATGGACGGTGTTGTGCTCGAGGGAGTCAGAGACCGTACAGCCATTTTACAGTGTCGGCTTTGACTGACACGTTATGTTGCTCACCCATTCCTGCTGATAATGAGTTTACACTGAGACGGTGAAAAGTAGTTGTGTTGGAGAAGTGGATCAAGAAATTGTTAGTTTAATGTCTTTTACTCTTTATAACACATGTGAGGCCATGTAATTTCAAGCAATATTCCACCCCAGAATGATAATCCACTCAATATGTACTCACCCTATGCCGATGTGAGGATGGGTGAAGGTCTTCAGTTCACAAAACAATCCTGGAGTTTCAGCAGAAAACAGGGTTGCAGCCAAATCCAGTACAATGGCAGTGAATGGAGACCACGGATAAAATGTAAAAAAAAAAGAGCACAAAACAAACACAAAATGTCTCCATCCTGCTCGTGTGGTGTAATCCAAGTGTCCGTGAGCCGCGACATTAAAATTCAACCAAAAAGATGCCATTTACACCATGTTTTTAGCCGAAATGTCAACTGTAGCGTGTAGCAGGTAGCATGTAAACATGGCGTTGATGTATCGCGAGACTTCGTATATCTCACGATATTTTCACACGTGCATCCATTAAGAGATATACGATATATAGTGGTTAAATTTTAATGTCGCGGCTCACGGACACTTGGATTACGCCACACGAGCAGGGTGGAGGCATTTTGTGTTTGTTTTGTGTTCTTTTTTTTAACATTTTATCCGTGGTCGCCATTCACTGCCATTGTACTGGATTTGGCTGCACCCCTGTTTTCTGCTGAAACTCCAGGAATCGTTTTGTGAATTGAAGATCTTCACCCATCCTCACATCGGCATAGGGGTGAGTACATATTGAGTGGATTATCATTCTGGGGTGGAATATCGCTTTAAGTTTTGTGGAGTATAAGGAATATTCAGGTGAAAACTTAAGAATTGAGAATCAAGACCAGATTTATTTATTTATGAATTTCTTTCTTTGACTTAGATGTTCAATTCAACAATTATCTGTTTTTTACTAAACTTACACAAAACTGTTGTTAGTATAGCAGCCTTTAAAAAAATCAAGGTTGACTCGTAATATTAACCCCAGTAATGTTCTCATAACTTCTTTCAATGTATACTGTCCATGAACAGTACTGCCAGGTTCACTCAGTCACACTGTCTGTCTGCAAGATGTTGAGAATCAGCTGGACATTTGATGAAGGACTTCACAGTGCGAGAATGCAATGCATAATCCCAAAAGGTGCCACAAAGTGTGGAATTACTAGGGCCACATGATATGGTAAAAAAAAAAAAAATCATGTTCTGATTATTTTGACAGATAAGAGTGACATGATTCATAATTAATGGGACTGATAATTTTTGCATCACAATTTTGATATTTACTGAAAAAAACCCTCTTAAAATCATGAGGATGTGACATTTGTACAAAACAAACATGTTTTCTTACATCTGGAGAACAAGATTCGGAGGCCAGGGCATTTCTCAATACAGGTTTCTATGCTGTTTTGTCACACATTTTCCCTTTATCAAATCAAATATGCAGAATCTGTGAGTTGGATATTGCACTCGGCCATTTTGCGGGTTTGATAATATTTAGATTAATTTTGCAGCCCTAATTCAAACCGACTTTACACTATGAGTGGTCAGCTTTTCTTCCTGCCTTCCAACTATGGTCACACACTTTTTAGGAACCACTTCTTTTTTCGTAAAACTCGCCCTTTGGATTGAATTGAATTGAATTGCTTCATTTGGCCAATGAGCTCTGAAATCGACTTAAAAAAGCGTAATGAATGTTATGTTGTGATCAGCTTTGCTTAAGTGCGTCCAGTGATATGTTTTGTGTGGATTGTTAATTTCAGTGCACAGCACAAACTGGATTAGCATCATCTCAAAAGACTTGGCAAATGAACTGTAATGCTCTAAATACTGTGCATTCAGTATTGAAAGTGTAAGCTGTGTCATTTCGGATTGAATGGTTAAAATCTTTAAACTAATTTACTGAATTCCTCAGTGTAATAGTATCTGTATCTTATTTTTTTTCCATATTTATACATATTTATGTCCTCTCTGTTACCTTTTCTACTACACAGAGCCGACAGGTGCTCGTCTGCTGTGTGTTTTGAGGGCTTGTGACAGCTGTCTGTTCTGTTGCCAGGTATCTCTGGCAGTACCTGAGAGCCTTGAAAAGATAATCATCTTCAAGACGTGTCGTGAGCACGTGATGACACCATTCAATTTCCATATCGAGGAGCCCACTCTGAGGTCAAGAAGACTCAACAGTGAGCAGAGAAACATAAGGTTTAAATCTCAGTTTCAGCAAATAAATATGTGCCCTGCTGAAGTTCCCCTGAG
Organism: Lutjanus argentimaculatus; assembly: GCA_034769285.1. NCBI lineage: Eukaryota > Metazoa > Chordata > Actinopteri > Lutjaniformes > Lutjanidae > Lutjanus > Lutjanus argentimaculatus. Next base: position 18,546,743 of record JAWZSL010000002.1, read on the forward strand.
CAAGTCACTAAATCTCAGTCTCGTCTCTGGGGGCGCCGTTGTGTAGCTGATGTCCAACTGCTGAAGAACAAGTGAATTTCCCTTCAGGGATCAATACAGTACCAGAACATTAATCCTGTTGTTCATAAAGGACATTATTTCCCTCACCATCCACGTGTGCATTATGTGTAAGAGCGAAATAGGTTCAGGGGAAAGAACAGAGAGCTACGGAGGAGTGGTATGGATGATACTGGAAGAGAACAGATAAGACGGAAGTGATGGAAAAAAGGGGGGTAAAGAGAGAGGGAGGGGGAAAAGGGGAGCGGGTGTATCCATGGAAACGTGAGGATAGAGTGATGAGAGAGAGGAGGAGCAGGAGAAAGGAGTGATGTAGTTTGAAACTGTTACAAAGCGCTGGAACGAAAGGGTAGGCCCACAGCAGCATTTAACAGAGCAGCAGAGACGACGTTTATTGAGACTTAAAATTTTCCTCATAATTTCACTCACATTCTGTTTGATAGCGTCATGTCGTGTTATTTTATTATGCTGTTGTAAGTGAATTTGTAACACAAGGGTGAAACATGGCAGGAATAAAATGAAATCTGGGACTGTCGTTTTAATGCTGTTTAGATTGATGGCCTCGTAAACATTAAGCAAAACCAGACTCGTCTCACTGCATCCTTTCATGTCTACATGAGAAAAAGAGGAAAAACTGAACAGTGGTTGGACAGTGTATGTGAATGTGTGTCTCATAAGTCATGTCGATGTTTTTCACTCACATTTAAAGAGAGCAAAGATCAGATGTTACCAGCAGGAACAGCTAACACACACACCACGTGTTTGGGAATTTGCGACTTGATTCCCGAAGGACAGCTCTTTATAAATATATTATACTGTATACTTGCCTCAAGCGCTCCAAATAGGGGACTTTACATCTGCCTGCTGTAAGCTTTGATGGTGCATGGATAGAATAGATGGCAGTTTAATGTGGGTTTCAGATCAAAACTTAAATTTAAGGCATTTAAAGCTTTAATTGTTTTTCCTTTGCTGTCTCCCTATAACAAAAAGGGAAATATATGAAAAAGTGGTACATGTAAGTGGGATTTTCCAACTCTCTGCATTGTTTCCTGATACTTAAGATGTCAAACTTTTATTAAATCCAGGGCAGTTGCTGCAACCTGCGGCTCCCCTCTCCAGTGGCTCCCCGTGGCACTGACAAAAAATTATATGGAAATAAAAAGCAGCTTTAAAAAAAACAACAACATTTTAATACATCATTGTTGTAGGCCTAAAGTGATTTCTACACTCTCTGATTGTAAAAATGCGCATGATTTCATGATTTTGAGACCTAATTTTATATACTTGATTTTTTTCTCGGTCATTCGAATTTGGCTTGGTGGTTGTAACATGTTTTTGTGGTGTGACAAACTCAGAGTATACATTTGTTGTTGCTTTGCAGTATCTTTAATAGTTGCAGCTCCAGTTTTTTGGCCGAAAATGGCTCTTTTGATAGTAAAGGTTAGTGACCCCTGATCGGGGGACTTTCAGTAGAAGAGTGAGATGTTGACCCATGGCCAGTGGTGTTCGACCTCAGTGTTCTCCGCTTTGATTCTGCCTTGTAAAATGCCATTTCTGTGCCAGAGCTGCTGTTCGACTTGTGTGTTTTAGGAGATGGCTTCCTCTCTTCACAGTGCTGATTAGTATGAGCTCCAGCACGCTGTTATTTTTGTTGTTTGTGTGGGTTTGCATTGAATTTATCTGCAGAGCCAAATATTTTATAGTTCTGACTTTCAACAGTTGTTAGTTGCTGTTTTAGGGCTTAGGGATCAAATTATTAACAGATATTTACATTTAATGTCTTTGGATCAGTAGACATTCATTTCAAAGAAGGGTTGGGAGATGGGAGAGGAACATTTGATAGAGATAAAAAGATGAAAATTTAAAGGAAAATACAACATAAAGTGTCACCACAAGCCTCCAGAAGAGCTTCAGTGCTCTTCTCCCCCTCTACTGGTGGGATGAACAGCATTCTTCCAAAAGATATTGGTGTTTTGATGATGATGATGATGATGATCACGACAACAGTGGAGAGTGCTGTCTAACACATCATACCAACATCTGCCATGGGTGTTCAATTGGGGTGAGATGAGACCTGGTGACTGTGAAGGCACTGGCATGTGATTCACATCATTTTCATACTTGTCAAATCATTCATAGAGCCCTTGTGCCTACAGATGCACTCTTTCATTTCCAGTACGATACCTGAACTTGGATATCTCCTGATAGCGATACCGATACTAGCATGAACAAATGGTGTTTTTCATGTGATACTTTTGCAAATGCTTAATTAAATTGGTAGTATTGTATGATGCAAACAGGCCTAAACCATGCCATGCCTACACAACTTATCGTTTTATGTGTGTATGTGAAAAGTGAACTGGTGGCCTCTTGCATGTAACCACAAGGGCAAAAGGACAAGTTCAAATTAAGTTCCCTTAATTTTGACAAAATATGAGATCACAATATAAAGTGCAATGCTGTTGGTTCATTGTTGTTGGTAGATACTGATGGAGAGCAGACACAAAATAGCCTAAAACTGAAATAGTAAAAGTGGGTCTTAAGTTATGTTTAATATGCAAAACATCTGAATGTTGAACCTAATTCTGCTGTTGCAAACTATCAAGCCAAAAAGCTGAGACAAACAAAAAAAACTTAAGTGCACAGAAAATGATTGTAGTTGTATTATAACAAACAACCACTCACATCCGTCTTTGTGTTAAGTGGCATCTGTGCAAATTTGAGAAACGTTGAGTCAGGTGTGAAAGGGTCTGTGCAAAGTATATGGAAGATGTAAAAAGCTGAGCAAATCCGCCCTTACTGTTGAGAAGTTGGTTTTGTTTTATGGTCGCACTCCACCCATGTATCATCTCTGAAGACAGACTGCCTGTCCACAGCTGACAACACACGGACCGCTGCATAGGAATAAGAGGAGAATTTGCAGAGCTTCTGCAAACACTTCCCATTTTTCACACTCGGTGCACACCTCAACCATCGCTGGAGAAACTGCATGTCAATTAAGTTTCTTCTATGGCCCCGGGTCAAGCAGGGTGCAGCAGGGCCTTAACCCCCTTCAACAAAGCCATGTCGTCACAGCCAGCAGATTGGCTCAAGAATGTGACATCACATACATGCGAGGAGAGAGAGAAGGGGCGTTTAAAGAGTTGTAACATCAGCCTGAGCACTTCTGTTCTGTTGTTTGGAAGCTTTAAAAGAAAGAAAAAGAAGAAAATGGAGTCTGTGACCAACTGGTCTAATGATGCTGTAGTTTACACTGTGGGTGGGTTCACACCTAAAGGTTCAGTTCCTGAATTGAACCAATCTGAGGATGATGCATTGTTTCAGTTTAGAACTGGTCCAGTTTGTGTTCACAAAGGCAAAACTCAAACGACTCAGAAATTATAAACACAAGTCATGTGCAGGAAATGTCATTTTATTATTGATCATGCAGTCGGTGGATAAAAAGACAACAACTGTCAAATGTCCCGATTTCTAAATGGATATCGTTCATCATGGAGCACCGTCAGTCTCTGTTCATGTTGGTGTTGATCTGGCGTGCATATCAGCAGACTTTATAGAACCGTGCATCGGAGCGTCTCGTAAGACAGATGGTATTAAATAATTTAATAATGCAAGCATTTCTCACTTCGTCACGAGTCCAGGTTTGTCCCCTTCCAGTCATGCTTCTAGTTCACCAGTCACCAAAACAGGAAGAGAACAGGTCTTTTAACAAAATGACATACGGTGGTGCGCTTCGGTGATTGGTCTGAACGGTGTTCACACCAAAAATGAACCATTCCAGAGTTCACTTGATGACGGTCTGACACTACCACTTTGAGGCAGACCAGAGAGTGTTTGTCTGGTCCGCAACAGATTTTGAGTCCGCCGTTCACACCAATCCAAACAAACCACACGAAGGGGGTAAACGCTCCAGGGTTCAGTCCAACTGGACTGAACTAGGCTGGTGTGAACTCGCCCTGACACCGAGGAAAAATGTGTTGCTCTGATTATGTTAGTGACAGTGGTTGTGGTTGGTTGTGGCTCTTCACGACAAGGTTCGGTGCAACTACACCATCAAACTGGAAAAATGCCAAATGATAATCACTTTCAGGAAGTGGCAGGGAATCAACCATCAAACGAGTGAAACCTGTAGGGGCAGTGCTGTTAGGGAACCAGATCTTTGTTAGACACAAACTTTGTTTTTAGAAATGCTATCTAAACACTGGTTACATGTAGTATTAAGTTTCATCTCTTCTGATGTGTAACTGCTGACTCTTGATATTTCTCCTTTTTACTATTTGCTCTGTGGTCAAGTGCAACTTTTAACAAAAGATGTGAGGTTTGGCCAGTTGGCCTTTGTTGGCGGTAGTTCTTTGAGGTCAGTTCAGTGGGTCAGGACCCTTTCACCTTTCAGCGTAGTCACTTTTGGCGGAGGGTAAGGAGCAGATGTGTTTTGTTGCTGTTTGACTCTCTGGCCCGGTAGATGACCTGACAAAACATATATCACCAGGATTTTAGCCAGAAATATGGCTGTCTTGACACCTTATCATAATGTTTTTGCTGTTCTTTATACTCTAGCATCCAAATGAATAATCCAGACTCTGACTAAAGCCCTGGAAAAGTCAGCTCTTTATTGTATTCACCTGCACTCCCTGTCCTGTGAAGGCTTAAAATGACAAAATGTCATATTTCTACTCTTATGCTATCTGTCTGCCTTCAACGTGTATTAAATTCACCTGAATTTCAAATGCGGATACATTTTGCACCTAATCATGCAGTGTTTCCAAAGTACATATTTTTCTTATCTTAATGTTACGGATAATGATAACTTAAATTTAGTTAATAAAAAGTTAATGCACCGATTCAACCCCTCATATAAATCTGAACATAGAGACATGATACTTTTACTTTCAGTTTGACTTAGACTTTGCAAAGACATCATTATCTCTGATGTCCGTCATGAATAAATGTCCATAAATCTGTTTAAGAAATCATGCAACAAAAACACTCCTTACAACTCCAGAACTTACTTGAGAGCCATCAGTATCAACATAATCCAGGGATAGTTGTCTGTAGGGCTGTGTATAAGCAGGAATCTGGTGATATGATATGTATCATGATACAGGTGTTATGATTCAGTATACTGAGGTACTACTGTAAGAAAGGTGATATATTGCTTTTTTAAAACATAATTTTTGGAAAACTGTCATAGTATAAAGAACACACCACCATATGCATAAAATCTGAGTTAAAAAAGTTAAGGTTTGCAGGTGGGCTTAGTATTTAGTTTTGTATGGAAACGAAACTGATAGCTGCTTTACTAATCACTAAAGTAAATCATTAAAGAAACCCTCAGACATCAATACAACACACAATGAAGAAATCCCCTGGAAAGCTTGCGCTGCATAACATCATTTAAAAGGTAATATGACCTACAGGGGCAGGTAGAGGTACGTATGTGGGTTTCTAAATTGGAGAAAATACTTTCAGGTTATGGATGATAACAATCAATAAATGGTCAATCGGTTGTTAAGAATTTGATTGATCAAGTAGCATTTAATCAGTGTACTATCAAATAAAAACCTGAAATATAACAGATTATTTGTAAGAGTGCGTGCCACGTTATCTGACGTTCAGGTATAAGTGTTTAATCCTGTATGTAGGCCTTTATACGTTTCATAAGTTATGTGATGCTGTCAGAGAATATGCAATATTTCGTACGCATTTGTATGCTTTTTTTTAATAACAAATAATTGATTAATTATTAATGTTAATGTTGCCCATGATCGATTAAGGAAAGTGTAACACAGTTTGCAACCCTAGATTAGGTGAGTGGTGGGTGGATGACTTATGCAGACATGCAGACTCAGTGAACTTAGAGCCCATCCACACATCACAACTAGGAAAAAAACAACAAATCCTGTAGCGCAGCAATACGGTGTTACTTGGATTAGTAGCTGTTATATAATTACTGTTTTGAAAACTGTAATCCTTCACACGTTTCGTTACTGGGTAAAGTGATAATATTACAGTTATGAGTTACTGAGTAATGCATTACTGCCCAAGGTCTTTAATTTAAGCACCAAATTATGGCGAGTAGTATCAATAAGAGTATTGGTAAGCATTGGTATTTGGTAGGCAGTATTGATATTGATATCAAAATCCTAATGGTACCGTTCTCAGAGAACGACTGTAGCCTTCAGTGGTCTATAGAAGACTAGACTTCAGCCTTTTAGTGAGGCCTGCAATAGCTTCACATCTACTGTATGAACACATCACAGTACACCTGAATGGAGCTGCTTTCACCCTGCAATGATTAACCCGGGTGATTACAACTGATGCTGGTATATTGTAGTGTTACTGGTTGTGTGAGTGTGTATGTCACAGAGGGAGGACTTGAGTAAACCAACAAAACCATTCTTCTTCTTTTTCTTCTTTTTCTTTTGCTGCAGCCATGTTTGTGAAACCACAGAACAGAGCGAGATAGGTTTTGTGCTCTCTTTCTCCCTCGCTCGCTCCCTATTTTTTCTCTACCTCTTTCTGTTTTTCTCTCTCCGGCTCTCTTCCCCTCCCCCCCTTTCTCTCTCTGTTCCTCTTTCCTCCTCTCTCCCTCTTTCATTCTCCCTCCCTCCCTCCCTCTCTTTCTCTTTTTTTTTCTCCTCTCTTGCTCTCGGTTTCCATCACGCTTTACCCTCCCCTCTCCTCTCCTCTCTCCCTCTCTTTCTTTCTCTCTTCCTCTCTCACGTTGCACACTGCCCCTCCCTCCCCTTCTCTCTGTCTCACTCTCACGTTGCTCCCTGCCCCATCTCTCTCTCTCTCTCTCTCTCTCTCTCTCTCTCTCTCTCTCTCTCTCTCTCCCTTTTTTGTATCTTTTTTCTCCCTCTCCGTCTCTCTCTCTCTCTCTCTTCTCTCTCCCTCTACATCCTCCCCTCCCCCACCTCTGCCTCTCCTCTCTCACTCCACCATTTCACTCACTCACTCCCTCACTCGCTCACTCACTCCCCCTCCCGTCCCTGTTCTCTTTATCGCTTCCCCTCCCTCCCCCTTCAATCCCTCTTTCATTCCATGCAATCATCTGTTCTCTCTCTTTCTCTTTCTCTCTGCTTCCTCTATTACGCCCCCATTTTGTCCTCTGCTGTTTCCCTCCCTCTCTCTTTCCTCCATGTTCTCTCCATCCTGTTGTTTACCACGCTCCCCTATGACATTTATCATACAAACTTTATTTTAAAAAAAACTAAAAAAACAAACATTTAAGCACAGAAACAGTAACAATTCCACAATAAAAGCCCAATTTTGACTAAAAGACTCGCTATTAGTATGTATTTGTTTCTTATTATTCCATTCATCTGTGGTGCTATTAACTGGCCTCTGTTATTCACATTAACCCAAATTTAACCGCCCCAAAGCTAGCCGTTTACCCCAACATGTCCATATTCAACAAGTGGCTACAACACAACCACAAATGACAGTCGTCGTCCTTGGGGGGGATGCAAACGAGATGAACCAGGTGACTGCCTCACCTCTCACGTTCACAGACAGGATGGCCTCATAAACTGAGCTGCCCCTCCTGCACAGCTGGAAGCTGCAACCTTCGGTGGTTTGCTGAGGTTTTATTGCAACTAAAATGTGTGTTACTGTTACAGCACTGTGTGATTGGAAAGTTTTCAATGGTATAGAGTTGCGTAGTGTGAGGAGCTGTTTCAAATCAGGAAGATATGTCGTTCACAAAGTAAAAGTCACTTTCATGTTTCCCAAAGAGAAACTTACATGTTATCTGCTTCTTTGATAATAAGTCAAAGGTACAAACTTGTGTACATAAATTAACTATGACTCCGAAGTTGTATTTTGACAAGAAACATCCAATCATTGACAAAGCTTAAAATTCTGTCACAATCACAGGTGACGCTTCTTTGATCTTCCACTTAAATCAGTTCACTTTTTATTTACTTATATTTAGAGCTGCAACAATTAATGTATTAGTCGACTGAAAGAAAATTAGTTGGAAACTATTTTGATAATGGATTCCTTATGTCAGTCAGTTTTCAAGCAGAAATGTCAAACATTTTCTGGTTCCAGTTTCTTAAATGTAAAGATTTGCTGCTTTTCTTTGTCATTTTTGAGAGTAAATGAAGAGTCTTTGAGTTTTGGGCTGTTGGTTTGACAAAAAAAGCAATTTGACGACGTCACTATGGGCTCTGGAAAATCATGATCATAATTTTTCTCAATTTTTTGACATTTTATAGACTGATCGCTTTTAGAGGGCAGTGATTAATCAATTATTAATTGATCATTAATAGATTATTAAAGTAGTTGACAACTGTTTTGATAATGAGTATTTTTTAAAAAGTCAAAATTCTCTGATTTCATCTTCTTAAATGTGAATATTTTTTGGTTTCTTTACTCTTCTGGTGCAGTAAACTGAATATCTTTGGGTTTTGAGTAAAACAAGACATCTTCTTAGCCTTTGAGAAACACTGATTTTTTTTCTCCCTTTTCTGACATTTTAAAACAAACAATTATTAATCGATTAATTGAGAAAATAATCAACTATGAAAATTATGAAAATTGTTATTTGCAGCCCTGATGAAACGATGTTTTGTGAAAATAATGGACAGATTAATCTATAATGATATATTTTATGAAATAATAATATTTAGGTGCAGCCCTACTTACTTTTAGGAATTCAACAACTATAGCTTGTTAGATAAACTTTGTTTTGTTTAAAACTGCAAGTTTTAAGTTGATACCGATGTAGACTGATGTAACTGTAATAGGCCAATATTCCTGACCTGTATATTGGTCTAACTCTGTATGCATTAAAAATTGTCTGACTTTGGATCAGAATTTAAGGTTCGCACAGTTACTGAGCAGGAATGAGGAGCCAACATAGCTGCCTGCAAAGCCAGCTGTGGCCAAATTGTCTTTCAGTGTCTCTGTGATGGACTCCACAGGTCAAAGGCAGCCAACCCTGTCCCACCTCAGTGTCTTTTATCTTGATATACATCCAGATCGAGTTGGGACAGACAGCAGTTTACATCCAACATCGGAATGTTGAATCTGGAGCAGCCACGTTTGGTTAGGTTTCACTTCCTGGTCCCATCTGATTTTATCAGTAGGAAACAGTGACTGCTGCTAAACAGAAAAAGATGCACATTTTGTTCTTGACCAGAGCTAGAAAAGAAGTTTGCAGTATCTCGTTGGTGCCTTGCATGAGATGCAGACTTTGTAACTTTGTCCCAAATCTTTTTTTTTTTTTTTTTTCTTTCCTTTTGACGTTCACAAATCCAAATATAATTGGGATGTTTGTTGTGCAGGTTGCATGTTCGGCAAAGTAGTTGGATCCCAAATTGTGTTTTCATTTCTTCTGGGTAAAATCTGGCTGATGTTCCCCTGATCAGATCACACGTTTTAAAAGATGTCGAGTTTAGGAACAGGACCTCAGAGAGCAGGAGTTGTTGTAGTTGAGAAATGTAAGTCACACCCCTGGGCATGTTGTGTAGCTTGGTGGGAGATGCTGCTCTGTTTAGTTTACTCTTAATAGATAAATGTATTTCTGTGAAAGGTTTGTGCAAAATTTTAAATAATTTAAGATAAAGGACCTGGCCGTTTTGATTGAGAGTTTAAAGATGAACTGTGCAAAATTAACTAAAGAAAAGAGCAGTGAGTGGAGTTTTGCTTCCAGGATTTCTTTACTTTTTTATCACATCAGGATAAATGAGATTTTCCAGACTATATTCAGTTGAAGCGTCTTCTGTGTGTGACTGACAGGAGGTGGGCTGCAGCACAACCACAGAGAACTTCAACTATTTGTGGAAAGTATTTATTTTGTACATGAAAACATGGAAATCACTGAGGCTGAAAGTTGAGGCGAGACGCCCACATCACGTCACATAGTCACGTCTCAGCTGTGGCAGCATTTCTGAATGTACACATGTGAAACAGTGAGAGATTCCTAATTTGAAATGCATGTTTTTACAAATTTTATTAAGCTTCTGATGCAGCTTTATAAAACATGACCATCAGCTGTAGGGCAGCAAGTCATGATTATTTACATTATTGATTAATCTGCCAATTATTTTCACAAATAATTAATTAATTAGTTTATAAATGTAAAAATTGTGAAATTGTGAAAAAATCTCATCACAATTTCCCAGAGCTCATTTTGTGAATTTTCTTTTTCTCAGATTAAGTTTTTTCAACAATTCTAGCACCACATTAGTAATATGAAGCATTAATTTATGAAGCACAAACGATTTAAACAAACAGAATAATAAAACAACAGGGGTCTCATTCTAAAAGGCTGCTTTTCTGCCTGTTCTTATTCAACAAATGGCTTGAAACTAAGTCAAATGGGACTCAATTGCTGCCATTTCTAGCTTAACAATGTAGACTAAACCAAATGGTCAGAAAACCTTAGAGCTCCAGAGAAAGGGTACACAAAACATGCATCGTTGATAATACATTTTTAATCAGTTAAATTCTAAAAGGTGATAAATTGGTTATTAATGATTAATAATTAACATCCTCATTAGTCAGTGAATCAAACTGATGGTTTTTACATTTCTCTTTTATGTTCCAGCAGTAATCTTATAAAATCCTCAGGATTTATTCTGCATTCCTCGTCATTATGAATTATTAATTCTAGACTATAAGTTTCTCTCATCCGTTCTCCTCGTCATCTCTTTCAGATTTTGATCCTTTCAGTCACATCCTTGATTTCTCAAAGTGATCCGCTGTGTCTTTTCATTTGTTACACATTAGGCGCTTCTTCCTTAACACCCGTGCACCTAGAGTCAAAGTATTTCACTGTATTTATCTCTCATGGGAGCCATATAAACCTACTCCAGCTTGAAAAGAGGCAGTGCTAAAAGAAAACATTAGCTTGCTAGCCCATAATAAACGCAGGGCTGTTGTTCACGTTGCAGTTAAAAGCAGAGGTGAACCCAGGCTGTTATGAAATGGGAGGCTGCATGATTGAACTAAAGGAAGGATGGACACTTTATGTAAATTAGTGTTGTGGCTATACGATGTTCATCATACACTGCATGGACACCCATTATTAATGCACACCCTCATCTACAATTACAATCAACTGTCCATTCACATTGTTTAAGGAAATTCCAGGAAAAGAAATGAGCCGCTGCTTTTTATCTACTTTGCACACTTTAATGAGACCTCACGTGTTTAAATCAACCAAAAATTACATCTTGAATGCAAGTTTTGTGTATGTAACACTTATTTTATTTATTTCTTGGGAGGAAATGTCAGTCAGTCGGTCATTTTCTCATTTCCCTCCACAGTTTGCAGCTCGGTAATTTGCAGCCTTTGTGTCGTCTCAGTTTCATCATTGGCAGGGTATGCATGACCTTTTTGGACTCTGAGGCCACTGTTTGGCACCGTCTTGCAGCTCCACGGCTATCTCATCGCTCCACGCGTCCCTAATTTTGCTGGCAGTGCGCTGGCCGCCAGATGACGTGAGAAGAGATGAAAGTTCTTCACACTCGGACCTCGATGGTTCCTGAGGTGTCAATCAGCGGCCATAATTTGTGTGTGTGATTGAGGCAAGGAGAGAGGGACACACTGGCCTAAGAAATGTACCAGCCATCTCACTCATGGTGTAACAATAACACAACGCAAAAACGACAATTACAAAGTACAACAAACAGCATTATTTGCATTTTGGAATTTTAAATGGGAAACTTAAACTCCAAGCAGTGCATCATGGGGTAATAATGCATGTAAAGGCCATCTCTCAGCCTATCAGCCACACACGTGAAAGTCACAGCTAGAATCCTACAGTGCGCCACAATGGTTGAAGGCATTGACATAAGCTTAATGTTATCTGTTCCTGCTCAGCTTACTTCTGGGCCAACTTCTCTCACTTTTGCAGCAGTTGAGAAATAACAGATGAGCTGCAGTGTTTACTAACACTGAAATCTGTACGGTACATTTACTTCCAGACTGACAGCTTACTGTTTCTACTATGCTACTATGAGCAGCAATGTCAGACTGCCGCTCACTCTCTTTCACTTCCACGCCACACACACTTATGCACCGCCCTGTTTCTCAAAAGCGCACGCTTATGACCGTCCAATAAAACTATTATTATTATTAATTATTATTAAAGCAGTCGCGCTACACCACTGTTCCGCCGGAATATGTTGCTTTGTCACTGTGGTAAGAAAATTTCCATGCCGTCAAAACACTAACACGCAATGCACCATGCTATAAGTATCCAATAAAACCATCTCTCGGCCACACATGTGAATGTCACAAGCCAGGGTTCACAGCTCTCCACAATGGCTGAAAGATGCCATTACACAAGTTACGTTACAAAAACTACACAAGCTTTCCAGACCGAAGATCAGTTTCAGCCTCATGTAATCTTACTAATGATGGTGATGATGATGGTGATGATAGTGATAATAATCAATAATGATAAACATCAAAAAAGACTGCTGCTATCATTATAGTATCGGTATCAGCAGATATCCAAATTCAGACACCAGAATCTGATCAGGAGTGAAAAAAAGTGGATAGGTACATTTCTACCTTTTATTCTCTCCCTTGACACTCATTTTATCTGTTCCTTCCCTCCATCATCTTCCATTTCTTCTTATTCTTTTACCGCATTCTGCTCCACTCTTCTCTTCCCATCCCCCTCCGTCTCTTCCTCTCTCCCTCTTTCTGTCTCTCCCCTCCACCCCTCCCCTCTCTTTTCCTTCAGTATTCTTTCCTCCTCCTCTCCCTCTCTCCATCTTCTCTCTCTTTCTCTCCTCCATTCGCTCATCTCCTTGTCAGTCACCTTCCATCACTTTCTCTCCTCTTCTTCTCCCTCTCCTATCACACACTTGATCCAAGTCTGTGCATGAAACAATCTCCCAACACTTTTCCGTACTCATAAAGCTCAGTTGATAAATGAGAGAGTGAAAGATACAAAAGGCGCAGACAGAGAGATGGAGAGAGATGGAGGATACACAGACAGAAAAGGACTCAGCGATAGATTGAGCTACAGGAATAAACAGATAAAGGAGGAGAGACAGACAGGGGATAGGCAGAAACAAAGACAAAGAATGACAGACGGAGATGGAAGAAAGGAGGGCGAGTGCGGCGGGAAGCAGCCCGGCGGATCCATAATTTCAGACTGATATGATGTTGATTTTATTTTTGTTGTTGGTGTGCATGTTGTCTTGTGACTTTGAGGTGTCTTAGCCCATTTATCACCAGACTATCAAGGCGTCAGTGATATATGAGCTGCTTTTTGTTTGTTTTGAAACCTCCTGGCCACATGCTCATCCGTCGTAAGAATATTTGTTTGTTTGTTTGTGCTGGTGGTGTGAGACCAGGGTCACCACTGAAACTGTGCTGAAGAAGAAGAAGAAGAAGAAGAGGGCTGAGTGGTAGAGGCGGGCAGTTTTAGGCCCCGCCTCCCCTCATCCCTCACGTATAAATAGGAGGCGAACAGAGCCTATTCTCACTCAACACTTGCACTGAAGAATGAGATCCTTAAAGCACCTGAAACCTCACAGCAGGAGGAGCGTGGTGAGTTTATTGGCTCTCACTCATAGCATGTTAAGTGGCAGTTTGTAATGAGGCGGTGGGGGACGTTCACAGCTGAAATACAGGTGGAAAACCTCCAGAAATGCTTTGGTTCTTTGATTTTCTTTGTTTTTAAAGTTGCCGTTTGCGGATTTTCTTATTTTGCACAAATTATGAATGGACTTTGGCATTAACTCATTGTCGCCTTCTCTGTTTTCCCTTCCTTTTTAGCTTTTCTCAACTCTCTTTTTCTGTTGCTCGCCTGTTTCACTGCACAATTTCTTTATCTTTCATTCTGTCTGGCTTTCATTTTGTCATTTTCTTTCTCCTTCTGTCTCCTGGTTGCTCACTGCCTCTCCCTCCCTCTCTCTTTCCCTCTCTGTCTCTACGTATCCTTCTTTCTCTTTCTTCCTCTTGCTCTCTTTTGACTGCTGCCTCACACTCACCCTCTCACTCTTTCACTCCCTCCCTCTCCAGTGTCTTTCTCTCCCTCTCAGCCTTCCTTCCCTCCTGTCTCCCTCTCCTCCCCTCCCCCTCCTCTTCTCCTTATCTCTCCTTCACTCTCCCTCTACCTTTCATTTTCTCTTTTTTCCCCTCTCCTCTCCCCCCTCCCCTCCACTAGACTCTTGCCTGCTCTAAGCTCTCTCCCTCCCTCCGTCTCTGTCTCTGCTTTTTCCTCTTTTTCCCCTCTCTGTTCTCTCCTCTGTTTTGTCTCCTCTTCTGCTTTTCCATTCTTCTTTTTTCATTTCTTAATCTTGCTCAGTTTTTTGTCCTCTTTTTCCCTCTTGCACTTGAATGTGCGTGTTTGTGTGTAGATCAGTAGGCCATCTAATCCCCCACAAACACACACACACACACACACACACACACACACACACACAGCAGCCATACATGGTTACTGTAGCACGCTGGATTGGGATGGTGTCTTCATAGTTCCTGTGTCTTGCCTTCGGACAGGCTTGATTCAGGTCGACTTTTTGGTTTGGGATGAGGTTAGTCTCTGCAGGAGGAAATATCCTTTGTAGTGATGCAATAAAGGGCTCTTTAAAATCAAAATCTCTTCTTTTCTCCGTCTATCTCTCTTAACAACTGTCTCAAAGAGACACTCTGATTGGAAGATGAGCCTCAACACCTTTTTGTCCTTATAGGATCACTTATGATGAAGGACACATTTTCATTGGAGGACAGTATGCTGTAGTTTGGCTGTTGCCAAATTATCATTACTACTTTTCTGCCTGTATAACTGTTTAGATTGTGGGTTATTTGGTTGCGGCCTAAGTCAGTGCTTCTCACCTTTTTGAGAATAATCAGGTCGGGGTTTGTGATCCTACAAACAAATTTCACTGTTTTAGGGGGGCAATAAACAGAAAAAAATATTAAGTGCCATTCCTGAAGGGGCACCAAAAGTTCCACCCAAAGTACCAAGAGTTTTATGTGTAAAAATGGCTTCCAGAAATTTAATATTTTAACAGTGTTTATTGTCATTGTCTTTTTAATTATTTAAATCCTCATTTATTTCCCAAATTGTAAACACCATCATACCATGACAACCATTCACACATAATAAGAAAAGTAGGAATATACTTAGAACCTAATTCTGTAGGTGAATAAAATATTATATGATAGAAGTATTACTGTTTCCATCTACAGAACAAGCATTTTGAGATGAAAACCAGCATTTTTAATTTAACCAAGTATCCTTTATCATAAAAACACATCTGACATTTGCAACAAAGAAAACTGCTTGAAAATCAGTCAAAAATTCAGTGAGTTAGGATGTTTTTTATTAAGGATAGACCTCCTGTGTCCATACATGCATTAGGAGATGCAGCTGCCCTGTACCAATTTGGCAGCCTGCACTGACGCACAAGATTGAACTGCGAGGTAATGAAACGCACAAGAGATAGAAATGTAGAAAAAACATCTGACACATCCTTTGTTTTAAGTTAATCTGAGAAGTAGCTACTTACTGGAGGTCAGCCACCACACTGTTTGCTCCACAGACGCTCATCTCGTACCGAGGGATCATGTGTTTGGGATGGCAGGCAGTGGTCCAAACCCTTGCCTACAAAAAATCCATATTGCAGAAAGTCGGGGAGATGTTTCCAAAGCTTGGTGGGAGTCTGGGACTCTATTGCTTGCGTCTTGCGTTCCTCAGTTGATGGTCTGTCAGACTTTCTCTCACAAACACGCAATAAAATCTCTTATAAGGCAAATGATATCACTGTTACAGGCGATTTTATAACAAAAAACATTCCACAGTCCAAACAGACTTCATTTCCCATCATGCAGTGCTGTATTGTGTAGTTTACTTTTATGTTCCAAAATGCAAGTGTTACTTTTTGTTAGTATTTATAATGAGTCTGTTCAGAGCATGGCGATTCATGTTAGAGTTTTAACCATTAGTGAGGTGGCTGTTGCTTGCCACTATATTTTATTCTCAACTACCATCTGTCAGCCCCTGGAAATTATCTTTTGACTCCCCTGGGACTCCCACCCCCCAGGGTGAGAGCCACTGGCCTATGTAACCCGTACTGACAAATGTGGGTTGTTTTGAAGTTTGCAAAAGTGGTTTTGTTCTTGATTGTTTGCTTGTTTTGCTTGGCTTCTCTGAGCTGATTGTTCTTACAGGTGTTGGGAATCCTTTAAAACTCTTCAATTTTAACAGATTGTTTTCAAGCTTTGAAAGTGCTTGAACTGCTTGAAATCATAATTGCATTACTTTCATAATAAATTGCTCTTTGATTTATTTTATTTCTTTATCTTAAAAGCAAACTGTTCAGTCAGAGGAAGCCTAATTGCATTTGCCTTTCATATAAAATGAAGACGTCTGCCCGAGCCTTGCTTACCGCTCTGCACATGGCTTTAGTTTGTCACCCTTCTGTAGATTTCTGCACAAAACATAACTTTTCTTGTTTATAGCACAGTAACATCTGATTTAATGTGATAAAGAAATAAAATAGGATCTAATCATATTGAGTATAGTTATGTGTATATAAATATGTCATTTTCCACAGTTGTAAGGTGCTGAACAGGCTTGAAAATGCACATTGAAAATGCTTGACAAATGCAAAGTTAGATTTGAGAGATTGGCTGAAACAGCAAAACAGACCTTTACCTAAACTTAAGATGTTGACAAAGAAAAAAAATCCATAGTTTCTTTCATTTTTCCCCACAAGGAGAAAAATGAGTCATGACAAACTCGCGACTGTATAGTCAGATATATATTCATTAACTGCTTCCTTGCAGTACTGAATGTTTTTCCTCTCTGTCTCTTTCTCTTCAGGAGGAGGCGAGCCGGCGCCTGGGTAGATGTGAGCCCAAGGTAATGGCCAGGCTGGTGGACATAGGCACACAGACAGATCCAGTAGTTGTGCTGTCCTTGGCCCAGGCCGCCGTGCTAGGTCTCATCTCCCAGAATGAAGTGTTCGGCGCTACCATTGCACCCAATGGCTTCTACACCGGTGAACCCAAAGAGTCCCCCGCGCCACCAGTAGACGGAGTCGACTACGAGTACGCAGACCAGCTTATCGGAGCCAACGGAGATTACCTCGGAGACAACTTAGGAGAAGACGGTCAGATGCAACCCAGCTGCAGTCAGAGGAGGTGGCAGCAGGGGCCGCCTCAGCATCCGGATGGGAAAATGGTCGGCCCGGACCGCCACGGCCTTCAGGGCGGTGACGTGTCCTCGTCCCACGTGAAAGGGGAAGGGGTGAACTCTGGGATGTCCTCCTGTGTCCACATGCTGAACAATATGGCTCCCAGAGGTGGTTTGGTACAAGTGGATCCTGCCACCCTCAGAGGGCCCAACAAGAACTGTGCAGAGTGTGAGCGGGAGGTGTCTAACCAGCAGCAAGCCAACACACACGTTCACCCTCCTCCCCCGCAGGTGGGCCACAGAGGTGGGGAGCAGGGCCACAGAGCACTGCAGGGCCAGCGCCCGATGGGGGGCCACGGTCGAGGCGGCAGAGAGGACGAAGAGGAGGTGGAACACCAGGGGAACAACATGATGAAGCCCACGCAGCAGGAGGAAGCCATCAGTAGCTACTTCCAGACCAGTGAAGTAGGCAGCTATGATTCAGCAGAAATGGGCATGGGCGGCGAGTACGAGGACAGCAGCCAGAGCATGATGTGGACAGATGGGAGTGGAGGAGGGCAGCACCAGCAGCCGCCGCACCCCCAGCCTCCTCGGCGACATGGCGGCCGCAGAGTGGACCGGCTGGATATAAACATCCAGATCGATGAATCGTACTGCGTAGACGTGGGCGATGGTTTGAAGCGCTGGAAGTGTCGCATGTGTGATAAGTCATACACTTCCAAGTACAACCTGGTCACGCACATCCTGGGCCACAACGGCATCAAACCGCACGCCTGTCCGCACTGCGGGAAGCTCTTCAAGCAGCCCAGCCATCTCCAAACCCACCTGCTGACCCACCAAGGCACGCGACCCCACAAGTGCACTGTCTGCAAGAAGGGCTTCACCCAGACAAGCCACCTGAAGCGCCACATGCTCCAACACACCGACGTCAAACCCTACAGCTGCCGTTTCTGCCGCCGCGGCTTCGCCTACCCCAGCGAGCTACGGGCGCACGAAGTGAAGCACGAGCGTGGACGCTGCCACGTCTGCTCGCAGTGTGGCATGGAGTTTCCCACCTACGCCCACCTTAAACGCCACCAGACAAGCCACCAGGGCCCGCACACCTTCCAGTGCACCGAGTGCAACAAGTCGTTTGCCTACCGCAGCCAGCTCCAGAACCACCTCTTGAAGCACCAGAGCCCGAGGCCTTACACCTGCTCCCAGTGCGGCCTGGAGTTTGTGCAGCTCCACCACCTACGTCAGCACTCGCTCACTCATAAGGTACTGACACCACCGCTCCCACCCAGACTTCCTGACTGCTCTAGTTATAGACACACTGTAAATATGACCTATGTAGATCAGTAGAGGGTTTTTCTTCAGTCATGTCAAAGAAAATAATAGTTGAGAGAAAAGGCAAACAGACACATAAATAAGAGGCACTAACAGAGGCTACCACACCTCAGTTCATCTTCTGTCCTTCAGCCACTGAGACCTGGGTGAAGTAGACAGGTAAGAGCACTTACCTGGGCAGGCATCCATACTCTGTACTGCATCCTTTTGTGGCAGATTTTTGTTGTGACTAAAACTTCCTTGGGCTTCCTTTAGCTAAATGTCCCATTCTAATACACCCATTCTATAACGCCCAGCCTAAATGTGACTAAAGTAAAACATACCTAGGCAACAAAACAATAGTGATATTTATCAGCAATAGACACTTAATCAATAGGAATAAGAAAATCATTAAATAAATAGTGAACACTTAAACTTCATTCAGTCATTGCTTAGCTTCTGTGCTGGTACCCATATCTAGTTGTCGAACCTGAGGGCATGCAAACCCCTGTCTACTGCAGGTAATCGATAAGTACCTCCCACAAACCCACTTCAAATAATCTGAACTGTACCTTTAATATGAAAAGAAAAGCTCTGCTCACCAGCATGGCAGACTTTTTTTTTTTTAAGTTGATCAAGTCTATTACCTGCGTGCCTTGATAAATCATTAAAAATGATCTATAATTATTGATATCAACTTAAAGTAAACATTTTATCGTGATAACATTTTCAGCTATATTGCCCAGGCGTAAATTAAAATGAAAAAACTAGGAAGCTACTTCATCAACAAAATCCCAACAACATTATTTTTTTCACCCACATAGAAGGCTTTTATCATTGTAGTGCTAACAAGTCTGGATCAGGATATGTTCTCATTTTAGCAGCGTGCACCCTGAGTACAGTTAATCACCAATCCACTATTCAATAGCGCGAGCTCCAGGATGTGTGTCCTGGGGACATCGTCAAGAGAACTGAGATTCTAGTTTGAAGGAGGTTTGTTCGTGTTAACAAATCAGGACTGATGTGCTGCCAGATAATTCTCCTGTAAGCTGTAAAAATCCCTTAAAAATCTGTTTTAATTACTGGTTTCTTTTGCATAAGATGCAGTTTGCCCTGCACACATGTTATGACCCTGCGGTTATAAAAGCTTCTCCACCTAATTTGTACTGTGCAGGTTTCATCTGCTTTTAAAGAAATGGAACAGTAGTCAAACCTGAAAGGAAATGAGCAGGAGAATAGACATGTCTGTTCAGTGCTGCATTTTCAAAAAGATTTGATTTTGTACATCCACAATACTGAGCGTCTTCATGTACTCCTCATTATCTTCCTCGTCTGAATGAAATGTCTGTAATTGCTCGGTGCCCCCTGCCTGTTCTGCACACATGCACGCAATTACTCACACACACAGGTGAGCAAGAGAGAGATGAGGACACTGAGAGATCACACAATTCATTTAATATAACCACAGGACCATCTATTCAGCTATTCTTCCTCAGTTTGAGGCCTTGATGATTAGTTGTCGCTCTAAAATACGCAACATGTGTCATCTTGACATTTCTGTGAAACCGCATTCTTCATTTCGCCAGAGCAGTGGAGGGTAGACGGATCAGATTACTTCAGCTAATAGAAATCACACACAAATGAAAATGCTGAATTCCTCAGGATTTGCCTAAACTTGATTACTTTCAGGGGAACAAAAAGCCTAAGCCGCACTCATCATTGAAATGAGAGGGCAGTCAGTCAGTATTCTCAGTGGAAAGGACGTTCTCTTTTGTGGCTTGTATTTGTGAGTCTGCTCACTGCTCCCCCTGGTGGACGACAGCAACACAGTCCATTTGTTGTGCAGACAGTGGGTGGACTGACAGTCTGCCACATTCGTCTGCTTATACAAACACTGTCTCTCGGCACACTAGTGGCCTGTAAGACATATTTGTTCTTCTAAATAACCCAGAATCCAGTTATTCAGAGCCACATTTTTTGTCTGCTGATACTGACTGCAGAGTGGAGTGTGTGGTGCATTCATTTATACAAGCCTCAAGGCCTCAGACACTGTGAATTGTCTGCTCTTCTGACCTGCTTCTCCTGCTTTTGGTACAGCAATGTTGGCTGTTGTGCATTTTGAACTGGTCAAACAAGTGAACACCATCTCACAGGCAGGATGTGAATACCATGAGGTTAAAATACAAATCTGCCACTTACGGTTGCATGCAAACTGTTAACGCAGTGCTGACTGATTGGCCTCCAGTATTGCTACTTGCAGCGTTTACCAACATCATTGACCTGCAGAGCTGGAGAGCCCCCATAGCTCTAGACACAGCAGTTCCAGACCCACCGTTTTATGCATGCACCATCATTTTTTTTTCACCTTTTTTAAACACAGTAATATTGCAATACACCACCAGTTGTAGACACCTTATAGAAGTGTTCCCAAAACATAAGCCACACCTAAATTATGACTAATAATCATTGCTGTTATTTCAGAGTCTTTGTTAAAAGACATTTCATTGACTGAATGTTGGCCAAAGACATACTGCACACATAAAAAGCAAAGTGTATGATTGTTTTATGTATTAAAAATGTAAGCTTGAATTAAAAAAACTTACGTGATCAGTATTCGTTGGAGATGCTGAAAGACAAGCCCTGCCAGTGAAATCTAACTCTAAGAAGTTTTTCAACCAGATCAAACAGTGAATGAATGAAATCTTTACTGCTGTATCATTATTACTGATAAAATTCGTGAAGTCATGCTGCAGCTAGCCAGCTACCACAAGTTATAGCTAGTTTCCAGGGCATTACAAAGGCTAGACTGTCATTATTCATTGAAGGCAGTTGGGCTGCACAATTGATCACAATATTATCAAAATCACAATATTGTCAAGTGCCACATTCAAGTCGCAGAACCAGGACCAAATTGAAATTTTTTGAAAAAGGATTAATGTGTGACAAAACTAATGAGGTACCGTAGTGCTGCAGAGATGTCCTCCAGAGATTGTTCTCCAGATAAAAGAGAACATTTGTTTGGTCCAGACCCCAACAAATGTCACATCATCACAATTAAAATTTTTTTTCAGTAAGAATGAAAATTGTAATGCAAAAATTATCATTTCCACTGATTGTATTGCAGTCACTATTTCAGTCAAAATAACTACAGTATGACTTTTTTTTAACGCATCGTGCAGCCTTAGAAGGTAAGCTACTTAATGTTAGCTTGACACAGTAAAAACTTAAGTTTCACTGACGCCAAGACTCTTTTCTGATTCACTTTGAGCTACAGACACAATTGGCACACATTCATAGAGCTGCAACGACCAATCGACTTTTAAATTAATCATCAGCTATTTTGATGATTAATTAATCATTTTGAGTCTTTTTTTTTTTCTTAGAAAAAAATGCAAATTCTCTGATCTCAGCTTCCCAGATATGAATATTTCCTGGTTTCTTTAGTTCTCTCTGACAGTAACTGAATAACTTGGGGTTGTTGTCACCATTTTCTGCCATTTTATGGACCAAACAACTGATCAATTCATTGAGAAAACCAATGAAAATAATAGTTGCAGCCCCGTACACTTACTCAGTAACTTCATTAATTAACCTGTGATGAAGTGTTTGCCACCGACACTTGTTTTCACCCAGAGAGAGGTGTGGTCGTGGGATGTGACATGTGGCTGCTCTTTAAACATCTCCCCTTCAACTCTTTCGCACCTTTCCCTTCAGTTTGAATACCATTAAATATCATTTTGCACATTGCTATATTTGAATGACTGACCCTTTCCTTCTGTTTGAACTCCTCACTCAGGGAATGAAAGGCCACAAGTGTGACGTGTGCTCCCGAGAGTTCACCCTGTCAGCTAACCTAAAGAGGCACATGCTTATCCACAACAGTGTCAGACCCTTCCAGTGTCACGTCTGCTTCAAGAGCTTCATCCAGAAACAGACGCTCAAGACCCACATGATCGTCCACCTGCCTGTGAAGCCATTCAAATGCAAGGTGAGTAGCGGAACTTGAATTAATTTTGAGGGAAAAAAAGATTATATTCTATGTGATAGTAGCAAGTGTAAGATTTTCTAATTAATTTTGGTGTGGAATGAGATGTGATGAGGCATTTTAAGTTTAGTTCAATTTAATAAAACAGGATTATGTTAAGGGGGGAAATGGGAAAATGTGCTGCCAGGATGCTGGTTTAGTTATGTGCTTTGATATCAGTGGTTTTGTTACAATTAAATTCATTCTTACAGCGGGATAAAATCACCAGGCAGCACGTTTTCATGATTAACTTAACTGATCTATAGCTGATGTCTGTTCATCATCATTTTCTCAGGTATGTGGCAAGTCTTTCAACAGAATGTACAACCTGCTGGGCCACATGCATCTCCATGCTGGCAGTAAGCCCTTCAAGTGTCCTTACTGCACCAGTAAGTTCAACCTGAAGGGAAACCTCAGCAGGCACATGAAGGTCAAGCACGGCATGGACGTCTCACCAGAGGGACAAGGTGAGGCCTGCTCCATATATTGTCACATATTACCTAAATGAATATTTATTCTACATTAGTGACTCTCTGATCATAAACCTGGTACCTGATCCAGCAGCTTTGAAGCCAACAAACCTAAACTCTAAAACACACTCCTCATACACACATGCTCACAAATATAAGTAATTAGCATTGTTTGTAAAGAATGTTGAATTGTAATTTAAATTTTGAAGTAATATTTCAAAGTAACAGACTGTGTGCACATAAAAATGGGCTCGAACTCAGTCTGAACATGTCAATATCCAACCCTCAAACAAAGCCTGTTTTATATGTGTCTTTATTTTTATCAGACATGATGCAAGGAGAGAAATATTAGTTTTTATAAAAATAATATTTGGTACATGATCAGGATTTATTTCTTGTGCTGCATGTACAGTACCGTTCAAAGTGATGTTTGCAAAAAAATAATAATTCAGATATGGAGAACAAAACATTGTCCAATGGTTCATCCAGACTGACAATTGAAAGGGCAGAAGGAGACAAAAATTCTTCTGAACAACTGTTAAATAAGAATATAAGAAAGCAGCAGTCATAAAAGAAATACGAAGCTTAGCATCAAAATCTGAGCAGATTGAAAGAGGAGCAGGTTCCTGTTTCAGTGTCAAGTGCACAATAATGACGAATAAGTTGGAATTAATAGGCATGTTGCTTCAGCAAACCTATTCTTAAAACTTAAAAAATGAAATAGAAGGTCAGTGTAGAGTTAGCACTGTTGGAACTGGACCACTGAATATCAACTAAACATCCTATGGACTGAGAAATCACAGGTTAACCCTGTTCCATCTAACCACTGAGCAGACTGCAGAGGGCCCAAAGAGAAACTGGGTCCTAAAATATTTAGAGCCCAAATGGAAACAACTTTGTGCTTCAGTCCTGCATAGTTTGTAGGGCTGCAACGATTAATCGATTAATTGATTAATTAGTTTGAGTAACTTTCTGAGAAAAAAAGTCATTCAGCTTCTTAATAGGGATGGGCGATATTGGCAAAAAAATTTATCCCGATAATTTATGGCATTTAGCCGATAACGATAAAAATGACGATAAAATAATGTTACAATTGCACATGCATGTTTTTGACTCTAAATCAGTTACACTCGCGCGATCTTTCGCGGGTCTAGGGTTCCCTTTTAGACACAACCCTCTCTGTGACTCTGTCAAACTAATGACAGCGGACTGTCTGTGAACATCATGATGTTACACTCTGCAGTGTTTCACACACAGAGACTTTATTTGTGTGAACACCCAGGTACAGTTTTTGACCAGTTTTGACATTTTTATTTTTTTAATCAGTCCGAGAGGACGGAGTCATCCGCACTGATTAATGATCAATCTGCTCTCCTCCCCTCCCTCACCTGTTCGCTCTGCTCTGAGAAGGTCTGACAGTTTCTGACAGTTCTGTTTAATGTAAAACCTCCTTATACAGTTGTTTAATCTTATAAGTGCACCTGGTTGGTGTCGATGTCATTCAGCATCATGTTAGTTTCGATTGTTTTAATAAACTCCGTCATTAACAACAAGTCTCCTCCACATGCAGCTTCTCTGCTGCTGTGAAAACTGAATCGCGGGTGAATTTATATGTGGAAAAAACCCAAAATGCAAGTTGGGTTTTAGCTCTTTGGCTTTATAAAACATCCTGCTGATGAAGAAAATCAACAGATCAGACAGACAGGGTGAGAGAAACACACTGACCTCCTCTGTGTGTGCGTACTGTACGTGTGCGTATGGAGGGCTGCTGATGCAGAGAGGAGAGACGCTGCAGCCGTGTGATAATAAATTACATCAAAATTCAAATGTCGGTGCTTACCAATACTCTGGTCTTTAATAATTCTGCCATTTAATACAGAATTTCAGTACCCACCCCTATGTGCGAAACACAGTGCACTGTACAGTTGTTCGGATTTAAACAGATTTTTTTTGGCGAGGGCGTCGCACACAAAAATGCATCATCAAGTGGCATTTATCGCCATTATCGCAAAGTGGCAAATTTTCATCGGTAACAGTTTTTTTGACGATAAATCGCACGCAATACGATTTCGCCCAAGCCTACTTCTTAATGTAAATATTTTTGGTTTCTTTGCTCTTTTGAGACAGAAAACTGAATGTCTTTGTGAAAAAACAATAAGACACTTGAGGATTGGCTTTGGGCTTTGGGAAACACTGATCACCATTTTCACCACTTTCTAACATTTTAAAACAAACAGCAATTAAAAAAACAACTATTAATTGATTCATTGAGAAAATAATCAACCAATTAACTGATTATGAAAATGATTGTTAGTTGCAGCCCTAATAGTTTGCTTTTAAAATAGGCATTATTGAAGGAAGAAGAACAAGAAAACCATCAATATAACAAGTGAGTCTGAACTTTTAAAAATGTAGTGTATGATTTTTTTTCTCTTGCTTGTTTTTGCTTTTTGTTTTTTTCAGGTAAAGTTTCAGCTATTTTTGCACCATGTTTCCAATTACTGCAGCATTATTAAGTATTTGCAGGAATGTCTTAAAAGCCCTGAAAACCTATTCTCTTAATCAGCTTCTCATTATGTGTAATTGGATCCTACGTGTAAATACAACTTTCTGCCAAAGTTGGAACAGTTTGATTGTTTCACACAAAAGTTTTCTGTATTTCTTTTCCTTTTATGCTCGTGTGGGCGCAATTCAGTGGTTAAAAACCTGATGTCATGCACAGTTATGTGGCTGCCTGCTTATATATTTCAAATCACATTTTCTGGAGCTTTAAAATTATTATTATTAGGGCTGACTTTCAATAGTCGAATATTCGACGATTCGATTCGGAGAGGTCTGATTCGACTATGAACCTCGCAGTCGAATCGTCAGAAAATGTTGTTATGTAACTAGACCATACCATTCTGACTAGGCAGGGGTGCCCACGACTGCTGAGCAGAAATTGATACATAGAATGTCTTTTTTTCAATATATAAAAGCCTATTTTTGATACAAAATCATCTCCATGTCTCCCTCACTAGTCGTTTATACTATTAATCAATATTTCAATCATGCACGATGTCAGTTATCTGTCGCCACATGCAGCCGCCCGCCACTAGTCGGGGCCGCGGCCCTCAGACGGCAGCCTCTCGCCCAGCGTGTACGCCCTGATCACCTAGGCAACCCCGGATGTTAATGTCAAAGTTGGACAGATGAAAACCAGCGCGGTTTGGCAGTGTTTTAATCTAGAAAATGGAAATAATGTTGAATGTAGACTGTGACAGAACAAGCTGATATATAATCACTCGACTGGAGAAACGTGCACACATTAAACACAGACACGGAAATCTGCAGGCGGAGCTGCTGCTGTCAGCTGCAAACGTCAGGTCTAGTTTACCTGCAGACTCCGTGATCCTCTTCGGTCTGAAAAGTTGAAGCATTTTGTGAGTTGCTCTAATGTTTTGTACGTTAATGTGTTTGGTTTGTATTGCATATTTAGCGTGCATAGCGCACATTTCAGCGGCATTTAAATTACGATTTGGCGATTGTTGACTGTGATTAACGGCTTCAAATGGCTCTTAATACGCACAGTATTTTTTCCGACAGTGTTTAACATTATAAATTAATAAATTCTGCTCAATTTTAACTGCTTTCTGACTGTTTTCTTAGTGTTAGACTAGTCGACTAGTCTAAATTAAATTTTGCGTTTAATAGACAGGGAAATTAGTCGCCAGGAACATCCCTAAGAAAAAGTCACGGGGGTGGGGGGGGTGGGGGTGTGGGGGGGTGGGGGGGTCGACTATTCGTCGACTACGGCAAAATCTGACGAATCAGATTCGACTATGAAAATCCTTAGTCGAAAACAGCCCTAATTATTATAATTATTATTATGTTATTATTCTAATCATATATAAAGGAAGTTGAAAGATGTTTTTTAGCACTATCATAAGAAATTGATTTTGGGTCAGGAATGTTTTCAGCAGGTAAACAACACTGATTTTACTCGGTGTAAGGAAGATTGCAGCTTAGAAAATGTACTTTATGATGTGTTTTGTGTATTTTCCAGAAGTTCTTCCAGAAATGGAAAGCCAGGGGGAGTATGAAGGACAGAACTTCAGCTTTACATCACCAGACAATATGGACAATGGTGGCTCCCAAAACCTCACTAAACTCACCACAGCAAACATGGAGGACATGGAGGAGTATTATAATTTCGGGAAGGATACGAGTAGCTACACTACACCGTGAGCGGTGACGGACCAGAGAACATGACATGTTTTCTTGTTCTGAAGACAGAAGGAAATTACAGAGTTGTTGTCGAGGCTTTGGGAGACACTGGGGGAAGGGTTTTTTTCATTTAGTTTTGGCCTCCTTCCAGAAGAGCCAGAACTGCCGGACTCTGATGGGAGGCCGGGACGGAGACACACTTCAAAAGGAGACGTTTCAGCTCTGTTGCTGATAGCAGAGACACTGAAACTGTTGACGCGGCCTGGAGCTCCTTTTTTGGGATTACTGCGCTTAACCGACTCAAAGACTCTCACTGGCGGACAGTCGAATCTGTATGTTGTGTGTATGTATCAGTTATTTGAAAAAAAGAGAAAAAAGTTGCAGTTGCAGAGCCATCAGTTACATTTGATGTGATAGAAATTTGTTTGCCATTTCGCCATTTTTGTCATTCACAACCAATGTATGCCCTTATATTTTTGACTGAAAGTGCAGCTAGATACATTTGCAACTAAGCTTCCACCATGTCAACTATTTACTCACTGTATATCCAAGTTTTGATACATAGTCACAACATATTCATAGGTTTGAATGCTCTTACTAAACAGTTCCTAAATGTAGTTACCCGTTCCTGCTCGGCCCTCAGTTTAAACGGGCCGGGTGTTCGATGCGTTTGTGCTGTTTGCACTGGACATTCTAGCCTTTTTCTTGACAGGATGGCACTTACTACCAAAGTTGCTACTGTCCCATGTCGGCTGATACCAGAAAACAAAGTTACGACATGTAAAGCCCCCTCACTGACTGTACAAATGATTCTTCAACATGCAGTGTGTTTACCCACAGGTTTTTGTTTCACATGGTTTAGCTTTACATGAATAATCTATCCCGTGTAGTGAATAATACTGCTCTAGTTTTTGAAGTGAACAATACAAAAGCACTTTTTCATTGCGACCTGTCATTTTTCTGTGAAGCCTGTCTCTTCATTAAGAGTGAACTCATTTGCCTCGAGGAGAAGAAGAGCTGGGGGCGAAATAAGATCATAGAATCTTCCAAATCCCCTGTAACGGCAATATCATTAAACACAAACAGATATGCTTTCTCAGTAGGGTTTTTTTTTTTGTAAACTGCAGTTTTCTTGCTATGGATATTTCACAGCTGCCAGTTCAAATGCAAATTGGAGAATGAGCAGTTTGTACGGAGAATCAGCAGTTTGGGTTTTTTCGTTGTTTGTAGTTTCAGCACTCTTAAATCCAGGGCTGTTTTCACTTCACTTTCGATTCAGTTCATTCAGAAAGATATTTCCCTCCAATGATGGAAAAAAAAAAAAAAAATCAGACCCAATCTGTAGATTTAAAAGAAAAAAAAAAGTAGTTTGGAGGCCTCGGTTTCATTCTGAATGGTTGGATTGAAAGTGGACTGACACTCGTCCTGCTCATCATAATTCTGTTTTGGGGAAGACAGTCCGCTCCCCCTGTCCTGCCATGCAGGTCAGCCTTGATATGCACACTAAACCAGAGGAATGGTCTTCTAGTTCTTTTTTGAAATGAGGAATATAAAAACTGAGACCTCATGGAAATTGACCATGAATTATTTAATAAAGGTTCTCTAGTTTAACTGATGAGACTGGTGTTTTAATCTGTCACTGTTTTGAGGGGTAATCCTCAGAGTCTGGTATTTTTAGCCATGCTAGAGGCTCTGGGGATTGTAGTGTAAGTCTGTCAGTCGGCCCAAACTGAAATATCTCAATGACTATCAGATGGATTGCTGTGAAGTTTATACAGACTCTTGGTTGCTGAAGGGTGAATTTGAATAATTTTGGGGATCCTCTGACTTTTCCTCAAGCGCCGTCTTGAGGCTGACATTTGTGGTTTGAGGTGAAATGTTTCATCAACTATTGAATGGGTTGCCTTGGAATTTGCTTCTCGCATTCATGTCGCTTTAGCATGAAGTCTATTAATATTCGGTCTTAATGTAATGTCTTAATATTACAACCAGCCCCATCTTCTGTTCATAATTACAATGGGTCCTGTACTTTGGTTTATGACCAAAATTTAGTGTTGTCACCATACCAGAATTTTAAAGTTTGATTCATTACTAGAATAAAAAACATACTCAATACCTCTTTCAATACCATGGCAAAAAGACAAAAGTCCTCAGTACACAAAATAGGATATTTTTTTTACCTTTTTTAAAATTAACCTGTACATAGTGCTGGTACAGAAAAAGTCACTGAACACTGTCTGGTTTTGCTGCAAGCTGAACTGAACTGAGGTCTTCAAAGAGCACATATATAGTATGTATATTTAAAAACTTTGGTACTTTTGTTACTATCATATGTCAGTAGTGTATTTTTGTAAACACAAGTTCAAAGGTTTGAAGTTTTGAAAGAGTATTGACACTAAGACAATATAGAGCCCTACTTTACATTTTGTGCTAATTAGCACGAAAATGTTATCAGGTTTACATGCTTAACTAATATGGTTAACATGGGAAATATGTTAAACATCAGGGTGACATTGTCATTGTGAGCAGGTAAGCATGTTATTGTTAGCAGGTAGCTCAAAGCACTGCTCTGTCTTAATCTCAGGAAAAGATTAAATCGAAAGCAACTGGACTTGTTTGAAAGTCTTATTGAAGACTTTCGCTTCTCATCCAAGAAGCTTCATCAGTTCATGCCTGTCTTGAGTACAGCCTCACAGAATCGTGTCTTGAAGGAAACCCTTGATTTGCACAACTCGTGAGACTTGATTGCGTTGGCTTTTTTTGTACGTGTTGTACGAACTAATTATGTTTTATATGTGAGACCTCTGTGGCTAAGATCTTCTTAGGTTTAGTAACAAAAGGAAAAGATCATGGTTTGGGTTAAAGTGATCACTACCACTACTAGCCTGGCTGTAGACTCTTGGGAGTCCAAACTTCAAATGAATTGTTAGTAATATTGTCATTCAGTGCTTGACAACATCCCAAATTTGATTGCATATTCAATCATTTATATAAGAAAAGGGTGAGAGAAAGTTAAAATAAAAGTTAAAATATTGTTCCTCCTTTTGCTGGGGACCAGCTACAACCCACTCACAACTGTTGGTCCCCAAACCCCAGTTTGAAAACCACTGCCTGAGGACACTTGCCTGTTGTGGGAGCTGAATTGTAACTTTTGGTCTGTCTGTGGTCTTTCAGAAGCCTCAGTCAACTCCAGAAAGGACCCTCTCACTGTAAAATATGCACTCCTGGAGTGGTCCTACACCGGTCCACAGATGCTGTGCATTGTGCACAGATTATGCTTCTATAGGAAATCATTTCCTGGGATGTGATTGATCAATTTGTTCAGAGATATGACTCTTTTATGGCTGCAGATCATAATAAGTGGGATGTTCTTTAGCACTTTAGCAGTTCCATGGGAATGTTCCTCCTGGAGGAAATTAAAAAAGGAGGGAAAGAAGGTAATCTAAATGCTAATTTCTGGTAATTTTGTGATAGAGGCACCTTGTTCATTTTCTTGACTTTTTAGTGACTGGGAGAGATAGACTAGCATATTCCTTGGAGAGTGTTTCCGTTATAAAGTTAACCTCTGTCCAGACTTTTGAGGACCATAAGGCTTTAGACTGAGAATGAATGGCCAGAATAATAATGTGTTATCACACTGTTCTGTCAGTGTTTGTGTCTGCATACTCTGGTTCCCTTCAATGAGATCACCAACCAGAGCTGATGAGAACCCTATTCACATACTTCCTAAAGGCATGTTTTGCTTTAGCCTATGTTGTTAGTATCCAGGACAGCATAATGAAAACCAGGTAATCTCGATGAACGGAAACCTCGCCAGAAAGCTAATTAAGGTAACCTGTGATTGACAATTTACCTGACACAATCTGAATTGTCCAACCACATTATCTTCTTTTCAACTATCAGTCATCATCTGTAGGTACAATTTTGTCCAGAATTAATGCCCGACAAGAACAGTGTTAAGTAAAAAACAGTGCATCTTTAAAAGTGCTACAATGAAGGATAAGCTTTTATGCACAATACAGTCCATATCTGGCTGACTGTGACCATGTCGACATCTGCTGGTGAGACACTGTAGTTGTCACTACAGCAAAAAGCTTGGCCAGAACTCCCATCAGGTCTGGCCCCCTGCTGGTGCAAACACTGCTCACTGTCATGCACTGGAGGGTGCATGTGACACCTACTAAATGAGCGTACAGCACTGCATGAATGCACCGCTGGAGAGAGGCTCATATGTGCAAGTGCATGAAATTAAAAAGCGAAATGAAACTGCATGCAGATGGCATTTACTATCAGTGATTCTGACTTCAACATCTGGAGTTGACATTTGGTTGGAGCCACTGTGAGGTAATGTCTACAGCGCCCCCTGGAGGAGTTATGGATTTAACACTGGTTCAACAAGAGGTTATGTTGCTGGGGTTTTAAATGGATAGTTCATATCTGTGCTGGTGGTGCTGTGTGAGGTACTGTAGTCAGTGTATCACCTGCAATAGATGGCAGTCAACACATTGACAGTTTGGAGAAGTAGCAGGAGTACACACTAAAAGTGCAGGAAGCTAAGCAATACATTGCTGTGCACAGGTTCAGCAGTAAAACATTTTCAGCACCTAAAAAACAATGTGTGTCAGTTAAAATGTAAGTTACATTTAGCATATTTTCACTGCTTTACATTGATGTCAGAAGCCTTTTCTGATGGGAGACTGCCTTTATAAAAGCCAAATATCACTCTTTCCAAAGCCAGCAGACCAATTTGGCAAAACATTAATTTTACCTCACAGAGTTTTAAAAGGTAAGTTTGGATTTATCATAGTCGCACATTAACACAAACTAACTGATTGACACAGAAGTATACCAGCTGTCCTGCATCCAGCATCCTGTGTTCTGCAAGGTACAATGAATGATTTTGCTGATGGAGTTTGGTTAATTTGGAGAGAGCGATATTTGGCTTATATAACAGCAGTTTTCTGTTAGAGAAGGCTGTCTGATAGCAAAATAAAGCTATGAAAGTATTCTAAATATAGTGTACACTTAAACTGATATTTTGTATAAAATAAAATGTTTTGATGCTGACTATGTCCACAGCAGCACATCGCTTAGCTTCCTACTGCAGTACTTGTGCTGCTTCTCCCAATTGAGACATGCTGACCCCCATGTACTGTAGGTAATAGACTGACTATGAATAAATACCTTATACAACCCCACTTTAAATAACCCAAACTATCACTTTATCACTATCACTACTTCGCATTCCTTAACTGGTGTCTCACTGACTCATTTTTGAGGATAGCATCACTGAACTGTGTTGCAGCTGAAGTAAAGGACAAAATGAGAAGTCCATACACTGCTTGATATTTAGTGATTAGCAATCACTATTTCTTTTTAATATTCATGATCATAGTGCAAAAGATTGCATTATTGTCCTTGTTTGTACATATTATTCTCTGATGTTAAATGTGAAAGATCAAAAATTCTTTGAAATTGCTACTATAATAATATATAATATTATAGTAACCTTAATATTAATTCTTACAGTACAATCACTTAATTGTGCAATTCTTAAGTGGAAGATAAAGGCAGATGACCAAAGGACAATGGGCACAGTATGTCTGTGAGCTATACATATACAAAAAAGGCACAGAAAATAGGCAAACTTTGGTCCTTCAAAATTTGGTACAAAGGTTGATACAAACGAACAGTAAAAACAAGCTTAACATTTACAAGCAGAGTCAGTCTCTCTATGTTGGCAAGTGCATCTTCTGATTATTCTTCATTTGCCCAGAGCTTTGTCCAGGTTGGTCTTGATAGCGTCCAGGAAGTCTGATGTGTTGACGTAATGTTCGTTCAACTTACAGCTGCAAGATCACAGTGCAGAGGTTACGTTTTGTAA
Source organism: Lutjanus argentimaculatus (assembly GCA_034769285.1). NCBI lineage: Eukaryota > Metazoa > Chordata > Actinopteri > Lutjaniformes > Lutjanidae > Lutjanus > Lutjanus argentimaculatus. Next base: position 18,579,808 of record JAWZSL010000002.1, read on the forward strand.
TATGTTAGAAAATCTGGCGTCAAATAAAAATACCAGAGAAATATTCCTGTAAGGACTACACACATACAACACACACTTTACAAAATGTTCACTCACTTGGCCAGGCCGTGGATGCAGCCTGCAAGGTCCTTGGTCATCACGCCATTTTCCACCGTTTCTACGCAGACTCTTTCTAATGTCTGGGAGAACCTGGATGCGACGATACAGAGTAACAAATTATTATTATGTAAAATGACATAAACACAAGTCACATGAGTAGATGACACTAAATAATCGGATGACATACTTTATCAAGTCAGGATTTCCGTCCAGTTTGCCTCTGTGCTCCAGCCCTCTGGTCCAAGCAAAGATGCTGGCAATGGGGTTGGTACTGGTTGGTCTTCCCTACGAAGCAACGACACAGTTAAGATTAGTTACTAAAATGTCAGCATGTGAGTCTTAGCTTTACATCAACAGGAAATTAACAGGTATAACCAGCTGATCAGCTTAGAGCATAGGACCTGTTGTTGCTTGATATTTTCCAAGTATAATGTTGTGCTTGTTCTGCATTTCTCAGAATTCCTGCAGCCTGCAGGCAACCTGCCTGAGCTTTGAGTCTGAGAGGAGGGGATGGGGGAAACAACTTGCTTCAACCATAGATTGTATATTAAATAGGGCTTCAACCTATTCAATATACCATCTATGGCCCCAATGCGCTATTTGGACTAAAGTATTCATATTTGAACACTAGGGTCTTACATGTTGCTCCTGTAACTGCAATTCAGTATAATTTAGTTCTGAAATTCACCAACTGTAATACTGACAAAATTTTATCGCAGCTTTATTTATAAACAACAACGAAATATTTGATTTAACACTCCCATGATAATTTTAACACTTATCCATTTACACTTTTCTTTCAGCTGTTTAAACCCACTTTCTTTCCAAAACTGTGCAGCAGGCAAAGATAAGCTCAAACTGGGTGCAACTGTGAATAACTTAGACTTGTAATGAGTCCGTTAACACTGGTAGATGAACACAGATAAGAAATTAACATTGAAAAAAGAAGAACTCAGTGTGAACTGTCTCCATGTTAGACAGGTTTACACTGGCTTCAACATTTACAGTGTGTTTGTAAAATAAGTGACCAATCTTATAAAAATGACTAAAAATGTTTTGGGAAACAGGTTGAAAAAACTGATCTGAGTGACAGTTACTTACCCTTATGTACCTAGTATCTGGCACATTGATGACAGCAGCTCCAAACCGTCACAATTTCCACTAAAACCTTTGGCCAACAACTAAACCTAACCTCCCAGCTATGAATGAGTCCACAGAGAATGTGGGTCAGGCCTCAACGTCAATCACTTTACAAACATTTCCTCACTCGTCAAGGTCTACAGATCAAATTAGTTCCAATAAAGCTGGAAGCACAAGAACACACACAAAGAATTATCTGTTCCTAAAGTATAAACACTCCCAGCAGCGCGACCTGGACCTTACCCTCTGGTTTCACGGTAGTGTCTGGTGACGGTGCCGTGGGCGGCCTCTGCCTCTATAGTCTTGCCATCAGGGCACACTAGTACTGATGTCATGAGACCCAGAGAGCCAAAACCTGGACACGAAACACAGAAAAACCTGCCATCACGAAACTAAGCCCACACAAAACATGAGATGGGAAATATCACAACTACAGGGAACACTTACCCTGAGCCAGAATGTCTGACTGCACATCTCCATCATAATTCTTGCAGGCCCAAACAAATCCTCCAGAAGACTTCAGGACCTGGGCCACCATGTCATCAATGAGACGATGCTCATACCAGATCTTCAGCTTGTCAAACTCTGGCTTGTACTTCCTGAAAAAGACAGAGTAATGAAAATGTTTTATGTCTCCTTAGCGTTGACCCTTTTAGCAATAAAACTGGAGACAGTACACCGTTTGTTCATCTGGTTTTACCAAATAAAACTGCAATGAGTGTGCCAAAGAGTTTACTCCTTGAGCAGTGTAATAAAACAATCAAACGTATCAAGTTGGAATCCTCATCTGTTCAGTGTCTTACATCTCATATATTTCCTCAAAGATGTCTTTGAAGCGCCCGTCGTAGGCCTTGAGGATGGTGTTCTTGGTGCTCATGTACAGAGGCCACTTCTTCTGGATGGCATACTGGAAGCAGCTGTGAGCAAATCCACTGATGGACTGTGCAAAACATATATAATAATTTGTTACAGATTGTAAACATAACAAATCACATCACAGAGCATTAAATAAAACAAGAGTTCAGGCACTCTCCAAAATAAATGTTTTTTTTTAACATATTATCTTTAACTAAATATTGCACTGAAAGACACTCATTCATACCTCGTCTGTGTTGTACATTCCCATCCCACAGCCCCCTGCAGGAAAGTCAAACACCTCCCACTCCTTCTGCTTGCTTCCATCAGCTGGGGAAAACACAATCTTGAACTTTCCAGGCTTGTCAATAACAAAGTCTGTGGCTCTGTACTGTGAGATTAAAAAAAAAAGAAAAAAAGAAAACCTGATATGTGAGAATGTTCTTCTGTAAGTTAGAATGTATATTTACACAGAGCAGACACACACATTTGTAATTCTTACCTGATCACCAAAAGCATGTCTGCCGATCGTTATGGGCTGTGTCCAACCAGGAACAAGACGAGGGATGTTTTTACAAAGGATTGGCTCACGGAAAACTGTGCCGCCCAAGATGTTCCTGATTGTTCCATTAGGACTCTTCCACATTTTCTTTAGCTTAAACTCTGGACAAAAACAATATATATGATACAGTTTTGCATTTGAAGACCCAAAGTAAAGCTCCAACACAGTTATTAGCATATAATTTAACACAAACTCACCCTCAACTCGAGCCTCATCGGGTGTGATGGTGGCACACTTGACAGCCACGTTGTATTTCTTAGTTGCCAGAGCTGAGTCAATGGTGACCTGGTCATCTGTCTGGTCACGGTAGGGCAGACCCAGGTCAAAGTACTTCAGCTCAACATCAACATTGGATAGGATGAGCTGCATGTATACAAGATGTTGATGTGTTATTTGGGATACACATAAACACACACATGCAGTTTTCTAATGATTATAACCTATTATGACTCTGATACAAACATCCTCACATTTGCTTGTAAGTAAAGACTTCATAGAGTTTCTTTATTATTGAAATAATTGAGTAGGGCTTGTTAAGAGTTATGTTGTAACCCTAGTTTTTAAGCTTCAATCATTAGCTTTTACGCTATTTTTATTTGTGGTGTTTCTTTTATTTATTCTATTGACTTTTATATATTTTAATTTTTTTCTAAGGGAAGCACAATAAATCTTTGCACTGATAAATAAACAGCCAATATTGCCCTGTCCAGCTATATTGGCATATATTACCAGATAAATATTGGCTATAATAACATCCATTGTGACAGATTGTCAAAGCATCAAAATTAAATTCTTAGGCAAAGGCTCTATGAGATCCAAAGTATATTTCTCAGGTTTTTTGATGAACTTTACTAAAAAAATAAATGAAAGAAAATAAATGATGAAAACAAAAAGCTGACAAAAATCCATACCGTGCATCCCTAATTTTCATTTTCATTGTTGATAATTGTTATTGTTGTTTGTGGTTAATTCTTGTTGTTGTTTTAATTGAACTGAACTGAATTACTTTTGGCTGTGGTATGAAAAATGCATACATATATATGAACGAATAAGCAGAGTAAAAAAAGCTGTGTAGTATTGAATCTTGATGTAGGATTTGACTGCGAACAAAGCTTCGAAGCTTCGATCTATTGGTACAGCTGTATTGAAAAGTCAGTTGATCTTTGTCAGCCTGTCCCATTTACCTTCTCTTTGATGAACTCCCATATGATGCGAGTCATCTCATCTCCGTCCATCTCCACCACCGGCTGGTTCACCTTAATACGCTGTGTGGCATCTGAAACATTTACAGCCACATTAACGATCATGTTTACAGTGCTGTTTACAGCTGCAGCAGGGTGATGACACTGAAAATGTTTGGAAGAAACACAATGAATTTTCAAAGTTCGCACACAGTTGAGGCTACCACTCTGTGGTTTATCCACTTCAAATTAATTTGCTGGAGGGTAATTTTCAAACGGCTGACATTTGCTTGTTTTTGTTGATTTAGACTGAATCCACCGCCCTGTATTATACTTCTTGGCAGGGCTGCAGCATTATACTAGTATCACTGTAGGCTATGATGTGACATGAAAATTGACAGTTATCATACCATGTACATTTGCTAATCTACGATTCGACCTCCAAAAAAGTTCTTCTGTTTTCATTCCTTTAAGGGTTGCTACATCTGATGATAATAATTGCATAATACTGTGTAATACTATGTAATACTGAGAATATCAGAATCAGAATAATCATATCCCTGTGGGAAAGCTCATCAACAAGTCAAGAATATCTCTAAAATAACAACCTTTAATGTGCTCACAAACTGAGACACAGTACGCCTGCATTTCGTTTTATCATGTGTATATCTTTCACTATACACAGAGGTCATTCTTGCTGAGACAGTGAAAGTCTGCCAGACACTGTAACCTTGGGATTATATGGTGGCTCTGATAGCAGTTATTACCTGTCAAGTCCTTTTTGTACCTGACAGCACGTGGACTCGCATGCCAGGACATGCTGGCACAAACTGCTATTATTATGGACTTTAGGTTCGTAACATACAGTATGTTATTCATATCTGCTGTGAGATAAATACATCAGCGCTCTCACATGTGACATCCATGTAACAAATAAAAACACATTTGTTCTGTTATATTGTTTGAACTGTCTGTTCTGCCTGCTTGGAGTTTCTGATACATTTGTAATTTAGTGCTGAATGGAAACTCTTTCGGTTTCTGTCTTTTAAAAAGATCTCGTACGCGTGATTCATTGGTGGCAACCTGCCAGTCAGCCACATCGACTTCCTGCCGGGTCCACTGTCACAAACTACGTTCATTCATTCAACAGCACTGTACACACTGTGATACACAGCCAGGTGAGCACATTAATGTTGTGAATCCTCACAGCAGTGAGTTTTGAGTCATATAGTTGTGGTATTAGACGGCTGACTTACAGTTCCTCTGCTGGACTCTGTGCTGCTGGCAGACGGCGGGGGTTTGAGACACTGCAGCGGCTGCACATCTGGACACGGTCGTCAGAGCTTTTAGATAACCCGCCATGGTTACTGGGACTGGTCACGGTCACGACTGCTGGAACTGAATCCTATTTTCTTTATGAATGAACGATGAGCCGGTAAAGCCCGGTAAAGTGATGACGCTTTCTTCTTCTGCTGCTGCGTCTTCTTCTTTTGGGTTTATGGTGGGTTGCACCTGTTACTTATATGGAGCACACCGCCATCTACTGTACCAGAGTGAGCAAAGAGATGTGTCCCTGAACTACGTATCATAAGTAAAGTAATAATTAACCTAGAACACTCAGTAGAATTCAGATCTCCTGAAAATATAAGCTCTCTGTCATCACAAACATTGTCATTTGTAACTAATTTTAATTACTTTTTCTCATTATCTATAACAGATTATAATTTCATTACTTGTGCATTTTTTACACAAGTAATTTTTTTTTTCAAAATATAATGTACTATTGTTATATCTAACCAAAGTAAAAAGCAAAGAATGGAATAAACAAAATGAGTAGAAAAAACACAAGTAAAACAAAAACACGAATTAGGGCCGCACCTAACAATTTTTTTAAACATTTAATCCATCGATTTTTTATTATTCAATTATATAACAATGAATTGACCTAAATGACATATCAAAAACCTGTTTCATTAATATTTAAATATTTTATTCAATCATAATCCTAAAAAATAAAGCACATTAGAATAAAGATAGTAGTGGCTAATTTCCATCCTATTAAATAGACTCCATGTCAGATGCCTGATCAGAAAATACTGGACCTTAAATTCAAAAGGGCCCGTGATGCATTTTAACGTAATAACTATTCACTGTGTCAACCCTTTAATCTGTATTTGTCTTCAACTGGGATGGTCATGACATGAAGTTATTTCATCACTGCAGGTAAGATGATCACTGGTAGTGTATTTTTGCATCCGTGTGGGCATATTTTCTGCCGACTGAAATGCATTACAAACAGTCTGTAATGTTAGTAAACGCAATTCCTGTCTCATACGTGGCTGATAAAGTGAACAAAGTACAAAACGGCAGAATAACAGCGTCAGACGACACCTGATGTGACGTTAATATCAGCGGTGCAGACATCACTTTTAACGTGGGCGTGATGAAGAAACTAATACAGAAACATGTTCCACGTGTTGATAATCTTCATACATGTGTTTGGTGTTTGGGTGCTGTCAGAAAGTAAACGGGTCGGTGTCTGCTGCAGGTCGGTGCTTCCACGACTTGTGCGGAACAGTTTGTCCCGCCGAGATAAGTCACGTCCAGTTTGTGAAGCTTCAGAGAGCCAAACTGTTGCATCTCTGTCTAAAAATACTCCCACACTTGTAATGATCGTTGCGAGGCTCTCTGCAGCTTGTTCTCTCGGTCCGTGCTGTTCATAGCTTTGCGTCGATGCACGCCATGCAAATCTACGTATTTTCGTAATCAATGACGTCGATTACGTCGACGAATCGCTCAGCCCTAGATTTAGGATTGTGTTCATGACGTCTACAGAATGCTGCTAGGCTCTACACTAAATGCAACAGGACATGGGATCATTGGTAATACCTGGGTTTACTTAACATCAATACATAAAACAAGCACAAAATTGCAGTAGATACGACCACATACATGCCCGCATCCACGCATTCATGCAGTTCATACATACACAGGCAACCTCACCTGCATGGCAATATTTGGCCTCATTGATAAAGAGTTGTAGTTCTGTGTGTGTGTGTGTGTGTGTGTGTGTCTGTGTGTGTTTCTACAAAGTTTGGTCATGTGAATCCGGAGATGTTATGGGTCTTTTTGTTACAGGTCACTTTCATTGTCACGCCCCCTTTTGGTTAATTCACACACACCACACACACACACACACACACACGACCTCCATGTCAAATTTAAGGAGAGATAAATCTCATAGGGTGGAAACTGTGGCAACCAAAGGGTGGGGAAATTTTTTGGACCAACCAACCTAATCTCAAATTTTAAACTGACAGTTTTTATCCTATTGACAATGAAGACCCACTAAGGTTAAAACGTTGTCTGTCTGTTTTTTATCCGGTGTTTGGACACAATCTACTTTTTCCAAATCTGTTTACCTGTACCTTGCCTAAATGGAGGATAGGGTTTGCACACAATACTTATCTGTTTAAACATACAAACTCAATGTCATTCTTGTCTATTCTGTATTATTTTTGTTCTTGATATAAAATGGATGATGCTACTAAAGGGGCCTGAGTCTGCTAGTCATCTCCTGGTTTATCCATCAATAATGCAGTTGTTATTTATCTGTCAATTAGAAAACACTAAGTGAGCTGATGTTCACCATGGCTGTGCTACAAGGTTCTCATTTTAATAATAAAACATGCGTTCTTGTGAAAACTTTAAAAATTAAAAATACGTTTTATATGAAAATGGATCTAAATTGACAACTTAATACACATAGTTCCAGATAATATAAAAATGCTCAAAATGCAATAATAATCTCACAATGTTATAAAATTTGATTTGCATCTTCACCAAAAATGACTTTCCACCAAATTTTACTGAAATCTGTTGACAGTGTTTACAGATAATAAACATACAGATAAACAAATAGGACTGAAAATTCAACTTTCTTGGAGAAAGAAGCCATAGTGATTGATCACTTAATAATTATATCCATTAAACAAATCTCTTTCAGTCAGTAACAACAGGATGGCACAGAGGATTTCGCAGACAAATTAAAACAGTAAACTTTCAACTTGGTATGAAGTGAAAAAAAAAAATTCTTAAGGCACTTTGTATGAGACACATGGACATGAGGGAGACAGCTCTTACAACTCATAACAACAACTATTTGCACATAAATCATTGTAATAACAAACATAATAACACTATAAAACAAATAAAACTGACATTTGGAAACAACACATCTTTGGTTTGTATCAGTGTGCCACAACTTTATATGTAAATGCTGAGTAACCAGATGAAAATCCACAGAGATCCACTGCACGCTAATCCAGGTCATTAATAAAGCTAAACTTGCTTTATGTTGTACTTCTAAAAAAAAGTATAATAAATAATCAATTTTGTGCAAGGTTGAAAGGATTGAAATCTCAATTTTAAACACAGGTATGAGTATTGTTTCTTTTCAGTACAGCTTGTTACAAATAACAGCACACAGACACAGAAAAGGCATTCACGCGATTGTCTGACACTGGGTAAACAGGAAACAATAAGTAAATCTCCAGAACTATCCCCCTAACAAAAGGTTTGCTGAAAAAACTACAAAATGCATATTAATCTCCAGATGCACTAATGTGTTCACATTGACAGCCTTCCTTCCTGTCTTTCTGAGGGCACATCAAGTGTTGGAGTTCTAAGTGGTGGCTGCCACAGAGCCTTTCTTCTCAGTGAAGAAACTCCTGAGCAGTACGACTTGACCGATGCCGATGACAAACAGCAAGACCGTTTCTCCGATGGACCAGTAGGTCACCCGCTCAAGGAGATGCTCTGCTTTTGTGCGGTCATGTGCCTCTCTCAGCCTGTACCATGTCTGCGAGTCAGCCACCGACTTCAGGATCTCATGAATGGCGACGCAAGATGACTCCAACTTAAAGAAGAAAGATTAACACAGATTAAATAAGAGCACAGCAGCGGCCTGGGGCAAAACCTATACAGTGGAAAGAAGGATGCACACATGCAAACACTGAATTATATTCTCCAAACTGCTCTTGGGCAGATTCACTTCAACTTCCTACCTTTTTCACTAGGGCTGCAACTAACAATTATTTTCATTATCACTTCATCTGTGGATCATTTTCTTGATCAACTGATTAACTGTTTGGTCCATAAAACATCAGAAAACTAAAAAATGTTGATCCCAGAACTCAAGGTGATTTCCTCATATGTCTCTTTTGTCCACAACCCAAAGAGTTAGTCAGTTTACTGTCATAGAGGATAGGACGTCACCTGAATTTGAATTCTAGAGCCTGACCAATATTGGGATTTTTGAGACCAATGCCAAAATGGATTTTTTGGGGGGAAAATCTACAGATTACTGATATGGTGGCCAATACAGTGAATTTTTGAGTTAAAATAATAAATAACTTAATTATAGAATTTATATATTTTATTTAACACATTGAATAATTTAAAATATACATATGCAACCAATTGTAGAAAGGTAAACTGCAAAAAGAATAAATAAATATAAAATAAACAGCTAAATAAATATCAGTTCTGTTCAGTATCAGTCAATTGATAAATATTTAAATACTGTTTGTCAGCTCCTTTTGTCTTCATAAATGTTCCCCATTATGCTAAATCTAAATAACCCAAAGCATCGTTTTATGTTTTGTATGTTGTATGTAAAAAAAAGTCTTCATATCCTTGCCTATCGGTAAACTTATATGCTGATACTGATAAATGCTCTATAGGCCAATATCAGGCCACCATCAGGCCAATATATCAGCTGGCTGGTATATCAGTTGTGCTCTATAACACAAATAATGCACAAATAATGCGTCAGAAACAGGCATTTCTTCTATCTGAACTTGCTCGTTATAATCCAGAAAAAGTCAGCTCTGTGATTACCTCATACAAATATAACTATTGGCACATACTGGTTTTGCTACAGATTCTCTTTAATTTGGTTCATATTTTGAACATGAAAATAGGTACTGTGTTTTTTTCTTTTTGCGATTTTGTGGTTCTCTGAGCACGTCAAGTAAGCACATTTGATCTTTTTTGAACAGTGATCTGCCTCAGTTCACTTATACCCACTTACACTCAAGAGCAGCTAATGCAGCCACAGTTTAAAGGCTTTCCACTGCAACAGATTTTGTGCACCTTGTCGTAAGCTTCAGGTTCCTCAGACTCACCTGAGTCAGTGCTGTAGCACTAGTCATGCTGTTCAGGAGAGGTTCCTCATCTCCATGTCTGAAGTCCAGGTACACTGTTTTATATGTGAAGGTGGAGAACTCATTGCTGAAGCAGACCTTGTAGACACCCTTCATAGCTGTGGTGTGAGAGAAGCTGTCGTACTGCTTCTTCTTCTCATTATACAAGACGTTGTTTTGAGGGTCGGTGACGAAGCAGTCCACATCATAGTTTCCCCCTGAAATTACCTGAAAGAAGAAAAAACACACATCAAAGACATTGTTGTGTGGATGACAGGACATACTTGGGCCAAGATGGTTCTAACATTGCAACATATGTTGTTTTGTTGTAACATATAGACTGTGCAATATTGAACTGACTCAGCCAGTTTTGGTGGGTAAGAACACATTTAAAACTTTAAAACAATTAATTGTGACATTAAATTACAGGTAAGAGAATTAATGAGGGTGTCATTTGAGTTTCCAGATGGACACATCAAATGCATTTTGAAAAAAACAAACAAACAAACAAACAAACAAAGAACTAAGAACTAAATCCATGTTCTTCCTATCCCACAATAAGAGACAGAAAGCACTCAAGTTACAAATGACTAAAGGACAACTTTAGCAGCATCTTGTAAACACCCAGAGTGAAAAGGGATGAAGCTTTCAGGATAACTTACTTGGAAGTCTATGTCAAACTTCACGTCTTTCTCCAGTTCCTCGTAGAAGCACTGCTTATCGTTGTCGGGGAGCTCAAATGTGAGCTCAGTCCCAAACACCACAAACACATGCAGCAGTAAACAGCTCAGTCCCAAGCAGAGCATGGTGAAAACAGAGATCAAGCTGCACAGAGGCTACAGTGTAGCACTAATGAGAACCGTTTTCTGGAGCTCTGACGTGGCACGAGCACGAACAACTTCCGGATCACGTGTATTTATTTTTTGGTAAAAAAAATTAGCCCGCGGTTATAAAACGTAAATTATAGTCAAATAAGTCGAAGTACACCTCTAAATGTAAGAAAAAAAACATTTTTAAATTAGACAAAGCTACGAAGTGACACATTGCTGAGACATATTTACAACCGACCAGTCATGAAATTTAGATTTCAAAATAAAATAAAAATTAAAGTAAGTTCTTTTTGCTTACAAAAAACACACTTTTCACTCAGAAAAAAAAACAACCTAAATATGTCCACAGACATATTTGCTTCAAAAGTACATTTATGAGTTAAATATGGACGCCCATTTCCGCTTGTAAAGGAAAAAATATTCCCTTGATAAATCAGAATTAGAAAAAAAAAGTAATAAGAATGAGATAAATCGAAATTCCAAGTCCAAACTGGCTTCCACAGTTATGTGTTTTTTCACAAGTGGAGGAAGTATTATATAATAATTAAAAACAGCATTACCATATAATCACGAAAGCCCTGCATTCAAAATTTTAAATTTAATAAATTATCAAATGTCGTCGATAAGTGGCTATTGATGCATTGTTATGAAGGCAGCATTTCAATGTTGCAGTTTCTGCTGTTTAGGCGCATTTTAGCTGATCATCAAGCTGTTGGTTTTATCTGTGAAGTTGTGTAAGATGTACATTGTACTGCTGTAAGGTTCACAGATAGACTGCTTCGCTCTCTTTGGGCCAGTAAGAGATTATCAGACTGGTGTAAACGAGTCTGGCATTAACCCACGACGCCAAATTTAATGTATTCAATTTAATTTAATTTTAATGATAGACAAAAGTCACAACATCAGCAGAGCACTTCTGGCATGCACTGGTTGCTATGACAACACACGGTACACGTTCAACAGAATTTTATTTTGAAAACCCCAGGCAGCGCACGCCGCGCCCCTCCTCTCGCACAGGGAAGGAGCAGCATTCTCGGTTTTTGACAGTAGTTGATGTCTTAATCAAGTCGTGTGATCGAAACAGGAAGATTTTTAACGTTCATTTTGCGTTCATAGTTATTTAAGTTGGTTAAGTAATAACAGCCAAAAATATGCAAAACTACGCAGAGGTGATGAGGGACTTCGTAGAGAATCGTGCCAGTGGTCTCATAGTTGCTTTTGTTGCAGGTAAATCATTTTTTGATCGTAAAGTATATTGTGTAAGCCACGTTTTGTATCTATCAACATTTCCGTAGATGTCAGTGCAAAGGAAGTTAACCAACTCTTACACAAAGAATGTAAAACTCCTACGAATGAGAACGGTATTGTAACCCTGATGGCATTCAGGCAGAAATCTGTTCCACCTGACAGAAAACATTCATTGTGGCTGCTGTCGCTCCTGGATATTGAAATACGTCTCAGTATTTCACTTAAAATAAATTAAATGTTTATTACCAAAGGCTTATAGATTGTGGTCTTCTTTATAACATTAACACAGAAGAATTAATAGATTTTTTTTTTTTTTTTTTTTACATTTTTATTGCCCTTTTTGTGATGTCCTCAAAACAAATTTTCAGTTTCAATGCAACACACTTACAATATATTTATAAATAAATTGATATGTGCCTTTAATATTGTGTAGATCAAGTTAAAATATGTGATTATGAATATAATCAGTGAAAACTGTAAATATTATTTATTATTTTTACAATTTGCCATGTGTTCCTGAAACAGTTCCCATAAATCCATGTTCAGGAGGTGCATCACTCTTGTTGGAGGGAAATGAAATGAGCTAAGTGAGGTGATCTATGATTTTCTGTCTGTCTTTATTGATATTGCACCAACATAGTAGGAATGGTCATTATAGTGCTTTCACAAATTATTAACATAATGAGATTTTTGAGAAATAATCAAAGTAACATGAATATAATGAATAAGCGTGTAAAAACAAATAACAGAACAGCAAGATCAGTCTGGTATTTCCAGAAAAATGCATCAGCTTACTGTAAGGCAGCCTTAAAACCAAGAAAAAACAACACTCATACCATATCATGATATCCAGATTCTAAGACACTGTTTAGTCTCATATCACAGTGTCATTATAATATAGATACAGTGAAGCCCTAATTTTAGTAGGCTGTTGATTTTTTCCACAATCTTAAATAAGCCATATCCCCTACAGAGCTCAAGCAATATCTGAAATCTACTAATCAGGGATTCAATTCAGTATATTAAGAAAACCACAACAAGGCATGTTAAACTACATTTGATATTTCCTTTAACATTTTGTTAATCCTTTTCGTCAGGGGCAGGCATACTGGCCTTGCGGAGGTGGCTGGCTGGGGGAGTGTGTCGGAGCAAGGCCAGGCTGGATGGGAAAACAGTCCTGATCACTGGAGCCAACACTGGCATTGGGAAGGAGACAGCCCTGGATATGGCAAGGCGAGGTGAGACACACATCATTTTTTATTCAGAGTTGTACTTTTCAGCTGTTTTTGTATAGCACTTTGTTATTGTCCCACTGTCATCAGACTGCACAATAGTAGCTGTATACAGCCCATACCAGTCAGTTTGATTAGCCAGATTTCTACCTATCTCCCTCCATAAATCACCACCAACACACACACAACTCTTGTAGTTTCTGTGTTTACCTCTGCTCTTATCTTAGTTTTGTAGACCTCTTATTACAGTATTCATTTTTAACTTTATGTATTCATCTGTAAATATTTCTGCTGTAACAACTGAATTCACACTGAGAGACGTAGTCTAGCTTAAAGGGAAAAGGCTTATCTTATCAATGATTTTCCTGTTTGGCTCACTAGCTGTTGAATTTGAACAGCACTGATCTATAGAGTGGCTTTGGATTTATCTAACTTGACTGCTACCACACCTTCTGAGTCAGTATTTATTCCACTATTAGTGTTTGAATTTTAATTACATTGACACTGTTTATTATTTCTGTCAAGGGGCCAGAGTGATCCTAGCCTGCAGAGACATGACCAGAGCCCGCATTGCAGCTGACGAGATTCGGCAGGAGAGTGGAAACGGCAACGTGGTGGTGAAGAAACTGGACCTCTCCTCGCTGCAGTCTGTCAGAGACCTGGCTAGAGATGTTGAGGAGAACGAGGACCGTTTGGACATCCTCATCAACAATGCAGGTACTTTGCAGCAGTTCCTCCTTATTCAGTCAGCAGCAGTGAGTTACCAAACATCATACGTATATACAGCAGGTCTAAGCAGAATTTCTAGGATACATTGAGGACTTGACCACTTTTAAATAAGATATCACAGCAAAACTATTTCAGTCAAATGAAAAGTCATCCTACACATGTAAACTGGTTGTGTTAATACGACCTCAACTTCTATAGGTTAAAAATTGACTTCAAATTTCAACTGATGGTTGACCAAGATGTTATTTATTAGTCAGTTTTGTTCCACATAAGTTTTTTTTTTGTTTTTTTTTTTTTAGGCATCATGATGTGTCCTAAGTGGAAGACTGAGGATGGCTTCGAAGTGCAGTTTGGTGTCAATCACCTGGGACATTTTCTCCTCACCAACTGTCTTCTTGACTTGCTGAAGAAATCATCTCCAAGTCGCATTGTCATCGTCTCCAGCCTGGCACACGAGAGAGGTAGAGGGAATCTTTTGTCACTTAAGTTCTTCAACATACCTGTGATTGTCAAACAGCAGCTTTTCAGTGTCATTTTTAGTCTCGGATCAGATAATTTCATTGTTAAAATTGTATCTTTAACATTTTACTTCAGTTAAAGTGATATTCCGCTTTCGGTCAGGGGAGTTTTATGACATCTATAACAGATAAAACTTATATGATTCTTTTTGGATTTCAAAATGTAATTTATGCTTAAAGATTTCACTGGATTGTTTCTCTCACAGGCCGTATACACTTCGACGACATCAACTTTGATAAGAACTATAGCAGCGATAAAAGTTACTACCAAAGCAAGCTGGCCAACGTGTTGTTCGCCAGAGAACTGGCTTCAAGGCTGCAAGGTCAGTGTCCAGTATGTTCCATTAATACAGTGTTGTTCAAAAATGTTAATTATACAACAAGTTGTTCTAACCAAGCAATCTGATTGGTCAAGCAGACATTTAGAACATGCTCAAATAATTTATATCTTTTATTTTGTTGGTAACTGCTGTATAGTCGCAGTATTACTCTTGAGAGTGAGTTACAGTCATTATTGGCACTTCATTGATGCTTACGGACCTCGCCACAAGAATTTTGTTCCTGACTGTTGTTCCAATAACAACAGTAAAACACAGCCTGTCATGTAATATTGCTTAATCAGATAGACCTCATTTTCATAAAGTAACAAAAAGTCAATGTCATACAAATCTCTTTTGGCTTTTTAGTTCTTTTGTTTTTTCCTTTGGTGTTCTTGTGTTTTGTCTTTGTTACTTTCTTCCCATCTTAGTAGTCTCATGATGTTTTATGTTTTTGCAAATAACACTTCATTTGACGGGTCCCTCTCATTAGACACTGGTGTGAATGTGTACAGTCTTCACCCTGGGGTCATTCGCACCGAGCTAGTCCGCCACGTGTTACCTAATATAGCCTTTTGGAAGAGGATCCTAGCCATGCCAATTCTTATGATGATCAAAAGTCCCTGGGAAGGTGCTCAGACCACCATCTACTGTGCTGTGGACGAGAGCCTTGCAAACTCTAGTGGCCTCTACTACAGGCAAGTAACATGTACAGTAACACTCACCTGACCGTGAAGATAAACATCCTTGAGTGATGTTAGTTGTTGTAGTTGTGAGGAATTCAGCACATGTTTTCTTCCCTGTGCATTGTGCAATGGTAGAGAATGACAAGAAGTAATGATTTATGCAGTTTACTACTTAAGCATTTTTGCAGTTGTACAACCCCTGTTCCAAAAAGGTTGGGGAGTTATCTTAAACTTAACTAAAAACAGTGCAGTGATTTGCAAAAACTTTTTTTTTTTTTTACTTATAGTCAATTGAATACAGTATAAATACAAAGATATTTAATCTTCAAACTGATAAACTTTCTTGTTTTTTTTTTAAATATACACTCATTTGATGCCTGTAACACATTCCAGAAAAGTTTGGACAGGGCCATGTTTAACATAGATGCACCAATGAATTGTGTTTTCCAAAGTGTTCCCAAGTCCATGTAGTATCCTTCAGTATCCTGTAGTGTCCTTTATACAATCAAGTGTGTTTTTAATGCAGTGCTGCTGGAGGGGTCACAGGTCACAGGCATTCACTATTGGTGTTTGGCCTTGTCCCTTACATGCAGAGGTTTCTCTGGATTGTCTGACTCTTTTAATAATATAACGGATTGTAGATGGTGAAATCCAAAATTCTTTGTGGTTTAGTGTTGAGAAATGTTGTTCTTGAACTACTGGACTATTTGCCCATGTAGTTTTTCATAACCTGGTAACCCTCACCCCATCCACGCTTTTGAACGACTGAGAATTTCGATGATGCCCCTTTAATACCCAATTAATGATGCTGATACCTGTTAATTAACCTGTTTACCTGTGGAATTTTCCAAACAGGTGTTTTTTTTGGCATTCAACAGCTTTCCCTGTTCCACCCTTTTTGTTGCCGCTGTCCCAACTTTTTTGAAAAGCGTTGCAGGCATCAAATTCAGAACGTGTTTATATTTACAGAAAACAATAAAGATATTCAGTTTGAACATGAAACATCTTGTCTTTGTATTATCATTGTATTCAACTGAATATTGATTTTTGCAAATCATTGCGGTCTGTTTTTATTTACATTTCACACAATGTCCCAACTTTTTTGGAATTAGGGTTGTACATCAGATTAGATTATAACCTATTTTATGCTATTTTATTTCTTCCATTTTACAGTGACTGTGCCCTCAAAACGCCGGCACCACAGGCCCTGGATGATGCCGCAGCCAAGAGGCTGTGGGACTTAAGTGCCTCCATGGTTGGTCTGGCGTAGAAAACAGCCTGCCCTGCTTTTATCACCCATTCCTCCTGCTGGAGTCGGTGTCCTTGTTTATGTGGGGGAATGAAGGACAGCAATTTGTTTTATTATCTAATGCATAAGGGCATTGCACTAAAAAGGATGAGTTCACCTGTTCAAATGTTTTAGACCTAAGAAGATTTGTTGGCGAGTGGAATATTTTGCATTATTTAATCTTAGACACTATTCAGTCATTTGAATATTAAAATTACATGTATTGCTTTATCTTTATATATATATGCCTTATATATTGTGCTTTATGATGTATCTATGGTATGCTGCTATATCTTTATGAAAATGAGGCAATAATTGCTTTTTAATCTGCTGTCTTGGGTGATTGGTTGCATTTTAATGAGCAGTTGCTCTCATACATATAACTTGTTCATTTGGAATACTAAAACGCTTATGGGCCAAACAGGCTCGCATTTTTTTTATCATGTATGATTTGTGCTGCAAATTCCAAGAGACTTTAGACTAAAGACTGCTGCTTTTATTCATGGCATCGAACAATTGCCAGCATACAGTAAAATGATTGTACAGTCCATTTTGTAACCGCCTCATTGCAGAAGCACAAACATAAAAACATGTAAAGCAATACTGCATTTTTTTACTACAAGAAAGGGATTGAGAGCCTGTTTGTGTGCAGGTTTAAGAGGTAGACAGTGTAGAAGTAGCGCTCAATTGTTGTGGGAAGTGGTTAGAGGATTGTTACACTTCAGAGGAGAGAGGATCCTCCACCAGGTGTAGAGAAGGAGTGGACGCCTCAAGGGCAGAGAGCAGCTAGGAAGCAGCCGGTACATCCAGAAGACTCGTCAGGTTGCTGAGTGCCCACCTGTGTGTGGGTGTGTGTTGTTCTTTACAGAGTTGGTGCTGTTTGTTGTATCATGACAAGGTTATTTTGGTGTGTCGTTAATGACACTCTTTGAGGTAAGAGTTGTAATGTGTGCCTTTAGTTACTGAACTTATTCAAAATGATCAGAAGACTGTAAAATAAAAAGAAAAGGAAACGAGAGAAAACTCTTAATTTAAGATTTTTGAGTTTTGAATCAAACTCTTAAGTTTCTAAATAAAGTAAACAGAGTTTTGTCGACCTATAATCCTTAGTTGAGATCATTTACTTTTCGTCTTTAGATAAATATAAATCTTAGAGCTTTTGAAACCCCAAACATACATACATGTTTCAAAAATTGTTTACGGTGAACTGTGAACCTGATTTTTCATTATTTGGGCGCTTGAAAATGAAAGGGATTCAATTGAAAAGATTAGATTACTAGTCATTTTTCACTTTCACTTCATTAAGTTTACTCAGCTATTTTTTAAATATAAAATTTTGGAGGTTTCTAAAACTCAAATGTTCAAGGTTTATCTAAAAAAAAGTAAATAATAAATAGTAAATTATCTCAGCAAAACATTGTTAGTTGGTAAAACTTTTTCAAAACTTTTTGAGTTGGGCTCAAAACTCAACAATCTATTTAAGGAAGTTGCCTTGAAATTTTTAGTTTTCTCAACTTAGAATTTTTACAGTGTATAGAAATGTGCAATGGGAACCATCAGCATTGTAATACCTCTGGCAATAAACGTCTGATAAAAACAAAGTTCTTTTTTCCCCTAGTAGTTATTAAATAACAGGTGTGGTCACTAAAACTCTTAGATGTATTTATGGAAGATTGATGGCTGTAAATGGGAAAAAATTACCACCAAAATTGAAACATATAGTCTTTCACATCACAACCAGCAGAAACAAATAGAGAATCCAGGCTTTTAATTTAAT
Source organism: Lutjanus argentimaculatus (assembly GCA_034769285.1). NCBI lineage: Eukaryota > Metazoa > Chordata > Actinopteri > Lutjaniformes > Lutjanidae > Lutjanus > Lutjanus argentimaculatus. The sequence continues at coordinate 18,598,476 of JAWZSL010000002.1, forward strand.
TTAAAAAAAAAAACAGTTAAAGTAGAGGATGCCAGTCTGACCTCCACATTGAAATTTTCTTGAAGAATATAAATATAAATGAAACTTAAGGGAAATAGTTGAAATAGCTCAGGTGTGAAAGAATAAAGCATCCCTCAGCTAACAAAGTCAGGAGGTTTTCCCTGTGAATCAACAACTTTGCACAGATTTAATGTTTCATGTCAGGATTTTCATATCACTTCCTATGAATTTTCATACGCCTCCTGTCCAGTTTGATGTTGATCCATGTTTTTGATTCAACATGCTCATTCTTGTGCAGCCTGTTAAGTATGAGTTTTTCAGTTCACTTCAATTTGAGCTATAATTAAAGTGCTGAGATGCCAAGGCTGCATGTTTGAGGGTGTGAGAAGAATCATGTCCTGTGAATTACATTGGCATGCATCATTACTCATCTGATTTTTGTATTCCGGTTAAGCGGTTGCATCATCCTCTATGTGTTTTTAATGAATTATGTCATGCTGAATCATGTCAGGGTGTCCGAGAAACCTTTAGTTAATAAATTCAAAGCCGCTACAAGGAACTTCTATGTTGTGTTGATTTTTCCACCACCATAAACACAAAATTAGAATTAAGTTAAAAAGTAAGTAAAAATCTCCTACTGCTTTATTTTTACTGTTAACGTATGCTCACATTTACTTTGGGGAAAATGTAAATGCAGGCTCGTTGAATCTGATTTCACAGAGAATCTGACCTGGTGGCAGCCATTAAGAATAACTATGTGGAAATCTTCCTGCAGATGGTCTCATTTGCTTACGTAGGTCACATAGAGGCATCACTATTAAACTGAGACTGTTTCATAACCATGTAAAAACTTTAATGTCAGGGGAACCAATTTTTTGGAACACTAAATAATGTATAGTTTGTTTCTGCACTACAATTGTATTTTAATTCTTATGGACTGCACTGGGATCCCAAACCAGATTTTGTCAAACAGTACATCATGTTGCCTGAAGTCGTCTTTCCACAAGGAAGCTGCAGAGATGCTTTCTGTCATATTTCTGGGAAATATGACTTAAAACCAGGTGTGCTCAGAGCTGCCTAAAGGGTATCCACTGACAGAAATGCAAAGACAAACCTTTCTGCTTTTCAGTTCTTGGATGTAAAGCTCACTGTAATCCACACTAATCATCTAAAAGAAGACTTAAGATCGTTTAATTTTAGACAAATCATAAATTACTACGATGTAACCTAAATATTAGTGTTAGTTACTTAAGTTCATATTAGGCACTTAGAAAGTTCACATTTTAAAAACATGACATAAAGCTCATAATTTAGCTCTTAGATCTTCAAAAAGCAAAAAATCACAGTTGTAGTCATCCTTCTAAAATAATTTCTAGCATCAAAGCAAACAATTAAAGCACAACACAACACTAATAACAGCCTTCAACATGATCACCAATTATGAATTGAATGACTCAGTTACCGCAAACGCTCTGTGACCCAGATGTCTCCGTATCTGTAGGTAATGTCATGCACATGCCCTTATCAGTTCTCCGTCCAACGGATACAGAATCTATAGCTGGGCTGGAAAAGTGATAAGGAGATGTGAGCGACCACAGTACCACAACAGCTGTTAAATCTCTACCACACTGTGATGAAGGACCTATTGTTCTCAACAGTCCTGAGAGGTTTAAAAAGTCCCCAACTGTGGCCTGCCTGGAGGGCCATCCCTTTCCCGTCTGCAGTCCTGGTCCTGAAAGTCCTGAAAGAGGAGCTCTCGCGGTCGGAGTGGATGAGATCTGTTGGTTCACTTCCATCATTCAACCACAGAAGAGTCAAACCTGCAGTGGATTTTCTACCATCTCTACCAGCTGAAAAACACAGATCCTCATACAGCGAGGAACTGGTTAAGCTTCAACCAGTCAAAGTGGGTTCCTGCAGCTGTTGCCCTTCACCGTTTGACTGCTGACAAACTTTTGAGACACACCCCATTGATGAGTTTTATTTCACTGCAGCCCCGCCTGGCTCGGAGGGATTTCTCTGGCTGCCATTGGTTCGCACTCAAAACTTGCCATACCTGCCCCCTGGCTCTTGTGGACCAGAGCCAAATAGTTCCTGCAGTTGTCAATCAAGCGGAGATCAGCCAGTGGGATGAGAGAGGCCAGGCTTGGCGGGTGTGTTCCCCACAGGTGTGGCTGAGAAGCACATTCCAATATGTACATACCTGTCAGCTCCTCTGGTATTCAGCTGCTCCTAGAAAGACCTCCGTTGACCACTTGCGCTCCCCTTTCCTCCTCCTGGGGCCCATGCAGAGGTAGAAGGAAATAGCTCTTGTTTCAGTCGCACAAATAAGTAATTTTTATCCATGCCGTGTGTATCTTCCATTCTTTCCTAAAGTATGCCACTTCCTTTAAAGTTATGATGTCCCATTCAGGAGCAAAACCTTGGGATTCCTACTGTATATCATCACATATTTCATATTGCAAACTATTCCAGGAGCCACAGTTGTATCTCATTATTCAGCCTGATATGTGGAGTCAGTCAGTGTACAGGTGCAGGCAGTGGCATGTGCTTTTCCCCCCCAGCAAAGAAGCTCAGATCATCCTTGCCTGTTTTCTCCCTCTGGAGATCATAAAGCCTTAACGAGAATGTGTGTGAAGTGTGGTATTGCTGTCTGGCCCTCTGGTATGCAGGCTTCTCTCTTTTTCTCCATACCAGCCATTTTCCTTATGTCTTTCTCTCATTTGTGGCTCTCCATCTTGCAGTGGATCCCTCTGTCTGTCAGTTTGTACAGAAGCAGAGTACAGAAGCGAACGTTGTGTGCCTCAGGCAGTTGTGAATGCAGGTTTGCTGCATTCACGGGCCTAAAGCAGGGCAGCTCATGCCGTGATTACCTTCAAACGAGTCTGTGCATGTGTTGAGCTGAATCAGAGCAGCCACAGTGACTAAGCTCCTCTGTGTCGCCAGTCACTTATATAGTAGAGCTGTAGCTCTTATCTTGCTTGTTTTATCCCAAGAAATTTAACTCGGAAACAGGCCAGTCACACAGTGTCCTCACTCAGACAATAAGAATCACTGGTATAGGTATAGGTTGTTTTCAGACTTTTTAAAAATATACTGACCCATGTTGTCTTTCACCACTTTCTGTGTCCATGTGACGCTATGAACCAGTTAGAATTTGTTTGCCCTAAAGAGCAGCACTGGAAGAAGTGTTTTTATTTACAGGACTTGTGTGTAGGATTTCATGGCATCCAGCGTTGAGCTTGCAGACCGCAAACACCTCGTCTTACTCTCCCTTTCCAATCATGTAAGACAGGTGGTCAGAAACCTTTATGATCAAAAGAGACATTTTTGGCCAAAAAAGAAAAAAAAAAAAAATCTGTCTGGAGTTGCAACTGTGAAATTCTCCATTTTCCACTGAGATTTTCTTTTTTTGTGGTTTGGCACACATAGCTAGCCAAGAGAGACCACTAGCTACAGCAAAATTTAGAAGAGAAAAATCCACAGGGAGCCACTGGAGAGGGGACAAACGCTTGGTCATCGCTGCATAGACATATATACATAGACGCCACATTGGCCTTTGGATTGTACGCCAACGTCGCCGCCGTGTTCCCAAGTCACAACTGACCTGTGAACAAATACTAGCTGCTGTTTTTCTGAATATACTTACTATATACTATAATGTTTATGTCTCTACCAATTTCAATTAATGCAGTCATATTCAAGGGTTTACAATCTACATGGTGTGAGAATAAAAAGTTTTGATTTTTTTTAAAAACCTTTACATAGATCATAGCCCCTTGAATATACCAGCATTCACTGAAATCAGTTGAGCAATAAACATTTTAATTCTCATCAGATCCTCAAGTCAGAATGTGAACCTGAGCCATGTGTAATCATTAATAAAGTTTCTTATTGAGAAAATTAGAAGCTTTCAGACACTGAAATGTGCTGTAATTCCGCAACGAAATAAATAATAAATATTTTTAATCATTATCAAACAAAAAGTAAATAATTAACTTCATTTCAAGCACTGATTGAGCAAAAACTCTACTCAAAAACTCAGTGTATTGTAAAGTCCTAATTTAGGGCGCTGTTGAGTTGGACTGCATTATGTTGTTTCATTGGACTCAAACCTCTGTTTGTTTGTTTAATGTCTATGAATGACAAACACATCGAAAACATATGTTCAAGCATAGCCCACATAACTTATAAAACACGAAATATTTACTTATTTGATGTAATAACAATGGTCGTTTCTGTTATTTTGCCACCTTTGTCAGAAACAAAACCCCAGTTTATGGCAAAGAGAAGAGATGCCACTTTCATAGTTTACTACAGAAGAAAATAATATATATATATATGAAGGGGGAAAAATTATTATTTATTTATTATTATTATTTTTAGATATACAGCAATATGATCTGTGGTATCCCAAACAACAGTAAACGAAGTAAAGTCAATGTCGGCAAAATAGACAGGCTGATGTGGGTGTTACTGACTTCAGTAGGAGTTAGCAGTCGGACACAACAGGTGTGTGTGATACTATTGACTATAAGAAATTAAACATGATGATCATTCAGTATTATGGGTCATTATTATTATACTTACTTTACATGTGTTGATGTTACCTATGTAATCAACAGCTGTAGACTTTCAGTACATACATTTTAAAAAATGTATGATATTGTACAATATGGTAGTTTGACACCTCGACCTCTCTCATAACTTTGCCTGGTGTTTGTGGGAAGAGGAAGAGAGGGGTGATCAGGATGAGGATCAGGATCATGGTGTCTGCAAGAATTCCAGGGCCCAGGCTGGGAGGATGATTTCCAGGAGGTTGTGAGGGGTGTTTGGGCCCTGAGGCTATATTCTGTCGCCAGGGATAAAGACATTGTCGAACGAGCACACAGACAACAGGGGAGGTGCTGAGTCAGCTGTCCGCCTGACTTAGCACACGCTGTGCTGCTCCGGACTTTTCACCGCATGGTTCCCATCATCAGATCCTCAAGTCAGGAGTCACAAGTCCCACGTATCTGTTAAAAGACGCAAATTCAAATATTCTTACCGCTATATTTAAAAATGCTTGATCGAACGCAAAGTGGGAGATGTTTTCTCAGTCAGAAAGAGACTGGTGCATGATGGGAACTCAAGATATTAGCTATAGTGAAGTCTGCTCGTATTTTGACATAAAATTGAGTCTAAATTCTTTAATAATTATTATGTACACCATAGTACTTTAAAATATATGAATATAAATTATAATTTATACTTCTGACTTTTCTCACTGAAGTTTTACTTCATTATAATTAGATTATAATTTTAGGTTTATATATATTTGACTTCTATAGGCACATTTGGAAGGTTGTTTTTGCTTTAAAAATGTGGTGCCATGAAGGCATCTGAAGATAATTAAGAAAGATAACTGCTTTGTCTTGGGACACATCATATTCAACATCAGGCAAAGAAAAACATTAATCTGGTTGAGTTTCTGATGAGTTTTGTTTGTCTGAAAGGAAACAAAGAAGATTTTTGATGGAATCTTCCTTTATTTAAGCTTATCACCATGATAGTTAAATCTTTACTCTTCACCTATAGTATTCCTCCATTTGTTGGCATGCAGCTCTAACGTGCAGCCCTCTTCCGCATGGTTTGACATTCTGCTCTTGATATTTTGTGATGTCTTAGCATACCATCGGGAGAGGAAGGGCTGCAGCCATCTCTGCTGGCATTGTTGTCGATTATTTAGTTGAGTTCCTTTCGTCAGTGTGAAAGTCTGGTGCTAACCAAACAGGCATCAGCCTCTCTTTATCCAGTTCCGGAGTTTGTGGGAACATCAGACACCAGGGCCACTCATGTGGACCAGAGGAGATCTGCTAAAACATCTTCTGTCCCTCACTGGGATTAGAGCGGACACATTCCTGGCCCCTGTGCTCTGCGGCTCCCACCAGTGCTGTTCACATCCCAATTTTATATGCGTCGCTTTTTCAAAATGAGACAGGACAAAATCACTCACTAATCTGTACAAAACTCTTACATAATAAGTCAAACACACATTCTTCATCTAAATGAGACATTGTTTCAGAAAGCAAAGCACTGGTGGACTCAAGGGGGTGAGTGCCTCCCCTGATGCTCCTGTAAATGCCCTCCAGAGTGGCCCAATGTCTGAGACAACATGATAAAAGCCCCTCCAGGATGCCCTTCCATTGGAGAACATGTGTTAAAGTGCCTGTTAGAGTGCCCTAACAGTGGATAAATTGTGGTAAAGTGCCTTCTAAATGCTCTGTCAGTTGAGAACATGCGGTAAAGTGCCCTCTAGAGTAACTTTCCAAGATACAAAAAGTGATAAAGTGCCCTCTGATGTGGCCCAGTTTCCAAGACTACATGATAAAGTTACCTATAGGGTGCCCTTACAGTGGAGAAAACATGGTAAAGTCCTCTAGGGTGCCCTTCCAGTCGAGAAAATGTGATAAAGTGTCCTCCAAGGTGCCCTTCAAGTAGACAAAATGTGATAAAGTGCTTAATTTCCCTCAAGAGTGCCCTTCCAGTTGAGAAAATGTGGAAAAGTGTCCTCTAGGGTTCCCTTCCAGTAGACAAAACATGGTAAAGCGCCGTCCAAGGTGCCCTTCCAGTGGACCAAAGCTGATGAAGTGCCCTTTAGAGTGCCCTTCCAGTAAACAAAACATGGTAAAGTGCCCTCCACGTTGCCCTTCCGGTTAACAAAACATGGTAAAGTGCCCTCCATGATGCCCTTCCAGTTGACAAAACATGGTCAAGTGACCTCTTGAGTGTCCCAGTGTCCAAGACAACATAATGAAGTGTGATTATAGGGTGACCTTCCAGTGGAGAAAAGATGTGCTAATGCCCCACCATATACAGCTGGTGCCCTTTTTTACACCCCTGCCCTTCACATAGCCACCACTGAGTCCACCACTGACGCAAGGCCATCATAAAACAGTGACGACTTAACACACTAATAGGTTGACTTTAAAACACATGTTACTATAATAACGCAAATCACTTCTAAATGCTTTAAAACACTATCCTACAGAAAAACTCCACACTCAGATTCTGAAAGTTTTATTTCATGACTGCACAGCACACCAAACTCATACTTGGTGTGGAAATGTGAATGAGAGAACACACCAATCAAAGTCAAAGTACTTCAATGCAGATACTGTAAAACATACCCATTCAAATCATATTGTTTTCCTCAGTTCCAGGTTCTGGCTATATGAGGCCATAAAATGTCATCCACACATAGCACGCAATGTAAGCCCTGCCAGGCAGTGGGGGAAGTACCCCCGGCGTGTTGAATCCTCCCCTGGATGGACTCCAGTGGAATGTCCCCGCATGCTTCCTCCAGCATTGCAGAAGGTTTTCCTACTCATAAGGACTCCTGTAGTACACCCTCTTTCACCAGACCAGAAACAAACTCCTATATAATCGATCCTAAATTTAATTGCAGTTTAATTGTTGCTGTTCAGTGTCTGGGCCTGGAGAATGGACTGTTAAGTTAATTGCGCTTAGCAGTGCTTGTTTGATGAACACTTTGTACAACCTGTGTTGATGAAGGAGTTGGAAAAGCTCAGGTTTAAATGTTAACATCAGCGATGGCTGAGTTCCATTTAGTTGGTTTCTGGCTCACTGTTGCAGTGTAATGACTTACTGAGATGCTTGAACAGAGGATATGAAGTTAAATCTGTGGACTAAATGAGTACTGACTTTATCATTAAAGGACCAGTGTGTGGGATTTAGCAGCATCTTGTGGTTAGCGTGCAGATTGCAAACGCCTCATCTCGACTGCTCTAGTGTTGTCCGAGTGTTACTCGTTTTCCTAAATACTTGTCAGTTTTGCAAGTTGTGTCAAATATTGTCACTACTTAACATCAGGATTCAGTTTTAAACTGTTTGATTTGAAAATCCAATGGTAGTCAGTTTTTTAACTTATTGTTAATGCTAACCTATAGACACTTTTCTTGTTTACAAACATTACCTGGTGTGCACGTATTCAGGGGGAAAAACGGCTTTGGTGGGTGGTCAAACGATTATAGTCAACAATTGTTATCAACTTACATTTTGGATGGTTTGTAAGTCCTTGTTGACTCAATAATAAAATGCCATTTCAGAGTTGGATCGCTTTGTTTGTCTTTCATATCATATTAACATATTGTGTAAAATGTTAGGTAACAATAGCTTCAAATAAATGTTTAGCTAAAAGAAGCTAACTGAATCACAAAAACTTTATGGGTTAACATGTCCCACTAATTTTACTTAACTTACCTGGTTTTTGATGGTTAGTGAGCCAGTTTTTCTTCTCCTTATTTGACAATATCAGGAGCATGGTCGTGGTGTTGTAAGATAACTAACTCAAAGTAAAAATATAAATAATATAAGTAAAAAAATAAATATATAAGTAATAATATTTGCGACAAGGAAATCTGATACGCTGGACAAAACATGCGACACATGTCACAGCTAGCTAGGTCTGGGACAGTGATGAAATGACTGGCACCAATTACTTTGGAAAGTAACTCAGACCGCGACGATTACATCAATAAATTAGTCCTCAATAGCCTACTGGTGGGAAATTACCAGATTACTTGTACTCTGTATATGAACACACTAAGCCAGAGATCCATAAGGAAAGAGTGAGAGAGGAGATAAACAAACTATTTACCTACTTACAAGCTATCAGATGATCCTGATCTAGAGAGAGGAAGAGTGAGAGAAGCTCACTCACTTTGAGAAGTGCCAACCCACAGAAAGTTTCAGAGCAAGAGTGTCCACATAAACATAGAAACTCATTACAACCGAACTCCATCTCATGCAACAGGCAGCATCCTCCCAGGTCATGTCGAGAAGGGAACCCTTGAATGGCAAAACTCTTGTGAGATCATGGTTTGATTTAGAATAATCACTCTTGCAAGATTTTTTCAGGGGTCAGGGGTTCCCTTCTAGACACAACCGTCCTCCTCCTGCAAGGGAGGGAGAGGAAGAGAGAGACCCCTTCACTGTTTGTAGAATAAGCTGCTAAATTTGTCGCTAGTCTCTTTTTAGAAGTAAAGTTGCTAAAAGGGTCTAAAAAGATCTGAGAAAATCTGTTGGCAATACTGGACAGTTATTTCATTACAATATACTTTTTTCTGCCATTTTGACATGAAATAATAGGGTAAACACGGGTGCTACCAATGACTATTTCATATAAAAATGGCTGCCGTGAAATAAAGTCTGTTGACTGTCCATAAAAGTGAACAAACATTCACAATGGCGGGGCCATGAAACCAGAACACCTAAAAGGTGCGAAGATTTGCATTTAGATTGTCACCGGCCTTTAATCTCATCCTTCATGTACCACTGCCTGTGAGTAAATGTTAGTACATGCTTCAGGGGTGATAATTACCCAATGCTAATTTTAGCCATTACTGACATAATGATGCTCTGTGAGGAGCTGCGTCACAAGAGTTTCTACATCACAGTTATGTTATGACAGGATGCTTGCAGCTGCTACTGTGTGTGAGGACATTTATGAACCTGGTTTCCTTCAGCAAATCCTGGACTTAAACACACCTTTGCAGTTATTTAATACAGGAACAAACATGAAGTGCAAAGATAAAGCCTGACAGAATATACAAAAAACAAATATCAAATATTCATGCAGCTTACCTTATCAGACAAAACAATACATGCACATCTGCTGTGTCAGCTGTAATTATTTATGGTCTACTAACGACAATGGCTGCCCTGGTGAAAGATCAGCTTAATAAGTACCTGAGTGTACTTGCAATCAGAGTAATGGTCAGTATACCTCAAGTATGTTAATGATTAGATAACTTTAAGTTTGCCATTTTGGAACAACTAATTTTGTACTATACATATTTTAATTGGAATTAAATGGCAGAAAGCACCATTTGAAGAACATTTAATATATTTTTATATGCTAAAGTGGAACACCTTCAACTCCATACTTAGCACACTTGAAGTATATGGTTGTGTATGCACTAATATACATGTTTGATGAATGAAATTAAAGATTACCTTGTTTGAACTACTTTTTCAAACTGAAGTACAGCTTTAGATAACCTTATATTAAAATAAAGTGTATTACAACGGACTTTAAGATAATTATACTTTTCAAAAGTAACTTACCATTATAAGTATTTGCAATCTAGTGTATTGTTTAAAAGAACACTAATGTGCAATCTACACAACACTTACAATAAAGTACACTTCTTGTAAGTACACTGAAATACCACTTTAACATATTGCAGAATCAGTATATTTATTTTTTGTGCACTAAAATTGAACTTAATGCCATCTGTATTGTAGTACACCTTAAATTAAGCAAAAAAAGTACAAGTATATTTATAATACATGTTGTATTTGTGAATTATATTTCTATATTTTTTATATTTTTATATTTGAATACTTTTTACTTGGGTTGTCAGAGTGCAGCCACATATTCAACACTCAACACCTCTATTTTGAGGCTTGTCCTAAGAGGACATCTGATTGTATTTGGTATTACAGGGGTAAATTTAGAAAACCTCATGTTTGTAGTTCTGTTTAAACTCATTTAATAACATGACTCTCATGTTGCCTTGTGGTTGTATTTTGGTGTCACAGGGCTTGATGGCACAAAATAGAAACAAAGGCAAAATGAGACATTTTGCATAATCTCATATCACTGAGTTTATTTTTGGGACATCCATGACATCTATTTTGACAAATCTATTTTGGATGTGAGATGTTGCACTAATGCTGGTAATGAGATTTGAGATCTGTGTGAGAATTTTTTTTTTTTTTTTTTTTTTAATGAGAGAGTAAAAAGTAATACATCACATGATTTGATCCATCTCCAAGGGTGCAACGCCTTCTAGTGGCATGAAGTGCAAATTGACACAGCAGAGGTCTGCTGAGTGGTTTTAACTAAAAAGAAGTGTGAAAAATCAGTATTATTAATGATTGTTGGCAACATCTAATTGTCAGAAATGGCTGTTTAAGTGTTCAAGTCTAATTCCTCACATCCCCCTGTGTGTCTGTTACTGAGAGCTGGCTTTTACATTGCAATATAATTTGGGTGATGTGTTGTCCTCTTCTGGCAAATTGAGAGAGAGACAGTTTTGGAGTTTAGAGGCTCCTGAAACACATTCACTTCAAATCCTGCTGTTTGACCTTCATCTCATCTAAGTACAGTAAAGTGAAGATCAATGTGGAGAATTTAAGAAAATGTGTTCCCTAGTCCAGTGCTTGTTGGTCTTCATTTTTAGATCAGGGCTGCTCAGAGTGGAGCCATCAGACCAAAGTTGATCTAACATAATGTTCGATTTGGCTCGCCAGATTTTTCTGGCAGACAAAAAATTAATAAAAAAAAAAAGAAAAGATATAACTCGTTATTCATGCAGTTTTATTTTTGTGAGGTAAAGAATCTCTTTAAGGGCTGCCCTGTTAGCTCACTTGGTCAAGTATGTGCCCCATGTACTAAGGCTGTAGTCCGGGGTTCAATCCCAGCCTGTGGCCCTTTACTGCATATTGTCTCCCATGTCTCTCCCACCTTTTCTGTCTATCTTTCCCTGTCCTGTCCAATAAAGGCCAAAAAAATCATCTAAAAATCTCTTTAAATATATTGAAACTTTTCAAAAGCAGACAGGTGGAGTGACACTTTGCGCAGGAAGTCGATCAGTTAAGGGAACTTGGGATCTTTTTCTGACTGTACATTTTTATAAACTGATGCTAAACACTGTAATATTCCACCATTTACAATAATAATAACAACATAACTGTTTCTTCTATCTCTTTATTTCAATATTTCAAATATAACCATACTATATACAATCATAGTTGTATAAAAAGAATGCACAGAAGAATATGGAGTTGTAAATCTTTGTTATCAGGCTGTGAAAGAGAAGTGATGTGAAGTAGTCTTACTCATTGTGGGCTCTGAAGGAGTAAAGGCTCTGAGCGAACAACCCTCTGGTCCTCTCTCCCCCTCAGGGCAAGCTCCACAAGGTCATGATGGAGGCCTTCTGGGTGTGTTCATGTTTTGAAAATTAAAATTTGTGCCGTGAGAAAAAAGAAAGACACACAAACACAATATCAGTGTCTAATTCAGGTTCACCTCCTCAGTGACACATGTTTTCACTGGGAGGTTGTAGGTGAATGTGGCTCTGATAAAAATATACTGGTGAATAAAAAAATATTTTTCTATATTATCATGAGCACAGTGGACTACTGCCTTGTGATAAACAACATAATCAGTAAAGAAATTAGATTTTATTTTTATTTTTCCCCCACAGTGTAAAGTATAAACTAACAGGTTAAGCTTTGTCTAGTGTGTATCTGTCTTTTGGTCTTTCTTCAGATTCTAAAAGTTTATTTATTCCATATCTTACAGATGCTACCCAGTGGTTTTATGAGCTCTGCACAGAATAATAGAGTAATTTGCACCTAGTAAAGATCAACAAAACAATTTAGACTGTGTTGGATCTGTCAGCAGACATCTGCAGTAATTTATCACATCAGTATTTCAGTATGAAATACTGAACTAAACAAACCAAATTTCCTGAGGTAGCTGCCATCTTGAGGCGGGGACGGGCCCGTCCTTGCTGCAGGCACTGGGTGGCCAAAATTTGATCTTATCATTTCATCCTTGAGTCCAAGTGGCCATTTGTGCAAAGTTTTAAGAAATTCTCTCAAGGCGTGAGATATCAAATTCACAACAAACTCAACAAACTGTGATACTTTAGATAAGGATTTCTACATATTGATTTTGACAGACGGAAACATATTTACATCCAAACCTAAAGATTGAAATGCACATACTGTGTGCTTTACTGGGGTTCAGTTCAGATAGTGCTGACCTCAAGATAGATTTAAATTGTGTAGTGATATCAGATATTTCTATTTCTATCTGAAGGAAATGCTTTTTATCAAAACCTGAAGCAAACAGACACCTGATATCTTAGTCCATGAATTAGTTATAACACTTACTTCAAACAAATTTAGCAGTGCATGGATTACTTAACAGGCCTACTGGGCACACCGTCTCAGTTTGAAGGGAGAGTTAACATTTCTTGTTGGAAGTCAATCAAATGAAAACAAAGCAATGCCAAGCAGTTACAAAGAGACAGAAAAGTGAAATGACCACAAAGAAATGCAAAAATTATTAAAGAGAGACAAAAAAGAGCCTAAGAGAAACATAAAACACCTACAAAGAGAAACAAAGAAAAAAAAAAGACAACAGAGAGACACAAAACAAACCACAAAGGGAAGCGCAAAGGCCAAAAGAAATGCAAAATGATTATAAAGAGACAAAAAAGGGCACAGAAGAACATAAAACACCCACAAAGAAGACACAAAACGACCACAAAGCAGGGCAGTATGATTAGTTTGGGTGTCTTGCTCTTTTTGAGGGCTGGGTCAGGTTAGGTGGGTGGCCTTTAATGTCTGTGCCATGTGCCATTGTCTCATAATCCATTTATGAATTTAGCACAGAGTCCTGTACACATGAGATAATTAAATAAACCACAATGATATTACTTTTAAGGTACTTGAACCAGTGGAGTTACACTCGACTGATGTTCCCAGCTGGAACGTAGCTGCTTACACACGTTTCACTGTATGTGATCCTTAGTTTCTTATCATTTCCAGACCAATCCTCAGTCCATTTTGACGGACCAAACAGCACTCAGTTGCCATGGACACAGATAATGTGGGGTTTGAAATAATGTGTCCTTGACAGCAAACTACAGCTTCCTGTTTGTGTGTGTGCTTAACAGTTTGAAACATGTTGTACAGCGTTTTGTCTGTGCCTCTGCATGTCTGCATGTGACTCATACAACATGATTTGGTTGTACTATATTTTACAGTACACTAATAATGCGTAGCAAGCCATATTTTGTATCAGACTAGAGAAAAACTAGAAATAATATGTTCATTCTTAGATGGCACTGAACCCTTTATTAGAGGGTAATTAGTAGAGCTGGGTATTGGTAAAAATTTAAATAATCCAGTACGTAGTATCAAAACTTCACCAGTCAAATGATATCTCCAACCGATCCTTTTTGTACCCAGATCTAGAATAAAGTGATGTATGTTTGTATGTATGTATGTAAAGTACTACCATGCTACACACCTGTGGCATCTGATAAAAATAAATGCAGAATGATTATTTCAGGATCGTTTCCACTCACATAGCGGGTATCAAATGAAGTACTCTAGTGGTATCAGTATCACTTTAAAGGTACTGGTATCGGTACTGATATCATAATATTATAAACGATACCCTAGTAATTAGTGCCATATTACAACAGAACTGTACTGTAAAGTGTATTAAATCACATTATCTATCACAATCAGTCTGTGCAGTCACCCATAGACAAAATGTTTCTCAGCCTCCATTATTTTGGCCTTTACTTTGTAGATCTGTTCACGTATTATTTTTAAACGGGGAAGTATAGCAGATATGTGACTTCACTTTAGTTTACAGTATAGTTTTTTTGTAATGTGTCCTGAACTACCCTCTAAAAAGTCTAACAAGGGTCCAATACGGTCTAATAAAGAAGATGTTATTTATAGTTTTTGTCTAATTTAATACAAAGTACGTCTTATTATGTCTTATGAGTGTCCTGTGAAATAAAGTGTGACTCATGATTTACCCACAGGTACATGTGAGTCAGTGAAGCACTTGGGGCAGAAATACTGTATGAGCAGAACAGGTTCTATAATTATAATAATTGGATTATAACACCCAAGCAACTAAAGGTAACAGCATTTGTTAATCTGCTGTTATGGGAGAAATGACACAATACAATCTCCAGTTTTAAGCATGGAGAAAGTAATCTGTAACTGACTTTGAAACCTGGCTGGGGCCTTAACAGATGAGAAGCAACACTGTGGAGCTTCCAGAGCTTCTGCTGTTGTTGTGCTGTGCTACACCCCTGCTGTTCACTGAAGGGTGAAATGTGATCATGGAGGGCTGCCAGCACACATCAGGACCTGGCAGATGAAATGGCAAGCCCAGCGAACTGAGATCTAACAGGTCTGTACTGTCACTGTCAGCCTCTGAACACTAGAGGGCAAGAACTGCATTTACTTGTCAGTGTGTTGGTGACAAAACAGACACTGTCTGCCCTGCGACTGTTGTCTCTCTTTCTCCCTTTCTCAGACATAAAACCTTGTTGAATAGAAATAACATTGATCAGTATCCTAATGCTTTCTTCAAATTTGTATATAAGGTTTTATTTAGTCTCTCTGAGGTCCAAGGCAGTGATGTTGATGATGATAACACAGTGTTTTGTTGGTCGTTTGAGTCCTTTAAGGAAGTTCAGCTTGTAAAATAGGCATACTTGCTGTGAGGTGTTACAATAACACCCAGGCCACTAATCTACAAATAATGTTTTTTCACATGCATGCAAGACAGGAAAAAAGAAGAAATGATCCTTTAAAACTTTGAGGTTTCGTCCTAAAGCATAGTACTTCAACAGGGGGTATGGGATCCTATTTGATAACCTTGAGACCTCAAAAGTAGGGAGTCTTTCAAAACCAAAAAATGTCTGCATTCTGATGACTATTAAAAAATGAAACTGCAACTGCATTTTGAATAATTTTAATTCCACTTTAAATTATCAAGAAAGACTACAGAATAATTAACCTCTCCAGATGGATACCGCTTTCCTTTAAAACTTTTCTCAAGAAACAGGAATTCTTCTTAGGAAGTCTGGTCTGGTGTAGTTGTATTGTTGTTCAGGTGGAAACAGTAGACTTTTAGAGTTGTATAGGGCTCAGAAAACAGATTGTGGTCATGAAAAGGAAAAGAGGGTTTGAAAATTTGTCAGAAATCAGGAGAAATACAGGAGAACTGTGATCCTGGGAGAAAGTGTGTATAAGCCAGAAGCATTTAATTTACATAACAAAATATAGCAAAAGGCTGCAATCATGTGAGCTAGCTAACCATAAACCACTGTGCGGTACCTATCCAGAGAGGATAGCTATGGATAGCTACGTAATATTGAAACGTATTAACCAAGTAGCTGTATTATTATCCCAAGTGTACCGACACTCTTGTGAACCACAGTGGATTGTTTTGTAACTTCACAAGCAAGTGACTCTGACAAACCCTCCTCTTCAGAAACAAGTGGCTAAATTGCAGAGGGTGATGTCACTAGTAGAGCTTCATATTCAGCCAGCAGGCTGTTTGCTTCCTCTCAGGGAAACTTGTGAGTGCAGGTCTTTGTTGTGCTCATTTGCATCAGTTAACTGTGTCCTATAAAATCAGTTACTACTCCCTCTAACCCTGCTGCTCCTCCTCCACACTTGCTAACATATATATATTAATCCCACCTGGATAGTCCTGATTGTCAGCTTTTCTGCCTGTGTGTATTCTCCATAGATTTCACAACAGGTATATCAGGCTGCTCTAACTAAAGGAGATTTTCTGACCTCTGGTGGATAGATGACATCTTTGCAGCTATAGTCACTTCTTCTGTGTGTGCCTGCAGTGTAACACTGTGTCAGTGGTCCACTTCTCTGCCCTCCCCAGATCCTGTTGGATATCTGTAAGTAAGCTATTTTGCCTTGGTTGTTTGATAGAGTAGGAGGGATCTCCCCAAATCAGTCACTGTTTGCGGTGGTGGACTCAGGCTGTCTGAGGCGCAGGGGAGAAAAAAATATGCACTGGGGCATTAGCACGCTAAAGGTTGTGATGCAGGTATGGTGAAATAGTTCAAATCCCTGGTTTAGATTAAAATAGTTTTATTATGTGACTTAATGTACAATAACTACTACAGCTGTGTAATAAAAACATACAGGAAACTATTAACTATTAAACCATTTACAAGCATGTAGAACTAATTTTATAGCATGTGGGGCTGCCTATGGCACTGCATTGCATTTTATCCACAGGAGGGGCATTGTAGAAGGCACTTTACCATAATTTGTTCACTAGAAATGCACTCCAGACAGCACTTTGTCACGTTTTATCCACTGGAATAGAACTTGGAGGGCACTTTATCGCTTTTATCCACTTAGGGGCATGTCAGAGGGAACTTCGCCACATTTTCTCAACTGGGGGGGGGGGGGGGGGGGTACTTTCATCATGTTTTATCTACCTTAGGATCAACCACCAGTGACTGTATGTCACACATACACACACAACACCACACACACACACACACACACACATACACTTGCTCTCTCTTTATAAGTAGCAGATATTTTATATCAGGTCTCTTATGATTTTGCTCTTCATGCTGCAACCACATCTGTTACCCACCAGAGGCTGGTATCAATTAGATTAATTATATCTTTACATCTTCATAGTGAATTTTTCTTTCTTCAATTCATTTTTTTTTCTTTCTTTTTTCATGACTAGAGAATAGGATTACCAGAATTGTATGGCACAAATGCACTGTGGCAGATTTCATTGTACTCATTAATTTGTGTGCATATTTATGCATCTGTCAATATGTTTTTATGCTGTGCACCAGCCAGCCTGTAGCTGTGTGTAGGTGTGTGTCAGTGTCTGTGCTAACTGATGTTGTCTGTACACAGTGGAAGTGGCCAAATATTATGAAGGAGCAGACACAGACAGAGAGAGTCTGCTCTGTGACCAGCGGCACCCAGGGACAACTATGTACGTACACCTCCCTCACAAACTTCCACCAGGGTAAAAGGAAAGGCAATCGCAACATTTTTTAATGTGACATGTGATGAAACCTAGATGACTTATCTCAAGAGGCTTATCCTAAAAATCCAGTAAAATCAAACATTTGACTTAGTTAAAGTCACGTTTTTAGCTACACATGAAATAAATGACCACTACAGACACTACACTACACTACACTAAGATTACAGACAAATGCACATTTACACACATTTTTTCAGTGATCATGTTGATAAAATTATCTTTTACAAAGCTGGAAAACACATCTTGAAATTTTAGCTCTCAGTGGTTTGATTCAAGTTCGTTTTAGTAATTTGCCAGCATGTTGAGACATCTGTCTGTGGTGGTGGAATACGTATCCTTGACTCAAGTAAAAGTACCAATACATCAATGTAGACGTACTCTTACAATAAAAGTCCAGCATTTAAAGTTATACTTAAGTTAATCTAAAAGTATTATCAAATTTACTTCAGAACGTACCCTGTGGTGGGCGGCGCGATGGCGCAGTGGTTAGCGCTGCCGCCGCACAGCAAGAAGGTCCTGGTTCGAATCCCGAGCCGGCAGGCCTTTCTGTGTGGAGTTTGCATGTTCTCCTCGTGTCCGCGTGGGTTCTCTCCGGGTACTCCGGCTTCCTCCCACAGTCCAAAGACAGTGGCATGTTAATTGGTCTTTAAATTGCCGACATGTGAATGTGAGTGTGAGTGGTTTTGATCTCATGTGTAGTCACCCTGCAGATGATGGCACTTGTCCAGGGTGTACCCGCCTTCACCAAATCAAGCTGGATAGGCTCACTCCCGCGACCTTCAAGTATACAGTTACAAAAATGATCATGGATGGAACAGTACCCTGTGTAGGTGTTTTCTGTGTCTAAGTGCTTTTATTTTTATAGTTTTACTCATCTACATTGTAAATGAAGCCTCTACCTCAATGTATTCTGAGTTAAAATAAAGGTTGAATGAATGAATGAATGATGAATGATAATCAGTACTGATTCCTCAGTGTGTAAGTAGCATTTTATAGTGTAGCTGGTTGAGGTTTAAATACTTTATACACAGTTAGTTAGTTTAGTCCTACTTTCTGACCAAGGGGTCAGGCATCTTCACAGGGTCACATGACAAATCTGCCTGATGGGTTGTGAGATGATTAATGGGAGAAAGACGAAAAAATATGAAGTTCTGCTATATAAATCTGTTGTTTTTTTAACCTTTCTGTAATCTTTGCTGTTTTTGATATATTGAATAATTTGACCTATGTTGGCCTTAAACAACCATGACCATAAGTCTGTGAATAACTCATAAACATCTGAAACATGACACAAGGTGCCATCTTAATTGAAAAAGTGACTAACTACAGCTGTCAAATATATTGAAGTGAGCACCATATTTCCCTCTGAAATGTAGTGGAATTGAAGTACAAAGTAGCATGACATAGAAATAGTAAATTACAAGTTACTTGAGTGCAGTTCTTGAGTAAATGTACCTAGTTACATCCAACAGCATAAACTGTCCTTGAATGGTGTGTTTGCTGCTTCGTCTCTCAGCACCTTGTGTCTCTTCCTCTCTTTGTGTGAACGGTGTCCTTGAGTTCTGCCTCCTGTGTGCACGTATGTGTTCTGCCCTTCCTCCAGGTCTCAGTGGTGCACAGGAAGTTTTGTAGATGACGTCCTAACTCTGAGCCACAGTCTTCACTTCAAATCTGTTGACTAATTACACTATAAATACACTTAATATTATACTTTACACTTAATATTGTATTTCTACTACTTCTGCTTCTGCGTATAAAATCATCTGTTGCATCCTGCAGCATTCTCTCTTCCTGACATTTCTTCCTCTTTTTAAAAATGTTTTTTGGGGTAATTTTTCTTATTTGTGTTGAGGGTCTAAGAATAAAGAGGAGGATAATTGTGCTTTTGGGCTTTTGAATTACAGACAAAAGCCAGTTGTACAAAACGCATAAACTTTCAGTGTCTAGTAAAAACGCATAACATGTAATGATACAGGCAGATGAATGACGCTCGTCTGTCTTTGTCTCTGTTCATTTCCATGATTTGCTCAGTGGTATGGTTTCACTTAGCTTGCTGATAACACTATAATCACAGCAACCAATGCAATAATTAAAGGCATTAATGCCATTATTCAGCTCAGGCTGGCTTAGTCTATCTAATATTTCTTTGTCACTGTCAGTCCTGATACAGTAAAAACTCTGCAGTGCACTATATGTACAAACAAAACAGAAATGTGCGCAGTGTCTTTAAATGTTATCAAAGGTATGCAATAGAACCTTATCACACCCATGATACTCATGACATGAAAGTTCACCACCAAATCTAAAATACATATTTTTCCTCTGGCCTGTAGTGCTATATACCCATCAAGATTGCTTTGGTGATATCAGCTGCAGAGATGTCTGCCCTTTTTTTCAAATATATTGGAACTACATGGCACAGGGCATCATGACTGGATTACTCAAGATAATCCACAGACCTTGCTGTGAGCAGCTTCATATAGGAACTACTTTCTCTTTATGGAACAATCTACTGAACTACTTTATTTCTACTTGAAAGAAATTTGTTCCTACATGAATAACAAGTCTGTGAATTATAAACACTACGCACTGCTTTAAACCTCAACTGTTCAACTGTATGTTTAGCAGGCATAATATAAACCTCATAAACAGTGACCTCTAGTGGCATAATTTCTACAAGACACAGCTGATGAGTTCATGACAAACAACAGCTGCATATTAAACTATAGCGCGAGGACTCAGCAGTAACTTTCAGAGGCCGTGTGACTTGTTCCAGACAACACAGGTTTTTATTCATCTTGAGCAACAAACTGCAGAGTCGATGACAAAGAAACAGTCCCCACAAGTTTGTGTTACTGGAGTTATTTTCCAGACCCAGTTGTACCACAAAGTATTCCTGCCCTCATGATCATTTACACTGCTAAATATGCTGCCTTGCTTTGCACTGGGGTGTTCAAACTACTTGTTGATCTGATGTATGAAGATGTTGAAGATGTATGTTTCTTTTCTGAAAAAAGGTGAAAATGTGAATTGTCTGCAGCTCTAGCTAGTTTAACATGGATGTAACTCATTTAAGATATTATCTTCTGTCAAAAAGAGTTTAATGTTTAGTGGTTATTCTCTTCCAGTGAAGACTGAACTATGTTCTTCCTCAGCGTAAAGAAGAAAATGGATTATTCTACAATGCATGCTGTGCACAATATAGTTAAATTCAGTCTCACAATAGAAAGATTACCCTGAAGGAGGAGGAGAGTGATATGAAAGATTAATTTCAGCATGCCCCCAGAAATAGTCTAAATATAGATCCAAATTCATGCATTGTTTAAAAAAAAACAATCATAACTACTCTGAATTATTAATTGTACAGGGGGAACTGGACATGATCATGTGTGTTTATAGCAATGTTTTAGTTCAGAGATCACAATGTGCATTAAAGGATGTCAGAGATGGTTTGACGAAGAGTTGATGGTGTTCACCCAAAGGCCATGATTTAGCCAGAAAGAGGGATTTTAACCAAACTGCACAGGTCAGACTGTCTATTCCTCCAGTTATATGTCGACCGTCAGCACTGTGCCTATTCCAGTTTATCAGTGTGTTCATGCACTGTTGTGCACTGCAGGCGGTGAGTGCTGCAGTTTTGAAACTAAGCGAGGCATACTCTGGGAGGTTTATTAGTCCCCCTCTCTCTCTCTCCTCAGGGCATGGCAAAGGCTACTGTGGAGAGACACTGCCACAAATAGACTCTCTAAATATGGAGGGCTTCAGTCAAGAGAAAATGCATGATCGAATTTTGGGCCTCTCCACCAAACAGCTTCTATAAAAGGAACGAGACAGAATAGAGGCTGAAGGCTTGATGACACTTTCTGCTGGAATATGTGTGTTTTGAGTGTTTGTAGCTGTGTGGTAGCGCGAGTATGTGTCTGCTTGCACCTATGTGTGTATCAAGAGTAAATGTGCAATCATCTGTGCCTGTGAGGTTACAGCTTTGCCTTTCTAAGTTTGCTTCAGTGATATTTTTGTTTGGCCACTGCTGCATCAGTGTTAGATCTGGCAACAAACAAAGAACTGTTAAACGTTTATAAATCATAAGCAGCTCTGACATTTATGTCACACTTATGCTGAAGTGCATTTGCAAGACAATGATGTTAGTGGTTTGATAAATTACAAACTCCAATTCCAGAAAAGTTGGGATGCTGTGTGAAACAAATAAAAACAGAATGCAATGATTTGCAAATCCTTTTCTACTTGTATTCAGTTGAACACAAAACTGATAAACTTTTCTATAAATATGCACTCATTCTGAATCTGATGCTTCCAACAAAGTTGAGACAGTGGCAACAAAAGACTGCAAAGTTGTGGAATGCTGAAAAAACATCTGTTTGGATCATTCTCCAGGTAAACAAGTTAACTGATAACAGGGTATGGTATCATGATTGAGTATGAAAGGCTCCATTGTTAAGCAAAGACGCCAGGTGAGGTGCACAACTTTGTGAAAAACTGCACTGACAAATAGTCCAACAGTTTAAGAACAATGTTTCTCAACATACAACTGCAGAGAATTAGGATTTCTGCTAAATCCACAATGTCATAGAATCTGGAGAAGTCTCTGCACATAAGGGGCAAGACTGAAAAGCAGCACTGAATGCCCATGACCTCTGACCCCTCAGGGGGCACTGCATTAAATACTCATATAATTATATAAAGGGTACTACATGGGCTTGGGAACACTTTTGTCAGTAAAAGCAGTCTGTTGCTGCATCTACAAAAACAAATCAAGACTCTCAGTCATATATCAACAACTGACGCAAACTGAAAAAGAGTCCAAATTTCAGGTTGTTTTTGGGACATTGTGACCACCAGGTTAAAGAGGAAAAGGACCATCCCAATTGTTACCAACACTAAAAAGTCAGTATCTGTGGGGAGTGTTAGTGCCCATGGCATCATGGGTAACTTGCACACCTGCTAGCTATGAAATATTTTCAGGCCTGGCTGAAATCTAAGTGCAGTCACTAGACATTGGTGGTAAAGTCCAAGCTGAGACGCAAGTCTTTTTTGATTTTGTCGAGTCTAAAATCATCAAATTTGGGTCTTAGTCATGTGACTCGAGCCCATTCCTCTGATAGACACACGCACTAAATTGGGTGACGACCCTGTGCTCTGAGTCTGTCTTTCACATACTGTGGACACAGAGCATATATGTGGGACAAGCACAACTTCCAGTCAAGTCTTTTGTCAACTGGTGAGTTGATCACATTGCAAATGAGGCTTTGTATAAGGAAGAAGTGAGAGTCTGTAAAGATCTACCACTCGCATATTTCATCTGATCCAAAATGTGATCAAGTGACTTCCACGCTGACTATATTATAATAATGAACACATGCCTCCATGAGTCAGACTCCTTCATCTCATTGCCAGGACTGTGAGTGTGTGTGAGATGGTGTACGGTGTCTGTAATTGCAAATGCATGGGTGTGTGCATGTTCATAAGTGCACGCAACCTCATGCGTGTGTCCGTGCAGCCACGTGTCACAGCAGATGTTGCCTGAAGCCTCAGCAGTGTCTCCAGTGATGTGCTGTCCACTGACCTTCAGTAACATTTTAAGATGCGGCGGCCTGCTCGTCAAGGACAGTGCACTTCTCTGGCTGATTATGATGCTCTGACTTTCATTAATATGCCTCACCTCCAGATCTGCTATATGACATTTGCATGACATTAGCATATATCTTTTTGGGCCAGCCGTTTGACGCTGCAGACAGAGTGGGGAGCTTGTGGGAATGGCACCTGTTAGACAGAGAGGCAGCTGCCACTCTGGCAGGTCACACAGTGGAGGTCTTGGTGAAGAGGGAAGCTGAGAGTGGGAGACATGTGGAGTGTAGACAGTTTTTGGGGCAAATTGTGACATGTTCAGCTGTGTTTTAGGGGTGATTGCAGTTGAAGATACTAAATAGTAAAATATACACTATAAAAATGAAAAAGTCAAGAAAACTCAAAATTTCAAGGTAATTTAGTCTAATACATTTTGAGTTTTGAGCCCAACTAAAACTTTTAAGTTAACAACTAAAAATGTTTTGTTGAGATAATTTACTTTTCTTCTATGGATAAACTTGCATCTTTGAGTTTCAGAAGCCCCACATGGACAGGACCCGTTACAGCTGAAAGTGACACACCAGTGACTTCAGTGTAGCACCATCCATAGCTGTATGAAAAGCACAGGGCTGTTGATACAGTATAAAGAGGGAGAAAGTCCGCACATTGAAGAGGTGAGGTAGATGGATGACTCTTGCCTTGGAGACTAGCATTTGTGACCCATTTGAACCCAAACCATTATCAAAAGTTGGACGCTACAAAATGTTACTTTTGTCATGTGACTTTCATCTTACGACTCGCTTCAGTGATGCCACGTGACGTACTGTAATTACAGTATGTAGTATTACATGGTCTTATCCTACAGCTATGCAAGTAGTTTTTATTTAAGCCAAATCAAATTGTGGCCATTTCAAACGTTAATCAAATCTTAAAAAGACTTTCTGGTAGCGTCAGATACAGCCACTAAAGGGTGCCTTGTGCTTTAGTACCAGACACTGAGGGGCAGTGACAAATCGCTGGTATGCAACGAGTTGGGATGACAACAGATTGATCCTGTTGGGGGCATGAATGTTTGAAGCAAATTTCTTGGCGATCCATTCTATAGTTGTTGAGATATTTCACTCAAAACCACAAATGTCAACTTCATGGTGTTGCTAGAGGAAAAGGAAGAGGATCATCAAAGTCATTAGGATTCATCCTCTGGAGATTTTTCATGTAAACCCATATTTGTTGAGATATTTCAGGGCCAAAGAGGGGGACATTACTTGGCATTGCCATCCTCAGACCATGCTATTAAAAATGCAGTCAAACATACAATAAATATCATTTTTTTAAGCCAAAATGAGGCAAAAAAAACAAAAAAAAACAAAAAAACAAAAACAAAAAACAAACAAAAAAACCCACCTTACAAGTAAATGCATCCAAATAGCCATTAGAGGAACATTTATAACTCCAAACTTTTTGTCACCATGCTGACAACTGCAGCTCCCCTTTGTGCAAATAGTGTTTTTCTTCAATAGGCTGCGAAGATACACAGCAGGTGAGAAAACACAGTTTTCTCCAAATTTCAATCAAATGAGGTTTGGCTGACAAAATAAAACACCAGCACCAAAACACTCTGATGCTCTCTCAAAGATAACAAACATCTTTGTGCTATTGTTGCGAAGCCTTCTCTCAGACAGTACTGTCATATAGTAGGACATCTGACACAATGACTCATTGTCTTAACAGAGGGACAACAAAGAATGGGCAACGAGGGCTTAGCAAACTTTCTTGTTCTGTTAAAGAATTTTAATTGCTCAAAAAAAAAACTTGTCTCTTGCAAAATATCAAGTTGCTCAAACTACACAGCACAAATGGGATAAATTCTCTCAAAAATTACATATATCGTGTTGCAATGTTGCATTTTCAGTATCTAGGTCATCATTTAAATACTTTACTCCTGCTGTTAGGTTTGTATTTGTAGGGGCAGCTTAGGTAATATGTGGGTGAGATGTGTGGTTGTGTTTGTTCCCGTCTTTAAAGCGCAGGCTTTTGGTCAGTTCTGATGTTGCTTGGCGTGAGGATGCTGCAGCCAGGTGGTGACCCTGCATGCAGTACCTGGCACACAGCAGAGTGCGTAGAGCTGCGGCCAAATCCCCGAGTCTGAGAGCTGCCCACACTGGCCAATCTGCCACCAGAGAGAATGAGCAGTGGACACTGACACTGATACATAATACTCTAGCAGCAATGTAAAAAGCTGGTTTTTAATGTATTATTAGGGATATGTAAACAGTGACATCATATTCTGCCATTACAACACAATTAATCCACTAAATTAATCCCAACTGTTTCTTTCATTCAGTAAACTAACATGACTTTCAGATGTCAACCCACAGTAGGAATACAGATGAAGTTTGCTGGTCTGAACGAGCCCACACTGTAAACTGGCATTTCATTGACAAATGTTTGCTGAGTGAGTCTCTGCATTACTTCAATGTCCCCTGACAGACTGACAGCATCCCTAATGGGATGTGACTTCAGACAATCACTGTAGCTGTATGGATGCAGTTGTAAGAGGATTCGATGTCTTCACAGTCTCAGAACTCTCAAGTGGGTTTCAGGCACATTAGGAGAAACAGACAAAAAGCAAGTGCACACCTACTTCTTCAGGTACTTCAGTATACATGAGTCTGTTTACGTATAAATAAAATAAATAAACTACTATAAATTAAATTAAATTAAATTAAAGATCAATATTATGCCTTTTTAAAAGCTATATATTGTCATCAGAATTATCAATCACATGCAGCACTGACAATTTTAGGCATTTTACTCCTGCTGTCTTGGAATCTTCGCTAAAACATTGATTATTATCAGTTAATAAATAAAAGATTCAGTATTCCTGATATCATTCTTCAGTATTCTCAGTTTGCCTAATTTTGGAAACTACATAGTTGAACATCTGTTACACAATCAACACTGCAACTTTAAAAATCACATTTGAAACAGATGTAAAACCTGCGACATACCTTTTCTAACAACAGATATAAAGCATTCAGACAATAATATGACTGTAATGACATGGGTCAATGTTTCCCAGTATTTAACTCCTAGTATGTTATCTGCCCAGCACCAAACTTCAGACACACAAAGTTAGCACCTAGCTAGTAATGAAAGTCAAACATCTAAAAAGCCAGATATTTCACTCAGAGGTTGGTGGAGACAAAAAACAGAGCTAAAGGGAGAGTGAATATTGGACAAAAACACCAGTCGAGATGAATGATAGTTTTGTTCTAAGTTTGCTGAATATTCTTTGCAACTTTTTTCCAACACACCATAACAACTTTATATGGTGATAATTGATAAACTGATAAACAGTCAAAACAGATAATCCACAGAACTTGTTGTGAGCACTTTCATGTAGGAAATATTTTCCTTCTGCAGGAAAATCTACTGAAACTGCTTTACAATCTACTGGAACTACTTTCCTTCTACTAGAAAGAATATAGCTCCAACATTAAACTGCTCACAACAAGGTTTGTGGATTATCTTGAGTAACCAGGTCACGATCTTTGGAAAAAAGACACTGGTTTTGAATTTTTTAAATGTTTTTTGTTGGTGCTTTAAGCACCACAAGTGGCGTGCCATTTTGTGCCATTATACTGGACAGAAGAAGCTCTCATGGTGAAAGTCCTATGTTTGTATGAGCCATCCATCCAGGGAGTCTAATGCATTAAACGTCAATGGTTAAAAAGTAACTAATACTCTGAGTAATTTTTGAGGAAAATACAATAATATAAATTGTAATTGAGTAGTATTTTAGTAATGTGACAGTACTCGTACTTGAGGACAGATTTTCAGTACTCTTTCCAGCACTGTTGACTTTAAAGGTATTGAGTACTGACACCCAGCCGTATCACGGGGTCCTGGAGTGAACATGTAGATCATTGCAGCAAGGTGAGAATTTAAACCACTGGGGTCAGCAAAAACAAGATTTTCAAAGGGTGTTAAACTACTCTTTAATACTCAATTTGATTATCTGAGCCTTCCATTAACTCCCCGTTCATCCCAGCTTTGTTGATGAATAACTCCACAAACTGGTTTGACAGTTATGTTTGATACACAGCAACCCAGAAACCCAGAAAAAATGCCTCAAAATCCTGTTGCACAATATGTCTAAAAGTCACCTCCAGCCATGGGCTCCACCCTCTGAAAGCTGCTTTGTGATTGGCCACAGTTTCATGGGTTTGAATCCCCTTTATGGCCTTTGTCAAATGTCATCACTGCTCCATCTCTCAAAGCTTCTGCATCACTTTCTATTTTATACCGTCTATAATAGGAAGCCATAAAAATAATCTTTACTATCAGTGCCAGTCAGAGAGGAGAATCACCACCTCATTACCACCCCTGTCTGAAGGGCTGATTATGGGATGGAAGGAGCCTGGCAACAGAGCTGAGCCTGGGGCGTCCTGGTGGCTCAGTCTGCTAATGGCTGCATGGGGTTGAATTGCAGCTCACTCCAAACTGTTGCATCTCACTCCTTTCGCTTCCCTGCCACTCTTCACTGTATCTGTCACCAAAAAATGGAAAAGGAAATGAAATACTTATAAAGGTGGATTGTCCTTTCTCATTTCCAGTAAGAAAGACCAAAAAGCTGGTTGAATCTAGTGATGAGAGCAGTCGAATCTCACTCAATTATGCCCTGTTACCTCCCTGGATTCTTTTAATGATCCCACACAGACAAAGCACTGTGATCCCACTGTGAAACACCCTGTGATGAAATAGACCATTGTGTGTGTCCTAGCCCCAATATGCTAATCCAGGATTAATTATGGGCCAACCCTAATGAGTATCTCCCTCGCCCTCTTAGATATGTAAATGTACCAGCAGTGGACGGTGTTGAGAGGCTTTTGTTAACTCTGTGTTCTATAAAAGAGGCATAATGGGACGGAAAGAGATGAGGACAAAGGTTTAGTCGCCATAGATTATTTCAAATTATATCATCGCTGGAATAAAACAAGGTCCACTCTCATTGGGTCAAGGGAGTACATTTGTAGTGATGATGCCTGGAAATCAGTGGAAATGTGCAGTAAATGTGACTTCATAATGAAAAAAATTTTTATTCATAATTCAAGGCAACTGTCTTCATTAATTTTTGAGTTTTTTCAAACTCAATCTCATAAATTTTAAATTAACTAAAAAAAAGTCAGCCTACAATCTTTTCTTTACACAATTTTCTTCTTTAGATAAACTTTAGAGAAACACCCAAATTTTGCATTTCAAAAATTGTTCACAGTGAGTAGTGAACCTGATTTGTCATTATTTGGATGCTTGAAAATTAAATGGTTATAATTGAAAATATTTAAATTGTTTACCATTATTCAGTTTCACTTTAATGAGTTTACTCATTTACACTTTTTAACCTCTGAAATTCAAAGATTCAAGCTTTTCTAAGTAGATAAGTAAATTATCTCAACAAAAGATTATAGGTCAGAAAATGTTTAATCTGAGTTTGATTCAAAAAAAAAAAAGAAAAGAAAAAAAAACTGTGAAGACTGTTGCACTGTAGAAATGATAGATTTTCTGTACTTTTTTCTTACAGTGTTGAGGGAATTTCACCTGTCAGAATAAAGACATTAGCCTGCCAAGAGCAGAGATTTTATTAAAAATATTGAAACAAACTGTAAAAGTTACATTAACACACATATGACTTGATCAGTGGGTACTGGTCACCCTGACAGCATGAGTGGTGAATTGTTATTCAGCCTATTAATTTTACAGGAAGTGTGAATATGGACAGGAAGTGTGCTTTTCTGACACTTTCATCCTCATCATCTTTACTTGAAAGGTGAGGGACCAAGACAGAGAGTGAGACAGAGAGGGTGAACTTTGTGGTGGTAGTAAGGAAAGATTTTCAGGTTTACAAAGAAGACAATATGTTGTTTCAAGATCAGGACATGATGGCAAACAATTTTTAAAGGGGTCATTGTGGATGTATTTCAACAAGCCAGTCATCAATGTATGTACGTGTGTATTATTCATTAAAAAAAACAAAAAACAAAAAAACAATACAACCACACTGTAAAAATGTCTGTCCCCGAAGCAGCCAAGTAAGAGACAGTAACTTAAAGGGATAATTCAGAATATTTGAAGGAGAATCCGAGATGAGTACCAGCATGGAAATAAAGCAATGAACTGCTGGACAGGGTCAGCAACAAGAAGTCTTTTAGCCACTTGAAAAAGATCCACCTGAAAAAAAAACTTGCAGTTTAAAATGACAGTTAAAACCAAAATCAAAACCACATATTTTTCCTTTTACCTGTAGCGCTATTTATCCATGTAGATAGTTTTGATGTGAATTCCAGACAATAATGACTGTAGAGATATCTGCCTTCTTTTGAATATAATGGAACTAGATGGCACTATGGTGCAAAGTGGGAAAGCACATCCAGACATCCAAATAATCCACAGACCTTGTTGTGAGCAGTTTAATATAAGAACTATTTTCATTCTACTTGAAAGAAAACAGTTCCATTAGATTCTACTGCAGAAAGAAATTAGTTGCAGTAGATTTTACCGTAGTTCCATTTGAGAGAGGGCAGACATCTCTATGGTCGATTTCTGCAAAACCTGGCACCAAAACAATCTAGATAAATAAAAAGCACTACAGGTAAGAGGAAAAATGTTTGTTTTTGAGTTTGCTGGTGAAGTGCCCCTTTAAGTGTATGCTATATTTAGAATATTTGCACAGAATTTAAGTGAATCTTTGTTCCCCAAGTATAAGTTGAGATAGAAAAGAAAAGAAAAGAAAAGAAAAGAAAAGAAAAGAAAAGAAAAGAAAAACTTTATTGGTCTTTCTGGTAATTTACGTGTTCCACCTGTACAAAAAACAGTCCAAAGACTGAATTAGAACTACATAAGAACTTACTATGGTATGGTTCAATAGAGAGAGAACACCTCTCAGAGAGAACTGAAGGTGTTTAAGTATGCATATGTTGTGGTGGGGTCTACAGGGCCTTTAAAACTCTGTATCATCTTCCTCGGGATTTTCCTCATGAAGAATCTCTGTCTCTCTCCTGCTCTGAGTTTCTCCTCCGAGTTTCTGTCCAAGGTGCTGAAATCTGCTGCGCCGGGGACATGCCACGTGACTGCGCTTCCTCCCTCTGTGAGAGCAGGATGCACCTCAGTCCTCCTCATCATCATGAGCGGCTCGGGCTCATGAGGAGGAAGGCTTCACTGAGAGACGGTGTCGGGGTTTGCCGCTGTACTATGCTCGCAGTGTGGAATTAGTGAATGCGTAACTTTGACTCTTTACGCGTCTCCTTTTTTTTCTTCTTCTTCTTTTTCTTGTTCTTTTTTTTTTCTTCCGCCGTTGCAGACCACATTAGTGTGGCAACTGTGGATGGGCACACAGGAGTGGGCTGCTGCCCACCAAGTCTGACTGTGTTTCGGAGGCGCTGAGGAGAAGAAGAAGAAGAGGAAGAAGAAGATGTAAGAATCCGCAGGCAGATTCCTCTCTCAGGATTCACAGCCAACAACATGCAGAAGGGGATGAGACTGAATGATGGCCACATCACCTATCTGGCTCTTTTGGCGAAGAAGGACGGGACGAGGCGAGGCTGCCTGAGCAAGAAAAGCTCCGACAACACAAAATGGCATTCAAAGTGGTTCGCTTTGTTGCAGAATATGCTGTTTTATTTCGAGAACGACTCCAGCTCCCGCCCCTCCGGACTGTACCTGTTGGAGGGATGTGTTTGTGACAGGGCACCGTCACCGAAACCGTCCCTGTCAGCGAAGGAATGCTTAGAGAAGCAGGTAAGGTATCGATCACCCGGGGACTGACTGACTGACTAACACTGTGAAGGCAGACCGACTCAGTGAACGGACGCACTCATCGATACAGACTGTGTGTTGTGGGAGAAACTTGTTTTTATCTGTTTGTTTATCCGTTAAAGCGACATTCATGAGAGGAGCTGTTTTGTACACGCAGCAGAATGCGCCCAAACGACACAGTTGCTGTTTTTATCTCTATTTATCACGCAAACAATGTCCCGGAGATGTTCACTTGACGTTCGGTGTTACGTAATGGCGTCATCCGAACTGATTGATTGTCTCGATTCTGCACTAAAATAGCCTCTCAGCCTGCCTCAAAGGTAACTCATCAAATGCACAAACATATCCAGTCGTTTTTAAGGACACAGGACAAATAAAATTCTCTGTGCAAACTTTGCAAACACTTATTTTCTCATCATAATATCTGTTGCAGAACGTTTATTTTTATATAACAGACTGTATTTTTTAGACATTTCAGTGGTTCAGGGACTGCAGCTCAAACTTAACCAGCATCCAAACTTTGCAGGTTGCCATCTTGCGGAGGATTGCTGCCCCCTTCCCTGTCGTTTTGACGTATTGATTTAATTCCTTGTCTTGATATTAATAGCATCCTACCTTGGCAACTGCGTCTCCCCGATTCACAGCGGCTTGCTTCATTTGATAACTCTCTCTCATTATCACAGGGGTTGTTAACGACAGCCGTGAATAAACACCAAAATGTCCCAGGCATGCTTTTGTCTGGTACATCCTCCCCATTCGTTTTAATTCCTCTGGCATTTAGTGCCATGGATTAACATGTGTGAGGGCTCAACAATTTTCACTGTGTTTTTTATGCCAGTGTGACACAGCCAGAAATAATCTGAGCGACAGAAGTATGGTTGCCTCCAGCCAGAGAGACAGTTTGGAGGGTTACAGGCAGGTCTGCTGCTGCTGCTGCTGCTGCTGGAAGGAATAAACCTTGTGGCATAAAAGCATTTAAGAGGTAGAGAAGTGGTCAAGCTGCTGTGAGCTATGACTGCAGTCACCTTCTGAAATCTGCTCTGCCAGCTGCAGTCTCTTCTGCTTCCCCTGCAGCAGCAGAGCTCATCAACAACTGAAGTCAAAAGTCACAGTGATGGGTCATTTTATCTGGTCAGTCATCATAATCTTTGTTTATGAGACAAAGTAGTCAGGTTTTTCCCCCCAATGCCATTCACATGTTAAATTTGGCAATCACAGCACAGGATGAGAGCAATTTTATTTTAAAGTCCTTTATTCTTTTGAGTGCATGTAGGAAAGTTTTCACCATAAATGCTGGAAAAAACTGGACTTTAAGCCATGTCGACATGTTACACTTTTACTTTATACCGACAAAACTGATAGAACAAATGAAATGTAACCAAGTTTCATTTTACAAACTAACACACACAAAATGTTTGTGTCATGGCAGTGATTTGTCTTTCATTAAATAATTTCTTTGACTTTTTAAAACATCTTTTGGGGCTTTTTGCTTTTAGTATGGTCGGACAGCTGTAGAGAGTGAGGGAAGTGGGGAGAAAGAGTGAGGGGATGGCACACAGCAAAGGGCCGCAGACTGGAATCGAACCCAGGCTGCTGCAGAGGAATGATAGCCTCAGTACATAGGGTGCACACTCAGCTGAGCTACAGGGGTGCACCATCTTTTCTTTTTGGATTTTTTATGCATGCAAAACAAAGTTACCTGTTCATACTGGAACTAGGGACACTGGAGTTCATGATCAAGACCCTAATCCCTTAACCCCAAGGCCACCAGGGTTCCCCTTACAGGGTTTTTCAGATCATAGATTTGAAAAGAAAAAACCTCATGGTGTTCAGAGAAGGTTTTTGTTGTTACTGTTTAATATAACTCCATTGCAAGATTAAGGCACAGTTACTGTCCAAGTAGTAGGGATACACCTGAATCCAAGCGTGTTATTTGTAAAAACACTAATAATGCAATGTTCAGAGTGCCACTTTTTACTTTTATCGAAGTTAATTTTATACAAGTACTTAATATCAGTATTATTATAATGTATTATAACATAACTATAATATTTATAATATTTTAGTGCTGTGAACTGCAGTAAGATCAATACATCAAGAAACATGAACGTAGCATCATTACAATTTAAGATTCCCTTCAATTTTCTATTTTTATATCTTTACTGTAAGGAGTTCTTGTTTCCAATGCAAAACAGAATTTTTTGATTTATAAAGCTTTTTTGGTTCTGAACTGATCCTCAGTTAAAGGGGTGATGGTGGTGGGGTTCAGTTAATAAAATCTAGTTTAGGAGAAAGAGAGAGAGAGAGAGAGAGAGAGAGAGAGAGAGAGAAAAAAGTACAGCATGAGGATGTGGAAATACAGTTCTACAATGTCTATTTCATAATTAATTATATGGCAATATTAAATCAATTTTAAGACAATTGTATTACAAACAAATATTAGGTTAGAGAATACAACATTGCCCTGATTTAACTTGACTTTTAGTTTGTTTAGGATCAAAATTATGAGTTCTAATATTTTTATTTTAATGTATAACCTATAAGGGAAAATTGTCCATTGACAAATAGGGCAATGTTAATTTATTTTGAGTGACTATTGTAAAGAGACTCCTGCAGCTGTTGCATGTGGCTGTTTCCATCAGCTGTACCTGGTGTTGCTGTCCGTGGTGCTGAACTCTGCTGTCACGTCATGCTCTTTTAACAGCTGCCCTCTGCTCTTTGTTGGCAGAGCTGTCAGGATTAGTATCACTGTCACCAAGAGGGCACTATGCAGACATGTCAGCAGAGTTTAGGAAATTCAGGTCAAATAAATGCATGTTTATTTTACCCGAGAGAACTGTTTTTCCTGTATCATAGTTTTTGGGGTTACAATCCTCAGCGGGAAAAGGAACCTGACAAGTGATACCCTGGAGTCATGTGAACTGTGACCAGTAACCAGTTTTTCTTTTTCTCACCTCGTAGTTTTATAGTTGTTTATAATAAACCACATCTAAATGCAGCAGATCAGAATAAGCTTGTATTAGTCATATGAGATGTTTTGGAAAGCACTGACAAACAACCTACTTCAGGTATGAGGACTTGTTGCTCACTCTCATGGCCTAAAAAACTTTTAAATTTTGCTCACTGTCAAGCCTGTTTCCTCAAAACCCTGTCAGGACAAGAGGCATTCTCTGTTCTGTTCTGGGGATGAAATATGGACTGAGTGACATCTACAATGACAGCTGTTCATGCAGGCTGCTCCAGTGAATTTATTTCAGCAGTGAATTAAATGAATTTGAAAGCCTTCAATTAGCATAATACAGTCTTCTGTTTAGCACATGTCCCTTTACATAATATGTGTCAGGAATAAATTCTCTCTGTTTTGTGTTGTTTGTGAGGGATTGTGAAATTTTGGCATATTAAAAGTGCACACGTATATAAAATTTGCACAAATAGGTGCATGTCATGTGCAAGAACTGCACACTTTGCAGTGTGAATGTTGTCTAGTGTTGTACGTGTCCACATCTGGACATCTTGTGGGACTCTCGTAGTTGGCTTTAAGTCTATATTTAACTCACTGTGTCCTCCTGCATATGCCGATGTCGATCTATAAAAGGTGAAATGAGGACAGAAAGTAATCAATGCTGCAGGTTTCTGAGGGCACACAGATTTCCTTTTCACTTTCCACACTCAGGAAAAACAAAGAACGACACTTGAGTCAATGAGCAGTTTGCAGAGGTCATCTGAGGTGATGCTACTGTAGATTTCTGATATTAAACCTGTTACATATGAAGATTACATCAGGTTCCAGCTTTCTGTGGCGGTTCGTGCATGTACTGTATGTCTGAGTGTGTGTGTGTGTGTGTGTGTGTGTGTGTGTCAGGGCTGCAGGAGGAATGGCCGGGGCGAATGCTGGATCTTATCTGTGTGTGACAGGGAGCGGGACAATGCAGCGAATAGATGCCAAGCCAACTGCCACCTTGCAGGGCTACAGCGCTTTTTATAGCCCTCACTCCTCAAAAAGGCAAAAAGATCTTTCTCTCCCTCCCTCCCTCTCCGTCTGTCTCTCCATTCGCATTGTATTCTGTGGAGTGTTCTACTTTTTAAATGTTCTTATTCCCCATTTAGAAGGCGAGCTACGTTTAAGCCCACAGTTACTATGGCAACCCCTATTTGCATCTGAAAAAGTGCATTTGAAGGGGCCAACAAAATGTGCAACAACATGCCTCGGCATTGTGCTTCACTTAGCAAGTACAGCAAATACGGGCGCATGAGAAATGTGAGGTGGGCTGTCTTAGGTGGTGGTGGTGGTGAAGTGGAAATACTTAATTTTGTTTTTAACTGTTCAGTTTGTTTCATTTATATGAAACACACAAAAACAAAAGAAAAATAAATTATGATTTCAGGAATTTTAATCTAAAGTTAATGAATTTTCAACTATATCTGCTCTAGAAAAGAGGCAAAAAAGGACAATTCCAGACCAAGTGGATCAATGGCTTGTATTGACTGAATGACTATAGCCATGCATCAGTACTGGTCTATTATATCTTCAACTCCATGTAGTATCAATAGTCCAAATATATTTTCAATAGTTTTGTGTCTGTTGTGTTTGCATTTGTTGTTTGTTTAATAATTTCAGTTTTAATTAAACTAGTCAGTTTACCACAGGTGGTTCAAATTATGCAGTGAACATACATTAACATTAACATTATGTACTTTGTTGTGTTGTTGTGGTTTTCTTTGTTATTTTTTTCCTCTGACCTCATAGGTAAAAAAAAAAAAAGCATTGAAGTGGTTGCCTTTTGCTTCAAACTGGGCTTGCAAAATTTAATGGAGATCATAAAATGGAAATGACCATAAAGCATTGTTATTACTCCAAATGAGGGGGAAAAATATTTTATGTGTCATTCAAAAAATCATAGGAAGAGATGTGTAAGACATTGCTTTTTTGTGTAAATTAGACCTACACCTCTACTGTTCATCCGATAACAGAAATACAAACTTTTGATTCTAGTGATATGACTGAAGCACTGTCATCACTATCCACAGATGTATAGTATATTAAAATTCATTTTATTTAACTGTATTTTAGTCTAGACAGACATAAAGTGTCATTTTCTGCAGCAGACTCTAAAACATGTCATTAGTCATGATGGTGTGGTTTCACAGCACATCATCAATCTAGAGGTTGGCCATGTTGGATGAACAAAACAATTAACAATTTTTAGTTTTTTTTGTTTGTTGTTGTTGCTCAAAGTGGTCCATTTCAAAAAGTTGTACTAGTGGATGAAATCATGAATAAAGTCTCAGATATTTTGTTACATTTCCAAAAAGTAAAGATCAGTTGATCACCTAACTTGGCTTTCACAATACACACGTCATTGATGAGTTGATAAAGTCCCTCTCTCACCATCCCACACCATCTGGTTGTAGACTTTCAAACCTTTTGTAACATTTAAGGTTTTCAGCTGTATATGGTCTTAGTGAACAAAGAAGGGAAATTCACATGTCGGGATAGGAAAGAGAAGGCAAAATTGTCGGGTCATTCCAAGAGGAAGGAGCCAGCTCATATGGATCTTCACCACCTGTTAGCCTTCCTCAAAATGTTGCACTCTCAAGCAGCTTTTACAGGTTTTCCTGTATTTTTTATGGTTTAAACATCCTGAAATGGGCTTAAATTGAATATTCAGTGTGTAATCCATTCTGCTGTTTACATTCTCCAACATAGTCACGCATCCGGGTTAGGGACCAAACCGTGATCGTAGGCGCAAAGACTCTATAAGCAAATCTCCTACAATTATCAAAAGCCATTAATTATCATTGTGATAAAACAATATTAAGAAGATTTTTTGAGTTGTTAATTAGGGCTTGGGGTCTCCATGAACCCCAAACAGTTGGGCTGCGTATTGGCAAGAATCTGGTGATACGATGTGTATCATGATACAGGGGTTACGATTCAAAATATAACAATACATAACACATTGCTATACAGTATGAATAACATCTGAGTTTAAAGGGTTAATTTTTTTAGTGCAATCTGAACAGGGAAAATAGCCACAGCACTCTATCAACTGGTCAGGGGTTTAAACCCAACAAAAAAAATTAACCACTGCCACGAATCTTTGCATATATCAGAATATCAATACGACACTTTGTTTTGACAATCACAAAACTCATGCTATTCAATATTTTTGATGTTTTCTCATACCCCTACCAAACAGAGGGTTAGGGTAGCTGTAAATTACTGTTTACGGGAAATATGTTTATGAACTGTAAAATAGCAAAAAAGTGAAAAATAAATCAGCACTGTTTAGAACAATTATGGGCTCTTTAAAGTCTATCTGAAAAGGTATTTGTATTAAAAAAAATAATCAAAGCCATATTTATGATCACATAAGTAGATGTATTTAGTCTTTTCTCTATTCCAGATGAAATTCAATAGTTTTTGTAAGTTTTTAAACAAGCACTTACTACGGGCTATGTTGTCTCACTTACCGAGAGATAATGTCTCTGTAGCAAAAAATGTAGTGACGTGGAGCTAAATATAGCTGCCTAAAAGGCTTGACACACCAGCTCACAGGAAGCGGGAGATGGGAAGCACATTATTGACAAAGGCCCATTCTGCTGCTCATCAGGAAATATGGAACATTACTCCCCTTCACAAATGATTTGCTCTTGGCATTTGGGAGGGATAAAAAATCCAATATATTGGATTTGTGGGGGTCTATTTACAATGCATCAGTGTTATATAATTTGATGCGTTTCCACCACAAACAGGCCGTCTGTACTATTAGTGCAATGACCACCACTTTGTTGTTGATTTGAGGATTTTTATCTGATAAGCCTATTAGAAAACAATTCCACATGATTTTCCATAATTGCCATAACAGAGCCTCTAAGGCTGTAGGGTCACTGGAGATAATTGGTGAGGGAGTAACAATGGGTGAGGACCCAAAGGTGTTTGTGTCACTAAAATGCAGCCAAATCACCAGGACAAAGCAAAACAAAGCGAAACAAAATATGGCGTCAGTCGAGAGGCTTCCACCAATCCAGAGGTGAGTTGCCAGGTTACAGACTGAATGCACAGAGGCTTTATAATGAATCTCTTAAGACCTTTCCCTCAGGATCTCTCTCTAACTCATTCACACACGTGGATATGCAAGTGTGTATATGCACAGCTTCAATTTTCAGCAAAATGTAGGTTTAATGAAAAGCTGGTCTATGATGACAAAACATGAGATTTTCCTGCAGCTCAGCAGGGAAATATTCTACATCTTTCCCTTTTTTCACCTTTAATATATTCTCTTTATCTCATTACATGCTGAACAAATATTTGACTCTTGCTATGATGTCGTTTTGCAGTATTACTTCACTGTCACGTTCAATCATGACAACCAGAAGGCTCTGGAGCTGCGCACAGAGGACGTCAAGGACTGTGATGAGTGGGTGGCTGCCATCACACAGGCCAGGTACCTCTCACACATGAACTCTCACCTCTATCACGACAAGAAGATTGTGTTGAGAATATTCGTGTGTGTGTGTGTGTTCATATCCTGTGGTCGATCAACCAGAGAAAGATAAGTATAAACATTGTCCAAATGTACATAAGACTTGCATGCTGATGCTGCTGCAGTTCATGGCTGCAATGACAGACAGGTGCTTCATAGATGAATGTCATAGCGTTAGTACAATCCACCCAAAAGTTCAAAGCATGTAGGATGTAGTACTAGGTTGGTGGAAATGTTGTCCCAGGCCCAGTTTTTGTTCTGGTTCTCCTTGTACATGGCTATTGGCTAGCTGTCTTGTATAGCTCCAGGTATTCAGACACCAGTATTATCAGCTCCTCCATGATTGTTCCTTTGTTCCCTCCTGCAATGCTCGACTCCTTCTATTTGATTGGACAAAGCTGTCAAAATCTGTGCATGTTCTCATGGCGGCAACTGCTTCTTAACCTTACTGCCATGATTGCAACGGCTTTCTCTCAGCTGCCTCCCTTCATTGAAAAGATTAGAGGTGGTGAG
This sequence comes from Lutjanus argentimaculatus, assembly GCA_034769285.1. Lineage (NCBI taxonomy): Eukaryota > Metazoa > Chordata > Actinopteri > Lutjaniformes > Lutjanidae > Lutjanus > Lutjanus argentimaculatus. The sequence continues at coordinate 18,637,542 of JAWZSL010000002.1, forward strand.
TTATCACGCAGCGGTGAAAAGGCTTTTATAAACATCAGCACACATCTTGTCCTTCACCTTTGCGAGCGACCAAACAAACATTCACTGGGGAAAAGTGCAATGTTAATGTCAGTTTGCAGGCAAGCTTGTTTTAATCACAAATGGCCCTTGGGTCCAGTTACATACTGTGATGGTGATGCTGATGTTGTGATCCTTATTCTTCAATCCACTAACAGCACAAAATATATACAACGAATTGCACCAGGAATTGAATGTGAGACTGGTACAGGAGTTGTTTGAGCTAAATAGTACAATCTGTATGCTAACATTCTCACAGTGACAGTGTTTGAATGCTGAGGTATAATATTTACCATGGTCACAATATTAGTTTAGCATGTTAGCATGCTAAGTACACGTTAGTAAGAGGCACTAAAAGTAGTACAGTTTAGGTATTTGGTCATAAACCAAAGTACTGGACAATGAGATCATCAAAGTCATTAGGATTCACCCTCTTGGAACCAATAATGGATATCTCGACAGCATTGTAAATGCAGATGCCTCCTCAATGGTCTTTCAAGGTAAAATAAAGCTTGTACGTATCTTCAATGTCACAACTTCCACTCCCCATCAATGCCACAAGCCCTTTGAATGCACAATATAGAAGTCAGTGTATTTGGGCGCAAGGTTGAATTTAATGGAACTTTTGCCACACAGCCTGATAGAAAATGAGAGTTGTGTGACCCACAGTGGCTTGTGCAGCTTCCTGAGAGAGCACAGATGCTCTCTCCATTGGAAATAATAGCCTTGCTCCATTTAATGTCGAACTTGCCCTTTTGGTATGAAAGCTGTGTAAGACAGAGTACTGACTCTCTTAAGATTTCCTCCACTGGATTATTTTGTGGATGTCTGTTACTATTATAGTTTAGAAACATAGTATGTTACTAAATAAACTAACATATATTGGTAGTAGACTTTTTCTGAGATATATAATGAGCAAAATGCCCCTTTAAGATGCAGAGACAAATGTGGGTCATGAAACCCAAGCAATACAATCACTCTAAATGTCAGCAGTGTGCATTTGTATAGCGAAAGGTCAATTGATTGGACTCATTGAAGATTACATTGATTAGTGCTCAGTATAGGCAGCAGCACTTACTGTACAGGAGTAAGTTGGCCTGTGAGGATGTAAAACACAGCAGGGCAATGAAAATCTGGATTTACATGTCACTGTATTGCGAGATTTCGTATTAAGAGATTTCTAACGTCTGCATACCATATTATAATGCTTTGAATTTCACATTTCCACTTTAACAAGCTGTTTTGTGATGTTGAATCAAATTAAGCTAAAACCCATTGTTTGAACTGGGCAATGTACAGAATTGATTGCTCATGCAGAAACAGCCTTTACACTAAGTGAAGCCCCCAAGTATTTGAAGAATGGTTGTGTAAGTGCCTGTGCTGTGCGGACGTAAGGTCTGTGGTTCAAACACATGCTGATCAGAAGTCTGCTGTGGCTTTGATAAATCTACGGAGAGCCCATGAAACATGCATTAATGAGGTCCTTACAATGTCTGTGTGTGTGTCTGTATAGTTACAGGAACCTGGCTACAGAGCATGAAACCCTCATGCAGAAGTATCTCCATCTACTCCAAATAGTGGAGACGGAGAAAACGGTTGCCAAGCAACTTCGACAACAGATAGAGGATGGGGAAATCGAGATAGAGCGGCTAAAATCAGAGGTAACTTGCCTTGTAATTTCATGCTAGTAATACCTGTGTGTGTGTGTGAGTGTGTGTGTTTTGTCTTATTGTATGGCACACAGTGGAGACAGAGAGAGAAAAGATGGAGTGAAAGCAGTCATGCACAGAGTACAGAGACAGACATGGGGCACAGTACAAAGGTCACGACCCAGATTACAAACCACAGTGTCGCGAGCATCGTAGCTTGCAGTGCCCCCGGGATGTCCTTGTTAGAGACTCTGCAATACTGTTGAATGTTTTGTATCCTAATTATTCAGTCTAAACTAGATCAAATGCATCTCTCTTTAATGTGCTAATGGATAGCTCCAATTCAATTGAATGTTTTCAATATGCATGAATCAGCTTCTATTGTACGTGATACTGCAGTCTGCACCAGAAAATGATAATCAACTATCTCACTTTTCATGGCTAAAATGTGTTGTAGTAATGGATTTTTTTGATAATATTGTTTATTTTCAGCCCTTTATTAAAAGCTGTCTATCCTTATTCATACACTGTGATTCTAATGGAAGTAAATGAAACAGGACAGGATCGAGTAAAATAAAATGGGAAACATTTTGATGCAACTGGTACAGTTCTTTCTCATATAAATTCTTTCAAACCAGCTAATGGATGGTAATAAAGTTGAACAAAAAACATTGAATAGAGCTTTCATATTCATAACAGACACATTGTGAATATGACATGATCAAGATCACGAGTAGGACTTTATACAGTGGGCTCATATTGTGTACAATATGAGCCCACTCAGCCGATGCTATGTTTGATTTGTGTTGAATTTCAGATCGCTGGACTGCTCAAGGATAATGAGAAGATCCAGTCAAATCCAGAAGTACCTCCCAGTGAGATGACACTGAGATCAAGAAGATCAAAAAGGTGAGGTCTGACTGCTTGGGTGCTGGGCAGTTTTAAAGGAGAAAGTCCAACTCTCTGTGCAGTTTTCTTTCTCAGGAAAAACTAAAGTAATGCGAAGAGGAAGACCAGGTAGGAGAAGGGAGAGGATGGAGAGTTTAGGCAAAGTTTGATCTGGTCCAGCAGGGATACATATGGTGGTTTCTGAAACAAGTTTTTAAACACTACATCATCTCTGCACACCTGCAGGTTTTATTTTTATTTTTCATTTATTTAGGGAAGCTCACACTAACTTTACAGCAGGGAGCTTCACATTCATTACAACCACCAGCTTGTTCTGTCTTCAGCTCTACTGAAGCAGCTGCCTCCTTAATAAAGCTGCAGAGTTTATAAAGTTTTGGAAAGCCAGTGACCTTAAAGCGAAACTGTGGTGACAAATAATGCAGATAATTGTCACCTGATGCTGCAATTCTCCTCAGCTCGACAGAGCATTTTAGTGTCTTTGAGCTCAATGTTTTGGTCTTTCTGGCCCACAACTTTAATGTTTTTATTCTCTGTAGACAAAGTTAGCCACTAGTTGGTGAACATAGTAGATCATAAGTGAATATTGCACTAACATTTGTCAGATTAACAAGATTATAAATAAGTGCTACTTTCTGCAGAATGTGTAAACAGGCTATTGTTTGGCTGCAGTCCGGAAAATGTCCTATTGGACAGAAACCTCATTTATCGGACAGCACATCATCCCAAGAAAAAAAAAGCCTCTAGCCCTAATATCTAGTAACTCTCAGCTATCAAATATATTTGGTCAGAACAGCCAAGACAGCTCAATGACTGTAGGTTAAGGTAGCTTTGTCCGAGTTTTTGATCAGCCTACAATACAGGTGATGGGGACGTGGACCAAATGAGGTAAAGATTTTATTTCAATATTGGACAGAATGATATCCTGTTAAGAGCATGCAAGGAGAGTGTGTATTTTGGAGCAATGAGCCTTCTGAGCAATGAGCTTTTTGTTTTTTATTTGTATTTTTCAGGATAACGGGCTGTCGGACGAATGGACTTTTGGTTCAATGGGTCATTTTTGAACTATTTACGTTTTGGAAAAATGCACTGTTTGAAAAATGGGCAGTCCCCACTGTTTGCTAGCGCATTCTCCATGACAACTTTAAAATTTAAAATTGGTCCACATCATGTGACATTTTGTAGGTGGAGAGTGACAGTGACAGGTTGTTGCTATGTAACAATGCTTCATGTAAACAGTGATAATTGTCTGAAATCGTTAATGAAATATGTGACGACATTAGACTCCATTTTTCCAGACCTCATTTTAAATGAAACTCTGCATAAATGTCGCATGATAACATTCAGTATATTAACATATCATGGCTGTTCAGTAAAAAGTAGGTAGCTCCAAATTTTTCTAAAAGTTGTATAAGTTGAAGGACTGAATACACCTTTGTGTGTAGAGAAAACTGGCCCACTCATAACACCAGTAAAAAATCTTCAAACCCCACTGGATCACCCAAGAGACTGTATGGGTACATGCCCACACACTACAAGCCTAGCTTAACTTTTGTGTGCTACCCTTTCTACTCACAGGTCCAGAGCTTCCTGCGAGGTTGGATTTGCCGTAGGAAGTGGAAAACCATCATCCAGGACTACATCCGTTCACCCCACGCTGAAAGCATGAGGAAGAGGAACCAGGTGGTGTTCAGCATGCTGGAGGCCGAGGCTGAATACGTCCAGCAGCTCCACATCCTGGTCAACAACTTCCTGCGGCCACTCCGCATGGCCGCCAGCTCCAAGAAGCCACCCATCACGCACGATGATGTCAGCAGCATCTTCCTTAACAGGTGGCTGGTGGTGAGACTGGTTGTGATAGTGGTGTAACTCGGCACAGTGGGAGCTGCCAACACATGTGAACAAGAGGGGGAGAAACAAAAGCTCATGACCGCCATTTTGCTTATTTGTTTTATCAGTGAGACCATCATGTTCCTCCATCAGATCTTCTACCAGGGACTGAAGGCCAGGATAGCCAGCTGGCCGACACTGGTACTGGGTAAGAGAGACAGAGACGACCCCTCAGACACCCATACAGTCCAACATTAAGCTTATTTTATTTTTGTTGGGAATGGTCCACACGCTGAAAATATGCAACATAGACTGAGAAACCCCAGTATAATAGATCTTGACTTGTGGCACTTACTGCATCCAGTATGATATGTATATTGTTGTATAGTAGTATTGTATTATATAAATCTTTATATATTATCTTTTATGTTTAATAAGCAGGAGATATACTTTATGACTGAATTAAATTAAACTTATTGTATATATTTCTGAAGATGTGTGTTTGTCTTCCCAGCTGACCTGTTTGACATCTTGCTGCCCATGCTGAACATCTACCAGGAGTTTGTGAGGAACCACCAGTACAGCCTGCAGATCCTCGCCCACTGCAAACAGAACCGAGACTTCGACAAGCTGCTGAAGCAGTACGAGGCCAAACCCGACTGTGAGGAGAGGACGCTGGAGACCTTCCTCACTTACCCGATGTTTCAGGTAAGATTCCAGGGTTACAATGTGGGCAACAGTAGTATTTTTACACAGTCCGTATACAACTTTATAAAGTATACTTTGTCATTTGTTAAGCCTGTGTTATGTGACATATGTTACATATATTAAATACTAATATATTATTACATATACTATATATATTATATATTGCCATTAGACAGTTGTGTCATTCTGGTTTGATCTAAAGTGGACCAGTGATTTCTGGAAAAATGGTATTTAGGTATAAAAGTACTGGCTGTTAATTGTGGCTCACTCATCAGGGCAACAGGTGCAACATTTAAATATTACATCACCATAATTTATAATAATCATATCAGTAATGCAGCAGTTATGGCCCTCATAAAAAAAGATCTTTTTTAGTTATAATGTATCTGCTAGGCAATCAAATGTAAATGTATTATTTAAGTGCCAAAATGAGTAATTCTAACAAATAAAGAAATGAAACAATGATAAGTTCTTAAAAATTGGACCATTGTTAAATGTCATCTTAGAAACTATGTGTTGTGGAATTAACAACTTGGCAAGCAAACAACCGTTGCACTTTTACACAACAATCTGCCTTCAGTTGTTAGACCGAAGTTTTCAAAGTTACTTTAGCAGCAGAACAATGATGCAGGGACTCACACTTGAAGTGAAGACATAAAAGTGGATTTTAGGGTGGCAAATTTAGTGTTTCATGGAATATTGAAAATGTCTCATGTTTCAAGTGAACGTGAACATGAAAGTGTTATTAGCTTTCTGGTAAAAGAGAATCAAAGCCATAGTTACAGCAACACATTTTATTAATTTCAAAGGTGATCTTTATGCCTTCGAGGCAAACTCTGGACAGACGTCATGACCAACTAATTATCAGTCCAAGGCCATTAGAGTCAAGATGCTTGACACTGCTTTCTAAACAGCTTTAAACCTCTTAACCTTTCAAAGTTTGAAGTATATGTCTGTGTTGTAACACAAAAGGATTAAAGATACTCACTTCAGTAAGTGGTTCTAAATCACTCTCTGTTTCTCTCTCAGATTCCTCGTTACATCCTGACGCTGCATGAGTTGCTGGCTCACACACCCCACGAACATGTGGAGAGGAACAGTTTGGACTATGCCAAGTCAAAACTGGAAGAACTTTCCAGGTAGATCAGTTCAGTAAATAAAACAATTGAAAATGTGTTGCACATTTTACTGCAGTACACGTTACTACTCACAGAATCACAGAGATCATTTTTGACTCGCTTTTTATCTTCATTGCGTTGTTCTTGTATGCCTGTCTGAATGTCAGACAGAGCTGACACTACACATGTGGTTAGAGACACTTTCAATACTCTGCTGATGAGAAATATTTATTAGGTCTTTTGAGGAGCACCTGTTTTTTCATTGATCAGTCTTTTAAACAGGTCTGAGAGTACAGCATGTATTACAAGGATTAGCATGAAAGAAAATGATAGATGCTGGGATACAGTGATTTGGTGGAGGAATACTCTGTTATTTAATTTAACTGTAAAAAAACAGAATTCATGAGTATTTGTTATAATTTCAGAATCATGCACGATGAAGTGAGTGAGACAGAGAACATCAGGAAGAACCTCGCTATCGAGCGGATGATTGTGGAGGGTTGTGAAGTGCTGCTGGACACCAGTCAGACTTTTGTCAGGCAAGGTAAGTTTGTTTCATGGTCACATTAACAATAAAAACACGACAACACAACGAATTTGAAGTCATGAACATGACTTCATGATTTTTTATTTTGGTTAGTTTTCTGACTTTATAGTCAGCAAATACACCAAAGACAATTGAGGATAAACACTGTAGAACATGAACACCTCACTCTCTGAAACTCATTAATTTATTCAAGGCAAAATCTTTAATTCATTTAATTAACGTCTGAACGTCTGAACATCTGAACCCACAATAACTAAAGAAAGGTCACATAACCAGCACATGGAAATTTATTTGAAAACTGTGGTCAATTACTCATTACATATTACCCACTGAAAAAGTAATAACATAGCTAAAGTGCAATAAATTACTTGTCATTTTACTTTGTTACTTAGCCCAGGTGACTCACTGGTATATTACTTTTAAACAGCTCCAAATCCTCTGCACTCGCATGTACAAACTATGTAAATTGTATAGAGATATATAAAACTGATGACAAGATCATTACCACCCCTGATGGATTTTATCATCCTGCATATTCTTAAATGTGCAAGGCAATATACCTGAGGGACAGTTGTCATACTGACAAAAGTAAGAATGTATTACAGTCAAATATTATTGTCCAACATACATTAAACAGCATCCTCACACATCCCTTCTGCGGCCTTTTCAGTTGTGATGCATCACATGTACTCTCACCCTGATGCTCAACACCTTCCTCCATCTCTGCAGACATGTGAACAAAATAATTGATTACTGACGCACAAACACAAGCCTGTCATGTATTTTACTGCAACTGTAAACTAAAAACAACAGAAGTACAGAAGTTAGAATATTTGCTCAGAAAAATTACAGACACAGTAAGAGTAGACACCGTGTGTGTGTGTGTGTGTGTGTGTGTGTGTGTGTGACACTCCACAGGTTCTCTGATCCAGGTGCCGATGAGCGAGAAAGGGAAGATTACTAGAGGCCGACTGGGCTCTCTGTCTCTGAAGAAAGAGGGCGAGAGACAATGTTTCCTCTTCTCCAAACATCTCATCATCTGCACCCGCGGCTCTGGGGGAAAACTTCACATCACTAAGGTACAGTGGTATCGTCTTGTAACCAAGATGACCAGATACTAAAAAATGACAACCCAATAAACTGTGGCAAAATTTCCTAAATGATCCTGTAAAACAGATCATACCTCTCTAAACTGGTAATCCAAGCATTCAAGCATCAAAACTTTGACAAAGCCAGCTGTTACATAGTATTGATGCATATGCTGACTTGTAAGCAGACAATTACAAATAGAACTAACAATTCAACAAATTCATTGTATTATTAATCTTCCAAGGACGCAGGTAGTCTTTGTCATTTTCTTCATATTGTACGGCTTTCATTATATGATGTATTTAGCAGCTGTAAAGTTGTCTTAATTGCAGACATTTACAAAGTATGCGCTGTTTTCAGCAGCATTTATTAAGATTTATTTAATCTATACAGTTTCCACTGTCTATTGGTTGGTAACATGCCATTTGTGACCCTTCAACCCTGTCACAGAATGGAGTCGTCTCTCTCATCGACTGCACGCTGATGGAGGAGACAGAGGGGACAGATGATGAGTGTAAGTTACTACATACAGTATATTCAAATGTTTTCTTAATATGTATATGCAGAAGTTTTCATGTACTGTATTTAAATATACAGATTTTCTGTTAATATAGCTCACAAAATATTGGACATGCTGTGTTTCTGAGGGGCTGATATCATGTAACACAATTCTATAATCTCTGAGGAGTAGAATATATAAATTACCCTTAGTTGGCTACTTCCTTGACAATAATTAATCAATAAATCACTTCAGCATTCGGGATTTTTTTGGAAAATTGATGACATTATTTTGGTCACTGGATATAGGCTTGTCTTTGTGGCAGTGGGGCTTAATTTTAACACCCTTACATACTGAGTATGCAATGTATAAACAAGTATTTTCCTGATGTTATCTGGACTGCTGGTTACAGTTACATCATTTCTACTGTCACTGCCTCAGTAACTGTTGTGTTGGGATTAGCAAAAAGTGAGCAGTTACAATAAATCGGTACAATAAAACTGAAACTAAATAGATAGTTAGATTGTTTATTGACTCACCACAATCCAATTTAACCAAAAACATATTTCTTGCAGTCATAATTGTTGACTGGTTGAATGGTGTTGTTAGCACGTGATTTAATCAGGGTAACCACAGTGGATCATTGTGGATAATAGCACAGCGTTTTCATGCCACACTATCCACATTAGAGGCTCCAGAAGGAAAACAAGCAACTGTTGCTTTCTTCAGATGAATGTAGGGATTTAATCTTCAGAAAGAGAAGGCTTTCATGCAGTGGAAATGCAGGGTTGTTGTTTTTTTGTTTTTTGTTTTTTTGCAACAGATACTGCTAAGAATCATCAGTCATCTCTAGCTCAGTGTGATCATGACACTTGTATTTTTGATGTTGGGCTCAATACTGGCTGGGTGGTGTCTAGAATGTGTCTCAATATTGGCAAGACCATCTGAAAAAAATCACAGCAGGACTCTATGACACAACTCCTTGATGATGTGTTGTACAGTAACTCACCAGGCAAGACTCCCATGGGATGGGATTTTCCTGATTTCAGACTTAATAATTAGACCTTTTCAGAACTTTTGATTTGATGGTAAATGTTTCTAAACATATAAATAATTACAAAGTATATTTAATATTATACAAATAAGATAAGATAAACTTTATTGATTCCGTACTGGGGAAATTCACATGTTACAGCATCTACAGTATAAAGCATTTATAAAATATAAAATATTAAATTTAACAAACTGCATTCAAGACTATAGACATTATATACACCTTTCACTTATACAAATATATGGAAATGTTTGGATATATGGACAGATATGTGGATAAGTGTGCAGGATAGTTGCACAGAAATAGATTTAAAATTAAATTTAGTCCTTTAGAGCTTTGAACTACACTCAGTTATGAACAGAAAAAAAATTCTCAAGTGTACATTTTTATTTATTTTGGTAATTTCTGTTGTTGCACATTTTAGTGTTTGCTTTCAGTGTATTTTATTTTCTGTGTTACAGTAACATGAAGGTTGTTGAATTGTTTTTTTCTTGCAGCCAAAGGCGAGCGGAGTGGGCAGGACACAGAGCACCTGGACTTTAAAGTGATGGTAGAGCCCAAAGACGGTCAGCCATACACTGTCATCCTGGTGGCTTCATCCCGACAGGAGAAGTCAGCATGGACAAGCGACATCAGCCAGGTACGTATGATTAGCTGAGGGAGAGTTAACAGACAATTACATCTAAGCCTGTAGGTTGCAAACATCCGACACTTTGTCTGTCTTATGAAAAAAAAGCTAAAATACCAGTGTGAAACTTGAAACTCACCTGAAAGTGACAGCGGAGTTTGGAGCATTGTGTCTACTATGAACAAAAATGATTAAACCGCATTAATCTACACTTATTGTAGGTTAGTTGGTATAGAAGTGAAAGTTATATATGGTGTGATGAAATAAATATTTTGGCACAGAACATCTCAAAAAGATAAAACAGAAAAACTGGTTGATGGCCATCAGGTGTAGAAACTTGAATCATCCACAGGTTTGTGAACTCACTCACCTTCTTGCTTTGTTACACTGACAGAGAATTTCTTTTTATACCTTACAGTGCATTGACAACATCCGCTGCAATGGTCTGATGATGAACGCCTTCGAGGAAAACAGTAAAGTCACTGTGCCACAGATGATTAAGTGAGAGTCAGACACTACGCAGGAATGCACATACATTATACATGCACAATCAGAGACTGGCACTGGCATTACATAAATACATGACAAATCCATGAAAAATGCATGAACATGTATATCCAAAATCACAACTTATAGACTTGTGAGGAACCTCAATGAAATAACATATTCCCAAGGCTCTAACTTCATCCATCACAACTACAACATACATGCCTAACCGCATTCTCCAAACTGAGACCACCATCTACAGTACTGACTTTGTATATGTACCTCATACAACCCCACTTCAGATAATTCAAACTATGCCTTTAAACAGCCCTGTAAAGAAGTCAGAACTGGGCAACATATTCTGAAAATCTCCTCAGTAAAGGTCTAAAATTGGTCCTCACAACCATAGTTGAAAAAATTCCACAGTCTCCTGCTGTGTGAATGTAAACACAGCCACGACAATCTGGTGCCCCTGAATGCAATTTAACACTATTCTGACACAATACATATGTACAGTGTTTTCCATGTTCCAGAGGCCCTGAATGATTCAGTGCACCCTTTCCTTACCCTAACATTAACTTATTCTGAAGCTGCAAAAATACAGTATTTTGCAGAACATTATGTATTTCACATTTTTATTCTAGCAGTTAAAATGTTAGTCTCTGATAAATATGGATTATTTTCCAGTGGGGAATCTACTCTCCCCACAGCAGTCTTAATTCTATGGGTAGGGTGACCTACACATGACCAGAAAAGTGTACTGGGAGTTAAATCCCTGTGAGCAGCATTCCTAACCTCATTTAAACTCCACCACAGGTCTGACACCAGCTTGTACTGTGACGATGTTGACATCCGCTTCAGCAAGATGATGAACTCCTGTAAGGTGCTGCAGATCCGCTATGCCAGCGTGGAGCGCTTGTTGGAGAGGCTGACCGATTTGCGCTTCCTCTCCATCGACTTCTTGAACACCTTCCTCCACTCCTACCGCGTCTTCACCAGCGCTGACGTAGTGCTAGACAAACTCATCACCATCTACAAGAAGCCCATCAGTGCCATCCCTGCACGGTGAGTGAAGCACTCAGTGACTTAATTCCAAGAGGTTTACTTATCGATTTTATGAGCTTACTTGTATGAAATTGTCCACACTAACCATACCTTGATTGCAGGCTAACAGGGAGAGCTTGAAAATGGAAGCTTGCTGTTGTGAACCCAATGGTTTATATCTTGTTTTGCATATGTATACTGTATGTGTAGACATTGTTTCATTTGTTTGGTCATTTATTAGACCAAGATACTTTATTTTCATGGCTGTGGATCCTGGGAAGGTGTCATTCATAAAATATGCCCTGAACTCTGATGTAACAGTTACAAACACTGCAACAAAAGTGGGTCATATTAGTCTGAATATCAGATAGCAGCATTTGTCAGGTATGAAAGATGTCTCCACTGTGACATGTGACAGTTTAGCTACACTAGTGGCTTGATTAGTTGGTCCTCCACCTTGCTCCAGAATGAAATATCTTTTAAGTACATAATTACTGGATGGATTGCCATAAAATTGTGTACAGACATGCATGGTCACAGAGGGTGAATCCTACTTTAACATCTGGTCAAAGTTTAAATAACCTTTTGTTAACTTTAACTTTTATTCATTTTTAATGACCAAAAACATAAAAAGCTAATGACATTCCCATCAGCCTCAGCTTACATGCTAAAAAGATCATGATAAATATTACAACCGATTTTAAACAACTGCCTGACCACGTTATTAAAGATATTAACATTATCTTGCATTAATGTGGTGTCAGAATAATCAGAAGAAAGTGGAGCATGAGCTCTGTAGCCTTTAAAGAGCAAAGCTAAAGCAGTTTGTTACATTAAGCCCCTCCAAGCACCTCACTGCAAGGGCAATCCCTGCAGCCTGTGACAACTGAAAATGGAACAAAGTTTAAAATTTCCACGTATTTCCTCCTGAGGATGCAGCAACAGTGCTGTAATGGTGCAGTGAAAAGGTGGGACTTCCCCCAGTGTCTGGATTTGTCTTTGCTCTGACACTCTGTAAGCAGCCCATCATGCTATCGTAGCTTGTCCAGGTGAGAAGGGACCAGAGGAGAGGCAGCAAGAGGTCACACCAACACGTCCTCTGTCCACCACCACAGTTAATTGGGTCCTGCATCTACCCACCTCCCCCCTAACCACACCTCCTCCTCCTCCTCTTCTTCCTCATTCCTCTCTTCTTTACCCTTTTCCACTCTCACACTTTTATTTTTCTTTCCACAAGTCTGACCATTCCCCTCTCCGCTGCGCTGTCACCATGGCAACCCTTCACTCTGCTGCAGGACCCCACCCTCTCCCTCTCTCCTCCTTGTCTTCTCTCTCCCTCTCTCCCTCTCCCTCTCCGTTTCTCCCATCATCTGCAGCGACTCTACGGTATTAAATATTGATAGTGGTGTTTTGCACCCAGACCCTCCCCTCCTCTCCTCTCCTCTCTCCTCTCCTCTCCTCTCCTCTCCTCTCCTCTCCTCCTTTTCCTCCTCCTTTCCTGCTCTACTCATGTCCTCTCTTGGCTCTCTGCTTTGCTTTTTACTTCTCATTTTCTGTTTGACTCCCCCTTGTCTCCTTTCCTACATCGTCCCAGCCTCCCCCTTCTCTCCCCCATTCCTATATTTCCTCCTCTCATCTCCTTCTTTTACAAATTTAGGCGAAGAGACACAACATGGCTGCAGCTAACACCATACAGGACTGGAGGCTTCCCATTCGCCCACTCCCAGCCAGCAGCCTTCGCTGTGGTGGAATCCATATCCACTATGTTGCTCCTCTCTCGCGCGCCCCCTCCCTCTCAGTCTTGCTGTTTTTGCCCTTGCTTTTTTTTTTTTTTTTTTTTGCACTGCACCTCTGTCTCTTTCTCCCACTTCCCCTCTCCGTCTCTATATGACTCCCCTTTTCTCTCGGTTTCGCTCTCCCCACATCTCTGTGGGCCTCCCCTGGGCTGGTTGCTGTTGGCAGCACCCGTGCCTCCCACACTGTCACTTGACATGCTATTTATAGGCCTTCAGAGGGGGTGGCTCTCAGTGCAAGGAGGATGCTGTCTTAAACAATGTAGCTTAAATAAAAGAGGCAGGAGCTCCCGAAGAGCCCTGTGGTTAATGTGTTCCCTCTTTGCTTCTGTGTACAGACACCAAGTGAACCATATTCACCATTTCTCCCCTGTCCACTTGCTCCAATTCAGGTCACTGGGAATAATTACCCAAAATTCAAAAAGTGCTGTTTTCAGTAGTGAAAGATGTTCTCCCAAAGGAATAGTGTGGATTATTTTATGTGGGGGTGAATGGGGTACTTATTGATAGTCAGTGTATTACCAACAGTAGATGACAGTCGGCACACCCTCAGTTTGGAGGAGCAGGGAGGAGTACTGCTGTGAAAAGAGTCAGGAAAAAAAAAGGTATTTTAGCCACTTAAAAAATGTCCACACAAAAAGTCACTTCCAGTTTAAGTGTACTCTATATTTAGAATATTTTCACTGCTTTACTTTACTGTCAGACAGCCTTTTCTGACAGGAAACCACAGTTATATGATCCAAATATCGCTCACTCCAAACCAACCAAACTCCATAGCATTTCATTGCTTAGCTTCCGTGCTGGTGCCCCTCTCTGCCTCTCCAAACTGGGGGTGTGCAAAAGTGTATTGCAGGTAATACACTGACTATGGCTACCTCATACAACCCCACATTAAATAATCTCACTATCCCTTTAATGTTCATCCTTCTGCCTTTTTAACTTGTCCCTCCTTTTTCTCCTTTCCTGCAGTTCTTTGGAGCTTTTCTTTGCCAGCAGCCAGAACAGCAAACTCCTCTACGGCGAGCCACCTACATCGCCGCGTGCCAGCCGCAAGTTCTCCTCCCCTCCTCCCCTCTCCATCACCAAGACATCCTCGCCCAATCGCCGCCGCAAGCTTTCGCTCAACATCCCCATCATCACGGGAGGCAAAGCCCTGGACCTGGCTGCACTCAGCTGTTCTCCCAATGGCTATGCAAGCATGCACACTACCATGTCACCCTTCAGTAAGACCACCCTTGACATCAACAAGCTCTACGTGTCCAGCAGCATGGCCAGCAAAATGTCCGACGACGGAGAGACCAAGGCTGAAGGCAAGGCCGAAGAGTCTGTCCTCAACAAGCAAGGTCAGAATCACTGTCTGAGGGATTCTGCTCAGTTTTAATGAGGTTCATGTGTACTATGGAAGTGTTTTCCATCTCGTATGTATCCCCTACTCACACAAGAGCAACCTTTATTTTCCATCCCATTAAGGCAGTACAGTGGTACTGATGTATATTTTGTGTGCGTAATGAGCTCCTTTAAACAGAAATGAGCAGCAATCCATTCAACTTGCTACAGCGGTGGGAATCACCAGAGGCCCCACAATACGATATTATCATGATACTTAAGTCATAATATAACATTGTGTCATCTTAATTATTTTCTACTCTGAGTACTGCAATCACATATGTTGTTATATATATTGTGATTTATTACCTTTTTTCACCTGCAAATTATGACCCAAAAGAAAACTTTTTCAAAATCTCCATAAGATAAAGTTTTCAGTCTGTTCATCTCACTTCAGTCATTATTATTGCAGTAAAACTGGACTGTGAAGTAGACAGACTGACTAACACTGTCCTACCAGTCCTCCTGACTGTGACCTCTGCTGACCTCACCATAACAAAACTCAGCACGATCTAGTGGACTGAAAAAGCAATTTATTTTATTACTCTAGGACCAAAAAGTTTAATTCACATTTGCAGTATTAATATTTTATATAATAAAAGATATATACTTGACACCCATTTATTGATATAATATTGCCATGCAAAATATCATAATACTATGCTTCATCAATTTTTTCTCTTGCTCCTAGAGGCCATGTTCTGTTTTGTTTTTCAAACTTAAAATCTTTTTTTTTTCTCTCTCTTTTTTTTTTGGTTATAAAATTCAACTAACCATGATTATCAACCATACAGATTTGAAAATGCATGCTTTTTCAATCTTCCCTGAGCCTTTTCCTCAATTTTGGTCTAGAACTTTTGCTGTGTTCTCTGCTCCAATCCATTTTCCCTGCTACCCCCCTGCCAAACCCAACAGTTGTGTATGTACATTTCCTCTTCTTATTCACTGTTTTTTTTTCTTGATTGTAAAACACTTTACCTCTGTCTAGATCTGTCTGTGAGAGAGGAATGTGACGAGGACCCAAGTCAGAGTGACGAAACCGAAGCAGACATGTCCCCTCCCAAGTCTCCATCAACACCCAAGAACGTCAAGTCAAAAAACTCTGGTACAGTTATCTTTATCTTTATCTGAGACCCTTTTAGAGCATCTTGTGATCTACTTTTGAATCCCAACCCACCAGTTAAAAAAAAAACAAATGAGTTGGCAAGAATGTTAAGTAACTTGGCAAGAATGTAAGATAGCAAACTACAGTAGCTTAGCGCTTAGCACTAGTGACATACAGTACTTGCCAGCGGAGTGTCTTGGCAAATGTGAATATCACAAAATAAAATCTATAATAATAGATCATGTCAGTAAGAAACACCATTGGTAACATGAAGCAGATTTAACAGGCCTGCTTTTCTTGTATTACAAACTCTATAAGCACTTGAATGAATTATTCCAACTGGCAGATTACATGACTTATCAGAAAACCAGATAGCAGAACAACTGAAATCAAATTTAAAAATGAACAATTGTCCAGCGGAACGTAAGAGTCAGCAGTGGCTACACAGAAGCATCAAGCTCAAAGCGATAGCTTGACAGTCTGGGAACTACTTGTATTTGTCTGCTGAGAGTTAAAGCTATAACCTATATACCATTCTCATGTCAGGAAATATATGTCAATAACAAGCTACCACCAACTGCCAGTTAGCTTAGCTTAGCATAAAGTCTGGAAATAGGGGGAAAAAGCCAGGCTTGGTCTATCCAAAGATAACAATATACACCTACCAGCACCTCTAATGTTCACTAGTATTTCATTAACAGATATATCTTATTTGCTTAATTCATACAAAACCTGATGTATGAACAGAAAAATTGTGGTTTTACTGGGGTTATATGAGGGATGATTTTTTTGGCCAGGTGCCATGACTTCCTCGAGTCTTGTTGTCACTAACCCACCATGACAACAAAGTTAGTGGGTAAGTGAATTGTAGGGATGCTGGTAGGCAGATTTTGTTGGATTTGAACAGAGTCAGGCTATCTGTCTCATGCTGTTTCCAAACCCTGTGCTAAGAAAAGCTAACCAGCTGCTGGTTTTAGCTTCATATTTACTGCATGCCATTTTATTTCCTCCCAAAATGATGAAGTCATGGCCTGCCCTGCTGTAACTCTAATTGATTAGTGATTGTTGCCTTCACTGGTTTGGATTGGTTATGTTTAGGAATGAGGAGTGGATAAGAGAAAAAAAGCTGTCACCTACAGTACAGACATGACAGTGGTAACAATCATATCTGTTTCTTGGAAAGACAGGGAATAAGCATATTTCACAAAATGTCAAATTATTGCTTTAATACATTTGAAACATTCAACTTTCTCACAGAGTAAACATTTCAACTGTCATTATCTGATATGTACAAAGCATCTTTAATAGCTTGGCTTCAATCTTAAAAGATGTCAGCAAAGCAGGGGAAAATGGCAGCTGTCTCAGAATAGTTGAAAATGGTTAATTTTACAGGCAAATCATGTTTGTGGAAATTAATAATGTCAAGGTGTCAGTGTGCTTTTTACCACCAGATCCATTTTCACCATCCAGCAGTTTCAGATTGTCCATGTGAGAAGCACAAAGAGGTTGAGACGAGAAAAGTAATTCTTAGAGCTAAATAAACCCTGCTACAGCAGACTGTATAGCGAAACTTTTTTTCAGAAAATGACAAGCGTAACTATAGCCAAATAAGGTCTTGATAAAAACCACCCACAGCCTCCCGGCCCTCCCCGCACTGCACAGAGAGGGAGCATCCACCCCGTAGGTAGTCAGGCACAATTCATCCCCAGTGTGTTCTCTTCCCACGGTGCTGGATACAAGGGAAGCCAGTGCCTTGTGTGAGTAGGTGGAAGGAAACCTTGTACCTTAGCAACGATGTGCATGTTCTTCTATACCGCCCCCGGCTGAACGGAGGAAGGCAGGGAGGAAGGGAGGGAGTGAAGGAGGGAGGCAGAGAGGCAGACACAGCAGAGTGTACACCGTCACTGCACGAGCTGCAGGACACACTGTGCTGGCTCTGTTTTAGCTCTCTGTTGCCCTCCACTGGTCAACAACTTTGTTTGATTATACACATATAGTCCATCCAAAGCACTTCACAGAAGGAATCAAATCGTCTTCTGTCATGGGCTATTTCTCTTATAGCCTAATCCTGTCAGATGCTTGGAAATTTACACCAAAAGGGGTGTAATACTGGTATATGCGGGGATGAAATGTTTTCAACTTAATATAAGTGTCCTCCTTTTTAATAACAATAATGGAGAGTATCAATGTATTTTAATCTTTAGATATCTCTGTTTTGTTTCCCTCCTTGCAGAGTTTTCCCTGTTTTCTTTCAACAATGGCATGGTGGTTTCATCTTGCCGGGAGCTCGACAATAACCGCAGTGCCCTTTCTGCCGCCTCGGCCTTCGCCATCGCCACCGCCGGTGCCAATGAAGGCACTCCAACCAAGGAAAAGTACCGTCGAATGTCACTCGCCAGCACAGGTCAGTCACAGAGATGCTTCTTCTGCTGACTAATAGTGAGACTTGTTGAGAACTATCTGGATGTTTCCTGTCACTGCCATTGTCCATCTCATTTAGATATTGTGGAATTAAGGGTAAAATCTAGTATGATCACCACAATGAATAAATAAATAAACTCATTGATACAGACACTGTAACAGATGATTTTGTAAAAACAGTTAATTTCTGGTTGGATTATTAAGCAACACCTTTGGGAAAAGACTGACATAGATCAAGTAATATTTTGACTTTTTAAAATAAACTTTACTTAGAATATACAAAACAAGACAGGACACAAATATACAAAAGTTGAAGGCAAAAATCAAACAACAATGTTGCAGGAAAGACAAATACAAACAGCATACAATAGAGGAGTCGTGCTGTAAATCACAAAATGATATATAAAAATAAAACAAACAAACAAACAAAAGAAACAAAAACAAAATGAGAGCACAAAGGACGAAGGTAAGAGACATAAAAAAAGCAAAGACAGAGCTATGTACTGTGAATTACAGCAACTTATAGTAGTTGGCAAAATTATATATGAACTCTGTGAATGAGGGAAAACTTCTGCTCCACTTACAAGTATGAATATAATATTTAACCAGAATAATCACAACAATGACAGTGTCAGAAACCTTTGCAGTTGTCCATAAATAAATAATATTGTATTTAATGGAGGCATGTTTCATTTTCACTGGTAACCAGTTATGAGTATCAGACCAGGACAAAGTGAAGCAAGAACATTTAAGAAATAGATGGTCAATGGTTTCAGCCTCTGAAGAGCAGAGGATGCCTGTATTAGCTTCAAATTTGAATCTTATGAGTCAAAAAAATCTTTGAAAGGGTATATATCTGGTGCTATTTTTAAATGGGTTTCCCTGACTCTAGGAGCAATAGGGTATAATATGTAAAAAGAAAAGGACTGTCTCCTTAAAGGGACCTCTGTATCATCCCGAACAGAGCATGAGTTAAAGTCACCAAATGTTTTTGTTTAAAAACAACACTTTTGTCCAGCCAATTGACATCACTAACTTTTAGAGAAGGGAGAAAAGGTGTAAGCAATGACAGCATACTGCTTTGTATCAGCTGGAGTAAAGGAATAAATCAAGTGAAGTCAACCAAAGCATAAGCAGTAGAGAGTCTCATGTCCACCAGGGGGCCTCAAAACAAATTACAAATATGAAATCCTACATTCATTTTATGGCATCATTCAAACATTTGTTTCAGTGATATTTCAGTGATAATAAATCAACAGCTTGTTCAGTACATAGAAGCAGAATAAGAAAACAAAGAAAAAACATGACATGAGTATGCAGGTAAAGGTAATAGTGTTGTATGACATTGCTGATTGCTCTGTGGTGCAGGAGCTCAGATTGACCGTAACTTTGGTGAACTTGATTCCAGGTTTTCCTACAGACCAGAGGAATGGGGACAAAGAATTTGTTATCAGAAGAGCTGCCACGAACAGAGTCCTGAATGTGCTGCGTCACTGGGTCTCCAAACACTCGCAGGTACAGTTCACCTTTCCCTTCACTCCTTTTCTTTTTTTCTTTGCATCTTTGTGTCCCTGCAGAGGAAAAAAAACAACCCCTCTGTAACAACTCTGCTGTTTTTCCTCAGGACTTCGAGCTGAACACGGAGCTGAAGATGCGGGTAATTGGCTTCCTGGAGGAGGTGATGCATGACCCAGAACTCCTGACACAGGAAAGAAAGGCAGCTGCCAACATCATCAGGTTGGTTTTCCATAATCATTGCTTGATCGCACATACAGTCATATATGACACATCTGTTTATCAGCACCCTGGAGAAAAAAAAAAAAACCTTTCCGCAACAGTATTTCTGATGCTAACAATCAGTCATGGTAATAAAAACTAGACAGAGATGTCATCATCTGTATTTGTGTCTGTTCAATTAACAAAATGATCATTCTCTGTATCTGTAGTCAAATAGGAGACCAGAAGGGGGCATGGTTTACACCAGAAGTCACATTAAACCTGCCAAATGATATTTTTTCTAATCTAATATTCACTGCCAATGCAACTGTCCTGCCTTCAAAGCATTAAGTTGATCTAATATTGTCATATATATTTCCACATCCTTGTACTGTACTCTTTTTCATTTTTAGTGAACTAAGTTTTATGAATTGAAACCAATCTCCACCCTGTCTTTAACTGGGGGGGGGGACTGAAAAAAAAAGAGGAAGAAACTGAAAAAAAAAAAAATATATATATATATAATAAAATAAAAATTCTGTTTTGCATTAGAAATAGGATCTCTTTACAGTAAAGATCTAAAAAAAAATTTCCCCTTCAGCTGAAGAGAATCATCTTAAATTGCAAATAAATTAATAAATAAATTCATGTTTCTTGATGTGTTAATCTTATTGTAGGTCACACTACAAGAATATTTTACATGTATACTAATATTATAATATAATAACATTAAAATATTAAACTAAGAACTTGTGTAAAAATGTACTTTTACTGTAACATTACTGTGTTACATTTTGGATTTTTTTCTCCAAATAATGATAAGTCACTAGTAGGAGGATTATCTGTTTCCATAGCATTATTAGAGCTGAATAACATATTTGGATTTGGGTGCATCCCTATGAAATATCTGGACACTGGCAGTGGAGCTACTTTTTTCTGAGCAGCACTTTCTGAATATACCTGATGTATCTTCTGCTCCTCTGTGAACGGCGTGAGGTCTAACCAACGTCTCCGAGTGCAGTATTGCTGCTTAACAACATGCTTGTCAACCTGTAGGGCTGAAAGCAAAAGTGCCTGTAACTCAAATACCCGGTGTACTGGGTCAGGTTGGGCACTTTTGGACAAGTGAAATCCATTTATGTCAATTGATGTCGTGGCAATCACAACTGTCAAATAAGGGCACTTTTCTCTTTTGCATGTAGGACTCTCACTCAGGAGGACCCTGGAGACAACCAGGTCACCCTGGAAGAGATCACACAGATGGTGAGAGGAAGAGTACAAAAACCCCTTTCAGTTTAAAAAAACTCATACCTCTTGAAATTACTGAGTATAATTTATGCTTTAGTTATGAAAACTGTTTTTTCTTTGCATGTGTGTATCAGGCCATGGAGGACTGTAAGACTGAGCCATTTGAGAACCACTCTGCCCTGGAGATAGCTGAGCAACTCACACTGCTGGACCACCTGGTCTTCAAGGTCATCCCATATGAGTGAGTACACACACACACGCACACACACACACACACATACAGACAAGCACACACACATACAAACACACAAACTCAGGCACTGAATGTGTTTTTCATTGTCGAATGTTATTTGAACAACATATTTTTTTTCTACAGGGAGTTCTTTGGTCAAGGCTGGATGAAGAATGACAAGAACGAGAGAACTCCGTACATTATGAAGACGACCAAGCATTTCAACGATGTATGTGTTTACTCCGCTGTTGTGAATAGAAAGATAGATGTGTCATGAAGACAGATTGTCACCGTGTGTTTATCTCGTCTTTTGTTAGATCAGCAACAGGATTGCCACAGAGATCCTGCACTGGGACGACGTCAACATGCGAGTGGCGGTGATCGAGAAATGGGTGGCGGTGGCTGACATCTGTCGCTGCCTCCATAACTACAACGCCATGTTGGAGATCACGTCCTCTCTCAACCGCAGCTCCATCTTCCGCCTCAAGAAAACCTGGCTCAAAGTCTCCAAGCAGGTAGCAGTCAAATACCAAACAATTTCTTCCAGCAAGTTAACTTATATTTCACAGGGGTGGAAGATTTCCAGGCTTTAGCTTATTTTTTCAAGTACATCACGAAAGTTCAGCTGGTCCACACACCTTAACATAACCTAACCTAAAGGAACAGTTTGTTATTCTGGGAAATATCTTAATTTGCTCTGTTGTTGGGCATTAGATGAGAAAATTGATCTCACTGTCATGTTTTCTACATTTAGTATAAAGCTTTATGGGCGCAGGTGTAATGCTCTCTTATCATCACAGCAGAGACTCCAGGAAATCTCTGCTTCCAGCCTAGAAATAGTTCCAGCAAGTTACTCCCCTTAAAACCACATACATTTCAGTTTTTGTATTGCTTAAATAAATTAGATATGACTTGTTATTAGACAGATTTAGGGCTAGCTGTTTCCCCTGTTTCCTTTGTGCTATGCTAAGGTAAGCTAATTGCCTCCTTGCTGTACCTTCCTATTTAGCATACAGATATAAAAGTGATATTAATCTTCTCACCTACCTCTTGACAAGACAGTGAATAAGTGTACAATATCTCCCCAAATGTCAAACTATACCTTAAAGCCTATTTCTTTCAGCCATAGTGAGATTTTTTTTTTTTTAGAACTTGTATTGAAAAATGAAACAGGACACATGAAATGATACAAAATGAAATGAGGAAAATATGCTTCTAGTAAGTCTGATAATGGTCATTTGGAATAACATTTTAAAGTTCATAGAACTTAATAAACAGAAGATTTCATTTACATTTCTGGCTGCTGGCAATAACAGTTTTGCTTTGATCCATTTTCCAGACAAAGACCGTGATTGACAAGTTACAGAAGCTGGTGTCATCAGAGGGACGATTCAAAAACCTGAGAGAAGCTCTGAAGAAGTGAGTGTCTAAAAGTGCAGGAGGAGCTTTTCCCCTTTATTTTTGTGTACTACAGTATATGTCTATATCTGAGCTGTCTTTTGTCCTCAGCTGTGACCCTCCCTGTGTCCCATACCTGGGAATGTACCTGACTGACCTGGCCTTCATTGAGGAAGGGACACCCAACTACACCGAGGACAACCTGGTCAACTTCTCCAAGATGAGAATGGTAAAGAGCACCAATGCGCTGAAGTACAAAAACATGCACTTTACATGGTTTCTGGTCTAGAAACTCTAATTTGTCATTTTTGTTACATGTCAGCAATCTGTGCATGAAGTATTGTGGACAATACTAACCTGCAACATTGAATTTTATATGATTTTATTTAATTTGTCTTCAGATATCTCACATTATCAGAGAGATACGGCAGTTTCAGCAAACGGCTTACAAGATTGATTATCAACCAAAGGTGAGGTTATTTTTTGCCTGTATTTTAATCACAAACTATAAAAAAGAAAGTGCAAAGCAAAAAAATATGAATAAAAAAGAAAGACGCAACCAATACGAGAGGAAAAAAAAAGAAAAAATAAGAGAAAAAGCTACAGACTTTGATTACTTGTTTGAGGCTATTACTTGACTAATATTGCAACATCATTTTAGTTTTTCTAATGTAAGTATGTATTCTTTAGCAAAAGGTATTTCACTTATCAGTACTCAGTATTGGCCGATTATAATGAAATGAAATAAATCAGCAAATTAATTAAATGTACTAAAGTTAAATGTACTAAAATATACTTACCACCAGCTGCTGCTGTGTATCTTACTGGTCAATGAAGAACAATATAATCTTATGTTTACTTAGTGGAAGTTCATTACATTAATAATTTATTAATAGTATACAGTTTATGTCATTTGTTCAAGATAAATAATTTTGGGACACCAATTTTACCAGATCAAGCAAAATTAATTGTTAAAAAAACAGAGAGAATAAAGACTGATTTCCAATCAGAGTGGCAAACAGAACTGATATAACTGACCATTAGAGAAATTTTTTTAATTTTCATGAGTAGCAGGTATAAAGGCCTACTTGTACATTGTCACTGAACTATTTTAAAGTTTGAGTCTGAAAAAAGAAGTTTTGAACAAACTGCTTTGTTTATGTGCATTTTTGCTTTAGGTTGCGAAGTACTTGCTGGACAGCAGTACAGCGCTGGATGAGGAGAGCCTGTATGAAGCGTCTCTGAGAATCGAGCCCAAAACTTCATCGTGAAGAGGACTCTCTTTCTCTTAACCCATCATATGGAGTGTACAGGAACAATATATCATAATGTACATACACTATTATTTGTATTAGACACAGTAGGCTGTGCCCTTCTAGTATGTGCTCCCCAATGGACTCGTTGTGTATAATCGTTATTAGACACTGAGTAGAAGCCCAGAGAGGTTTTATTTATATAGTTGCAGAGTATTTATATGTTATTTATCGTCTTAAATACCATTTTATGATAAAGTTATTTTCAGCCGGGAGTAAACAGATGAGAGAGAATAAAAATGTGATATTTAGTCATATCTGAATGTGCAGCATGAAAAGGCTGTCATTCATGAGAGATGGTGGTCACATTTGAAACATGATCAACTCCCACTTTTCTGCTCAGATGTCAAAGAGACAACTGACTGTACACAACTGCAGCTGTCTTTAAATAATTCTACATATAAACATTCTGTCTGATTAGTCATTTTCTTGGACAATTTGTCCTCAAATAGATCTTAAAAGTTAAAACAATTATCTGTTAATGCACTACATGATTATTCATTTAGGCTGGGTTGCACCAACAAAGATTTTTTTTAACCCTGAATTGTGAATCATAGTTTAACTTTAAATTAAACCTTTTATTTTTATCTAAATCTAGATTAAATATAATTCTCTTGTATCAAAACTTTAAACTCCAGTATAAACTGTGATCCAATATTAACTATAAATTAATAGGTTTAACTTTTAAAATTCCGGCCTTCCTGAGATGGATAGAGCAAAATAATTCTCAGCTGAGCCATCATGAGTAGGCTAACATGCTACTGACTGTTTCACTAGCAAGCAAAAAATGTTGTTTTGTTAACTTTTAGCTGGCTAGTACACAATCTGATTTTTTTTTTTTCTTGTTTAGATAGCTAGCAAACAGAACAGAAGTTTGTTCAGGAATACAGAGCAGCCAAACTTTATTTTAGTCTGGGTAAGCAAGGATGTCCTTACAAATTAAATTATTTAATTTTGGTTTACATTGCTAAACTTGGATTTATGAAAATAAATTAGTTTTGAATTATTCAACAGAGCCCTGCTTAATGTTAAATCTGTATTTTCTCATTTTAATCCCAGTTTTGCTAAACCCTGAGTAGAACTAATCTTAGATTTTTTGTTGGTACAACCCAGTCTTAAAGTTGTAACCCTCAAGACTTAAGTCCTGGTTTATTTGAATACAGTGCAGGAATGGCGGACCCCGCCACAAACACTGAAAACAAGTAATTACTAAAATGTAATACAATGAAGAGCTTATTCAGACCAAAAAAATGTGCATAAATGGTATCAGAAATATGGTCTGACTTCATGAAAATCTTAAGGACTTAAACTTTAAGATTTTAAAATTAAGACACTTGAAAAAACAACGGAATAAGTGGAGTTAAAAAGTGGGACTGCTGTTCGGGTTAAAGTTGAATCATGTCCTCTGATGTTTTATGTAGCCACTGAATGACAAAGATGAGAGATTTGGAAGAGTTGGAGTCAAATGTGATGGTTTCTGATTGAGCTGGAAAACATGTTTTCAGTTTGGAGAGATGGGTTTTTATGCTTTGCTTATCATCACCTTACTCCCCTGGTGGGCAACACGATGTATATACAGTATAAGCACCGGGCAGTGTATGTAGCAGATGTAACCAATATTGAGCCACTTCAGGAAGTCAAATTCCCAGCTTCTACACTCAGACACTAAGAACATAGTTTTTATGGTTAATCCTCTTTGGCCAGTGCATTATGGTTTTGCCTTAATCATGAAATGGATTATATACCACAAAAGTATGTAAACTATTTTGTTCTACGATTTGCCAATGAAGCAGAAATATTTGCTGTGTACAATACCGTGTACAGGACAGTCTGATGCATTTCCTAATGTGCAATGTGTTAAAAACATATCCCTCGAAATGTGTTATCCTTATGATCGTTCAACTCTGTAATAATTTTTCTGTGTATGATACTTTAAAACAAATGTTGAAAACAACTTATAAGTGTAACACATTCTGTATCCTGTCTATTCCGACGTGTTAGCAGGAACTATACAGTAGTAATATTGTGCTTATTCTTGGAATATTTATAGGTATTTTTTACAGGCTTTGTATAGAAAAACACCTAAAGCTTAAGTGGCCGGCATGTACCACTTTCACGTGTTCAAATCAAAATCTATATCTAGGACAGTATGTGTACTGTATTTAAACCCCACCCTTGCACATGAATCTTTACCCTCTAACAGGCACATCAAATGTTTGCAGTGAGCAATACCCAGTGGTATGAGAATTATCTTTCAGTCTATTTCAACAGCTTGAGTAGTATTTCCAGTTTTGTATAAAAGTGTATTCTTTCCTGATTACCTCTTGTTAATAAATCTATTCTTTCTCAGGGGGAAAAGTGTCTCTGGCTACCATGTTTGTTTTACACTGTAAACTGAGTGTTAGCCTATAAACTTTGTGCTTGTAGTTCTGCTGAAGGAAGATCAGAGGGCTGAGGACGGGAGGGGGGGTGTGAGGTTTGTATTATAAAACGGAGCCGAGTCATGTGACCGTGTCACAGCCTGTCGGAGTCTACAGAGACAGAATGGCGCTCAGCGTTGTTTGCTTAATCATTTTCAACGTTTTTTGTTTAGTTCATTTGACACCGTTAATTTTACCCGAAGGTAAGTAAACACTCACGAACTTTGATGGTTGTATTTTATTCGTTTATTCTTGTTAATTGCAACATGTTGTCTCACAGTAGCATTGTTAAAGTCGGTCAGTTCAACAGCAGGTGTGCAGAATATTAATGAATGAATGGCTACAATAACATATCATGTACAGTGGTGGAGGAAGTATTCGGCTCCTTTATTTAAATAAAAGTAGCAATACTGCAATATATATAAAAAGCTCCATAACAGCTCTGCTTATAACAGAGACATGTGAGTGACATATTATTATATGTGATATTATGGGATTATTAGCCTGTTACTGCTGCATTTCTAATTTTAACTGTTTATATACTGTTAGATAGTTTAATCTGTTGTATGCTTTACATTTTACAAGGGCTTCAAAAATATTGTGTAAAATCTCAATCTGTAGTAACTACAGCTCTGATAAATGAAGTGGAGGGAAAATGACAGTTTCCCTTGCTGAATAGAATGAGCATTAATTGGAAGAACTAAAGCCAGTCACAAGTAGACCACTTCAAATGTGGACTTATTTATTAGTCCAGGTATATTATCCAAATTGTGGGGCACTGCACACAAATTGCAACATGAACTAAGTCAGTGGATTTTATGACCTCAGTATCTTCTGATTGGGAGAAAACGTTCTAAGGAATCTTATGAAGGAAAAGTCAAGAAAATAGCCTCAATGTGATCACCAAAAAATGACATTTTCAGTGCAGGTGTTTTGTGAAAGCAAAGGGTGAATGTCACACAAATTACAACAAAAAATAAAAAAAGTTACTCAAAAAAGTTTCCGACATAACATATAAAAAGTTCTAAGGGACGCAAGTGATTGTTTAAATGTGTTTCTTTCTTTCTTCCTTTTTTTTTAAGATTATTTTTTGGGTATTTTTGCCTTTATTTGATAGTGACGGCTGAAGATATGACAGGAAGGTAAGTGGGTAGAGAGAGAGAGGATGACACGCAGCAAATGGGCCACTGGTCAGAGTTGAGCCAGCGGCTGCTGCAGAGGACTGATGGCCTCAGCACATGGGTTGCACGCTCTACCAACTGAGCTACAGGGGTACCCCTTAAATGTGTTTCTTAACCATACCCTGGTACCACTTTTTTGATGTCTAAAAAAAGTGATTTAAATCAACATCACTATTTTAGTATACTTGTACACAAGGCAACATAGATTGGCACTAATTCATGTAAATGTTGGCACTGAATAACATAGAAAAAAAAAATATATATATATATATATCATCATTTATATCATAGTTTATGTCAATTAAAAAATGTGACAAATTCACACAGATCAACATAAATGTTGGCAATGATGAGCATAAAATTAAACATTTTAGCTTTTAAGTAAAAGTTTTTTTATTACAAAGATATTGCAAACAAACAAACCTCCAGTGTCATTTTGAATTTGTGTCATTTTGTTTTGCGCATTCACTGCAGCCAATCCTTTGTGAGGTCATCAGACAAGAAGACGTGCATACATAATTTTTTTAAATGGGCAACAATAGGAAATTGTGGCATCACCAATTTCAGTATTATATTATTATTATAAGAAATCCCTCACTTTTTCTTAAGACTTTATGAGACTAGAACAGTTGACAGAGTTTCTATTGCAACTTGTGTGGGGTCATGTCATTTAATGCCTCTACTATATGTATAGTATGCCACTTGAATAAATGTACTTAATGGCTTTAAGACTAAATTTAAAATGTTGATTATCAGGCAGCTTTATTAATTGACGGCTTCATTCTGTGTCCTATCAGAGGAATATCAGTTCAAACTGTGGATGTCACAGGTATGTACACCGTATCAAAGCTACTGAAAGTTTATACCTCACAGTCTTACAGATTGTTTTATTTTGAATTCTTTGCAAACAACCTTTTTTTTGCATATGTTGTTACATTTCTATTGACGTGCAGCACAACAAAGTTTACGACACTGAGGAGTTTCACCACCGCCTCCACATATTCACTGAGAATAAGAGGACGATTGATCATCATAATGCTGGGAATCACTCCTTCACAAGTACAGTACAGCTCTGCACTAACTCCTGTCTCATAGTGTATAATGCATAGATTATTACTACACTGTTCTTGAAGGTTATGACAGGCATGTTTTCACAAAGTTTTTCATTTTCAATTGTAGTGGGCCTGAATCAGTTCTCAGACATGACATTTGAGGAATTCAGGAAATTATATCTTTTGACAGAGCCTCAGGTATGATACATCCCATAATACAACACACTCGATGCAGCTGGTGCTTTTATACATGTTCATTTTTTATCACAGTTTTATTGTTCCCTGTAGAACTGCTCAGCCACCAAAGGGGGTCATGTTAGCAGGGCTGGTCCTTACCCTGCGTCTGTAGACTGGAGGCTGAGAGGCAACTTTGTGACTCCTGTGAAGAACCAGGTAACTTGATATGGTGCTCAACAGTCCAGAAGAACCACCACAATCTAGAGGGAGAATCAGGATGACAAGAATTTGGACGAGGACATTTATCCAAGGATATGAATTCACTTCCCTGCTAATTAACAGTGGAACATGGAACTTGTTCAGAAAGTATTTTAAATATAAATTAATCAGTTAGTTACATTATTCTTTATGGGACATGTAGGTAAGCAATGTGTGGTAATGGCCGTATAATGCAGGAAAGGAGCACTCATGTTTCCTTTTAGTACTTTAAACATGAGTACTGACCAAGTAAAAACAGCCAATGTTTTATTTACAAGTAGTTACATTTATTAGCATATTGCATAGTTACATTATTTATTCTTTTGGCTTGACTAATTGCAGAGTAAGTGACAAAGACAACAGAAAAACAACAGCTGGTATTGTCATTTCTTTTTAATGCTACAGTACATTCTGTAGTAGAAGTTAAAGGGAAATTCAGCTCTTTTCAAGTGGATGTCCAGTCAATGTTGATGGTAGATGTAGTCAATTGAAGCAATAAATCCCACATTGGGTGTGACATTGATCAAGAAAGCTGAGTCCTCCTGCTCATGGAGCCATGTACCAGGATGCATTGCAAGTTTTTTTTTAATTTATTTATTTATTTATTTTTATTACATATATATATATTATATTTTTTTTTTTTAGATTTTTTTTTTTTTTTTTCTGGAATCAAACCTGGGCTGCTGTGATACGGTCTTAGTACATGCTGCATGCAGGTGAGCTACCAGGGTGCTCTAAAGCCTACTTCTGACACCATGCCCATGTTGCCATGTATCACCACCCTAGCCCATAGCTGTTACTTTGTTGGCCAAAATATAGTATTAGGTAACAAAAATACTCATGTAGCACATCTGCTGGCTATCCAGAGGTGGAAGATATGGCACGTGATAAGGAATTTATTGCTTCAACTGACTACATTCGCCATCGGCACTGACTGGACACGCACATAAGAAATGGTGAATTTTTCCCTTTAAGGGAGCACTTAAAGCTGCTTGTGAGAGACAGATTAAAAGACATATCAAAATTGATGTAGATGAGGCAGAGATATGTTTTTATGTTATTTTATATTTTTATATCTTTTTTTTAATATCTATATCTTTTGTAAATTTGCAGTCTTAACCCTGAAGTCATCAACAGGGTTGTTTTCTATGAATTTACAAAGCTCTGCCTGAGACACACAAACACATTACATGTGTGTTTTCACAAGCAATTGAACTTTGGTAGAGTGTCCCTATAAAGTAAGTCAAACATCAGTCGTTTGAGTCTTCTTGTCTTTGCATCTTTAGGGTCACTGTGGCAGCTGCTGGACCTTCTCCACCACTGGCTGTTTGGAGTCAGTGAATGCTATCACGACTGGAAAGCTAATACCTCTGGTGAGATCTGTCTGACTATTATTTAGCAGTACAGGGAGGAGAACTAACTGTCTGTGTATTTTAGGTTCAGAGCATAATTTGAACTAGTAGTAGTAACTGTAGTGCAGTGTCATAGCTGTGTATTAATACATAATGCAGTGTGTTTTCTGTGTCAGTCTGAGCAGCAGCTGATAGACTGTGCCAAAGACTTCAACAATCATGGATGCATGGGGTAAATAACATGAATTTGTTATTGTAAGACATTAGAAGTTATAGTAAAAACAAGAATACTTATGTTTACCAGTGAAACACCTGGTTTGTTTCAGAGGGCTTCCCAGCCAGGCGTTTGAATACATCAAATACAACAACGGTCTTATGACGGAGGAGGACTATCCCTACAAAGGCCATGTATGACTCTAATGAAATTATGTCTCACTGAAGTTATTTTGATATAAACAAACTTTCAACATATTAATTTTTGTCCCTCCTGACTCAGGACGATCTTTGCCATTTTGAACCTGAACTTGCAGCTGCTTTTGTCCACGATGTTGTCAACATAACAAGTGTAAGTGAACAAGTTGTTGTGAAGTTATGTTGTGTAAGAAAAGTTTCCTTGAAGAAATTAGTGCTGGGACACAAAGTCACAGATCAGATACAACTGACCACGTCTCTGTTGGGTAAAGTGAAAAGAGGAAGAGTCAAGAAGCAGCTATTTTGGTGTAAGCAAATTAGTTTCCGACACTGAGTCACTGTTGTGAATACTTACAGTTACAGTCTGAGTCACAGGATTGCTAATATTTTACCTTCTAACTGTGTTTGACTGTTTAATTTCTGTATGTTGATCTATCCCCAGTATAACGAAAAGGCCATTGTTGATGCTGTGGCCAGGCTGAACCCTGTGTCCTTCGCCTTTGAGGTCGTAGAAGATTTTATGCACTACAAAGAAGGAGTTTACACCAGGTGAGTTAAGGACCCCAGTGACTCAACTAACACTTTTGTATTTACTTATGTCCATGAATAATGTGTGCTTATAAATATTTCATAGCTACCTTGTTTTCTGTCCCTTTTGTACTATGGAAATATTTAGAATACAGTAATGGGATATTTGTTTAGTAATCCACCAGCACAGAACTTCTTTAGTCTTGAAACAGGATTATGGAACTAATACGGCTACTCAGTGAAATCTGCAGTGACCAAAATCTTAGCTGACAGCTGTTGGTACAGTGGGATGTGACAGAAATATACTTGCACCTCCAGTAGAACAGAGCACATATTTCAGACTAGAAGTATAATGAGAAGAATGGGCCTCATGCATGAATCGTTTGTATTTGATCACAAATAGTGAGTTAGAACAATTTGAGATCTTTTCTGGCATTCATCAATACTTCGGCAAGTACGGAAAAGAGTCCACTAGTCTGTTTATTCGTTCCTTTCTGTTTTTTTAGTTTAGTGCAACACTGAACACCTCTATCAGCTGACAATGACCCTCATTATTTTTTCCCCTGCTGTCAGGTAAAAACTATGACCAGGTCAATGCATACATTTACTTTTTTGACTGTGTGGAAATCTGATGTTTTCACATCATAGATGATTAATACGGGCATTAATGACAGTCATAGAGTAGAAGTGTATTTCCTGGTGCACCACAGAGCCTCTCTTCTGTCTGCTCTTTGCAGCAACACAATGTTTTTTACAAGGAAAGAAACAGCTTAATGTATTGGATTTAATGCCCAATTTGCAGTAAACCACAACTGATTGAGAATTCACTGTAGCCATTTTACTTCCTCACTCCATATGCAAATAAACACGTGCAAAATGTGCTGTTGTTTTTAACCGGCCACTTGAGGACCCAAATAATTAAAAAAAATGTCATTGACAGCATTTCTCAGAGTTTATAAAGTTTCTCCTCACTCAGCAACTCTAAAAATAGTGCATTTTTTTAATGAAGGGGTTACGTGTGTCTTCACAAACATCTGCTGCAGGTAGAGAGCCCAAACGCGTTATTTGCATACAATGAAACAAATGATGTATTTATTGTACGTCACTCAAGTAGGCATTCACACTGCCAGAGGAATGTGGTCATGTGCAGCTCAGACCACCTCTAAATGTGGTGTGAGCCCTGGATCGCAAATGCAGACCTGTTCAGACCTGTTCTCATAGCTGTCCACTTGTGACCGGATCACTCAGGAAACATGTTGATACCAGGTCTGAACGGGGCCACCTCATTTGCAAGTACTCACCGCTAATGGTTCCATGTTTCAAAGAGAGTGGTTATAGGTCTGGCATATCCGAAACCACTATTAAACCAAAAAGGACGCGCGCATCGTTCTATCATGCACTCCCCAAAGTTCTCATGTTAAAACACCACTGTGCAGTTAACATACTGATACTCAGCACACCACATAAATCCAGTGTACTCATGTTTTTTTAATTCTCTTTGCTGCCTTTACATGGCATGTCCTTTCTTTAATATGGTAATTGCAAAGTTTCTGGCAAACACATCAAGATCAAACTGCATCAACATTATCAGGTGCATAAGAACAAACTTGGCTGTTAGGGCCCATTTCATGAATCCCACATTAGATTTTCTTATTCCCTTCTCACTGCCCTGTGAAAGAACAAATATAAGAGAGAAACAAGAAAACAATTGTGCATAAGGCTCATTCATTGTAGTATTAGCTTTGTACATCTTTTTTTTTTAATCACACAAGTTTGTTACATTTAGTCATGTGGTATCACTTTGCGTACCTGTTTGCTTCAGCAGTCAACAGTGGTACCAGACCAGTGTAGTTATCAGAATACAAGTCCTCTGATACAAAGCCTTTATTCACACAGTGTGCTGCCTGATGGCCTGGAACATGTCCATCCATAATAAGGAGCTATTCATAGTTTGACTTCTGTGACGGCCTGATGGCTCATTTGTTACAGTGCTTAAAGTTATGAGTGTTCGTGGTTCACTTCACTCAACTGTCTGTCCTCTCTATCGTAATTTTACTAATATTAACTGAGAAATCTAGTATTTTGATATTTGTAATGTTTTGGAACTTAAAAATGTTTAGATGTTATATTTTGTTTAGTTTTTCAGCCTGTGTATGTCTGTCTCATGGCTCTATCTTGAACCTTTCATAAAAATATCCAGAGAAACATCTTTGCTTAGGCAGGATGTAGCGTGATATTGACGGGGGATTGCAGCCCACTCACCCTACAAAAGACATGTACTCCATTGATCTAAACGCATCAGTGTTGTCTGTTTAGCACCCTGTGTAAGAAGACAGCAGACAAGGTGAATCATGCAGTCCTGGCTGTGGGTTACAGCACCACAGAGAACACACCGTATTGGATTGTGAAGAACTCTTGGGGCACAGCCTGGGGCATCAACGGGTAAATATAGTCTGCGTCTGTGTGTGTGTGTGTGTGTATTTCACTGTGATGGCTTGTTACAGTTTTCGGGTCTCATCAACACAGTTTCTTTTTTATTCCACCAGATATTTTTTGATTGAGCGAGGAAAAAACATGTGCGGACTGGCTGCATGTGCTTCCTACCCTCTACCTTTAGTTTGAGGAGTAACATGGCAAAAAAGTGGAGGACTGACAAAACTCAGGAAAGTGTCACCCAGACACAACATCTATGGAGTGAACGTGATGGGAAGTTTGTGCTGTCATGTTTGTTTTTTATGTAAAAGTCAACAATATGTACTGTATCGTCCTATATGTAGTGAGTAAATGCAACAAACATAAATAATCATTTAACATCAGTAAAAGTTCAACTGTTCTTTTTAAGGAAAGTTTATTTCAACATAATCACAATCACACGTTACAAGCTCAGAGCCACCCAGTAACCACATTCTTGTACATTTAGCTGTATTGTATCTCTACTGGATCAAGTGCGTACACAGTTAATGTCTAAAAAGCAGCACATTGTGCTTGGATTTTAATAACTTTACTGTTCAACATACTTGAAGTGCACGTGCCAAAAGATGTGGACTAAACAGGCCAGCTGTTAAAGCATGATGAAGTTTCAATCAGTTTGTGTTTCCTGAATATTTAAAAATTATTCTGGCAATAAACTTCTTCCATTCAGTCAGTCTCATAATGACTAATGAGATCTTTCCATTGCAGCTACAGTGTTTGTTGCTCACTGAAGCAAATCAGACTCATCAAATTACTCAAGTGGATCTGTATGTTAATTCAGACTGTGTGGTCATTGATCATTTTTTCATGGGTTTTCAGATTTTTCTAAAGATTTTGACATTTGTTCAAGTGTTCTTACTGGACAGGTTGTTACAAACATTAAATCTTTGTGTGTCACACACACTACTGTATTGTGCATTTATTTTTCTATTACGATAACAATGAATGCTTCTCCTTGTTATAAAGGTTATAAGTTGTTCTCATTTATCATTTTTGTTTCTTCTGTTTCATAATGTGGGTATTGTGGGAAAAAAAATACTGTTATTAATGGCTACACAAAGAAAATCATGTATGCCTGTACAGAAGCTTGGACTGTGCAGTATTTTTTAAGTAACAGCACTGGGAAAGAAACAGGAGAAGCAGCCACTTTGCCAACACTGTTCACTGTTTTATAATCATCTGACATGCCTGGTGCTATGCTGAGCGATAGGCATCCCTGTAGACCAATGGGATCATGTTATGGTAGATCATCCATGGCTGATTGACTTAATTTTTTACTGAGAGGCTCTTTATTGGTTTATAGAGACAAAATCAAGCGTGTAAGAAATTCTGAATGTCTTCAAAAGCAAGGGTAGGCTGCTTCTCTGGCCTCCACAGTTGTATATCTTCTCTGACCTGCTCAGATTCATCAGAATTTAGTAGGCTTATTCAACTGACATCCCATGGGCTGAATCTGGTCCTTAAACAACTCCAACTCCAACCGTTAATCATTTATTAATCTGAAAAAAAAGTATATCTAATTATTTTAAGAACAGTTTTAAGCAGTTTGTTTGAAGTTCACCCAAAAAAGAAGATTCAGCCATTATCTACTCACCCTCATGCTGATTGAGGGTTGGGTTTGTTTTGTTAGTCTGCAAAACACTGCTAGAGTTTCACAGGAAAACAGCATTGCAGAATCTCCCACATAATATAAGTGAATGGTAACCAGTTTTCAAGTGTGAAAAATAACCGGAAAAAAGCATAAAATGCTTCCATACTGCTTGTCTGGTATAATCCAAGTCTCCCGAAGTCCCAACATGCTGTTTGCACACCATCACAACACACACACACTCAGTTCAGACAGTGTGCATGTGTATGTGAATGTGGCTCCAAGTGAGGGATCTACAGTGAAGATTCAGGCCAAAAACTTCGTGTAAGTAATATTTTCCAAGTTAACTTGGCATGTTGGGGCTTTAGGAGACTTGGATTACACCAGATGAGCAGTATGGAGGCATTTAATGTTTTTATTCTCTTGTTTTTTTATGTGTGTAAACTGGTCCCCATTTGGTTCCATTGTTTGGGAGAGTCTGCAGCGCTGTTTTCCTGTAAAACTCAAACAGTGTTTTGTGGACTAAAAAACTAAACTTGACCTTCAATGGGCAGGAGGGTGAGTAGATAATGACTGAATTTTCTTTTTTGGGTGAACTATCCCTTTAAGCAGAGGGAATTTAGGAGTGCTACTAAATGAAGAAAGATGTTAAATGTAAAATTGTGTTTATTAAAATAACAAACTACTTTGAATCAAAGTTTACAAGAGTGCTTTGTTTTTTTCCCCTGTTCTTCTCTACATGTTTCTTTTCCAATTCTGAAAACTAAAAGTGGGGGGAAAAAATTAAAAGGTAAATTATTTTACATTCCTAACTTTCCATTCCATTCCGTTATTCTTAACTTTACCAGTCAGACATAGCAAATATAATTGTCTGCCCTGCGCTTTACTTTTTTCAAATCTGGCTTATCTAAAAAAGTAATTGAATATGCTATATTCAATTACTTTTTAGATAAGACTTTTAGACTTAGACTTTTTAGACTTTTAGGCTTTTTTTTTTTTTTTTTTAGAGAGTCGATCCAGCCGTCCAACACTCCTCCTTGCGCTTTTGGGCTTTTTATTCGTCTTCTTCTTCTTAATCTGTTTAGATGTGTGAGTCACTTGTATAATGTTTAAACGTTTGGCTCTGTATTTCATGCATAAACCAAAACTATCAATATTAGGCATGATATTTCTGCTGTTGCCCACATCTGCCAGCAGGTGTGGCTATTATCCCTGGCTCTGTGGAAGCTAAACAGGAAGGAAGAGATGAGACGTCAATCAAATTGCAAGGCGTTCATTGGCTGTTGGCAGCGGAGACCAACCCCTTGTTTAGATAACGTGGAAAGACTAACCAATGAGCTGCTTGGGTTCGGTTTCACAACAGAGAGGCGGGACTTGTTACAAAACATTTCTAGCATGTGGCGCGAATTATTCTCCCCCAGAATCTTCCAATTATCATCGAAGTGACCAGCCGTGAAGTGTTAGTTTATCACCTTCTTACTGTTCTGTTGAAGAAATACTTCATTCGTGTCGTTAAAAGTGCATCAACATGGCGACAAGACGAGCAAAACGCGAAGCTGTTGTGAAGTTACAGAAAATGGTGAGTTGTGAAGTCAAGTTTTGCATGTTTTCGTTATCTAATAAACCCGTCTTATCCGTGTTAGCTAACTGCTGAATGACATTAACATTAGGTAAGTTGGGGAGTTAAACTAATTTAAGGTCTAGTAGGTTTTACGTTAACGTAGATGACATAACAAAGCATTGTTTTAGGCATATTTTAGTCCGGCCCAGTGTGGTGTGTGTTTGGCTACAACTTACTCAATTTAAGTCAACTTCATTATCATTGTTCTTAAACTCAGGTATACAGCACAACAAACATTACGCACAATACAAGGTGTAACAACACAATGCAGAACAGAACAACCGCGCAGGAAAATAGTAAACTATACAAAATTATGCTTAGTGTAAATATTTAATAGCACATTATTTTTAGGTAGTCATTAATTATGCACACCTTGCAGGAAACGACCCCTGAGGATCTGCAGGCAGCGGTCAGACGATCATCACGAAACGGCCTGGCACCTAAACGCCTCACGTACTCTCCTGAAAGCAGCACGGATGAAACCCCCGTGAAGAAAAGGAAGAGGGTAAAGACACTTCAGAAACACGTAGAAACAATAGCATTACATAGTAGGTTTTTTTTTTTTTTTTTTTGTTTTTGTTAATATGGTCATATTTTGTTGATAGGAATCAAAAAAACGCAATGGCCTAAACAGCCAGAATAAGAGAAAGGACATTAAGGAGGAGGACTCTGATGCTGAAAATAGTGATGTGGAGCAAACAACTGTAAGTATGAAAATCCTGAACTATATATCATGGACACATCATTGTGCTTTTGTTCACCACGTCTGTGAACGTTCAACAACCTGCACCAAAATTAGTATGTCAGATAGACACTAGTATTTGCAACTCTTTCATGGCTCAGAGTAAATTTTATTGATTGCTTGTCTGTGCTACATATTTTTATAACACAGGATGGACATGGAGGACTTTCACCATATGAACTGGAGCGGTTGGAGAACATCAGACAGAACCAAATGTTCCTGTCTTCTATCAACTTATTGCAGGTTGGTAGACAGGAGGGTTGTGAAGCTTTCTAGACAACATTAGAGGTTGCAATTTCCACCTTCTGACCTCAAAGCGTTCAGGTGCACCACACCAAAAGTAAACAAAAAATATGGTTGACTGTGACAAATTATGAGTTTCTTTGGTAAGTGTACACACAATAAAACCCTCAGTGGTACAGCCTCCTTGCAGACACAGAAGGAAAACTGATGCCTGAGGTAACAGACACCAAAATACATTTAGATTTTTATTGAACTTAATAACATAGGCAACATATTTTAAGATCAATTTAATGCAGAACATGTTTTATTATCAGAATCAGAAATATTTTATTGATCCCTGGGGGGAAATTGTTAGTGTTACAGTTGCACCCATTCAAGAAAGACTAGAATATAAGTAAAAGTGCATATAGAAATATAAAATATAGAAATTAAGATAGAAATATTATGTATAATAGTAAGTATTATTTCGGGCTTCCAGTGCTGTTGCCAATGATGTGTAATGCTAGACAACTGCTTTTTCATGACAACAGGGTAGATAATTTTGCCTGAGTTTACAAGTAGAAACTCTGACTTTGAGTGGTGTCCCTTAACATAACAACCAGAAAGGAAATTTCATACCGATTTAGCCAAAAAGAAAAAGAAACAAAACACAAAAACCCTCAAATCATTCAATCTATTGTTATTTATATAATGGTGACACTTAAAGCTTCAGTTGGTAACAATTATTCAGTCATATTTGCTGGAACTGTCACTATATTCTGATAGTCGGACATTAAATGGGTAATTTAGGACAAAATCCAACTCCTCTGGCTCCACCTACAGCCTGTAATCGTATTTGCCGAAATCCACCGCGACCGAAGATTCTCCACCAGTCAGGTAGAGGGAGCAGGAGGAGTAGCCAATCGCCGCTCCTACACGTCGTAGTAAACTGACAAAGTGAAAGTAAAGTCCGCGACTTGGTCGGACATTTCAAGATGATACACACCGTCAGCTCCCTCTTTCACCTCTGTCAACCCCCCTCCTTCCCTCCACACACGCAGACACACACAAGAAGAGGTCATGAGTGGGTGTTTGATGGTGAGGAAACGGACTGTTGAGATCGTTTTGGTCTCGTTGCTATGGAACGGTGTCCGGTGTCTGTGGGTGCGTTTATGGCTACTTGTGTGTGCAGTGCGCCTGCAGTGTGTGCCTGTGTGTGTCTGTGTGTGTGTGGGGTTCTTGGCAGAGGTTCATAAAGAGACCTGATGGAGTATTGTCTTGAAATTTCCGACCAAGTCGCGGAGTTTACTTTCACTTTCATCAACTTACCAACTGGAGCTTTAATCATAAAATACTTTTTTTTTTTTTTAATCACCATTACACAACCCTGTCCAGTGAACTATCTCACAGTGGGTGCAAATGGGATGAGTATTAATTGTTGTTTTCCTTTTCAAAAGGCAACTGAGGATTTGAAGCAGCTGACGCGGCCAAAGCCATCGCAGAGGGGTCTTATGAGGTACAGTCGGCCAACAAACTTACTGCTGAACTCTTAATTATTAATAAATTCTGAATAACATGACTGGGGGTAGGCTTGGGCGGTAGAAAAGTTTTACGGTATACCAGGGTATTAAAAAATGATTTTCAGTACTGTCATAAATACTCATGCTCAATCTGGAGAGAGAGGGTGGTAGCAGAACTTTTCTAGATCTGTATATTGATGGACAATTTGCCTCCTTAATTCAATTAAGATTTAAGAATTAAGATTTTAAGATTTAATCTTCCAAACTCACACTTTTTTCAATATCTTCAAGTCAGACACTATTTTAAGGAAAAGCGAAGGAAAAGGAAGAGCTCACCCCCTCCACCCATCCTTTTCTTGAAAATCTCTTGCTCCCTCCAAATTCCAAACACCTGGTATCTAAATTTGTGAACTGCTTTGCTGCCTCAGTTTCTTCAGATAGTATAAAGCAGGCATGGGCAAGTGACCTGAACTCAGTGATATCAACAGAGTTCTGGGAAGATGCAATGTCACGGATTGTTGTTCTATTAACTCACACAACAGGTTAATCCAGTACAAGGTGATGCACAGACTACATTACTCGCATCTTCCAATCAGTGACTCCTAAATGTGATAAATGCCATTCTGCTGAGGGATCACTTGCACATCTTTTCTGGTTTTGACCTGTATTATATAACGTTTGGTCTGCAATTTTCGAGTGGCTCTCAAAAGCCTGTTCCAGAGACATTCAGCCCAACCATGATCTTGCCATCTTTGGATGCTCTATAGAGACTTCAGGACTGCCATACGATATGCAGATTGCTCTGCACAATGAAATAGTGGTTGTTAAAAAAAAAAACTTATTCTCTGGAATAGGAAGTCGACCTCCCCGCCCTGCTTTACACACTGGCTTAGGGAGATGTTGTCCATCATACAAATGGAAAGTCTATGTCTG
This sequence comes from Lutjanus argentimaculatus, assembly GCA_034769285.1. Taxonomy (NCBI): domain Eukaryota; kingdom Metazoa; phylum Chordata; class Actinopteri; order Lutjaniformes; family Lutjanidae; genus Lutjanus; species Lutjanus argentimaculatus. The sequence goes on from JAWZSL010000002.1 coordinate 18,678,246, forward strand.
TACAAACCCAATACACAGAACAGATTTCGGAGGATTTGGGGACCTTTCTTGACACAGTGCTATATCACCAAACATTCACAAGGGCTTAGACCTGCCTGGCTACCTGAGTGGGTGGGGTATTTAATGTGATACATTCACTTCTGTCATTCTGCCTTGCTCCTGAGATGTTACTATGGTGAATAGATTTCTCACATAAATCTATAAACAATCTGTTTATTATTAATTTTGTTACTGAAAAATTGAAAATTAAATTAAGTACTAAATGAATAAGTAATTACAGATGCTTCTTTCTCTATTAAACTAATAGAGTGATGCTGTGTTTTAGTGTACAGCACACACCAGCAGGACCAGTCTCTGTACTGGTGAACAAATCAAGGCAGCTGAGCTGAGAAATATAGCATCTAGGGGATAAAGTTATTGGAGTAACTGGTAAATAAGAAGAAAGATGCCTCCGTTTTGGGGTATTTTGGACTTTGTCTTGATAATAAGTATAAACAAGCAAACACTGAGACCACAAATTTTTCAGAATAGCGTATTGTACTAAGGTGTATGTGTGTGCGTGTGTCATAATACTGAACACCTCGGTAAAATGTCATGAAGATATGAGAAAATAGATACTGCCCAAGCCTGATTCGGGGATGGAGTTCATTGCATGCTCATCATGCTTCATGCTGCTGTTCATGACTTTACATTTGTTTGTTCGGTTGTTGTTCTTGCATAAAAAATATAACATCCCAATTAGATTTTCTTTTGCTCTTTCAAATGTGAAGATTTGATTTGTTTTTTAAATTTTATACCACTTGAAGGTGATTACTTTGGTTTTTTGACTGTTGGTCAGTCAAAGAAGTTGACATCACTTTGGATCATTTTGCTTTTAAAGGCTTACTCTCAGGTCTGAAACATAAAAACAGAGAGACCAGTGTCTTCTTGATGTCACTATAATACTCATTTTCTGTGGTTTCAGGTCACATGCTGCTGTAAAAGAAGTGCTGCCGGCTCGCAAATCCCTTCGTCTCCAGAATAAAGAGGCAGAGGTCTTGACACTTCCCCTGAACCCAGAGGAATGCTGATTTATGAACAGGTAACCAGTGTTTCCCACAGACCAGGTAGCAGTTTGTGGTGCTCCACTGACACCGGTGGGGGAATCGAGTGTCACAGTGTCGTGGCGGTAGGTGGAGTCAGTCATCGGGTGTATGCAGAGTGTATGCAGCGGGCGGCGTTCAACACTTTTTGAAGCTGCCATATGAAAAAACCTGTATCCATTGTTCTTCAGAGTCACCTGCTGAGACCACTATAAAGCTACAGCATTTGGAATTATTCAGCTCAATCTTACTTCTTTAAAAGTAAGTTCTTTAAGAGAAGACAACTAAAAACATTTTTTACCAGAACCCTGCCTGGTTTCATTCCTCACCCCAACTAGTTTCAATCTTTAGATTCTGTGACAGGAATGATTTGCACAAAACAACTTCAGCTGGAGCCTCCAGCTGAAGTTGTTTTGTTACTGTAGAATATATATTTTTAATCTCAGGATAAACCCCTTGGGATGTACCATCTCGTTTTCAAGGGGGTCCCAAACAGACACTTACAAATGGAGAACAGAACAGTAGCCTACAGTACAAGACCAAAAAAATAATAACAAAACAGCAAACAGCCACAGACAAATCAGAATTAAAATACTTTACCCACTCTTGTTTTTTTGTTTTTTTTAATTTAAAGTTTACACTTAGGCTATCTGTTTCCACCTCACCTGTTGTTTCAGCAGCTGCCTGTTTTACAGGAGCATTTTGTCTGCTGTCTTCCTCTATTTCTCCCTGAGCAGCACTGTTTGATGCCTATAGAACATTTGAAATAAATCAACGTTTACTAGCCACAGCCATTTGACTGTTCAACTTTGTTTCAGACCGATACCTCCTCATGCTGCTCCTTGTCCTCTTGACGAGGCCGTTTTTGCCGTGAAAAAAATCTTTCGATGCTCATCTCATCTGGATTAAGACAGCAAACATTCAGAAAAAGTACTGATAACAACAATAATAATACTAATAATAACTTTAAAAAAGTGGTCTGTTCTTTTTGATTTGACTGTGGGCATAGTAGTCTATCTCAAATATAACCGCATCTCATTTTACGTAATCTGTGTTACCAACACTGTCTATGCTGATTTCATTTCATATCATTACCTTTTCTTAGTTAACAATAATTTAGAGCAGGCGTATTTAAACAAAGTATATCTAACCTTTCGTAAACTCCAGACCGTCGCCGACCTGCTCTGTGCCAGTGCCAAAATAATCCACTGCGGCGGGTTTTCCTGTGATCGGTGCGTGCAGAGGAGGAGTGTGCCAATCAGATGAGTGTGTGTGCATGCACCAGTGATGCGCTGGTTGATTTTCCCGCGCACCGCTGGCATATGCGCGCTTGTCTGTGTGTGTGTGTGTGTGTCCGTGTGTGCGTGTGTCTGTGTCTGTGTGTGTCCGAGAATGACAGAGAAAGAGCGCTATGCGGAGATGAATGAACGGAACGATATTACGTTGAGAGCATAGACTGTAGAGGGGGAAAAAAAAAAGACATAATCAGTCTGTGGCGGTTGGTCTCCATTCTGTGGCGGTGCGCCACAGAATGGTCTATGTATGGGAAACACTGGGTAACAACATAAAGTAACCCAATTGCACATATCATGCCTCACTTCATGCCACTCCACTGCTGTCTTTCTCTCTAGCATTCCTTCTTCATGCTCTCCTTTTTCTTTATTTTTCTTTCTTTATTTCTTGCTTTTACTCACTTTAGTTATTTTACTTGCTTTAAAGTCTTCGCCACCCAAGAAGCCGTCTGGCCCTCTGCCCATGGATCCAATCAACTTGGAAGAAGGAAGCAAGCTGCCTTCACAACTTCTTGAGCTCTGCTCCGAAGTAGGACTTGTTTTCCATCTTTCATGGCCTCATTAAATCATAAGTTTTTCTTTTTTTACTTAAATTGATTTTTGCTCAAAATGGTAATTAAATGCAGTGCTGTTTAGTTGGTGGCTGTTGTGCCACCAGGACAAAAAGACACAATAATATCTAAAGCTGAAAATATTTTCTAAACTTGATACTGTATGTAGCCTTGTATCTTTGCAGGGTGATAATTGTTGTTTACTTATGCTGCTTCTTCTCAATTAGTAAAATCTTACATTTTTTTCATTTTTGTAGGATTTCAAAGAAGAAAGAAAGATGGAGCGTGGTCTGAAAGAGTAAGATTTTAAGTTTTGATTAAAACATGTTGGCCCACCCCCAGCTTATAAAGAAGAGACTGCTTCACCTCTGAGGGCACATTAGCTGCCTTTTGCCCATTGCATTCATGGTCACATTTTTGCAAATGGTTGAAAATCTTACAGTCTTAATCTGTCTCTCATGTCTTCCCTCAGGTACCGCTCAGCCCTCAAGAACATGAGGTTACCTGAGGAGCAAGTGGCCAAAGTGGTGAAGGACCGCATCTTCTCTGCTGCCTTCCACCCATGCACCAGCAGCCTGTTGGTGGCTGCAGGAGACAAGTGGGGGAAAGTTGGACTCTGGAAATTGGTGTGTTTTCTTTGTTCTTTCTCTTGTGATAATGTTGTAAATTGGTATGTGACCATTAGAGGGCAGGAAGCGGGATCCAAAACAAACTCATAGCAACAGGTCCTGAGGTCCTATATCATCTACTGTTAACACATTAGTAAACAACAACAGAGCTACAGGAAAAACAGTCATAAAATATCTTTAAGTCACAGCAGTTTCATGTATGAAATCTACATTTAGAATCCACTTTCTTGCATGTGAATATTCCTTCAGGGTGGTGATTGGGATGATGACGGTGTGCTGCTCTTTGAGCCCCACACTCGTCCAGTAGGCTGCATGGCGTTCTCCAGGGCTAATCCCACTCACCTGCTGAGCCTCAGCTATGACGGATCTCTGCGCTGTATGGATGTGGAGAAGGCTGTCTTTGATGACGTGAGATAACTTTTACTCCTTCAAACATGCTTTTTAAAAGTCATTTTGTAATGGTTCGAAGTTAAACCGCCTGAATGCAAACTTAAGTTTTAAGTTTGTAGTAAACACATTCACTCTGAATTCAAAATGTCCTGCTTCACTGGTTGACGTTGGTCTGTTTGTATATTGTTTTAGGTGTATGACATTGAGGATGGCCTGAAAACGTTTGACTTCCTGTCACATGACTGTTCGACACTAGTGGTTGGAAACTTTTTTGGAGAAGTTGCCATCATTGATAGGCGCACCCCAGGGTAATGTATTATTGTTGATGATGTGTTGTAATAGTTGTAGTCTTCCATCATACCATTGTTGTGGTATTGAATGCAGAGCACCAGAGTGACCATAGAGAGAAAAAATATATATATCAAGGCCATGTTTTACTGCATTAAGTGCATGAAATAGACTTGGTTTCACCATTTGGTTTCATTTTGTGTGCACAAGATAAGATACACTCATCTTGATGTTGTAAAACCTGGCATTTATATGCATATATTTTTTGTTTATTTTTTATATGCGTATATATTAGGGGTGTGTATCTCACTGACTGAGACCAGTTCGATTCGTATCTTGATACATGTTTAACGATACAATATATCTTAGAAATATATAAATGGCCAGCAATTCAGTTCGATATGATTCCACTCTGTTACGATGCAATATAATACAAGACAGTGCAAAGTGTGAATCTTCACATTTTGATTAAATTAGTTCTATATTTGTAGAGTGCTATTAGTTGCAAAAAAAATCCTGATAGTTTTACTAAATACAGTAACAGTAGAGACAGAGAGGAGACATTACAGTGGTGTTAACATCTTATGAGTCTCACATGTAAATGAGATACTGTAGCCTAAATGAGAATCTTTGAACAAACTTTAAAACTATTTAAAATATTAGTATTTTTGTAATAAGATGATCTGCTACTCTGTTTCATATGAAGAGTGCTGAGGTTTTGATTAGTGTGGAGGAACAGTGATGCTCCGTGTTACCTGCTCTCACAGTCACATGACGTCTCTGTGGGTCAGACTCTTGGCTCTGTACTTTGCTGTCCCAACACGTTTTGTATAAATGATTTGCAGCAGTGTTTCTCATCTTTCTTATAAAACCCAAACTTATTCTACACTTGCGCATTATGAAAGTTTGGTTGTGGTCACTTCTGTCGCTGTTTTGAGCGCAGTCTGTGGTCTGTGAAGAGGAGAGACAGGAGAGGGAGGGGGGAGTGCTTGTTTTATGTGATCGCAGCAGCAGGCGTCCAGCGAGAGCGGCGCAGGCAGAGGCAGGAGGAGAGAGAAAATGGAGGAAAGTTCAGCGCCACTTCATTGATGCCAAAAATAAAACATGCACATCCTAATGAGATGTATTGATACGCTAGTGCTGCATCGTTTTGTTTCCAAATCATGTTCAGCTTTTAATTGATACAGGCCGTCTGAACCGATGCACTCATATCTTACACATTAAAGTCCAATGCATCGGATGCATGAGTGGATCATTACATCCCTAGTAAATGTACATATATATATATTTTTCTGTCTATAGCTACTCTGGGGTCTGTAGTTGAAGTTTAACAATCTTATCAACTAATTAACAATTTCTAAACATGCTATGTTGGCATTTCATTTCTTTGCAGGAACTCGCACGAGTCCCTCCACTCACTGGACCCCAAGACTCTGCGTTGTGTCAGTGTCCACCCAACACAGAAGCAGTACGTGGCTGTGGCAGAAAGCAAGTATGTCTGGTTTTTAATTTTATATACTGATTCAGTATATTTGATCCACATTTGACTGTCTTGTATCAATTTGTTTTTTTTGACTGCACAAAATAAGTGTTTTGATCTTGTCTGCAGGGTAGTGAGTATTTACGACAGCAGATGCCTGAAGAAAACCAAAAGCCAGGCAGTCTCAGAGCTGCATGGCCACTCGTTAAGCATATCCAGTGCTTATTTCTCCCCTTGCACAGGGAACAGAGTTCTTACCTCCTGCATGGATAACAACATAAGGTGAAGCCAGAACTGCACTTTCAGTAAATGTGTTTTACTTGCTGTTATTTTTCAATCCCAGCTCAATGTCTGTCTCCTGAACTCTTTTGACAGGATATACGACACATCTGCAATGACTACTAAATCTCCCTTGCTGACATCCATCAGGTACATCCACTTGTTTCACTTCATCCTTTTTATGCTTTCCTGTTTAATTTGTCTCGTTTCTGTCCTTTTGTGACACGTGAAATGTGAACTTATTCACACACTGTCTCATCAATCTTCATTTTCAGACATGACATGCACACAGGCCGCTGGCTGACCAAACTATCAGCTGTGTGGGACCCCAAACGGGAAGATTGCTTTGTGGTGGGGAGCATGTCGAGGCCCCGGACAGTGCAGGTGTTCCATGAAAATGGCCAGCCACAGCACTCCTTCAGAGATGGCGAGAACCTCACCACAGTGCTGTCTGTAACGGCTTTCCACCCCACAAGGAATGCCTTACTGGGGGGCAATTCATCAGGGCGCATGCACGTCTTCTCCGACTGAGATGAAGACCAAAATGTGTATAACCAAGACCGCTGATGGGAAGAAACAAGTAAGGAATTTTGTCACAGTCAAGATGGATAACTCGTACAGTGTAGATGGATATTTCAGATGTCTTTAGCTTGTTCTGCCCTCTGCATCTCTTGGGGAACTTTAATACCATATTGTCATAATTATCACAATATATAGTATCAAAACAACATACCTATAATGTAAAACAAACAAAAACTTAACACTTGTTTAGTCACTAGACACGTTCATAGTGCTGTTACACTTATACATACAGAACAGAGTCATACAGTGTGGTAGCACAGTGTCAATAACAAAATATCTGAATTGTCTTCCTCAATATTCTAAACAAAATACATATTCATTTGTGTGATGCATCCTGCTCTTGTTGGACATGCAGTGAAATGCATCTTGGCCTCAGAATGTGATGCAGTGTATTCCTTTATCCCTTGGGCTTTTTCATGTTTACTTAGAATAATGTATCAAAGTCAGTTCAGGATTTTTTTCAATACAGTCTTAGGTCAAAGCAAAAACAAATCTCCACGTTAATCTACACAGAGTGGCCACTTTATTAATAACATCTTACTATTTCAGGGCTTGACCCTACCTTTGCCATCAGAACAGCCTGAATTCTTCATGGCATGGATTCATTAAAGGGTAACTTTGGTATTCTTCAACCTGTACTCTTTTTTTTTCCCATGTTTTTGTGTAAGTGAATAATGGAGACAACAATTTCTGAAATTGGTCCAATATTGAGGGAGACCACTGCAGTCGGCAGAAGTGAAACTAAGCTACAGTGTAATCCCTGTCCACTAAAAGTGCTTATTTTTGCCACTTACAGGCTCAGATTGTTGTTCTAAATGTTTGACAACATTATGGAAACAATTGCTACAGAGATGGTCCTTTTTTTTGTTTTTAGAGTAAGATATTTTTTTATTTAACCAGAAACGGATGTTATATTGCTCTCCCCAAATTTATCATACCCCCTTTGCATAGCTGTAATTTTAACATCATCCTCATCTTCATTCAAACTTGACAGAAGCTAAATAAAATTAATCAAAAACATCTTGGCTTGACAGCTGTTTGCAGTTATATGAATTGTATCTTACTCTATAAAACTCTTCTCCCTCAATTCTTGACCAGTTTAAAAAAATGTCCCATTAGTCACTTAAACACAAAAACATGGGAAAATAGGCCCCAGTTTGCAGATGCCAAAGTCACCCTTGAAGTTGCTGTAAACATTCTTTTGAGTTTCTGTTCAATGTGGATGTGATAGCATCCAACAAGATTTGTCGGCTGCACATTCGTGCTATGTAGCTCCTGTTCCACCACCTCCCAGAGGTGCACTGTTGGACTGAGATCTGGTAACTGTGGAGGCCACTGAACTCATTGTCATGTTTTTGAACCAGCTTGAGTTTGTGACACTGCTTTGTCCTGCTGGAAGTAACTATTAGAAGATGGGTAAACTGAGTAGAAAGGGGTGGACGTGGTCAGCAATAATACTCTGGCATGTAAACCATACTCAGTTGGTATTTGGGGGTCCTAATGTCTGCCAAGAACATATTCCCAGCACCATTACACAACCAGCAGCCTGAACTGTTGACACAAGCCAGGATGGATCCATGTATTCATGTTTTCCTGCCAAATTCAAAATTCTAACCCTGCCATCAAGTCACAGACATCTTCTTTTTCCATCTTCTGCTGTCTTTTTCTGGTGAGGCTGTCTTGGATTGTACATCAGTGTTTAATGCACTGAACTGGTCAAGACTGGCCTGTGAACAACTACATGTAGAAGGGAGAGCTGCTGTCTTTTTTTTTTTGGATCAAAAGCAACTTAACGTTTACATATCTCAAGTGATTGCAATGAGTTGTTTTTTTGTTTCTATAGTTCATGATCAAATTAGAAAGATCATAAACCCTTGAATACAACATGAGTCATTGAAATTGGCAGAGAAATAGAAATGTTGTAGTACTGTCAAACCAGAAAACTTGTATCTCTCCCATGTACATGTATTTGTTAACAGGCAAGTCCAGTATGGTGGTGACATTGGCATATTGTTGAAACGGGCTGACAGCAGAACCAGGTGTGATCACCTGCTGCATATGTACATAATAAAGTGGCCACTGAGTGTAAATTAAGGTCTGATGTAAAACACAACTGAATTCACCCTTTTCAGCACTTTGACTGCTGTATGTGAATAGGGCTGCATCAGCTTTGCACATGAGGACACAGCACTCTTCTCCAAATTTTGCTGAACTGCTCAAACTCTGTCAAGTTGCATAGGGACACCAATTCTGGACTGACTAGAAGTGTGCACTCCAGGATGATACTGTTGTTTTGAAGCCTCTCCTGTGTTGATTTGGCTTGTTGCTCTCTTTCTAAAAAAAAAAAACAAAACAAATCTTGTCACAATTCTCTTGAGAACGGCAGCAGGTTTTGCTCAGGGATTTATCTGCGTTTTGCTGCATTGATTTTACCCTCTCCCTCTACAAGCTGTCAAGCTTTGCTGCAGAGAAGCTTCCCCACAGCAGGATGCTGCCTCTGCCAGCTTTCATGGTGAAGATGGTGTGTTTCTATAAATTCATTCACCAAGTGCAGCATTTTTATGGCCAAAAACTCAGTTTTGCTCCATATAATTTTGAAACTGGCCTGTTAACCAGTTGTTGGACCTTTTGAGATGGAGGCGCATTTAAAGTCACTGTGTGTTTAAGTTGTATTTGACATCTGTGATCTGTAAAAAATGCGATTGATCAGTTACTTTTATACTTAATTTAGGATAGTTTGTAGAGACTTCCATGCTGAGATTGGAAAGGTGTTTTTATGTTCATAAGTAAGAAAAAAACCTAAAACATTCCAGTGGGATTCAAAATAAAAGGGCCTTGAAAACTTTGTACCGGCGCTACAAGTAGCAAATGGCTGAATGTGGCCGTGGCCAAGTCTTTGTTTGTTATACTACAAATGTCTTTCAGAACCCGAGTAAGTTTCTAAAGGTTGTTCTCTTGTTTGTTTGTGGCTGTAAGAAGTGCCTGTTATAAAACTGATTTCATGTCATGTTTTATTTTTTTATTTGTTGCATCTGAAGAAAATATAATAAATTTAGAAACGTTTTATACTAAACATTTTGAGTGTGAATGCTGTTCATTTCTGCAGCAGCAGTACATATTGTCACCAAAGGATGGCAGCATTGTGATACAACAAAATAGTGTCTGGTAGCATTGACTATTCTATTGCTTTCAAGCAGGGGCATTGAAACACATTTCTGAAGCTGCTGATCTGGGTGGTTTCTTCTGTGAATCTAAGATTGAACTTGTAGCCAGACTAGCTGCCAGATGTCAAGAATAGATTATATTTATTCATAAATAGATTACAACCAGTGTTCAGTCAGTGATTGGAAATAAGCAGTCATGTTTGGAGGTAATAAATGCAGAACACATGCTTACAGAGACATTTCCATGGTACAGGAAGGAAGCTTACAGTAAGACTGTCTGAGGCCTTATTCCTGTTTACATTATTCAGTAAAATGAGTACAAGAGCGTTAATGGACTTGTCCCCCCTCGCTGTCACTGTGACAGTTCAAGTGATCTGAAACAGATTTTAGCAATACAAAAAGGAAAAAAAAAAACAATATATTGAACTGCATTGCAAAAAGAAAATCAGGTAGTTGAATATGCTACTTTTGCTGTTAAAATAGGCAAAAAATACAAAAACCGCTCCACTTTCATGGTGGTAAAACCTGTTCAGAGTCAAGTGAAAATGTCAGATGTGTTCAGTTCATTTACATGTACTTTCACAAGAATACTTACTGTTTCTATAAATTGAGGCAAGGAAGAGCAATCTAGGATTAGGCAACAAACAGGATTTACATGAAAATGTTTTTCAGTGATGGATATTTTGGAGAAGTATCTTTGACACTCTGGGTAATAAGGAGAAGTGGACACCGTTCCCTTCATACATGCATCTACAGGCTGTTTTACCTTCTGAGGGGATTCAAAAGAACATTTTGCATGTCTAGCAAACAAACACACAGTTTGCAGTTTATGGTTATTAACTCATTATTTGTAACATGTATTGCTCAAATTATGTTAAGTTTTTCATATGCATGAACATAAAATGAGACTTTAAAATACAAATTATTTCAAATAAATGTAGGTTTTCTGCTTCGACTGGTCTTTTTTTCCATATGCAATCACCCTTTACTGTACACATCCATCTGAGTTAAAGCAATGCATGAGTATTTTATGTAGTCTGAAATCCAACCACAAAATATAATATGAGGGTTTGAGGATTTTAAAATATTAATACTGTACAAAAATAAAAATCAACATTTAAAGTTTAGGTATTTAATACTAAAGGGATTCTCAAGTACTGTTTTTGTGTTAAACTGAACTTTTTAAAGAAATATTTGAATATTAATACCTCAGTGAATCACTTTCCTAAACCATTCCTCTTGTTGCATAATTAAAACATCAATTTTTTTAGGTATAATGTTGTATAGCTGCTGATCAGCCTATAATCACCACTGACAAACAGCATATACACTTCCTAATCAACTACTTGTAGGCTTGTTAAGAGGACCAATAGTTCACTGTTACAAACAAGCTTTGTGGTTTTAACTGATGCTGTTGATTGCTCTGGGCTGTATAGCGGCCCTGCAGGCTTAACTGTGAAATAACGTATACATCATAAGGCTGGAGAAGGACAGTAGACTATCAGAGTTTCCATCTGTTGACACAAACTGACAGACATATCGGACAACAGAGGTTTCTTTGGTTGGTGCGATGATGAAGATTGCAGTAGGACGTAAACATGACTTATCTTAGGCGGTCTTGTAGCAGGGCTGAACTCTATATATCTACTGTAAAAAATAATGTTTCAAGTCCATCAAAAGTCACTGTGAGGAAATCTCCATGTGTTAACAAGACGTAAGTTTGTACAAAAATGGAAACATGATTTAAATAAATTCAGCCTTTACACGTGAATGCATAAATTTGAACAGAGCAGGGATAAACAAAGTTATATGAAATTCACTCAACATGACTCTTGAACTAAAAACAAGCTCTCTTAACTGCATAATGTGGGAAAATAGCACTAATCTTTGCACTTTACAAAGATAAAACAAGGTCAGATTTCCCTCAATGGAAAGGATCTTGGGTTTTTTATATTAACAGTATTGCACATCAAGAAAAACATCTTCTACAGAGTGTGGGAGTCAAAGAGCTAACCAAACATTTTACTATCACTACAGGGCTAGCTCACTGTCCCATTGCCTTTACAACTACTGTAAAAGCAACTACTGCAAAGTGACAACTGTTCCTTACACACAGAAGTTGACTGTAGCTATTAGCATTATTTGGCTGCTATAAAATCAGTAAACCTACCACCTCCATTACTTACTTATATCCTTACAATTTATCCTTAATTTATAGCCATTGAACAATGAAAGTTTAAGTGCTCTAGCGGCTGGACAGAAATGGTAACACGAGCACGCTGTTAATGGATGTCTGACCACAATTAAAAATGATCATTCAAACCCTCTTAACAGGGCAGCACCAACATCACTCCTGCGTCAAATATCTACTGCAACCATTTGACCCTTCCTAAGCCCCACCCCTTTTTGGTCTCCTAAAAACAGTTGAGCAAGCTTTGTACCCAGCAGAACCTCAGTCAAATTTCTCCCTTCATGTTTCCTGCACTTCTATGTGCAAGGGTTGCCTGTGTTGAAAAGAAAACCACATTTTGACTATGTTTGCAGTACAAAGTGTCCTATCAACAGTTTGAAAGACATCTTTTTTTTCTTTTTACAGTGGTGTCTTAATGGGGCAAATGCTTTTTGGGCCAAAGGAGAATTTTTTGCTGCAATACCACAAGTGACCACTGGAAAAACCTGGAAGCAAACGCTGAGCGGCAATGTCCTGTCTAGGTTCATATTGCATCTATGATACAGGCCTTTATAGTCACATCTTAAGTTGGTTAATGTTAGCAAAACGATAAATAACTAGCTAGCTAGCTAATGATTTATGTAGATTAGCTAACTAGTAAAAGCTGCTACTGGAGCACAGAGCAAAATGGAGTGGGACTTAGAAGGGAGCAATTCATATTATTTGTTTAAATTCAGCATACCAGATGTCTGGTAACCACATCAGTATAATTAAGGAAAGTCAGGCAAGTTGTCAATTAGTCAAAAGTGTGCTGAATTCATTAAACTAATTTTTCCTGTGATGTTTTAACACTCACTTGTCACTCTACATGACAAATTCCATGTATACATTTATAAAACTATATTTGCAGACATTATTTGACTCAGAACTGAACTACATTTCATAAAGTGCTGCTTGGTTTTCCATTCCGCACTTTCTCTAACCCCAAATACTCATACAACTCACAACAGCAGTTTTCAATCTCATAGCAGCGACCATAGTTGATCATAATGGATGTTGTTGGCTTAGAAACATTTAAGTTTGTTAAGCTAGGTGCCCCCCCCCCACCATGTCTCATCTACTGTCTAAACTTAACTCAGACTTTAAGGTCACACAACACACACCCCAACACGTCAGGCCACTCTGTCTTACAATAATGTTGCAACATATAAATTAATACAAAAATAAAGGCAACTGTTATCTGTAGTTGAACAAGTGAAGTCTGTCAGACTTGCTTGTCCCTATCAGTGTTTAAAATCAAACCCTGTTACGGTGACTTTGTGTAAAAATAAAATGCCTTGAAATGACCTGAATTTTCAAAGTAAAATGTGATTTCCTTTCCTCGCAGTGATGGTCAAACATAATAAACAAGGCTTTTTCAGGGACAGTCCGTGGCTTGTGACAGGAACTCCTTTCCTGGGAGAAGCTGAGCTGATATTGGGAATAGGGCTGCCATCCTTTTCCTTTTCTCTCGATCCACCCTTTCTCCTGACCCGTCTGTTGTTTATGTCCCTTCTCCGTCAGCAGAGGCCTGTGTTGTGTCATTCAGTTACCTATCACTTAGCCTCATTTGCTGATGAGGAAACCTCCCATCCACCGTAACTTACAGGCGAACCAGCGCCGCAGAGGGCAGAAGTATTCAAAGTGGAATTGCTGGAATTCAGGTGTCTTGCGGATGTCTCTCAGGAAGGCAATGTCCAGGTCTGACTCTGTCAGCATGATGAGGAGCAGCAGCAGGGCGAACAGCAGTCCAATAGTAACCAGGAACAAACGTAACACACTCAGGACAAACTTGTTCAGCTCTTCTACATCGCTCTGTGGTGATGGCCTGCTCCTGACCATACGCAGAGCTCTCCTGCCAGATGAGAAATCTGCCGCCTGCCCCTCCTTCGATGTTCCCGCCTCCGACTCCTTCTCCTCATCGATGCTGCAGGGAGCACCGTTGAGGTGACGAGCCAAAGGCATCTCCATCCCGTGCTCGGCCACGGGCGTAGGCAGCACGCTGTCTGAGGGGCTGTAGGCCTCGTCTGAGATGACTGCTGACGTGCTCGCCTCGCTGCCGTCCACCATCTGTCCCCGAGAGGACATGAAGGAGTCACCATGGGAGACGGAGCGCACAGGCGTGGAGTGGGCACTGTCTCGAAGGGACTCCAGACCTGAAACACACAGCAGAAGAATGGAGCTCATCAGAGAGATATACTGTATTTAAAGGCATACAATCCAGGACTTAGATGTATAAATATTCTCCATTTCAATCATCACTTACGACCCACTAGAAGTGTGTGGTTGCGTCTATCTGCATAGGCTCTGCCCTCGGCCTGTATTTCCTTATTTTCTGACTGTTTTGTTGAGATTGTGATGCTTTACCAACCCAAAGCGTCTGTATTTGACGACCTGGGAGTAAAACTTCTGCCTCTTTGGTGCGTTTACAAACAGCAACTGAGAACTCTTGCATATTTTACCTTTAATTAGTGGGAGGTATTGCTGCAAGGCACATAGGCATTTAAAGAGAGATTGACATGACTTTCTTGTACTTTATATATATATGTATGTAGAAACGTGCACAATGAAAAAACAATGTGTACAAATCTCATGCTAGTTTCACAAATCAAGGGTCCCAATGTAGACACGACAGAGTGATGGAAGAAAAGTGTTTCAGAGTTCCACAAACTTTACAACACAACATTAAAAACACAACCACAATCTTGCCAGTAAACATAAGGCAAGATGAAATGTTAACAGTCAGATGGGTTTACGAGATTTGTGAATCATAGTTTATGAACTACAGCTAAATGCAATGTTAAAGTTAGCTTAGCCAGGTTTTTATTTGCTAGGACAGACCATACAGTGCTGTGATTTGCCTCTCTTCACCCTACCTTGCAGTGCATCAAGAGCTAATTTCCATGTTTTTACAGTAGCCAAGAATGGACAAACCAAACTCTGGCTCTAGATACAGCCTTTTGTGGCTCTATCAAGAGTTTTGCAGCTGGCAGACATTTAAGCTCAGTGGGTAGAGCGTCCGACCCATGTATGGAAGGCTGTTGGTCCTCTGCAGTGGCCGCTGGTTCGACTCCTGCCTTGGGCACTTTGCTGCGTGTCATCCCCCCTCTCTCTGCCCTGTTTCCAGTTAATCTCTGGCTGTCCTATCTAATAAAGGCAAAAATGCCAAAAAAAATAACTTTAAAAAAAAAAAAAAAAAGAGTTTTGCAGCTGTAGGTTCTCCTGTATGCTGGGAAGGGGAGGGTGAGGTGACATGTTTGGAAACTGCAAGCTCACTGCTTGATACTACTAAATCCTACACACTGGCTGTTTCAGAAAACATGACAATAAACACAGTCCAGAGTCTGAACTTAATAGAAAGTAGTAGAAAACATGTAGTACCATATAATGCGGTGTCTGTAGCATTGTACTATTTGTATGTTGTCACAGTGACAAAAATCTGAAGTAAGATTTGATGAAGAGAACAAAGAGTTATTGTCAAAAAAACAAAAAACAACCTATAAGAAATCTAACTTGTTTGAAGTAAATAGAATGGGAAGAACACGCTTTTTCCCCCATGCATGTCTGTTTGCTGGTGTGTATTGTACTTTGCTATCAGGTTGGTGAAATAAAGAACAGCTTTACTTTGAAATGTGAGCCTGTTTACAATCTGTAGATCTAACCCAGTCTTGTCATTCATATGAGGTCACCATGGTAAATTTTAAATGAATTAATTAACTGACATTTTTTGAACGTGAAATCAAAACATGTCAGAAGTAGACATGGTAATATGAAAATAGCACAATTTGACAGATAATTAAAATGTCACAGATGAAAAAGATTTCAAGTTTATTGCTTGAATGAATTTATCACACTTCTTCTAATTAGTCAGAGATTAGACTTCAGTTAGTTTTCTGTTCTTTGAACTCATGAGAAGTAAAGTAAAGAGCTTATTATTATGTCTCCAAGTCATTAATGCAAATATGTGACTATACCGAACCTACACCTGTTATTTTAAGCACTTAAAAGAGGAGATTTAAGGGGGAAATTATGTTCAGCCTCTTTGATTTTCAGCTCGCCTTGCTGGGCTGCCAGAATATTAAAGTACATACATGGTCCTATGCTGATCACTGTGCCAACATTAATTATTCTGATGTGGCCACAAAGGACGCATGATTTGTTTTTAATGGTCAGCTTGTCATGACCTGTGCTCAAGAAACTGATCCTGTCCTCCCATCAATTAATCTGTCGAAATTAAATACTTACAACTGGCAACTCTGACCTTGAAGTAACATGAAACATCAGAACAACATCCTCTAAGAACTGTTATTCAGCTCTCTCTTGATCCTCGTGTTCTCTGAAAACTGCATTATGACAGTGTCAACTTTTAATACTCTTTAAATACTTTTTGATATCCACTGCATTAGACTACAGCAGCATATTAATAGATAATTCCATGTAATATTCATTTGATTTTTTGGAACCAGAGAAACATACAGCATCACAATGAAATATCTGGTTTATTGTCAGTGTTGGGCAAGTTATGATATTTAGTAATTAGTTACAGTTACTAGTAACTTCTCTCAAAGAATAACTGAATTACTTAATCTTTGAATTATTTTCAATTACTGAAAGTAATTAGTTATTATGAAAAGTAAAAGCATTAGTTTTAAATGGCTGCTTTAATTCTTTTATTGCTTACATAGCTATATCATTTTAGTGTAGTTATATTATTTTAATGGTAGTTATATTATTTTAGGGTAGTTACATCATTTTAGTGTAGCTATATTATTTTAGTGACAACTGCTAAATTTTTTACTGATCATTGTAGCCATTATCACTCATAGGAGTTATTATTACTCCTGACCACCAGAGGGGAGCAGCAGCTAATGTCTACCTGTAAGCTACATTTTATTGCCCGGGGTTAGACAGTCAAATTTTGTACAATATCCACAAAAATGATTGTTAACCAAGCGTTGTTACAGTACTTAATAAATAATGATATGATAAACAATTTATATTGTGAGTATGATGGCAAGCCAGCTTATATTGGTTGAACTGTCTTGCGCCACCATAAGGTCAAGTGAGGTTAGATCATAGATTGATGAATAGACCGAGTTTGTCTTTTATGTCTGCTATCATCTGCACCTGTCCAGTGTTTTCAGGTAAACTAGGACAAAAGTAAGGAGTAACAAGCCCATTGAAATTTCAACTTGTTATTGTGTTATCGAGAAAAGTAATAAGTTACATGTCTAGGTCCTGCAAAAAGTAGTGGAATTACAGTAATACATTACTTTATACAAAGTCCAACTTGAAATTTTTCAGAGCTGCTCTGTTCAAATGTGGCACCCATTGCACTCCATAAGTCCTGCCCTGGATTTTACCTGCACTGTTGGCTGGTGGGCTGCAGCCATAGAGCTGGGGTGGGACAGCTAGCCTGGAAGGCGTCCTGGAGCTCTGTCCCAACCCCGGAGCAGAGCCCGAGGCGGAAGAACCCCCAGGGAGGGCGGGGAAGAGTGGTAGGACCCCCAGAGCCTTCCCCAACAGCCTGGGTCCCAGAGACAGCACACGCACCTTCACATCTCGATAGCAGTGGTTAATCATGCGCAGGTGAACGTTCACCTTGGTCTTGATCCGGATCAGACACTTCACCATGGTTCAAGAAGAGCAAAAAACACCTGTCTAACCCTCACTCTGTTCCAACAGACTTCTGCTGCTCTCTCTTTCTTTATCTCTGTCTCTCCCCTCTCTATCTCCCTGCTGCCTGTCTTTGTCTCCAACTACGGCTGTCGCACTAAACCCCCCCCCCCCCCATCCCCACCCCCCACCCCGCAGCAAGCTCCCCACACGCTGGCAGGCAGACTGGCAGTCGTAGATAAATGGAACGACAGACCGAGAGTGAAAGACAAGGCCCAGGAATGTGGTCCACTTGTGCCACAGTTCACCTCGTCCCTCCCCACTGTCAGCTGTGACACACACGGCATGGCCCCTGACAGCAGGAGCTATTTTCAGGCTGTGATATTATTACCAGTGGAAATACCAGCGCAGACAGAGCAACGGGACAAAACACAGGGGGTTTGTTTCACTGTTGCAACAGTGGGGTGCAATGTCAGAGCCTGCTCTCTATGTCAATGACAAGAGGGGGGCTGTGTGACAAAAGATGTGTTTTGTTGTGAACAGACTGTGCTAAAAGTTTGTTAAATTTCAGCCATCGGTGGTGAACTGAGAGGAAACTTACTTATAGTGGCAGCATTGGCAAAAGGTTAATAGCCTGTTGGAGGAAAGAGGGGACAGTAAGTGCCCTTTATAAACTGACAGGTTGACTCTCTCATGTCAAAGTCACTGCAGCCACTGGCTGATTGGATCTGCTTGAGCGTGTATGTGTGTGCGTGTGTGTGTTTCAGAAAAAAGCATGTCTGAGAGCGAAAATGTGAGATATCACATTAAGTGAAGAGAGAATGACTGACACTTACAAGTGGCACTTGTTCACATGGAAAGGCTACTTTGTCTTAACAGGGTATGTTTGTGTGTGTGAGTGTACTGAAATTGTGCGAGGGTGTTAAAAAGGTGTGTAATCCCAGCAGATCAAGTAACATGGATGAAGACAGTGATTCCTAACTGTAAATAAAAATGGATGATGTGTCTCCACTCTTCCCACTGTACAAAAATGAAGCCAAATTATCCCGGCTATGAGCGCTGCCATCTTAAACTGGTGACATCATTTGGAGCCAGAGTCTGCACAGTAATGACAGGCACTGGAGCCACGCTTTCTTGTTCCCGTCCTCACAGCTGGTCGACTCAATCGCAAGCTGACAAACATGATGGGATACCTTCTTTTTATAGCATCAACTAAACTAATGAAAACCCAACTCATTAGAAGAATGAACACGTGAACACAGCACGTCTATCTTGAGTGTGTGTTTTACCCTCCATGATGGAGATATGCACAGCTCTCCGTCGGGTTCTGGGCACACTGGTCAAACGAGGGCCATGGGTGATGGATGGACAGCTCCTACTTGGCACCATGCCAGCCCTGGACAAAGACACAGACATCCATATTCTCACATGACATATATGACATCAGGCCTGGACTTTCATATTTTAGAGGCACTTGGACTTTGGTGTAAATTTTTGAGGGCACAAAGGCCAAATGCTAGGGCAGCAGAGTCATCAAATAAAACAACAATTTTAAGTTCACAGAAATAATGAATTTAACTTAAGGGTTAATGATGATTTTGTTTTTATTCTTTTTTTTTTTTTTCCTGATTTGTTATTGCTAAGTACAGGGGCACTGGAAGTCAGTCAGAGGTCAGTTTATATAATGACATCATATTAACTAGTGTGTGATATGTGTGAGTTAGTTTCTAAAGATAATGAGAAACTTTCTCAAAATAGTATTGAATAATTATGAAAAGTTCTAATTATTCTGAGATACAAAGTCATTATTTTGGGAAAGATCCTCATTATAATGACTCACAGGATCTTTCTTTTCATCACATTGGCAGAAATGGGCTTCCATAGAGAGAGACAGTGCCTGGACAGCAGTGCAGTGAAAATAAAGCCATTTCATAGAGGAGATGAGTGCATATAACACAGATCTGTCTGTTTGTCTCTGTTAATTAACTAACTTTTAACAGTCTGGAATGTAAACCACAGAATTGTAGACTAACATAACGCTGTTCACACCAGGCTTGATGTTGCTTAATCAGAATCTCAATGAAAGACGCTGATGTTTAAAAGTTGTAGTGACAGAAAACAGGCAGAGGAGAAAACTTCAGCTGGGCAGTGCAGGTGGGGCATCAAGGCCATTGTGGCCAAAGGACATGTCATTTTTTTGAGGGACATAAGGCCAAACTGAGAGGGCATGGTGGCCATGGCCGCTGTGTACATTCCTGCCATGCATGACACAATACACTGCATGAACATGCATAAATCATTGTTAATCAACATTTCAGATCATTACAGGACAATATTTTATAAGAATTCTGACCTGTGTATCTCAGGTGGGTCTCTCTTAATTTTGGCACTTTGTTCCATTACCTCTTTTGCAACCTTTCCACTGAGAACACAAAAAAAAAAAAAAAAAAAAAAAAAAAAAATCTGTTAATATGTAATTTATACAAATGTGAGCACCAACACTCAAGCATTGTAACACCATAAGACATGTATGTATGTAAAACATTTTTAGTCAAGGCTGTTGTTAAAGGACCAGTGTGTAGGATTTAGTGTCATCTAGCCATGAGTTTGCAGATTGCAAACAGTTAGAAGCTAATCTTGAACCAGTGTTTGATTTGTTTGTTCTGGGCTACTGTAGAAACATGGCAGTGTAACATGGTGGACTCAGTGGAAGAAGATCCCTGCCCTCTGTAGATATAAACAGCTCATTATAAGGTAACAAAAACACAATTCTTATTCTCAGGTAATTATACAATAATGAAAACACATTTATGACTATTATATTGCATTTCTGCCATATTCTGCCAGTAAATCTCTGTGAATCTTACACACTGGACCTTTAATGTGTACATGTGTACTTAATATTCATAAATTGTTGATTTATAAAGTATTACAAATACCTGTATCTAAAACGACTACCCTTGAAGAACAGATTACTACTGGACACAGTACGGACTTGACTCGACTTCTCCAACCTGAGAGTAAAAGGAAAGAGAAAACATCTTAAACATAAACTGAATGATATCTTTTCTGCATTTGTTTTCAGTTTCTGATCTTGTGACTCACTTATAGAAGGCCTGATTCTCGACTCCACACTTCCACAGATGCTTACAGGCCTCAGGTGTAGGTGCAAAGTATGTCAGTATGATCTTCTTATCCTGTAATAGGTCCAGCACAGTGATTCATACATACATTATATGATTTTCAAGACATTTTCATCATGTGCGAGAAAATTAGCTCTGGGATTTACTGAGCTCTTGGCTATAGGACATTATGCTCTTTTATCTACAAAAACTCATGGCCAACACACATTTTTGCCTAATCATTTCCCGTTTCCTTCACTGTTAAGGATAGATTACATTGGCTCCCCGGTGGTAGTGTCTCCATGCATAAAACAAGGCCACACTCATTTAACTTCCTGAGCTCCACCGGCTAGAAAAAAGCAGCGTTTTAATAATGCATGCACATACCTCCTTCTGATTTGCATATATATGGAATGTCTTTGCTTCAAACTTGAGTTTTGTCACCTCCTCCCTGAATTTGAGACACAGAGACGGACGGAGCAAAGGGCAGACAGACAGAGAGGAAAATTATGACAAATGGAAACACAAGAAGAGAAAACGAGAAAGCAAAATAAAGAAGAACAAATAACAGAACAAGAGAGAGATGAAGGCAGAAAGACAGAGTTGGAGCAGAGAGACAGAATTGGATAAAGGTGGTAAAATATTAATTATGGCTGGAGGCAAATTAATATGGCCAGCAGAGTTTCATTTTGGTGTTGAAAAGTCTAGACACATTGATTCCAGTCACAGAATATTACAAAATCAAGCTGCAAGAGATGAAAAAACATATTTTTACAACAACACAACTCCAAAGAACTCAAACTTCTGAGGCTGCAGCTTCATGGCTGGTTGACTTAGCTGTCCCCAAAAGGTTACTAATATCCTCTTGTACGGATAACCGGTTGCTTTTTGTTGCTTTTGGACTCCTTTGATTCATATTTCACTAAATTTGGAGATAAATGAACAAGTTGTTCCTACTGCATGTACATACCATGGATGGGTTGAAACAGGGGTCTCAGACTCCTGGCTTGTGGACAGTTTCTGGCCCCTACTACCCCTCCCTCTGGCTTGATGATGTCCAAAATATAATATAATCTAGCCCGCAAAATTATTTAGTTTTATTTAGTTATTTCTTTTAGTTGTTTCATACCTATTTAAACTACTCCTTCATTTGTATTTGAAATAAAAACACAATTCTGCATTTGTCAAAAGCACAGACAAAATGGACAATGCTCAACAAGCCATTTTTATCAAGGGTAATAATGACCAATTCAAAGTGACAGAGGAGTTACAGAATATACAGAATAATGGAGATAATAGTTCAAGTGATCATCGTTGAAATAGCAGCGAATGTATGTTTTGATCTAGACATTTTCTTAACCTGCTGTCATGACACTGCACATAATGCAAAACTCACAGCAAAGCACAGTGCTGCTCCTGGGGGATTGGCATGAGTTTCATTACCTGCACCTTGTCGTGCAGAGACAAAAGCATCACGGACAGATGCAACAGGGGCCTTTTCTTTTGGAACACGAAAATCTGCGTCTAACTGTAGCTAACTGTAAATTAACGAAATGTTCAGTCCCCTTTGTCTTTGTTCTGACACATTCAAAATCATTTCCGCTTTTGCTGTTAGAATTGTTATTAACAGGTGGCTCGCTTTGTTTGTGGCCTTGTAAACTTAATATTTTAAAGGATTATTATTATGGCTTTGTATTTCTCTGTAATGTAACAGTGTTAACAATGTTACTTATAACCTTAACCTTCTTAACTCACAATTTTCAGATGCTACAAAAGTATAAGTATTTAAATAATTAAATGAATATAGTACACATGTAACAACTAATTGGCTTGAACTAACAACTACTTGTAGACTAGGAAAATCTTCAGTCGGAGGCAGCCCTAGATTTTTGGCTCGTATATGATATGATTCAGAATGTGAATCTTCCAATCAAGAGTTAAATTGTATGCAAGAGGAGGAGGAAGAATCTAAATGTAGAAGACAATGAAAAAAATGTTTGGAACAACAACGTGATAGTTTTGCCATGCAAGCTCTTGGAGTAATTTTCAGTTTTTCTTTTGTCTTTGCTGGCACCACAAACAACGTGTTCTGAAGCACTTCTATTATTTAGAAGATGAGTGTAGCTAAGTGGTACTAGATCACTCACTGTGTGTTATGTCGACATAAAAACTTTAAAAAAAAGTTGGACTTGAACATTAAACAGCTTGTTGAGTTTTCTGGCATTTTGCTTTGTTCAAGCTGTTAATTAATGGAGGATGTACATTCATGAAAGTTTTCTCTAGTCAATTCCGCCTGCTTAGTACCTTTCATATGGAGCTTTTAGAATTTACTTAATCTATACACAAATAGCTATGAAGTCTTGCTCACTAATGTGGACATTCACATACATTCACATACTAATTCTGGTTCTTATCTAGCACTGTGTCTGGTTTTAAGTGTTCAACTGTACTCACCATTTGAGAAAATGGATCCGCCTGTTTCCTTGCAGCACAGTGAATCCAAAAGGAGTAAAAGCCAGAAAAGCTGGGTTCCCAGATACATCCTGACAGGCAGAAAATCCATGTTTTTATTTATTGTAGGATGAGAATTTTAAGTTACAGGGAGATTACATTTTCTCGTGAATCTATGTTGATAAAGAAGCTTCAAGACAGTAATATAAGAAATTAATCTTATGATTTATTCACATTTACTCCAAACCACAAAAAGTCATTCATTGCATGAGATTGCACATTAAACATAAAATCATGAAAAACACAAACTCATAATTGTAGAATAAATCTGTTTTGTAAAGACCACCTTGCATGGATGAGGGTCCACTCCGTATGTCTCCAGCATCTGAGCCTTCTGGAGGAAGTTGAGCTCTGACGTTTCAGGACTCTGACCTCTGAGAGAAAACAAGACGAGAAGTCAGTAAACTGGCTTCTGTCACTGCCATCTGTCACCTCAGAGGACGACATTTGATTGAAAGTTTGTGCTCAATTTTGGGCACATAAGCTGGAACCGAAGAATTTTTAGTGAGAGATCAGAATTTTGAACACGAACCCCTGACACAACAAGCATCAAACATATGGCCTGTTGATTAGAGCATCCAAAGAGTTTACTGCACTATGTCCTTTGTAAATACAGCCCATCTGTCATGTCTTTTGTCAATAAGATGTTAAGTGACCCACAGAGATGAAAAAGGAATAACTGGGTATTAGACCTGAAATTCTTTTTTCTCCAGTAGAGTGTAAGGTTGTCAAAAGTATTGATACTTTTTCAATTCCACATGCTTAAAACAACACAAGCATAGCAAAACTAGACAGTGTTCAGTGACTTCTTCTGCTAGCACTGTTTGCGTTTGTTAATTTAAAAAATCTTAGTGTATTTTGTGTGTCTAGGACTTTATTTCTTTTTGCTGTGGTGCTGAAAGAGGTAGGAAGTATTGTTTATTTATACTAGTATTGCATCAAAGTTTAAAATTCTGATATCATGACAACTCTAGTTGAGTGTTTAACTGCCAGAAAAAAAATGAGCAGGTTATCTTCTGCTTATGATCAAGTGTGGTCATTGTGTAGAAAGATTAACGCTAAAGCTAACAATTTTTTCAGGGAGCTGGCTGATTCTATTTGTCCAAGGTCAAAGACTGAAGCAGTGACTAATCATCTTACAGCTGTTGTATTCAGAGCTCAGGTACTGACCAGAAGAAATAAAAGATTAAAAATCTGTTTTATGACTCCTCACTGACACTGTATGACTAGAAGTAGTCAAACCGGCTGGCTCAAGTGAAGCATATTCTGTAGCTCTTCACTTCCACTCTGGTATTGTAGATAACCCTGATTTTCTTCCATTATCCTCTTGAATCCTGGTGAATTACATACTGTAGGAGCACATTTAAATGTTTCCCTGTCACCCATCATTGTACAGTTTTGAATTCTGCCAGAATTGTGATCATTTTTCCCAAAAATGGTTTCAGGTACAACTTTTCCTTTATTGAAACACAAGTATATTAAGATGCTTCTGTTTGTTCAAAACTGCTGTCAAAGAAGAGGGTGGGAATGAGCGATAGAGGGCAGTGTGGGATCAAATCTCTAACCAGTGTACTTTAAAAGATGGGGATAAAGAGAAAAGAACCAGAGAAAAATACAAAGGTTTTACACATAAACAGGGTTGATTTAAGTTAATTATCTATGTATGAATCAAACAAAGTTTATACATTATAACCTTAGATAGGCGCACAGGTAGAGCTATAACATAATATATAAGATTGATGGATGCACTAGAATTAATGGTTCACCCAGTTGAAAACAGTTCTGCCAACTTCATTTAGTATATTGGCTGTTGTACCCAAGCCCATCAACCATGAAGTCATCAGCTGGAGGAGTAGCAGGATAACAAGATTAGAGGTTTCTGTGCTCAGAAGTCCCAGATGCTTACGCTACTGTGTGACCTTGGCCTGCACTGTCCAGCACCCTTCCACTTTAAGGCTGAGAAGTCAGAAAAAAAAGAATAAAATAACTCAGGACACATAATCCAAAGGTGGCAAGCCTTTGCCAACACCACCAATCTCAGGGGCCGGGGGTCTCATTTTCAAAAATATCCTTGGAGTTATACTTGAACTTAGTCTTAAGATTATTTCCAACAGTGTGTTTTACGTTTAATTAGTAAAAGATCTGAGGATAAAAAAAACTACTAACACAGGTTCTACAAAGCCCATTTGTAACTTACACACCTGTGCTCTATAAATCTCAAATTAACTTAAAATCTACAGCAACTGCTTTACAATCAGCAATTTCCTCTTATATAATGCAGCACAAATGAGGGTTTAGTCAGGACTAGCCAAAGACAAAAAGAGAAACGCAAACTTTTGGACGATGAGATCACAGCAAAGGTGGAGGAGACTGAAACCAGGCAACACTTAATAATGGGTTGACAAATAAAGACACAAAAGCTTGAGGAGTGTGTCCCAATTAATTTTGCTTTCGCTCATTGTACAGTACCACTCACACGCTAGCACCTCTTTGAAAGATGGACCAGGGGAGGGGCCAAGTGGCTGTGACATCCCAACCTCAGACCTGTCCAGCACACTGGTCATCAACAGCTGTGTGTCAGAGTGAGAATAACAGCCAACACTCCGCCATTACAACTGACCTTTTACTGCCAAAAGATGGAACATGCAGCATCCCAGCAGTCCCAGTTATCCCAAAGGTCCAAAGAGCTCAAAGAGGGCACAAACTTATAAAAAGATCCACAAATATCTCGCAAAAAAGGTGGGGAAAAAGTAGTAGTTGTGTGAACTGTGTTCAGACTCTTTGAACAGTCAGCATCACAGAGGGGAGCCAACCCAGATTCACCAGACTGCCCAAACACTAGCCTCTGGCCACTGTTTGCCTGAGGCAGAACCCCCTAAAACTGGTGAATTGTAAGGAGCACCCTGCCAGCCAAATACTGCAGTCTGGAAGAGTCTGTGGATTGGTGTGTTCAGTGTGGAGCAGTAAAAGTACTAGCTTTCGTCTTTATTTAGATTTTTCTTGTAGGATGTTGATTGTTATACACCAAGATATCAAAGCAAAGGCCATGTATGTGAAAACCCACATAGCAAAACCCCCGATTCTGATTCTGAGTCTGTACAGATTCTGTACATGAACATTTCAGCACTTTGTTTTGCAGGTGGAGGGCAAGTCTGAGAAGCCAGTTTGCAGGCAAAGTCTGTTAAACAGCACAGTGTCAAAAAAGAGACCATACACGAACCAAATCAACAGAAGTGAATACTCAGCGCGTTGATATGAAATTTCAAACCTATAGCTCTGCATATCTCATCTGATTATTTCCCTGCAGACATGTCCTGAATGCAAGATGTCCTCTCATGTTTGGACTGAGTCAAAAATATCTCAGACTTTGCCTGGTGGCAGACTTTGCAAATGATTCCATCTCAATATACAGAATGCTCTTCTTCATTAGTCTTGCATATGTAAACCTCTCACCACAGCGCTCGTCGCTGGAGAAGGGTCGTCTGGCGCCACACATGCACACTCTGCTATTGTAGAAAAAAATTGCCCTGTCTTGTTTATATTTCTTTAAACCAATCACAAACATCTTGGGTGGCACTAAGCCCAGGATGCAGTGATGGCGCTGCTGCAAAATAGTATTGAGGCGAAAGTTGTTTTGGTGGAACATCTGCACATCAGGAGGTGAGCTCTGGCATTAAAATGACAACATCACTACAAAAGAAAAGGTAACAGGTTGTTTACATTCAGACTATTAGTGTACTAGGCGCTAATTTGCCATTTTCGGCATGTAGGTTGTAGACTGTTCTTGTTTCCCAAGGACTTTGAAAAAATAGATAGCAGCTGCCACAATACTGCTTGATATATGTATAACTTATTATGAGGGGCTTTTATACCTTTAATTGACAGGACAGCTGAAGTTATGACAGGAAAAAGGAAGGAGAGTGAGGGGACGACATAACACGACTCGGCGCATGCCCCACCAACTAAGCCACCAGGTCGTCTCATCCGCTAACAATATCTTAAAGCACAGTTGCGCATGGAGAACTAAAACCATCAAAGCAGTCATACGTGGCAGTTTCCATATGACTGACCTCTGAATTTAAGATGCATAAGAGTAGGATCAACAGTTAAATGTGCTTCTGTGACGCCTGCCCTGTGGAAGTGAAGGAGCACACAGGTACACAGGGACATGGACAGGTGTCACCTTACATCAGCTCAGTCTTGTGGATGTCAGCAATCCGTCGCTCCAACTTCTCTGAGTGCTTGGGGAAGAACTGAAACTTGGAGCTGTAGCCCTCTGGGTGTTTCCCGGGGTCGTAGTCACCAATTTCAGCTAGATAATGGGACAAAAGGCACAGCAAATAAAAGGTTAACTTCCATGTTTGATAATGTTTTTTTTAATACACTTATGAAGTTTCAAATATAATGCCCTTTCAAACACTATAGATGTCACTGGCTATAGGTTACCAGACATAGTAAAAATACAACAATATGTGGGCATTAAAAAAATATGTGATGCATGCCTAACAAGTGTTGGGTGGGTGGGCAGATGATTCACAGGTTGAATAAAAAGTAGCTGCAATCATGAAACTCATATTTTTACATCAAACTGTTTTTGACAAAAAATATTTTAGTAATTTCTTATAATCACATTTATTAAATTTCATCTTTCACAGTACCAAGGACATTTCTCAACTTTCCTCTTTAGACATGATTGTCTCGATCAAAACAGAGTGAGTGCTGTGGTGCATGGTGGTCTACATTCAAAACGCAAAGGCATATAAGTCAAGGTTTTGAGTTTACCTGAGCACAAAAAGGGCCCACACAAAAACATTGACTGATGTGCATACTGAATAGTCCAGGGCTGATTAAAAATCAGCTCCAACACTCACATTTCCACATAACTTAAAAGACTAGGGTAGACGGGAGGACAGTTGCACCAGGGGAGGGTTGCAACAAGTCTATTTTCTCAAATCAGCAGTATGCTCATACTACAGATGTTCTGTTAGACCCTCCCCCCACCAGGAAGGCAAAGACATATTCAACATCAATTCAATTTATCAAAACCTACTAAGTTTGAATCATTGTTTTTGTTAACTTCTAAGTTACATGATTAGCATGTGTCATGGTCAGTGTGTCTAGCCAGCACATGATGTTCTGTCATGGCTAATAGGGTGGGGATGGTTGCAACTGTCCCCAAGCTAAGCAGCTATATGTAACAACAGAATGCACAGTTTGCCAGTTTTTGTCAACATAAATGAGTCATTGTTGCAGTACTGTGCAATAAATACACCTATAATTAATGTTTGTTGCATTACAAATTGTTCCAGTCTTCCTGTCTCACACTGAAATATTCAATAGATTCAGTACATCTGTAATATCTGCACATTGACACAAGGCACAGTAGATGTTTGTTCTACACATAAATAAACAAAACTCAATAACCATTATTCAATAAATATTACTGAATAAAAATGCTACAATATTATAAAAACAATACATATTTTACAATACTAGCCTACTAAGACAAAAAGCAAAATTTAATTAGCTAAATTTAAGGTATTTTAACATGTTGCAACTGTCTCCGGGGTTGGGGTCAGTTGCAATGTCTCACTTCCACCATTCAAATAAATATTGTGAACAATATGTCATATTTAATCATGTATTGTAAGTTAATATATGAAGATTTGGCTGGTCTAGTCCAAATAGCCTCAACAACTGTCCCCAGTCTCCCCTAAATCCCAGCCAATGGTGATTTATTGGAGCTGTGGAACGTTCTCTGTTGCACTGTTTCAGTTTAAAGAAACATTTGTAAATGTTGAGGCAATGCAGCCCTTTATTTTAGCATTTCCATTTACAGGCCAGACACTTTAAGGGCATACATGAGAACATCGAAAATGTGTACAGACCAATAAATGTCTCAGTGCATTAGTCATTTGGGTGGCATGTCTTTACCATCAAAAACACCTGCCAGTGTTCTCTGCATGGCTGTAGCTTTGGCAGCCTTCACTGTACTAACCACTGACATCAGATTGCAGGCGACGGAGGAACTACATGAAGAGTTTGGCTACCGTCTGCTCTCTGGGGAGCACAGCAATGCTCATACAGCCATTACTGATGAAAAAACATTTTAGACAAGCAAAAAGATTCTAGTCTATATGTGTAAAAGACATTATGGACTCGCATTTTCTGACATGTTGTCAGTCTCAAAGAATGCTTATTATAAGCCAGTGACACCTGGTGAAGAAACACTTTAGAAAAAGGAGAACCTGAGGTAGTAACTGATTTATAATACTGTACACTCAGTAACTATACTATACTACTTTTAAAAAATATATGCCTGCAGTTAGCCAGTGCTGAAGATTTCACCACATTTTTAATGGTGTAAATAAGTAAATGAATAGATAGATATAGCCCTGCATAGATTTGTATAACAAGCAAGCCAGTGTCCAAGCCAATGTCTTCCAATATATCGATGCACTGTCTCGTGGTGTTTAGGGCCCAAGAACATTTACATTCAGGGATTGGCTGAGAAAAGGCTGGCAGGAGAGCTTTTTGGCACAGTGTGTGACAGGGAAACTGTTCCTCAATGCATCCCACCACTCTGCATGTTGATGACACTGACACCCAAAGGGGCCTGTCAAATGAAAATCTGGCTTTTTCCAAAATGATGAACTTAAAAAAAACAAACAGTTTTTTTTTCAAAGGGAAAAACTTTTTTATTCAATCACTTGAATTTTTTAAGCAATACTTGTGTGTAAATGACTCTTTTATGAAGTTCAGGGTTATTAAAATCTTAATTTTCAATTCAAGATAACAACAACAAATTCAGATTCTCAGTGTCTCAAGGCACCTGAACACCTCTGTAATGTGAGCGCACAAACC
Source organism: Lutjanus argentimaculatus (assembly GCA_034769285.1). NCBI lineage: Eukaryota > Metazoa > Chordata > Actinopteri > Lutjaniformes > Lutjanidae > Lutjanus > Lutjanus argentimaculatus. The sequence goes on from JAWZSL010000002.1 coordinate 18,708,305, forward strand.
TACACATACACATGAAACACAGCTGGCAAGAATTTATTAACAAGTCAGGGTCATATGGAAATCATAAAGAGTTTACAGAAGGTTACAAAAAGTTATGAATATATTTAATGTAATACATGTTAGACACACCTCTGTCAGAGGGAATGTGGTGATATATTTACAGTTGTAGTGTGGGGTGATGATTCCAATGTGAGAGGAAACATGGATCAAGATTGTAATATCTACCTAGTATGAGGACATTTGTGCTTGTTTGAGAGGTTAATTTGAAATGAAGGAACTGAGGTCTGGTTGGAGGTTTTGCAGCCTTTTTCTTATACATAAATGACAACTCTGTTTTGTCCTACCTTGTAATATGTAGGCAGCCAACAGAGCAGCATCTGATGTCTTGCACAGGAGGCGGCCGTGGTAGAGATCCCTCTTAACCTGCAGGAAGACGAGATATCTGTGGAGTGGAACACAGAGAAACTGATTTGGGTCATTATTTAGATAGGATCAGTATTGATGTTCTCATTCTTTGGCGACACACATGCTTGATGTTCACAGTTTAGAAATAAGGTTGACAGTGAGTCTAAGAGATTTTTGAGAACACTAGGTAAATTAGGACCTGAGGTCAATTACTGTGAAATGTATGTTGTATAAGTGTGCGCGCTCCAGTCTACATCAGTCTACATCCATGCTCGCAGCCCAATGAGGCTTTACTTTGGCACAGTAGTAGCTAAATGCCAATGTCAGCATGCTAACGTGATCCCAACGAAGATGTTAACATGCTACAGTTAAAGGACCAGTGTGTGGATTTAGTGGTATCTAGCGGTGAAGTTGTCGGTTACAAACAACTGAACACTGCTTGTAGGATAAATTAAACAAAAGGCATTATCTAGAGCTGGTGTTTGGTTTGTCCATTCTTGGCTACTGTAGAAACATGGTGGTTCAACATGGTGGACACAACAGAAGAGGACCGTGCCTTCTGAATATATAAAGGGCTTATTCAAGGGTAACAAAAACACAACAATTCCTATTCATCATTCCTATACTCATCATTATACATTAATGTAAACACACAGTACTTATGGACATTATATTCAATTTCTGCCATATTCTGTCCATAGACCCCCCTAATATTACGCCCTGGACCTTTAAGCACTTATAATATTTACCATGTTCACCACCTGGTTTAGCATGTTAGCTGCTAACATTTGGTAATGAACACAAAACACAACTTACAGCTGATGGAATTGTTTTTTTAGTTAGTCATTAGTCAAAGTGTTTAGTCATTAACCAAGGTTTTGGAAAATTTAAAAAGTCAGGGAAAGTCAGAGAATAACAAAAGTCATTTTGATTAATAATGTGGGAACTATGGATGTGTGCACCAAATTGTTGGGCCACTCCACCCAGTAGATGTTGGATATTTCACAGGATTAGTGAAAACTCTGACCTGCTTATGGCACTAGAGGAAAAGTCAGAAAATCACCAAAGTCAGTAGGATTCATCCTCCTGGAACCATGAATGTCATGGTAATCCATCCAGTAGTTGATGAGATATTTCAGCCGGTCCAAAGTGATGGACTGACCAGGTGATTGACCGCCTGACAGACCAAAGTTGCCATCCTTATAATATGATGACAAAAGCACAAGCATAACTTATGAGGCAGGTTCCTCTCTGCTTTAGATGGCGTCTGTGGTTATTCCAGATAGGCCACAGTAGCTCCACACAGTGAAATGTAAAAGAAATGTAGCCAGTGACAACTCCATTATTCTTGGGCCCTTTCACAACCCATTAATAATTAATCTATAATTACAATTTAGAAAAAAAATTAATGAATGCATGATTGGCAATCCAAAGTTTTGTGCTGGAACATTAGACATGGGAAGTGTAGCCTACTCTGGAGGCAGAACTGGAGCTAAAGCATAATCATTTTGAGAATTGACAATGATTTAAAACATGACTGCAGAAGTCCACTGGGAGCAACTCAATCTTCTGGTCTCGTCCACAACATCCACAGATTGCTCATATGTCAATTTTCCCGCCCAGCATTCATTTGAAACGCCTGTGAGCCGGCTTCTCTCCGAGCAGCAGAGCAATAAATAGTATAGCAGACACTACTAAGCACTGCTATGAAAAACGTCAGGGTAGTGTTGGGTAGTGTATTCAGCCTTTTTATATTGCAGAATGCACAAGTAACCACATTATTACCTGATGTCTGTAATGTAAATTAAATGTAATTTACATTTTGTTTGTAATATGTAATTTTGATGAGGTGTTAAGCTTCCTTTATTCCCTAGAGTGTGTTTATGTTCAACTAAACACCCTGCAGCTGGTAGCAAATCATGAGGTTGCGCAGGGGCAAATCCCTCTGGTCAACTGGGCAAACTTGTAATAAATCCTGCAAAAACCTTGTTCTGAAATTATATAAGAAGACAATAAAACAACACAAATCTCTGAAGGATGCTGTTACCTTTCATGTTTTTGCCTATCTACTATGTATTTGTGCGAGCTTCCAGTCAGAACAGATGGCGGAGGATGGAGGAGTTCTCCCTCGCCGGCGCTCTGCTCTATCAAGAAGAGCCGGATTGCCAATAAGAGATTTCACTGCGTGGCAACCAGTCGAGGGATGTGATTTACAGGGATCTGTGCGCTCTGTGGCTCTCTGCCTCTCTCCGCACAGCAGTTTGTTCAGCTGTCAAGGATGCCACACACAGTACAGTGGTGGTGAGGAGCTTCATGACACTGCAGCTTAGAAAAAAAGGGAATACTCAAATCCTCCTGCACACGGGCACACTGTTCAGCTCTGGATACTGTTAGGAAATTAAACTCATGGTTTGTCTTTTGTACCTGCATCACTATATACGATGTCTTTTTAATATCTAAGATAAATTAATATATAAAACATTATGCTTTAATGCAAGCTGGAAACATATTTTCAGTCTTAACTTTATCATGAAAACCATCATAAAACTATTGAATTTCCCAGTTTTTTACTCAAGTAAGGATTGGTACAGGTTCTTGCTGCAGTGCTCGTCTTCATGTTTCAATTATCTAAAAGCTGGCTGGAGGGGTGTAAAACAATAACAGTAAAAATGAGACTATTTTGATCTGATTTTATGAGACAAGGAAGTTAATAGAAAGCCAGAAAATAGAGACATCCCCATCCAAGTGCTGTGGAAACTATTTAGGTTTGCTCTGTGTCAGCAACTTTTTGTGGTTATGACATTCAAAAAATAGATGTGTGATGTAACTGTCCCTGGTTGAGTATAAGAAGATTATTAAGAAGTCACCTGTGAATTCTGTTTTAAAATAGACATTACTTTTTCCACATTATTGTTGATACCACCAGTGAGTGGTCAAACAAACAAAAAGCTGCAGAAGCTGCAATGAATAACCAGAGAGGCAATAACTGAGGAAAAGCAATATCAGAAGGATTTCTAAGGACATTCTGGCTGTCCGTGGTAAGGTTTGTAAAAATATTTGGATGTTATTGCACTCTTGATTCAGAAAACTGTGTGCCTACTCTGCCCCTTAGAAAATATTGGCATCCCTTTCACCAAATTTGCATCATGCAGGCTATGACTTGCATGATCATGTCCTCTTCTGTTAATTTTGACATATTTCATTAATCAGCACAAATATCAAACTTGTGACCCATGCATGGATATATGAGAACCCTTCAGCTGTGTTCTGTCTGTAAGCAATGCTTGCAAATCACTGCACACTGCTTCTCTGCAGTTGTAGACTCAGGTTGTCTCAGGGGCAGGGACAAAAAAATAAAAAGGAAAATAAAAAGGACACCAGCTCTAGCACCGAAAGTTATGATGCATTTATGGTGAAGTAGTTCCAATCCCTGGTTTAGATTAAATTGCTTTTATTATGTGACTTAAAGTACAACATCTATGGTATCTTTGTAATAAAGATATAGTGGAACTATTTAACCATTTAGAGGCACATAGAGGCTAACTAATTTTGTAACATATTGGGCCGGTGATATGGCACTTCACCATGTTTTCTCTTTGCAATGGCACCCTAGAGCAGAGGTTCTCAATTTTTTCTCAGCCATGGACCCCCAAACAAGAAAGAAAATATACCAGGGACCCCATCATGTAGTCTATGTCCGTTGGATTAGAAAGAGCCATCACACCACACACACCCAATTTAAATGTGTGCAATGCATGTGAACATGGCTCCAAGCTAAGCAGCTACAGTGAAAATTTAGGCTAAAAACATGGTGTAAATGATGTCTTTCAAGTCGATGTGGCATGTTAGGGCTTTAGGAGACTTGGATTACATCAGATGAACAGTATGGAGGTATTTCATGTTTTTTTTTTACTTGTTTTCTTATGTTTGAAAAATGGTCACTATTTGCTTAGATTGTTTGGTAGATTCTGCAATGCTGTTTTCCTGTAAAACTCCAGCAGTGTTTGGTGGATTAAAAAACCAAACCCGACCTTGAGTTGGCATGAGGGTGAGTAGATAATGATTTATGATGATTTTCATTTTTGGGTTTTAAGTGTTACAGATTGCTGTATTAGACAGTAGTCGATGAGCTATTATAGATCTTAAAAATAAAATATTCATTGAACTATGAAGCATTTTGTAAAAAAAAAAAGTATGTTAAATGATATGATCATTTAAATGAATGAATCTTAAAATGCCCTTGTCTGTTGCCCTGAGTGCCACGGGCTCCCTGAACCCCTACTTGAGAACCACTGCCCTAAGGGGCACTTTATGGCATGATAGACATATTTCACACTGACACACTGATAACACACTGGTTAATTACTCATTCATTACATGGAATCTCCTTTAATAAAGGCACACTGTATGTTTAACAGTCTCGGGCAGCACTACTAGATATGTACAAAAAAAGCCGTATAAAGCCTTTTGTGTCGCTGCGTGATAAATTGCCTGAGGTGATGCCACTTTTCGGTTGGGTCTAAAGACTATAAAGGCTTTGAAAATAAAAATAAAAAATCTGGGTGTGTGGCGTTAGAAGGACATGAGCTTGCAGACCTTTGCAGCCAGCTTTATACACATTTAAGGCTAGTGGCTCAAGGCTACATTACCCACTAGAAGCATAACACACGTCTGATTGGACTGTCGGTGGTCATGTTGCATTGTGGTTAATGGAGTGGAATAAAAAGACAATATCTTTGTACTGCTGCATTGATTTAGATCACTTTAACTGTCTGTCATGAGTCTGATAATGTTAAAGTTTTACATTCATCCATTTATCCCCCATCCCCACCCTCTCCACCTGCAGCCCACCAAGCTATCATGAAATCTTACCTGGTGATTTCCTCTTTTAGGGCAGCAGGGTCAGGTGGGTAAAACTTGACACGCAAACACATGGTGAATGGAGGCTGGGCTGGGAAAGAAGGACAAACATTTCAAATGTATTGTTTCTAAAGTGGTTGGCTGATTTTTTTTTCTTTTCTTTGTATTTTCTGCAGGATATATTTAGCACTTTGTTGCTTAGAAGATGTTATACTAGATTTAACCAACTAATGGGGCATGTTAAATGATACACTCACATTTCATTTGTTTGGCAATTGACTTTGTAAACTCCAACCAGTGCTGAAGGGGAGAGAAAGAGAGAGAGAGAGACAAGTGAAGACACGCACTCTGGACACTGAATATTTAGCTGCTAAAAATGTCGGTCTGAGGTCTGATTGCTCAGCAGCAGAGCATGATGACTTGTAATCTATAGCTGGAAGGCACAGTAGAATTACTCCCATCTCCTTGCCTTCTGTTTATTTAGACCCCCTCCAACACAGTCACCATGCAGAGAGGAGATGAGAGAAAGCTGTTGGGAAGATAATCAGGAGAGAGCTGTTTTCTGTCAGTGACTTGAAACTGGTTCTAATCAGTGAGATGATGACATGCTGGCAATAACAAGGCACTGCGCTCACAATACAGTAACTGTACAACACAATGATGCTCCAGTATGTTAGTTTTTAATCACTAAATTCTCTTAGAAACACCTGCATTCACACTTTCTTCAGTTGTCTCTCAGCTGTCTGATAAAATGCAGTAAGATGCAGAGAGAATCTGTAAAGTGGATAACATTTTCAAGCCTTGAAAGCATTTGTAATCCCATTGACAGTTCAAAAGTGCATGATTAACAAGTACTCACTTGGAGCCCTGCAAATTCACCAAGGACTATGTTAATTTCTGTGATTGATATTCATATCAATCAAAGGGGTTGGCCTTCTGCCAGCTTGCATAATTGACCTGCAGGCCTACCTTCCTGCTCTGAATATTTATATAGAGGAAGCAAAAAGACTCATTAGACCAGTAATTCCAGGAATTTAACAACATTTTTAAAAGTGTCTGTCACTGCTTGTAAGACTTAATTGATAATATGCTCTATCTGGTGATCTACAAACTCTAAAGGTGGGGGTGTAGAGTATAAAAGTGTAGAGATGGGGAAGACAGACAATGTACAGAACAAGACGCCACAGATATTTTTTTTATCCTTGCATCAGCTTCACAGGGTTTCCTTGGACATTTTAAGATTGACATTTGTTTTATCATCCTACAATCCATCAAATCTGTAAAGCACAATGCTGTATTAACTTTGACCACCTAAAATGTACTTTACAAGAGTTGCTCTTTGCAACTCTTGTAAAGTACATTTATCATGCCACAAATTATTAGCTAAGTCAAAGCAGGAAATTATGTCACTTGTGTGAACTATTTTTTTTAATCAGAGGTGGGAAGTAATAAAGTACAAATACCCTATTACTGTACTTAATTAGAGTTTCGGGTGTCTGTACTTGGGTATTTATTTTTCTGACTTTTACTTCCAACATTTTAACACAATTATCTGTACACTTTCAATACAGGCTCGTTGCTTTTGTTTTAATGCATTTGAGGGGAACTATTGATTATTTTTATTTTGCATCATTGTGCATCACCTTCCCAACTTCAAGACCAATAAGAACACAAAGAAAAATTACTCCTTGGTGCAGGGCAGCTGCTGGCCATTTGGGTGCCCTAAACATAATTACTTTTACAGCTGGATGGTGCTGAGAGACCATCTCCATGTATAAATATGTTATCCTAAATTGTGTGCGATATTTATGTTTTTGTGTTAAGTTGAATTTTCTTTTTTACACAAATATTTGTACTCCTACTTGAGGTAAGAATGTGGGTACTTTTGCCACCTCTGTTTTTACTGAGGGGGACAAATTACTAATTTGGACTCATAAATAATTAAAATGGTAAACTGAGGCTACTGTAGTGGAAACACTTCAAAAGCTGAAAGACAGAGAGATGGTGAGAGAAGGAGAAGAGACCAAATCATGAGTCACTGGATTCAACTTAATTAAATCCACCTGAACTCTAGTTGGGTTTATTATAAGGATTCATACTCACCCTCTGTTTGTCTGGGTCAACATATCTAATACCAAAGTAGTCTTTCTCCAGCAGGTTGAGATGGTGGCAGATGAGGTCAAACAGGTACTGTCCCTTGGCATCCCGCTGAAAGAGAAATAATATGAGAAAATTCAAATAACGTACAACCCACTGAGGGACATTAAAGAGAGAAGACAAGAGAAAAATATCAGCAGATCCCATCCTCTCCATCCCAATATTTGCATATTCACAGACACAGTTAATGAATCCCCAGCAGATCAATTGTGCCTATTCATATGTGAACACTCACATCCAAAGTCTACAGTCCAACATCACGCATTATGAACTGAAAAGGACATTTCGAACATATTGATAGTGTCATATCACATGATTTTTTCTGCTTTCATTAGGAAGTCCATCTTCTAGAGCCTCTGAGGAGTCAAAACAGCCACCAGAAAGTGTTTTAATATTTCACTACCCTCAAGGGAGATATATGAGGGCTATCAAATATTCATATCGAGGCAGCAGCCACCTGTGAAAGCTTTGAGAAATTTCTGCAGCTGAAAAAGACCTGGAAACACACTTAGACAAGGTGTGAGCAAAGTAAAAAGAAAATGCAGGCTGAAAAAGAGAGGAAGCCCCTGTCATGCAGTGAAGTACAAAAATATGACCCTCTGAAATATGTGAATGCTTTTTATATCATTAAAAACCTGGAGATACAATCTTTACATTTTGTTTAGGTTGTTAAAATATTAAGAAGATGAGCTAAGATGTTCAGCTAGCCGAATTCAAATGAACTGTGTTGATCAGGTGTGACCAGTGAGTAGGAGAGGAAACAGGTCTGCTGTCCTGGCAGTTAAACTCATAGTGAGCCTGGCCCTTGCATAAAGCTGCATCTGCCCCAGAAGAACTCATTACTGAAGTCTTTATTTAGATTTAACTGCAACAATAAGGTACATGGCAACAAGACTGCAATTGAATGCATAACAAACAGGAGCCAGTAATTTGAGTTTTGGTTACGACTGCACAGCCAGCTAAATTCTACTCTGAACTAAACCTCTTTAAAATAGTTATAGTCCCTCTTAGGTGAGTATGCACAGACTGTACAGAGTCTTGCGTGTTGTGTCCTGCCAGCTCAGAAATGCCGACCATCAAGTGCAATAGCTTGATCTGGGTTGGTGTAGTGGAGCTGGTCTCTGTAAGATGTGGGCACAACAGTCTCTGATTTCTCAGTGCTTCATTTTCCTGACCGGACATTAGCCAGGAGCAGCATTCCAAGCTGGGTTAGCATGGCTCTTGTGCCCAGTCTCCTCCACTCCTCTTGGAGTAGTTTGCAGTGGTGTTTCCAACTGATCTGACTGCATGGTTGAAAGATGCCAACTGGCTGTTGAATTTCTTAGGGTCCGCTGCTCTTTACTCCAAACCCCACGCTTCCTTTTCTTATGCCTATTAGTGTATTTCTGTCATAGGTGATAGAATTTTGAGAGATAAAGCTGACAAAATAACAGTTTAAAGAGAAAAGTAATGTTTCAAGGAGCTACTGGCCACAGCATCTACATATTCAAGCAAATATTATCAACATCATATCATTGCAAGAACACGTAAAGATGTTAAGAGGACACCTTCAAGTTAGCTTAGCTTCTTGTTGGCGTTTTCCAAACCAGCAGCAATGGTTTTTAAGCTAAAAGCTACCAGCTGTAGCTTTGAGGAATAGTTCGGCATTTTGCTGAAAGTTTAGATAAAAAGATCAATATTGCGATCTGTGCAGTAAATATGAAACTACCGCTAGAAGCTGACTAACGAAGCTTACACAAAGACTTTAAACACCTAACCTGGCTGTGTTGAAAGTTAACAAAATCCATCTACGAGCACCATAAAGCTTTTTAATTAACACGATATAATCTTGTTTGTTTAATCAACTGTGACAGGATACACAGTGAAGGTCTGAAAATACTTTCAAACGGTAGAGGTGTTATCCTGCAGAAGACATAAATGTAAATTCATGGTCAGTTTCTACCTGTCATATACTTTAAAGGGCATGTGCAAAGCCAGGTTTTTATTGAAATGCAAATCTCATGTTTTCAACACTGAAATTTCCAAACATTATACACACACCTCTTATAATCTAGGCACACACATATAGACACTAAAGTTATTGACATCGACACCAAGACTTGCAACTAGCATGAATGCATTAACATCCAATGTAAGTTCACAGACTTCTCCAATTGTACCATGTACACTCTACATACAGACAATAATTTGTGGCAAAGGGCATATAAAATATCCTACAGTGCCCTTTAGAAGACACCCTGCATTCACATAAGTGACACAAAACTGCACAGTCAGAGAAAGTCAAAGGCAGATATATGAGAACGGAAGGGAAAAAGAGAAGAGAAAGACAAAACCAAATAAAGAGAGGGAGAAAACAGAGAAAGGAGAGGAAAGAGAGTGAGAGAGCAAGTAAGGCCAGTTGACAATGATTAATCTGTCCCAGTACAGCATGCCACAGCACAGCAATTAAAAAGAGAAGACATCAGGAGAATAGTTGCGTTGAAGGACTGGTTCATGTATGAACCATTTTCAGATAAAATCCCTGTTGAGACACACATTTAAGACAATGTGAGAATGTCTGTGATGAAGCCTGTTCACACTTCTGTTTCACTTAATATCAGATCAAATGGCAGAACAAACAGCCCTGAGGTGGCATGTGGCTTAATACTGTCAGGGCACACTGAGATTAGAGTTATTGCCCTTCTTTTGGTTAAACTTGTACCATCATCAAAGTCAAACTGCATTCATTCATTCATTCAAGGATTTCTAAGGACATTCTGGTTGTCTGTGGAGAGGTTTGAAAAACACATTCATGAGAAAAGAGCCATGATGTGAAGTGGTGCTTATTTCAAAATTAACTCAAGGAAAAAATGATGTTAAATTTTCACTCCTTGCACTCTTCTCACAACTACACTACTTGTCAATGTGCATAAATAATAATTGATCAAACGTGATTGTGAATAGTTCAGATTAATTTGCTCATCGTTGTACTTAACCCTAACCCAACTTGAGCCAGACGGGGTAAATCACCTTGTAACAATTTATCTATACTACCAATATTACTTATAGTTCTTTAAAGATGCTTCAAGGACAGATTAAAAGAAAAAAAAAAAAACATTTAAGCATGCTGGTGGCTCTAGGGAAGGCAATGTCGGGCAGTTGGCTGGTGAGAATGACCATAAAGATGCATCTTACACAGACATCTTTGGCATGTCTGTTGCATCACGTGCACAGTTAACATACAGTTGAAACATTAAATAAACACACCTGGTCCTCATATAGTCCTTTTGGGAGTCATTGACACTTGACCTATTCTGTCGAGGTGTGAGGATGTGTTGGTGGTTTCTAGTGTGTAAGAATATTTGCCAGTTCTTGCGTACATGTGTTTGTTAACTGCTCTTTTCTTCTGTTCTATTTTAGTGTCATTCAGAAAGCTTGTCTTAATATCTGATCATATTTTGTTAAGTACCTTTATCATAGGGGAAATTTGCAACAAAACCCAAAGCAGCTTCTTTTCTTCAAGCATGTGGAACAAAAATAAAATACGGTAATACGGTAGTTCACAATGAATTTGTTGCTGGACCCGACAGGACATGTCACTTGATTAACTTACATTTTCTGCTCAGCAAAATACAAATTACAAAATACTAAAGAGTAATTAAATACATGTTACATATTTTAATTACATTTTAACTGAAATGCTGCCTGTCTCAGTTCAGTTCGAGTTTCAGCATGTTGGGAAATGCTGACATGCTGAAGATGTCTGAGGAAGACGCATTTTTATTTGCTTTCTTGATCAGAGTTTAGATGAGAAGATAGATACTCATATGCAAACTGGTGTCTAGCCTAGCGGCAACTTTCCATTGATTTTGTATGCAGTCATGCCACTTTTACAATTCACTTCATGTTCTGTCTGATCACAGTCTTGTTTCAATCCTGTTAACAACATTAGGGCAACACGATTCAGCAAATATATCTTCCAGTCGCCTGTGATACCAATATACCTGTTGGTGATTGGCTGAGTCCATTGGTAAATGGTTTTCTTGGGTGATTTTTATCATTGTATTTTGCTAATTTAATAGTCTACAAAGTGAGGGCCAATGCTCTGCAATACACTCTCATTCAGCATTTATTGATTTATTTTGTTTTTCTGTTGTGTTTGAATGAAGTTGGTTTTACATGAGTTAACAAGGCATCTTAGTTTGGTAAAAGCTATAAACTTCAGAAGGTGTGTGGTTTTATTATTCTCTTAAATAAAGAAAATACATTTCTTGACACTTTGTCGCATTTATTTTGTTTATTGTTCATAGCAAACATACACACATACACAAATATATCATCAATCACCAGTTTAATAGCTGGTGGTGGACGGTTGTAAGATTTTTACATATTGCCAAACCCTGGACAGCATCTCATATACTTTATCTGCTGTGACAGCACTTCACTAGCTACTGTGTTATTTTAAGAGTTATTTTACATTAAAATACACCATAAAAGCATCAAGGCACAATATGCATGAGTTAAGGCAAGAGATGCAATTAGTTGATAATAAACATCAGTTTGTAGTGTTTTTTATTAAAATCTTTGAACCAGACTTTAACAGTTTAACCTACACTAAAGCTCAACCCAACCTAAACCTATCAGGTCCACTTGTGTCAAGCTATGCACTTTCCAGACCTTTCCCAGGATGCACCAGGCTGACCCTCCATCTCCTCTGTCAGTGTGTCTGTATGTCACTGTCACCACACACACCCTGACTCACCAAGACAGGCCTGCTGACTAGCCTAGCAGTAAAAATAGAAAACACACACACACACACACACATCCATGTGCAGTCTCACACATCGCACCAGGAGCCTCAATCCTTCTTGCTCTATTATAAATGTCTTTGGTACACCTGTGAAAGGATCCACAACATTTTCAGAGCCTGTACCTCCCACTCCCTCCATCTGCTGCGCACTGTAGTGGAAACTACTGCGATGCCCAAAAAAGCCTTTGCAATTAATCTTGTTGTTACTGCCTGTTTCCTTCTATGCGTGCAAAATTGTGTTTGTGCCATGCCTAAGTGTGTGTGTGCCTGTCTGAATTTCCATGTGTGTGTCTATGCATGTGTGTGTTGAAGTTACAGATGATCTATGTCCAAGCTCATATGAAACAACAACAGAGAGGCAGTGTGATTTATCTCAGTCCAACACTTTAGCAAATAAATGAGAAGGAATGAAATGTATTAGTAGAATCCATTCATGAGGAATTCTTAAAGGTAACTTTGGTATTTTTTAGCCTGGCCTGTCTGTTTTTGTGTTTAAGTAACTTTTGTGTTTAAGTAAAAAAAAATTTTTTTATTTGGTCCAGTACTGAGTAGGGTTGGATTTTGATATCTGGGGCCAACATGGCACTGGTTCGCATATCACTGGTACCTACTGGACTGAATCACAACACAGAATACGGCACCTCATTACAGTGTCACATGTCTGAGCTGTTAATTGAAATAGTTGCCCTCTGACATCTGACATTATGGATGCATCACTAATTGTGCCTAATTAACATTACAGCAACGCTCTCTCCACAGGCTCTAGCAGCAGAAAGCTTTCCGCAAAATCGTAGCTACCTTAAACATGGTTAAAATGCTGAGTTAAACAGTCTAAAGTGTGGCTGTATTACACCCAAAATGATTCCAACAGTGGGCGGGATATCCAACAAATGTTTAAAGTAATTGTGTGTAAACAGTGGAAGCATCTGGTGATGTGTGTGATGCTTTTTTTTCCCAGGATAGTGTAGTAATGACCCATGAACATGACTTCCTGACTTTGCCATCCTGGGAAAAAAAATATTGTGCATGAGGAGCATCGACAGAAAACACTAAATGAGACATTTCATGATGACTTGACATTTATATCTATGATGAGGAGACCACTTGCGATGATGACAGCAGCCTTTCCTGAGGTTAGACAATATGATGATATTTCTGCTAATGATCAAGTTTATTAGTTATTAGTACTGTGACTGTTATTTAGTGCTCAGTCATTGTAGTTGGGTTAGGTTTTATTTATCATGTGAATTTGTTATGTATTTAGTATTTATATACTATATTCACATATTTAAGTATACTTTACACTGTTAACAGTTAATATATTGTTCAATTTTGCCTCTGTTTTTTTTTTTTTGTTGTTGTTGTTTTTTTAAAAAGTATCAGTTCAGCCACTGGGACAAAACCGTGACGATACCCAACACTAAGGTACAACGTAATGCCTTGGGGCAACTGTGTATCATCAAAGGGACTCCGGTTAATTTGGCAAGGGCAATAAAACAGCTGTTTCGGTTAAACAAAACATACTTTTTTAAAAAAAAAAAAAAAGAAAAGAAAAGTCTGTGTCTGTGGGGATCCTTTCCATAATGTTCTCAGACACATAGTTAAACAATCTGAACCTGTCACAAGTTTTGCCTTATAAGGATTACGTTGCAGCTCAGTTTTGCCTCTGCCAGCTGCCTCGCTCTCCCTAAATACTGGACCAAAAATTGTTGTCCCCATTACGCCACTTAACCACCAAAACCACCATGGTTGGGAAAATGATATTTTCTCATTGTTTCTGGAGTGGGAAAATGGGAAATTTTTACAGGATGTATAAGTTCGTAGATTTTAAATGGTACAACTTAATAAAGAGCTCCTGATCTCGAGTCTTGTCTTGTGCATTACAATAAGAGCAGGTAATCCTATTGTTCCTGGTAATTTACCTGACTCTGCACTCTGATGCAGTTTGTAACGATGAGATCGAAGCAGCACTCTCTAACGTTGCTCCACGCTCATTGTCTGGCTTGATTAAACAGCCATAGGATAAAGCTGCAGAGCCTCCCATAGGCAGCTGACCAAACACTTGAAATGTATATGTGGTGTTGTGTTGCATACTGATGAGACACACTGAACTTCAGTGAGCTGACCGGGGCTCCACTGGGACACAAAGCCAGGCTCTGAGGCAGAAACATTATCGATTTGAAGTTAAGTGTTCTTCAACATCCTTATGAGATTTAAACCCAGAGCCAAGCTGCAATACACTGGTGGCAACACAGAGGAAATACTATATGGTGCCATTTAAAGTACTGTTTTATTGTTTTTGAGTAGATAAACTACACATCTTTTATGTGGTTTGTGGTCATGTGATTTCAGTGTGGGAATTGCTTCTCTCACAGATTTCACTCCCGGAGGTTTTACTGCTGTGGGGGGAATAATTAGATTTGTGCTATTTTAGGATTAAAATGCTTTTACTGCCAAAACATTAGGAAATCGGGAAATAAAATAACTTGCTATGGAGATAAATTGCTATACACTTTAGCACTTGTACAATAGGCTTTGGAGTTGAATTGTTTTTTTGTTTTTTTTTTTTTTTTTTTCTTTGTTTTATTCTCAACATAAGGACTTACTGTAGAATGCATGGTGAAAATCTGCAACAATTAACTGCTTAGTTGTCAACTATAAAATTAATTTCCAGCTATTTTGATAACCAATAATTAGTTTAATTTATTTTTCAAGAAAAATTCTCTCAGAATTCTCACTTTCCTTCCTCTTAAATGTGGATGTTTTCATGGTTTCTATACCTCTCTGTGACAGTAAACTGAATATCTTTGCACTGTGCAACACTTCTGTTATAAACATTTAAAAGACACAGAAGAATCTTTTTAAAAAAAGTCATTTTACATGTGACAGCTCAGTACTGCAGTGAGGTTGTAGGGCTTTTAAAACAGATTTATTAAGATGAGTTTCAGTAATTCCACGTCATATTTCAGAGTAAACAAAGCGTGGCTTAACCATTGCCTATACTGTCCTCTCTTCACATCATGTTACAGAGAATGGGAGCTATTAACTGGCTTAATGTCAGCCTGTTTTCATATGTGTTCATTTGGAATTAGTCTGTACTGACAAACAGTCGCTTAACTGACATCACTAAAAAGAAAAAACATAGCTGAATAGACATGAAAATTTGTCTATTTTATGCATACCAACTAGACTGTTTTCATGTTTCTCTACAGGTCAAAGATCTAGATGTTGATCTCTCTTAATCTGCTGAAGCCATTAAATGACTGTAGGCTTTTCATGATGTCCTTATTCAACTGCATGTCTGAAATATCTTTTCAGGCTCGTTGATGACCCATATGTAAGATTATTTAGGGTTAGATCTGTGAAATTTGCCACAGTATATTTAAAGTACTTGTTAAAATATTATATTAGTTTTCACAAATCAAAACTCAGCGTCCCAATCTTCCCAGTGTAATTAAACCCCATTCATCACCCTGCTTTCCAAAGTCACGATGAGATGTGCTGTAAATATAAAACTACAGCAAAGAGGTGATGTTATGGCGTGATGTATGCTGGGACCTTTGACAACAATAAAGCAGTTGGGGCCATGATTATCTTGTCAGCTTCCATCCAATTCATATGGAAGTTATTAAGGTCTGGAATTTGATTTCACTGTCCTTCTGTGGTCAGGAGAAATCGCTGGCTGGAGGCCCTGTTCTCTACCTGTTGTGTATGTGTGCCTGCCCAGGTGTATATGAAATCTGGCTGGCTGGGACATGTTTAAGGACTTACAGGAGATGACAGGGCAAGGTAGCTGAGAGGACAGTCTTTAAACTATCTTGAAGAGCGAGACAAAAGCATCATTTTAATTTGCTGGTAACTACAATCACAAACATCGATACGGAGGTGAGTCAAGTTGAATACGTTTAGAGGGATTCAAGAATCTGCAGACCAGGAGTACTGTGACTTTTGAGGTCACAGAAGCACAGTACCATAATTTATTGGCCACATAAACATTTTGACCCATTTGGACGTTTGTCAAGAATGTTTCAAACAATTCATACAATATTGATCTTAAACAGATAATGCTCTACCCACTCTGTGTATACAGTTGTGGGACTATTTAAGATCAATGTTGCATGAATTGTTTAAAACACTCTTGACAAGGCCCAGAGGGAGCAAAATGTTAGTGCAACCAATAAATTGTGAGGCTGAGCAAGAGCAATGAGTGGGATTTTCTTTTCATAAGACTGAAGTGACATTTTCCAGTGCACCTGCATCCGGGATGGTTGGATGTGGGAATATCTTCTTTGAAAAAAGAGGTGACAGCAGGAAAACCTCAGGCATGGAAGATGTTTGTGGAAAGACTTTTGGTCTCAAAGACAAACTGGCAGATAGTCACACGACTCAGGAAGAGAAGGCAGGGCCCAGACTGTCCTGGCAGATGGGGCTGGTGGTTGTGGAAAGGAGTATTGATTCCATCCTTTGTGGAACAGTGGATCAGCTCTTTACTCGAGAGAGTTTGATCATCCAGTCTACACATGCTTTGTGGACTTGGTAAAGGCTTATGACAGTATCCATTGGGGTGTCTTAATGATGAGTAACTGAGGGAATATGGGTTGGCAGGGCCATTGCTATGAGCTGTCCGGTGCTTGTAACTTGAGACCAAGTCGTGTCCACATTATTGGCAGTAAGTCAAATGCATTTTCAATGGGTGCTGTGTTGTCACCATATTTGTTTGTGATTTTAAGGGACAGAATCTGAAGGCACAGAGTGTCCGGGTTGGTGAGTGTAGGATTGTTGAACTGGAGTGGTTTGATAGTTTGATAGTCTCCCAGAGAATGGTAAATTGAGTGAGGGTATGATGAAGTTTGAGACAAATGAGAAAGTTGCTCCAATTACATGCTAACTCTCACCTACTGTCATGAGTTCTAGGAATACAAGCAGCTGAAAAGATTTTTCTTCGTAGGATATTTAATGCTCACTCTTAAGGAAAGGTTGAGGAGCTCGCAAATCAGATATTAGCAAAGAGAAGCATTGCTGCTCCTTCACACCCAAAGGAACTAAGTGAAGTGGTTTGGGCATGATGCTCATTGGATGCATCCCTGCAAAGGTATTGTGGGTTAAGTCCAACAAGATGGTAGACTCACAAGTCAGTCTTTAAATGCTTCGCTCAGTAGAGGCTGAGGACAATCTCTCAGCTTTCATTGCTAAAACTGTGTGTAAACAATTAGAGTTTACAAAAATTAGCACTGCAGAACCAACTCACAGTCTTTATGGCAGCCCCTCATATTTAGGCGATGACATGCAGACGTTGTGTGGCCACCACTGAGGAGAATGGTGGGACAGTGTCTTGTCTGTTAAGGCATGTCCTTGAAAAAATGTACGGGGTGTAGGTTTGTTAGCATCCGTTCTTGCCACTATTTTGCATTCAGACATCACCAGGTGATCTGTAGGTGGCAAAATCTCAGATCATCTACTAATGTGATAATGTCTCGAGCTCAACCTTAAGGACAGGGCGAGGAGCTCATACATCAGGAATGAGCACAGAGTAACAGTAGCATTGCTGCTTCTTCACGCTAAATGAGCCAGTTGAGGTGGCTTCAGAATCTGATCAGGATGCCTCCCAGATGCATCCCTGTGAAGGTGTTATGGCTAAGTTCAACAGAGACCCAAGGAAAACACAGAAGATGCTATAGAGATTATATATCTCATTTGGTTTGTGAATGCCTCAGCACCTCACAGGAGTATGTGGCTGAGGAGAGGGACATCTGCTACTGGACTCATTGAGTTATTGGACTCAGTAAAGCAGTAGATAATGGATGGTGGCGTCAAACTGGAAAAGTTGGATAGCAGTAAATTGTTGCTGGGACAATCACAGTATTAAAGGTAAATGCTCGTAGTAACCGCAGTTGTAGGCTTGTGCCAGTAGTAGGGGTAACAGTAACAGCAGGAACTTGTGTGTGCCTGCATGTGCCCATGTTCATGTATGTAATGCGCTCCTTATGAGAAATGTGATATGTTAGTGATAAGAGTAGTAATACTCTGCAGCGGGCAGCCGTGATATTAGCCACAGTGACTCATGGCTAAATGAGATTAGTGCAGGCCTGTCAGTGGGAGAGGAATGTATTAAACAAGCAGAGGCCCGTAAGTGCTTTATGGAAGCACGCGCAGTGTTTCATCACAGCTATAATAAAAGTGATAAACGGAGAGATGGAAATAACCCAGACTGGGGCCAAATGATCACTGTGGTCTGGTCTTTAGTGGAGCATGAGCAGCAGCACGCCGCTCCCCTGGCCTGGCTGGGCCCTGCGTCAGATTAATTATTGAGAGGGGTTCCATATCAGCTTGGGAAACACCACATCAATAAAAGATTGTGTCATTTAAGCTAAGGGATGGAAATTGCATCAACTGAGCAAATGGTCCTGAAAGGTTGCTGCTTCTAGGGTAGCATCTGGTGCTCAATAAATGTTTTCCTTTAGTTTTGTATTTACATATAGCTCTAAGCTCCTGGGTAGCAGGTGATTGAGTCAAAGAATGGTTTATAGTGGTCTTAAACAACGCCCGCTTCTTTGGGGCTCAACTGCAGTGCTGATGGTTAGCATATTCCAGAGCTTCACTGCATGATCTTTATGCTTATTTTTACTGTTCTTAAAGTTGCTGCCTCCAAGGCCATGAGCAGCAAAGCCTGTAAATGGCTTACTATAATCTTATGATATGGTAATGTGTACTTTCCGTACTCTGGAGAGCTGACACAGAAGTGAAAGACCATGAGGGAATGCTCCTGTCAGTCAGCAGCTGAATGGTATTAAGATTTACACTCAACACGCCTTACCAAGCAATCTAATAGAAGCAATACATCAATTGCATTACAATGCCATCTGCAGATAAATTGAGTAATTAAGGTATGTTGTGCACATATTTTGACTTAGACTACTTCAAAGTAATAAACAGCAGTCATCAGCAAATTGGTGATGTAACAGTGGCATCATAAATTTAAATAACCTGGTGATGTGTTTCTCAGTATTTACAGTAGACCTGAAATGAATTAACACTTAACAGAATACACAGGCTAATTTTCTTTATTAAGATTATGTTGTTTTATCTTAAATTTTAGGCAACAGCTAAGCAGGACAGTTTGTATTTCTGCCAATTAAATCTAACGGTGAACTGGTTTGAATCACAGAGCTCCAGGATGAGGAATTAAGTGCCTCTCAGAGCTTGGAAAGTTCAACATTTTGGGAAATTATACTTAAGAGTTAAATAAGAAGATTGATGCCTGTTACAAATATTTACAAATACAAAGTTACAGCTAGCAGGTTAGTTTAGGTAAGGATAAATTCTACAAATAGCTAGCCCGGCTCTATCCAAAAGTAACAAATATGCTGAAGTCCACTGTAGCCAAGTGGCAACCGAGGGTGAAAAATGAAGCCAACGCAGAAATGCCAAAAACTGCAGTTCCTCAAATGCCCACTTGAGGCTGGCTCCAAAAGTGAGTCAGTCCCCACAGACACCCATACTAAAATGGCTAACTTAACAGCAGAAATACACAGTTTACAGTTTACAAACATGTTTACTGCCTCATACAAAAAATAGTTTTGGTCTCTAGTTTATTTCCCCGTTCATGACTACACAATTGTATGAGGTGTATTTTTATATAGGCTAACTCACCCACTTAAATTGTTAAATTATTATGACTTAGAGTTACGCATAATTAAAGGCACGAGCACTTTGTGTGCCAGGTGAGTTGCTATGTAGCGGCTTTATTTGGCCGCCTTAGCTCCATCCACATTCCACTCTTTTCTATTTCTGGATTGGTCAGGAGTTAAGTGGAGTCATGTGCCGCCAAGATGGTGATGGCCAGAGCTTCACAATAGCTCTTCAGAATGTTTTGGGTGACATCAAGGAGACTATGTTTTATACAGTCTATGACTGGAACCTATAAAGCTCGCTAATTTACATGTTATACGTTTTGCTCGTACCTGTACAAACTACAAGAATTGCCAAGAATGCATCTCACCACCCGAAGAACCCCCCCAAAAAACACAGTAAGAGGATTTTATTTTCAGCACCCTGATCAAGAAGAGCATGAAGGAAGCCGTTATTCCACAAATGTCTGGTACAACTCATCCAAAAACATAAGGCCTCACGCCAGTACAAGATGCTGACTGTGGCAAAAAAAATGGAATAAAACTTACTGGTAAATCAGTGGGGGTGACTCATACCACTGCTTATAGATCAGACTCACTCAGCCTTCTACATGAAATTCCCCCAAACTGTTTAAGATTAGATCTTTATTTGCCTGCACAGTCATTACTTTACATTTGGCTGAATGCTGGTGATTCATTATTGCCGCACACCACAGAGACACTTATTTAAATTGGTCAGGCTATATAATTCGTCCTCAGATTTAACCTCAGCATAACTCAAGAAACATCACTGCGTGTGAATAATGCTGTGAGAATGTTTTGTGTGTCTGGGCTTCCACAGTGTAATTGCTTTAACATTTTATTTTACTTTAAAGTGAGGTATTCTGAATCTTCTTCAGCAGAACTTGCATGAATATTTTAATAAAACATTGTCTTTATACTTCAGACTGCAATAACTTGTAGCCACATTTGGGTCCAGCTTTGACAGTCTAAGTTATGCACAAAGCTTGCAGGTAATAGTAATTAAAGGAACAGTTTGGCATTTTGGAGTAATGTGATTGTCTTTCTGTGAGTTAAATGAGAGCGTTAATACCACTCTCATGTTTGTGCACTAAATATGTAGTCAGAATCAGAAGGTGACTAGCTTAGTTGGGCTTAGCAGAAATACTGGAAGCAGGGTTAAACAGCTAGCTGGCTTTCTCCTTCAAAAATATGCCCACCAGCTCCTTGAAAGTTCATTAATAAATTAACTGATTAATTTGCTTGTTTAATTCATAAACCATGTAATATTGACAGGTTGTGGTTTTTATATGGAGCTACATCCTGCAACTAAATTTGAGGAAATCACAGCCCAAAGGTTCTGAGGGCAGATGAGGGGGGTGCCATCCTACCAGAATGACCAAAATACATTCTCCTTGTTGTTTTTGAGTTGAATATGTTAGTCTAGTCTGCCTGAGTCACTGATCCTTTATCTGACGTGGGTTTGTAACAGTCACAATCTATGGCCTCAACCATGGCTCTGAAATATCAGCAGCCTCACTGTGCTGTGTGTTGATAAATCCATGGTGCTGTCTGTGGTGCTGAAATAGTAAACAGATTTATAACTGTACTTTTGTCTATGATAAATAATATTCTCTCAACTAAATACTTTAAATACTCAATTCTATGCAATAATGTTGCCTACATACACTATAGAGTAGTGTCACCTTCATAGTGAAAATACACGCATCGCTAATCCTAACCCTTCCACTGTGCCATCCCCCTTGTTAAAAATCAACAAATCACCTACTGGTTACAGCACATAATCTAACTTTATATTACTCTTTGTTTATGGGTTAAACAAGTTACAGTGTTTTAATTAGTGAGCTTTACAAGTGTAGTCATATTTTTGAACGTTTGACAGAGCCACGCTAGTTTCCCCCTGCTTCAGTCTTTATGCTAAACTGCGCTTGTCTCTTTCTGGCTCAAGCTCCATACAACAATGATGCCCATCTTTTTGTCTTTAGAATATTTCTGTTTGCCAGCAGCTTTAACCATTATATTAAACCTTACTGTTTTTGAACATTACAATATTATTGTTCCTGCCTCTTCTTTGCATGAGATGTGATGTTTCTTTTTTCTTTGTTGTCAAACTTATTATCTGTCCTTACATTTATGAATGTGGTTGACTAGCATATCCATTATCCATTTAGATAAACTCCACTCTTTTCTGTTTGTAAGACAATAACAATAATGATGAATACACCAAGGAAAACATTTCTATGGATTTTTGTACTGATTTGTACTGAAAAACAGACCACAACACCCACAATGTACAGTGCTAACAGACTGCGCTGTGGATTACATTTTTGGTAAAAAGACAATTTGACATAGTCAAAGACAGAATCTCCTTCAGAAAGGCAATTCTTCAAACAAAATAGGTTTTTAATGTACAATGCCTTACTCACCTGTGAGACAACACCTTATTTTGATCAGGTGTATGACATTCCTTGACTGCATACTCAGTGTAATACACCTCTATGATAGCCTTTGTATGTTCACTTGTAGGCCCCTAAAAACCCCCTTCACCGCAAGACAGAAAGACAGCGATCCTCTTAAAAAGATGCTCACTGTCAGCAGGCTGCCATCTTATTGCCCTTGCACTCAGCGATGCTGTGACTGCGTTCCCAATCAGTGCTCAGTTGTGTAAATCCTTTCTCGTTGAGATAGAGGCTCAGGCTCCCAAGGGATCCATTACAGACATGCGACAGTGGAGAAGTGGCCCTGAGAGCAGGAAACCCATAAGAGTTATAGGAGCAAGAGCAACCAGACTCTGAGTGCTCACCACTGCTGGTAAGGAATGGCTATGAAGAGGGAAAAAATGAAAAGGCAATAAAATGCTCTATGGGAAAGGAAGGGATGGTTGCTGATTGAAGATAAATAATAAAGGCAAGGTGAACAAACAATAAAGTAGACAAGAAAGCAACAGTACAAAAAGAAAGACAACAGTCAGTGTCTTGTTGCCCCAGTTGAGTAGTCTCTCAGGCTTTTCTCCAGGAAAAGGGCAGTGATGTGCATGACATAAAAAGAAGCCAAACCACTGAGCACCTGTTCTCTCTGTCCTTCCTTTAACCCTCCAGCTCGAGGGACCCAGCAGTGCACTTGCAAAAAGTCCTTGCAGAATCTTAAAGCTTTAGGTACACCTGGCAGTTTTCAATCTGGATCCTATTTTCTACATTATTTCAACCTGGAAGTTTTTTTTTTTCATCTCACCACATCAGAGGTCTTTTTGGCAAGAGCCAAAATGTAGAAAAAAATATTCTTTGGGTGCTTGTGTGCTCATTTAGCAGTGTGCAAACAAAACATAAGTGCTTCTATTTTCAACACAAACAATTGCCAGCCATATCCAACTGGCAAAGTAAGCCAATGGGCAGCAAGAGACACCATCAAAGTCATACAGTAGTCATGTTTACTGCCCCCATGTGCCCCATACACTGTAGCCTGGCAGCTCAACTTTGCTATATGCAGTAGGCCATTGGAGGGACAATGAAGGGTGGAAACCACCTCCCTTGTTAGCAAAAGATAGATAGAGAAAGATAGACAGACGGAAAGAGAGAAAGATAGATAGACAGACAGACAGACAGATAAGATAGATAGATAGATAGTAGTGACAGACAGACAGACAGGACTCACGATCAAGATATCATAGCAAAAATTGCTCTTTGTATGAAGTGTTTATGATGTGTACACATCTTGAGCAAGCAGCTACAAACAAACAAGATACCAACTGTCTTTCTTTGCTACGTCAATGGACTGCAGCCATGAAATATAAAACAAACTAGCAAGTGATGAAAAAAAAGAAATTCAGACCAGGGAACTGTTTCAAAGTCAAGTGGGAGTGCAGCTGAATGCTTGCTTTTTGTAGAGAAAGGTAAGAACTGGTGCCGTGTCTGGCATTTCAACAAGCTTTGCAGCATCATACAGTATGCCCAGTCAACATTTTCACTGTACTCTAACCATAGTTATTCAAAAAAGGCAAGGCAAGTGCTATTTGTGTAGCCCCTTTCAACAAGGCAATCCAAAGTGCTTTACATAAAACATAAAAGGAACAAAGAAAAGACATAGGGCAATATAAAAAGACACATTAAAATAGAATTTGCAAGAGTAAAATAAAACAGAAGATAAAAATAAGCTAAAAAATATATAACAGTTGATTAAAAATCACAGTGCTGTTACAGCACAGTGCAAGATATGAATAAAGAGTCTCAAATTTAATTCAACAAAAAGCAGTGGCAAACAGAAAAGTCTTAAGCCCTGAGTTAATAGTTTCATGGGAGTTTGTTCCAGATATATCAAGATTAATAAGTGAATGCTTCTTGTTTCATGTTTAGTTTTGATTCTGGAAACAGTAAGCAGACCTGTATCAGGCCATCTGAGAGGTCTGGACAGTTCATAATGGAGCAGCAGATCAGAAAAGTATTCTGACCCTAAACCATTCAGTGTTTCATAAACCAACAGCAGTGTTTTAAAATTATTTGAAAAACAGGAAGCAAGTGCAAAGATCTGAGAACTGGACTCATATGAGTGAGGACGGTAGCAGTGGTGTTCTGAAATATATATAACTTAATGAATTACGTGGATCACATTCCACACACTATAACACATATAATACACTACAAAAAGTCTCACTACTGTACATCAGTACAACATTACGGGCATGACATTAACAAATACACCAAGGACAGAACATACAGAATCAATAAAACTGGAACATCCAGGTATATGATGCCGTCTTCCCCAACAGAGATAAGACATACAAACTGGAAACTGTCAGGTAACACCAGGGTCCAGCTAAACACTTATAGTGTCTTCTTTTTCCTGTCTGTTACTGTACATGTGCAAAATGTATTATTTCTAGGGCAGCACCAAATGCTTTGAAGCTTTGCTCATTGCCATGGTATTCAAATTGCAAAACTAGTTTACAACTATTTCTACATATATATACATATATACAGTATATTTTACCCTCTAGCTGCTTAGGTTCACTTGATTTTTTGTTGGTTTGTGTCAAGCTCACCCTGCAGTTGCTGCTGATTCTTCTCTGTCTGTCTGTCTCAGAGCTCTATTATAGTCCCAAATAGATGCATACAAGGGCAGCTGCACACACCAACACCACCAATTAGTTTTTTTATATACTTTTTGAAGTTTGTTTGGAGGATGCGTTCTACCTATGCACAGCAGATCGCCATCTGTTCTATTCACAGACTTGATCACGCGGTCACAACAAGTTGGGAGTATGTGGATTTCCACAGAGCCTACGTGCTCACCGTCTGATGATGAAATTTATCCTAGGGGACCCTCATGCACTCGTGGCTGCTGCTGTAGCAACTTCAGACAGACAAGTGACCCAGAGGCTATAGCAAAGTGACCGTAGCCAGTCATAGTGAAGCTTTGAAAAAAGTTGAATAATTGCTGCTTTGCTTTTGCTTGCCTAATTATTTCATGCCATTTTGGCTAATGGCAACCAAAGTTAATCTAAAAATACATGAATGGGATGAATGTTGGCTCTCAAATATAGTTGCAAGGTTATGAACTTAAATAATTTTATAACCTGCATCAGAATGAGAGCATCAATGGCAGAAATACTAGGAAAGTCTAAAATATAGAGCATAATGTCATGTAGACTATATTACAGATCAACAGTGATGTCATTTTAAATTCCAGAAAGCGGTGGAGTCCACTCTGGCCTCAAGACATCACTGACGTGCAGTTTTTCTCACATTAAACTATTACTGTCATTCTTAACTGAGCCTTTTAAGAAATGAGGGGACACTAAATTGGATCCATTAAACTGTGCCAAAAATCTGGAACATTGCTGCTGATCACAGGAGACTTCCTGCAAATAGAAATGTAATATTCTCCACACTTTCATTTATTAGTCTGAGCTTTTCTGCATGAGATTATACTTAAGTCTTCGAGCTTATTTAGACATGTGACTGCAATGACAAACCTAATTTAACAATTCCTGTTGGCTGTAGATCCAAGACAAGCATATACACGTTGACTTTATTAAATTTAAGGTATAGTACAATGTGTTGTCAGTGTATCAGCTGTGTTCCTTTGGCTGCAGTTTAAGCATCACTGCAAACACACTCCTTCATACCTGCACCATCTGGTGTCTGTCAGGGTCTAAACTCACAGACGTCTCTTAGACAGGCTCCAATAGAAAGCTCATTATAGCATGCTGCCGGTTGTACCCATGCTAAGGGCTCACACTCAAATGAAAATCAGGTAAACAAAAACTAACTCATCAATCATCTTCAGTTCAATTATGTTGACAGTATGATATTGTCTTGCATGCATAATGATGGTAAACAGGAGCCTCTGTGATTGTGACAAATATGAGACAAGAAGTGCTCACAGCTCAACAAACCGATTTGAACTGTGCTGCCACAGCTTTGGGAACATGACTACGATTTGTTGTGGCTGTAGTATCATCCTTAAGCCTGTGTTTATAAGTAAGCACAGTCATTGGAGGTGGTATGAATGAAGAGTTCACATGCAAGTGCTTGTCTGCCCAGAGGGAGCTGGAGTTTGAGTTGCAGGGGAGAAAAAAAGAGCTTCTGGGTTTCTCTTCTTACAGTTTTCCTACCACTTCCCTGAAAATGATACTTTTTACATTTTGGTAGACATCAGGTAGGATCAGAAAAATAACTACCAAGAAAAAGGAAGAGGAGAAAAAACTACAACCTACATGCCAAAATGTATATAATAAAACCTTTGGATTAGTATTGTTTAAGAATCTATTTGATTTATCCAGTAAACTGGAAAAACTGCGTAACAACTTCTATATTAATCTGCTGCAGATTAAAAAAGACAATGCTAGCAGCTCTGGCTAGGCATAGTGATGCTTTTCACTTACATGCTCACATCAATATGTTAATATGCTCACAATGACAATGCTAACATACTAATTTTTAGCAAGCGACAACTTCTGGGGCTGAAAAATGAAGCCAATGTGGAAGTGCCAAAAACTGCAGTTCCTGGCCACTTCAGGCTGGCCCCAGAGGGAGTCGATCCCTACTTTCATGCTAAAATGTCCAACTTTACAGTAGAACTAAATGTGTTTATGACCTTGTACAAAAAATGTCTCTATATATAATTTCCTTATAATTTTCTTGTTCATGACAACTGTATGGAGGATGAATTTTTATATAACTCAACCGTTTAAAATATATAGAGGCTTTAAGTTATGCATAATTAAAGACTTGGGTGGATGCCGTCACAGCCGCTGGATAGCTGTTTTGGCCTGCCTCAGCTCCATTCACGGTCCACATCTTAGCCCATTATTGCATTAGTGAAGTCAGCCACTGCCAAGATGGTGACAACCAGAGCCATCACACTGAGCTTCAAAATGGCTCTTCAGAAACCCATGGGTGATGTCACGGATGCTCCTTCCAATATTTGATCTACTTTTTAGGATTTTTAGCAGGTATGTTTACCATGTTCACCATCATTAGCATGTTAGGATGCTAGCACAAAACACATAAGGACAAGGGCGACAGGAGTGTCCGTTTTGCAGATATTTGGTCATAAATCAAAGTATTGGACAAATGGCAATTTTTGACCTGATGATGGGGCTAGATGAAATGTCACCGAACTTGTTACAAGAATGTCTGAACCGAATTTAATGGCAATCCATCCAATAGTTGTCAAGGTATTTCACTCAAAACAACAAATCTCATGCTCATGGTGGTGCTAGAGGAAAAGTCAGGGGATCACCAAAGTCAGCAGGCTTCGTCCTCTGAAGAACATGAATCTCTGTACAATATGTCATGGCAATCCATCTGGTAAGAACTTGAGATGATTTCAGTCTGGATCAAACTGATGGACCGCCATAGCTAAAAATGTGTTGGTCATGAGGCATTAACAAGACTTCACTCACTTTGCAAACTGATACCACAACCAAAGACACTCAGGAGTAAGAAGGTCTGCCTGATAGATGCTGCTGTTCCACAGTATCATTAAGGACACCAACAACTTGGCTGGCCCCAAGAGCAGGGAAAAGGACACCAGATGAGAACAATAGAGGGTAGAAAGCATTACATTGCAGAAAACGTTTGATCTTTATTAAGCTAAACTTCAAACACAATCCACATCAATTTTAACCGAATTCCACACAAACTTGACCTGGAGCAGGAGGGCCGCAAGAAATATTCTCCTGTAACAGCTTTCAGCTCAGCAAATGTCAATTAGTTTTCTCAGAAGTCACTAACCATGAAGAAGAAAGACCAATTAAGATCTCATCACAATAACTGGAGCAGAACTATAGCTGCTATGTGAGAAATATAAAAATCAAGAGACAACTTAAAACCACTGCACAGGACAATACTGCTCACAATATCTGATACAACTTATATTTTATCATTTATACAAGTTAATATATCATTGTAAATGCATCATTCAAAGTAGGCCCCTTCTACCTGACTCAATGAAAGAACGAGAGGAAGAGAGAGAAATAAGTAAATAAGAATAAATAATAAGAGTTAATTAAATAAGGGAGCACTATTGGTGAGAACAAAGCAGTGAATCAGAGAAATAAACTTTTTCTGATTGTTTCAGAGTGGTTACATTCTGAAGCACAAATAAACACACTCACATCTCTGCACAATGCTCTATTTTGTGTGAATACAGCCAAAGCGATCCTCAGTCTGCTCTGCCTGAGTGTATGAGTGCAAATCTCTTTCTGCAGCTCTCACAGACAGAGAGCAGAGGAGATGCAATTGGTTGCTATGTTTTTATAGTTCACACCTCAAATCCTGCAAGCCTGGCTGAGGACTAAACACCACTGCCAAACAGGCTAAAGCTCAGAAACCTCCCAAAAAACAGCAAAATATGAGAAAATAAGAAAATACAGGCAGAGGGCAGGATCTCTGCAGATACAGACGCCAGCATACACTTATAGGGTTGTAAATGATGATTTAGAGGAATTTATGTTTGAGTCTATACATTATTTCTTTTAGGAAAGTGCTATATAGTATGCCATGATGCCACAATGACTAACATCAGTCACAGTGCTTTCCTCTAAAATATTAAATTATAAGTGACATCCAACAAAAACTGTGACTTTCTTTCTCAGATGTTAGGGAATGTTGAAGTTGTCTGTATTCAAATGTCTACTTGACTTGCATCCAGTAGTGCATACCTTCTGTGAAACTTGGTGGTAAAACAATCTTTATGAATGTAGACCTACACCTGGTGATGTTTTGTGGGAGGTCAACATATTCTAGCACACACCACGTACATGCAAATCTGGGTAAAAAAAATCAAACACAAAATAGAAGCATTCAGTAGAATTCTTCCTTCTCTGTTGCGGTGATAGCTTCTATGATTTTTCATTCACGCAAAGTGGCAGAAATAAGTGGTTTAAGTGCTGAGAGGCTAACTGCAGTAAATACCCAGAGGTCACTTTACCAAACAACTACTCAGCTTCCTGGGCCTTATAATGGCAGTCCATTTAAGAGATTAACTGCTAATACATAGACGTTATTATTTGGCTGAGCAACTGTTTGACTCACCATGAAAAGGTAAACGATACGATTCGCTGCGTGAGATTGTGGTTGAACAAGTGAATGAACAAAATGCACAATTTGAAAGACATGCAAAGAGAAACCTTATTATAAATTAAATGTGTCATGTAGAACTGAAAGAAAGTTTAGATTTTGTAAAAACATATTTCTCTCTAGAACGATCTTGGCCACACGCTATAAGCGGTGCCTTAGGGCAGGACTGTAACAAAAAGCTTGGTGCTCTGACACCACAGACAGTGGTTCACTCTGTAAAAAGTGCTAACAGCCGATACTGTTGCCCTGACCGAGCAGACAGCAGGTCAAACGTGTTACTGATCACGGCCCATGATAGAAAAAGGCGCCCTGCATCTGCTGTGCTTGCATCCAGACAAGGATTCAGAAGGACACTGTGTTGTTTCAGAGCTCAAACACACTAGACACTCAGCTATCTTACAACCACACATGCACACGTACAGTACGCAGGCGCACACACACACAAGCACGCATATACGCGAGGTTTATCATTATCTTCTTTCATCAAAGTACCAGATAGCGTGCACACACAGACAGACATGCTCTCAGACAATGGAGAGGCAATGTATCCTCCACACAAAAGGTTTTTCATTATCTCTCCTCATGCTCCCCAGAATGCACCATGAGCACACTTGCGCATTGGATGAATTGGTTTATTTCCTTTGGGGACAATGTGACCGTCAGCGTGCTGTCATAACAGTCAGAATGCTGCCAGAATGGTTTTGTGAATGGAAAAGTGAGCCAGAGCAGCAGTAAAACAGCTTCCCTCCTGTACAGATCTGTTGATAAAAGCAGCTGGATGAACCAATGAAACAGGCAGGAAAACCTGGGAAAACCTAAAATTCTTTTACAGTATGGGAGGAAAGGAGCACCTCAGCAAAACACCAGTGATCTTGAAGTGATCGTTCTGGTTATTTTATGTGGGGTTGTATGAGGTATGTATCGGTAGTCAGTGTATTAGCTACAGCAGATGTAGTCGCACACCCCCAGTTTGGAGAAGCAGAGAGGAGCACCAGCATGGAAGCTAAACAATGAACTACTGTGGACAGGGGCAGAAATAAAATATATTTTAGCCACTTAAAAAGGTCCACATAAAAACAAATCAATATCAGTTTAAGTGTACATTATATTTAGAATATTTTCGCCACTTTACTTTGCGGAAACTGTTGTTATATGAGCCAAATATTGCTCTCTTCAAACCAACCAAACTCCATGGGCAAAATCAGTCAGTATTACCTTTCAGAACACAGGAATTGATATTCTACTGCTGCCTTGGTCTGTTAGTTTGGGTTTGGTGTGACTTTGGTTAATCCAGACTAACCTTTTAAAGCACAAAAGTCATCCAATAACACGAAGAAACAGATCTAGAGACCAGCAGCTCTGCAAGTAAAATGAGTGGTTCCATGGAGTTTGGTTAGTTTGGAGAGAGCAATATTTGGCTTGTATAATGGTGGTTTCCTGTCAAAAAAAGGCTGTCTGTGCACTGTGTCAGTGCACTGTTTAGCTTGTGTGCTGGTATTCCTCTCTGCTTCTCCAAACTGGGAATATGCTGATTGGAAGCTAGTGTAGGTAATACACTGACAATAGGTACCTCATACAATCTCACATTAAATAGTCCAAACTGTCCATTTAAAATCCAGGATACTTTATCTAATATAGAGCACACAAGCTCACACAATGAGAGGATACCACTTTTTCAGGCAGTTATGACACCAGCTGATCTCATGCTGAGCTGTCTGAACGATTTCCCCTGCAGTCATTGTCATTGTTGTGGGTGGATGTGATGAGAAAAAGGCCAGAGGACGGAACCCCCGACACCAACTGGGAGGATGGTGCATTATGTCAGGAAAAGTCTTGAACCCGTCCTCCTTACTACAAAAAGATAAACTGTGTGAATTTTATTGGCTGCTAAGATGAAAGGGGTTGTGTGTGTGTGTGTGTGTGTTCCATTCGGCTCAAAAGTGCATCTTACAGAGGCTCTGTCCTCCACATACACTCGCTCAGGGATCATGTGATTCGCAGGAATGCAGCCAAACACCACAAGGAAAATTGTTTCAAATAAGCCTGTTTTCTAAACACTGCAGTCTGAACACTTGAACAGAGAGAACAAGTTTCCATCTTGTTCTCTCTGCTAAAAAAAAAACCATTTACTGTGATTATCTCCTGTTTAAATTAAACCTTAGAGAATATCTTCACATGCCAAATACTGCCATTTTATTTTGGTTACAGGGATTATTTCTATTGTTTCTAAGCTAATTTTTACATCTCAAAATGCCTGCAGAGAGTAATTATTTCCTTAGTGGTGTAATTGCCCACACACTTTAGTTACAACTGTAGGATTTACCCACAGAGAAAATAGCCACCTTACAGGCAAACCATCGCTATTTGAACACCTTTGTTTACATTAGATATGCCAGAAACAGATGGTGTATTTGTGAGCAGTTATTTTCTACTGTAAGATGACAATGTTCTTAATTACAGATTAGACGAGTGTCTTTGTCCTGGAACCTTATGCTATACCTATAGAGATAAATGCTCTTACTCCTAAAACATCATTCATATCACCTCTGCAACAAAGCTCTACCAACAATACTACGCCATCGTATTTTCCCTTGTTTTAACCTGCAGGCATGCACAGCCTGCTGTTGTATTCATCTCGTTCATATAACCTCAGCACATGAGCAGTGATTAACCACCCACACAGGACCTTTAACACTGCATACACACAAAAACACAAAACACAGCTTGGAAGTGTGATGTTAAATATGAAATTCCGAACCTCTAGGTGATGAAATAAGAAAGTCAGTGGTCCACAAGAGAGAATAACAAGCTCATAGTAATCACCCAAGACACCTCTGTTCTTACACTATTTAGCATACAAAATAAACAATTAGAGATCATTTTATGTTATGCACCTTTTAAGATTACTACAGGATTATTATTGGAAAGGCTGGTACACAAGGCATGTGCACAAGGACAATGAGGGTGCATAAGGTAATCATGACAGGCCCCAGTGGCTGCTTTTAGGATGGGCCCTAGTGCACATCAATTACTAGTTATGAAATACACACACAAACCATTAGGCCTGTTTTGTATATTTACCAACAATGTGTTGGATTTTACAGTCAAATGAGTTAGAAAGCTATCAGGACCATGGATAGCGCTCTGTCAGTCAAAGTTGTCACATGATCAAATAGAGACTTGAAATTGGACAACATCAACGTGCATATTACCCAGCAATCATCATTGCTTATCTGTATGATAAAAATACCAAAGAAATTGTTGTAATACTGGCTATTTTACAAAAAAGAAAAGATAACCATGATGGAGATGGGTTTGCTTTTTGAGGGCATACGTATATAGCGTAATGGCACCATTTTATTTTAATGTGAGTTTGTTGAACATGAGCATATTTCCAGGTGACATCCCACAGGCCACACAAAATTTTTTTGAAGGTTTTGTTTATGTCCCCATGCCTATCCTGTTCAGTGGTATGAACCGCACACATCACTTTCCTGTTGTTGGGTGAAAAGAAGCCCTGTAGTGTCAGGCCAGTCAATACAAGCAGTGTACATCTGCAGCAATTACAGGTTGGTTGATGATGTTACTGAGTAAATGACATGTGTGCCGATTGTGTCTGTAGATCAAGGTGAATCAGAAAAGTGTCATAGTGATGGTGGAACTACCATAAATCACCTGCCCTTTGAATGAAGTTTGGTTTTACAGTCCATCCACGTGAAAGACCGCCAGGAGCAGAGGGATTTTATTGTCAATATTTAATGTTAATAGAGTTTCCCTACCTTCTAATAATGAACCTTGTCATCAGCATAAAGTAATGTGAAGAGGAGCTAAAACCGACCTGTTTTTCTACTTCTCACAGCTCATAGTAAAGGGTCACCTAATAAGCGCAGACTGCAATCAAAATAGAGATGGTGGCTCCACTTTGCTTGGCTCCGCCACTGCTTTCGATGTAAACAGCATTAATGATAAAATGACAGCTGACAGTGACGGATGTTGAGTGAATTTTGTACACGGCTACATAAGCCCTTAACAATTCACATTATAAGACACTTTCAAAAACTTTGTTTCAGAGTTCAAACCCGGCAGAAACAAACAAGACATGAAATCTTGAAGAAGAAAGCCCCTGTGTCAAAGCAGGTGCCTGCAGGAGAAAGAAGCACTATCAAAGGCTCTCTTTCTCTTTCCTCTTGTTGTTTCCTCTGTTATCCACAACCTCCAGTCTGTAAAGTCTGCTCCGTCTGCTGCAGGGCAGCACTCTGAAAGTATAACCTTTTCAACTAGGCTATTAGAGTTTGTCAAATCATCTATTTTAAGATGAAAAGTGCACTTTTTCTTCTAAAGTACTGTATTTATTCCCATAATTGTTTATTTGAACAATACACAAAAGGACACTGTCATACCCAGGTCTTTCTGATGGTCTCTGAGACATTTAAAAGTGGTAAATGATAATGCATGAAGGGCAGAAGAGCACACGAATGAGACTGAGAGAAGTAGCTGTATCTCAGTATCAAAGTAATGGCAGGCTAGACAGCAAGGTCAGTGCATAAAGAGCAGCCGATGAAGTATATTGCTTCTGCCTAACATGTTCTAACTGAAGAGTGAAGAAAAAAGGCATTTTATTTACTTAAGATGAAATTGGCACACAATTTTTATGCTTTTCTGACTAAATCAAATCACTCCAACAGGGACGCAGCCAGCTGCTTTTCATCCAACACCTCACAGTACAATTGCGTCCTCCAGTGCAGAGTTATATGGAACCTATCACATTAAAGCCTGTAGCGTCTAAGTGTTAGCAGGTGCAGGCACAGAC
Source organism: Lutjanus argentimaculatus (assembly GCA_034769285.1). Lineage (NCBI taxonomy): Eukaryota > Metazoa > Chordata > Actinopteri > Lutjaniformes > Lutjanidae > Lutjanus > Lutjanus argentimaculatus. The sequence goes on from JAWZSL010000002.1 coordinate 18,742,556, forward strand.
ACTACAACAACAACATTCACTTGACTTGAATTGACTGCAAAGCACATTCATTCCCCAGATTTGCACCAGTGCCCTGAGACGAGCTCAGTGCTCTTTCATTGCCTTTCTTTGCCGCTCTCATCATCCTCCAGCTCTGTCACATTACATCTCCGCGTCAGAATAAAATATCTCTGATGACAAGAGTTACTGCAAAACCAACTCATATGACTAGATGAAAGTCCAGTCACATCATGTCAATATATTCAGCCTGCTGGATTCCATTAGCCATCGAGCTTTTGAGGAGCACTCACCATGTCTGCTTTGCAAAAGTAGAAAATTAGCATAGCACAAGTTTAGAATTTGACTGAACTTTAAAAAAAAAAGATCTATGAGGCCCATAATGAGTTAAATCTGAAAGAGAATTCATTTGTTATTCCCATGTTTCAATCTCAATCAAAAGATAAGATGATGTGCTGTAATTCAAAAATTCAAAGTTGAATCTATTTTGGTTTTTCCTAATCGATTTGGCTCATTCCTCACAACAGTCTTAACATTCTCTAAACTGTACATGTAAGTGCAATTGTCACAACTGAACTGAACAAAAGGTAGTTACTCACCCAAACATTTCATTCATGCTTCAAAACCTAGTTTTTGTGTCAGTAAATGGGCCAGTACCACCAAAATAACAAGTTGTTTTGTCAGCCTGTGAGCCGTACTGGTCAAAATGTTGTTTTGATGTTTTTCCACCATAAGTGGTAAGTCTGCAAATGTGTCTTAAATACAAATCTGTTTTGTTTCACTTTTTTGTTGACACTGACTGTTTACTTTTAGTTTAAGTCCAAAAAATGATGCACAACAGCATTCAGCAGGTAATGAATGTAAGTTTTGTCAAGCTGTTGTGGGTCACACAGTTTTTTCACAGAGTTTTTTAGATTCAAATTTCAATTTGTAGTTATACACAGAAAAAGCATACACAAATTTTAGCCTATACTCATAGACGTGTGTGTGTGTAGCAGTGTGCTACATCTAGGGTTGTAGTGGTAAAAATACAGAGGTGGGTAAATTGTGGTTTTTCCTTTTACCTTTTTTTCCTCATTGATTGATCTGAAAATAGATAAATAAACTCTTAAAAGAGGTAATAAACCGAGCTGACTTGGGTTTACTCCCTACTACACCCCTGGTTACATTTACTGTGAACAGAAAATTCACCTTTGATCTTTCATGTAAAGTAATATATAGAAAACTACAAAATGACCTCCATGTGAATTCTAATTCATTACATTTTGCATGTGATGGCTCAAACGACGAACGAATGATTAGAAGTTGTGAAGACTTTGGCACTTTCACTGAGAATCAACTCATCAGTTTTGATCAGAGAGTCATGTGCAGGTGGTTATAGTGCAAAACTGTAGACAACTGTACTTACCCTTTTGCACACATGAGCAACATAACAACACAATAAGGTAACTGTAATCTATTACATTCCAGAAAAGTACATAATGAGATTACAGTTACATTTAGTAAAAACTGGGATTAATTAGCAAGATTACAATTTTGAAATATATTTCAAAATAAAGAATGATATACTACCTATCGCAGTGTGCACACATTACAACATCACTCTAAATTATCTACATCTAAATTCAATAATCATTTAATGTTACGGGTAAGACCAATCACTAATGTTAGCTAGATAGAAATCCAGTTAGCTAGCTAATCTGCCACTACTGAAAAGTATTTTGGATATTGTAGGTGGTGATGCTGGTGACCAGGACGTATGTGGGTTAAAATACAAAGCTAAGAAATAATTTATCAGTTTACATGAAGTTTGAATGTGAAGTGAAGTACATTTAAATCTGCATAAGTACCACTATTCATCTTATTGTGCATTTGAAAGGGAAGAATATCCGGACAAACAATTAATAAACTTAACAACAAACATAAAACATATTAGGCTAAACAATTTGAACACATTTGGTATTGAGGTAACCCAAAAGTAACGGAAAGTAATCAGGCTACATTACTTTAATTTTGTGATACTTGGATTACGTTACTGACTACAACTTTTAACAGGTAATTAGTAACTGTATATATTTTTAAAGTAGCTTCCCAAGGCTGACAACAAATTACGTAGATGAACAAATTAAACAAGACAAAGATAAGACAGATGTTAGACGTATGCCAAGTCTATCTCATATTTAAGGCTTATGGATAATGTACACTGCATACTGGAAGGTGTGAAAAATTAGTTTCAGATCTACAGTTAAATTTACAGCAAACCTGAGAATGCTGATTAAATACCAACATACAGTATTAAAAAGCTAATTTATTGGATTTTTTTTTTTTTTTTGCCTGATAATGATGATAATTCAAACATGGTTTGAAGCAAAGATGACTCAACATAATGTAACAAAGAGGTGGGCACATCTCTCTCATGCTCTTCCATGGTTCTGCTTTTTTTGGAGGGTGGTACTGAAAGACCTCAAAGAGTGGATCAAACAACCTCTACCAGAATCCCCACAATAGTGGGGGGACAAATCTCTTGCTGCCACCAGGCCTTATTAAAGCAGAGTTTGGACTGACAGCAAAAGGTTTATTTGTAGCGGCCAAGCTTATTCTATGCAACTGAAAGAGCTCACATAGGCCCGTTGAGAGTGGCTTAAATTCATAACATAGACTGCTGCCTTTGAAAATATGATTGCCAGGGTAAATAACATCCCAAGTAAAACTTTGAGGGTACTAGTGGACAGGATATGTTATGTGTATGTATGTATTTCCCTAATTGACTGACCCTCTCATAGCACATATGTTCCATGGTATTTTTGTATAAAAAATAACATTATAAAATTATTATTATAAAATTAAAAAAAAGAAAAAAAAAGTCTGTGTAAAGGAAAAAGGGAGCTTTTCTAGTCTTCCATGGTTGCTGAGAACATGTCAAAAGATGGAGAACTATGTAGTACTGAATTGTGGTGAACAGTTGTTCATGATTTCTGTGTTCAGGATTTTTTGGGCACACCTGAAACATGGCTCGGTGACGTGCTGGAGCCATGGTCCCCCCAACACTATATACGCCCCATGAATCCAACACACAAATGACATCCCCTCCCCCTCCCCTCACCCTCCCTATCAGTCAGTTACGAACGTACCTCAGCGACTCTCTCAGTCAAAATCAGCCCAGAAGTTAATTTCAGCTCACTTCAGTTCCAACAACACACACATGCAATAAAGCTTTTTTAATCATTCAAATTTGGCTGGGTGGTTAATAACATGTTTATTGTTATTTAACAGTACATTTAAAAAGTTTTACAACTATGAAATAATTAAATAGTAAATTTCCATTCAGGTTTTACTGCCTTTACTGTTGATGCTGGGGCAGCAGAAACATTGTCCCTCTCCCCTCTTCCTTTAAGCTCATCCAGGTAATTTATAATCATTACATAACACACGGTTGCACAACAAAATGAAAACTGTTGTTCCTTCATGTAACACACACATACAACATGGATACATATAATTAGTAGAATAGGGTGAAATCTAAAACAAAATAAAACAATGTATACATTGTTATTTACATGTATACACATACATGTATACATCCAGGAAACGCCAAAAACTACTAAAACTACTAACCTACTTACCACTTTCACTTAATCATGGCAGCCCTCTGTATATTGTCACGGACACACAGTGAAACACATCACTGGAGCTCATGTAAACAACAGCTTCAAAGACAGTGTTTGCTGGCAGAGTACACAATCACAGTGGACTGCAAATACCAAGAGAGATGTAAGGGAAGCCAGAAAATGGATTTTGCTGAGTCATTAAAATGCAACTCAGTTGCAACACAGCAAATGTTGCAGGCAGAAATAAACACATACTGTATATATTCAGCAGTGTTCAGCTGAGTCACAGCAAAGCACATAAAAATTAAGAGAAGCCAGCATATTACATCTGTCAGTCAGACCAAGTACTGACTGCATTTCAGCCTTACACTGGGGACTGAAAACATCATTTGTTAAGAGATGGCTGATGCCTCATGACTTTAAGTCCAAATGAAATTAAATTGCATATTTTTGTCTACTACGGCATGCATACTGCATGTGCTGTGTAAATGACGTGCCATGTGTAAGAAAAAAAAAAAATCATAAAGGTCCATAAAACCATTGTAATAGAGTTGCAAAGTGGGAGTTAACCCTAACCCCAGTCTAGTCTTAGCACACAGTGAGGGGTTTAATCCAAAACCACAAATTAAATTCACACTTCATCTTTCAGAGCTGCATTCCCAAGTTTCTACCCTCCTCTTCCATTCCTCCATGGAGTTATTTCAGAGGTCCCTGGCCTCGTGATTTTTTTCCCACAGACAATATTACTATTTGGATCAACAAGACCACAGATAAATCATCATTTGAAAGATTAAAAGAGAAAATTAAAAACTCCAGGAAACATCCAATCGGAGAGCTAAAGGTTCTGTGACATGAGCCATAAGTGCCTGCAGATATGGAACTCATTAGGTTTTACACTGAAGCATGTTGAAAATACGTTAAATTTTACAAGTCATTATTATCATCATTGTTATTATGTAGCTCTGCTGGCTGAAGATCCTGAAGAAGGAGCCACTGAGTGGAGCTGCACCTCAATCCGGCTGAACACCCACCTGAGCCAGACTGAGGTGCAGCTTTGCAGCTGCCTGTTTTCCATCTCCTTCTCCTCTTTCTCCTCATCCTCATCTCCTCCTACCATCCTTGCTTTTCCATCCCACTAACACTACTGTGGGTGGAGGAAACTGAATAAGAAAGTGTTTCTTAAGTTTGATAACACGGGCAAAATTATGCGCAAGTCATCCACTGGTATTTCTAACCAGCTTCAGGCTCTGACAGGACACATACTGTGATCTGATGGCTGTGATCCCGTCCTGTGCACCCTTTGCAGGTCTATTGAGATTTATTAGGCTTTATAATTAGAAAAATAATTCCTTATTAGTGAGAATAATGTTAAGAGACACACACATATGCTGTTTAACATAAATGAAAGGTGTTTTGTGATTGTGAAGACAAGCAACCCTGATTGCTGATCTGCTGAAGTGAACAGACAAAAAGGTCTGCCCACTCATAAATTTAATAGGACTTTGCTCCAGTTTGTAATGACCGTGGGCTATGGTGGAAAAAAGCTTGAGATATTGTTGATTGTTCTGTCTTTTCCCCATCTCTCACCATCATTAAAGGCAAAAGTTAACCAATGGGCAAAAAGAGAACCAAACTAGGCTGGTAAGAGTTCGAGATGGATGATGGTAAGATGGTAAGAGACAGACTGCAACGCATTTATTTTACCCCAATCACCATGCTAATCTCTAGGGCTGGTCAGTTCCAGGGTGCAAGGGTAATAAGGATAAAGCTGCTCTCATTTAATGACAGTGGAGCTCTACAGCCCTCTAGGACACACACACAGACACAGACACACACACACAGGCACACATAGGCACACACACAAGCGCACACACACACACACACACACACACACACTAACTCAGAGTTCAAGAGAGGCACATACACAGAGTGACTGCATGCATCCACTGACACAAAGACAAACATATGATGCACAAAGACAGATGATGCAAATGAGCCGACACATCAAGTACACAGACACTCATGAGAAAGTCTTGAGGGTAACGGAAAATAATAAATAAGCTCTCTAATTCCTGACAGTTACTGGGCGTAGAGCCAGAATGATATATCGGTCGGCTGATATTATCAGACTAATACCTATCCTATCATGGCTTAATTGGCCCATACCTGAAATTGCGAATATTCTGTCTGATATGTGCTGATATAAAAACTTTTTTTTGTCCATAACATAATGCAGATTGCAAGAAGGTCCTGGGTTCGAATCCCCGAGCCGGCAGGGCCTTTCTGTGTGGAGTTTGCATGTTCTCCTCATGTCCGCGTGGGTTCTCTCCGGGTACTCCGGCTTCCTCCCACAGTCCAAAGACATGCAGCAGGTTAATTGGTGACTCTAAATTGCCCGTAGGTGTGAATGTGAGTGTGAGTGGTTGTTTGTCTCTGTGTGTCAGCCCTGCGATGAACTGGCGACTTGTCCAGGGTGTACCCCGCCTCTCGCCCAAAGTCAGCTGGGATAGGCTCCAGCTCCCCGCGACCCTCACGGATAAGCGGTTACAGAAAATGGATGGATGGATAATGCAGATTGCTTTTATTGTTGTCTTTTTTTTTTTTAGATTTATAGCTATTTATAATTATTAGAAAAATAACAGTGATAATTTACTGTTTCAGTGCCCTGATGTCATTTTGAAAGTTTATATGATTTTTTTTTTTAAATATGATACATAAAGAGTATTGGCTGATGTTTTGTAACGCCCTAATATCGGTATCAGCATCGCCCCCAAAACTCCGGTATCAGTCGGGGCCTAATTGTGAGGTTACTGGTGTCATTCCATTGTAAGTCTATGCGCTAATATGTAACATTTCCACATTAAAATGTCTACAAATGCTGAAGATATCTTATATAACTTCAACGAAAACGCAGATAGCCGGATACGTTGAATAAGGAAGAGAGGAAGAATTCGGCGAACGTGAGTTAACGTAATGTCATGTCAGATAGATTTTCATCTGCAATAGTGGTTGCTTAACAGTGAAGATGAAAGCTCCCATGATCCCACACTACCTCAAAACATCATTAAACTGTCTGTTGTTATTGTTTTAGTGTGAGAGGCTGCTAACAGCGGAATTTACATATTGTGTGTTTAATGTTTCAGTTCAATGTTTCAGTTTCATTTCAGTATAAGTATGTACAAAAAGGAAGTAATTATTTTATTATATGACCTCAAATCTTCACACACAGGTACAAACAGCACCTTCTCAATTAATACCAGGAGCAAACAGCAGCCTGTGACAGGAGCAATGCTGCTGCAGCATTCAAAATGCAGACACACAGCAGAGGAGACAATTAGCTGCAGAGCTGCAGAGATTCACTGAGCCCCTGAGAGGACAACCAGGAGTCGTTCTTATTCCTGTCACACAGCCCTCAGCTCAACAACACACTCCTCACACATAAACCACACTGGCAGAAAGCAAAAAAGGCTCAAGTCGTGATTCAGACCGTTTATGTTTGGGCACGACATAATGTCCAACAAGACAGACAGGTCAAGGAGGGGGTGCCTTCACAGTGCAGCTGCAGCATGAGAGTTTTTCTGTCTGTTGGATGATTGACGTTGTTTCTGGTCATTCTGTGTCTGCCCCTAACCTTGTGAAGTTTTTATTTCATATTCAACTAGACTGACCGACAAGACTCCAAGAATAAGTCTGAAGCCTAAAGTGCAGCTTGATGCAGGAGATCAGCCTGACGAGAGCTGCAGGTCAGACAGAGCTGGATATTTCATCAATCTCATACAGGATTGGTTCATTTCACAGGGCCCTGCCCCCTGGCCCAATGTGGGTTAAGCCTCCTCCAAGGGCACATGCCCGGCTAAACCCAGCAGCCATGCCAGCTTCCTCTTGTAGGGCATTGTACGCAGTGCTAACATGGGCAAACAGCACAGCACCAGCAATCTCAGCCAACACCATGTCCAACACAATAGAGGAGTGAGCAGTCTAGTCCCCTCAGTATTTGTCTTTTCTGAGGTAGGAGGAAAAATGAAGAGTGTAAAAGAGCAGGTGAAATATACAATATGAAGTGGATTTAAGGGACAGAGAGATGGTTCCACAGGATTTACAGCTATATTGTAAATACAGCATGAACACAACCCAATTGTGCTTTATTGCAGTTTCTGACCTTTTTGGCCTGTTGACCATTAATGCAAAATAGTCTGGAATTGTTCAGTGCCTTTTTGATTTCCAAGGGGTGTTATCCATGGGTGCAGACCAAAAAGCCTCTGCCAGTTGGACAGATCTACAACTAATCAGAGAAATGAAACATGACCTACAACCAATCAGAGGCACAAAATGTGTGTGACATAGCGATGAGAGACACATTTAAGTTGGAGTGGTGCTTGGTCCGTTTTCAAGCAGGAAAAAAAGGCGACCTAGTGAAAATTGTCCCAAATTATGGCTAAACAGTAAGTGTGTTTCTGAAAACATTTGAGGTGAGGAATAGGCAATGTAGTAACAGAATCCTGATTCATATACAGCACTGCCCAGTTTGAGAGTTTTACCTGAGCTTGGTTCGTTCGAAATGTGATGTTACTGATGTGTGACTTTACAAATCTGGACTGGTCACACGTCTCTGTCAGTCATCGTATCAAACCTGCTAAATATTAAATAAAGGTCTTAAATGAAATGTGAGCTTGCAGGTTCACCTGGTTCCTCGGCTACTGTGGATCCTCAAAATCAAGCTTTGGCTTGACTGAGCTTTGTGGTATTTATTTAAAGTTATAATCAATACACAGTAGATCAAATGACTACATCTATGTGGAGGGTGTCACTAGTAAACCATCTCTGCCCCGTTTCCCAGAACCTCTTCAGCGGTATGTGCATCGTAAAGCTTATGGGCTGTTTCCCTGAGTCTCCTTAGCTAAGGTAAACCTTCTGAAAGGTATACAGGTTCTGTTTTATATGTTGTGGACTATAGGTTACATATTTATTGCAAATAAAGTCTCATCTGGACTCTTAAATAGATTAAGCAGATGATCTTTAGTAAGCATAGCTTCCTTAACTTTACATTATTTAACTTCAGCATAACTTTACCTTTTTGTTTCACCTCACAGTTCTCATCAGTATTGCAGTAGTACACTTCGCACACTATGGACTTATTTGTATAGTGCGCAAATTTCGACAGGGTATGCTATCTCAAATCAAGGGTGGCTGTTGTGCCCTTACCAGATATACGAATTGCAGCTTCCTCCTCTTTGTTGGCGAACTGAAGCTGGGTGGAGCTTTACCACCACCCGCCAAAACATCAACTGGCTTGTTTATTCTTTTGTGTTCAATTGTCAATTTCACTTAATTCAATATGATCGTCCTTTTAATTTTATTTGCTCTTATTTGCCCTCTGTTTCTCCGGAGGTTAAAAATACGCCATAATCTCCATCAACAACATGCTGGTCCTCTCTCCTCCTACTGGCTGAAAATACACCAGTATGCTGATTTACATTTGACTTGCAGAATCAAATATAAATCCAAATCTTACCAAATTTTTTACAAACATAACTAATTAAACACAATTGTGGCTTCAATCTGACAACAGTATAGTGGTGCATATTGATAAAAATACACGCATAACTTATATCTGTATAATTCTGTGTTCACCATGGCCACTACGTAGACAAGATCCGTTGAGGATAAAAAGAGTACTACATCTAGTTACTTGCATGTACACTTATGCACTCAAAATAGTGAGTGTAATTACAGAGGTATGTTAATTGAGACACAGCAAAAGTGTACTTCCTCTTGCCTTTTGATATAGTAATGTGAAAAGTAAACATCTACTGAGAGTGAAGGGAAGAGTTGCAGCTGAGCTCCAATATCTGGCTAAAGAAGAAGAGTGAAAATCCCATTGAGACGACACTTCATTTAGGACAGATACTTCCAGTACAAGCCTTTCAATTAAAAGCTCCAATACCTCCGACAATTGCATCATTTTCACTGCGCACTGAGGAGGAGAGGACGAGAGCCTTAAATGGCAGCTGACTGCTAAATGATCATGTGTTGCCAAGCCTCCATTAGAGAGGATGACCGACACATAAAGGAGCTCTTTTTAAGTTCAGATGTCCACATAGCATCAATGTCTTCATGAGCATTAATGAAGGAGAACAGTTAGGTTAGGTCTTTAAAGCAGAGCTGCTGTGTTTCTCAGTAATAGTCAGGCCTGATAAACGTTCATCATTGCTCCACTGCTTCAATATTGAACAAAATGTCAAATGAACAAATGACATGATGTTTGGAGTGAAACAGCCCACCAGTCTGGGAGCAAGGTTGTTAAAAAAAACTAAAAAAACAAAACATAGATTAATTAAGAGAAAATTGGGTTTTGAGGTCCCGGTATCACTATTTGACTCTGTTCTCTGCAAAGAACAGAGCAATTATTGATCCTGTGAGTTGGTAATTGACTTTTAGATGCATTCTAAATGTCTTTATGTCTTTAGCCTGACTGGCCATTGAAGGGAGAGGTAGCATGACTGACATAGAAACTGTCCTTTAACAGCCATTAAATGAAAAATACTGGATTTTTTGCTATCTCCATTTAGACAAGAGAAGTATCAAACCAGCCTTATTGCTGTAGTCTCCAAAATAAACTGTCAATAGAGAGTCATAGAGTTTTAAGCAACTTTTCATCCTTTGTGAAAAAGAGTGTTGTCTTTAGCGACATTGATGGTGCAGCTCCATATGGATGACAATGTCACTTTGTCCACCACTTTGGTCCCAACTGAAATATCTGAACAGCTAATTAATCAATTGCCACAAAATCTGTTCCAGATATCCATGCTCTCCAGAGGCTCAATCTTAATAACCAATCATTTTGATGGTCCAGTGACGTATCTAATGCCACCAGTAGGTTAAAGTTTTAACTAACCCAGAGAAGTATCTCAACATCTTTAAGATGAATGTGCACGAAATGCAGTACAGATAATCATGGTCCCCACTGGATGAATCTCATAGACTTTTCTTGTAGTGTAGTGTAGATTGCCATGAAATTTGTTACAGACATTCATGTTCTCCTAAGGACAAAGAGCAGTAACTTCGGTGATCCCTTAACTTTTCATCTAGCGCCTTCATCGGGTCAAATTTCAATTTGTCCAGTACTTTACGCAAAACTACCTGCAAAACTAATGACATTCCCATCAGGTTTAGCAGCACACTGTGTTTAGTACTATTTTTTAAATGTTAGTATGCTAAAATGATAAAGAGAAGCTAAACTCAACATTATATCTACTAAACATTAGTAGTGTTATGGTTAGCCTGCATGTTGATGTTAACATTTAGCTAAAAGCACCACAGCAACAGACAAGATTTTGGCATCAGAAGAATTCCGATTTCCATTTGTAGTCCATTTGTAGTTCAAATAGTGTTGACCAATCATGTTTGAACAGGATCTTGTTGCATTCAAGTAAATAGGAGAGCTAACAAGGCAGAACTTCTTGGCTGAAATGCAGTCTCTGAACTCATCAGCTATTGTCTGACAATGATTTAGCTTTTTATTAGCTTTGATTTATCTGCATTTATAGATATCTTTTATAGAGATGTCAACTCCAACTCCATTCTTGCATATCATGTTGCTATCATGTTGCTAATCAAATAAAAACCTGATACTTAATGATGTTGTATCTCAATCTTTACTAAATCAACCATTAATTCTTTAGTGCCTTATTTTTGACCCATTTCAACCCATCCTAGTATTTTTGTTTAGAATCTTTTAAAAACTCTGTCAATTGCAACTGAAGACAACGCAACGTCCTTGATTACATTATTTCTTTGCACTGAGTGCCGTCTGCAGGTCGAGCCCCAACAACCTTCACCATTGTATTTATATGACGCTTTCCAGTCAGCCTTAATGTTGCCACACATAATGCTTAAAGTCAGGGTTCGAATTACACAATGTCTTTCGGGAGAGCCCTATTGTCTTCGAACCATGCTTAAAGTATTATGGTGAGCACATGATAACATTTTCATCAACTTGTCAACTTTTTTTTGGCAGCTGGGCAGAACGCTGTTGAGAAATATTTCAAACTGAAACTGCAAAACTGGGAGGACAAAATTTTAAAAAGTTATCCCCAAAGGAAATGAGTCTCCTTGGATGAGAACATTGTCACTGATTAATTATATACAAAACAACATGATCCATGATCCAGAATTTAGGATAAGCACTTTCGTTGTGGTTTATCCCCACAAGTGCAAATTAGCTCCCCATCCACGTATCCAGGTAGGACTGTTGGAAACTGGGGTCAGGTATTTCTGCAAAGTCAGAACTCACTGACTAATTAATGAGTGACAACAGAGGAGCCACACATATACAGAGGAGAGTTCAGGGAAAATGTAAATGATGTACAAGGCAGGAGCTTTAGAACAGTAAGTTCTGTCAAGTCATCAGATAGAACTGCATCTTTAGCCACATCACCTGCAGATATCAGATCCTGTTTCAGCAGGAAGCTTAATGAGAAAATGCTAATTGCACTACAAACAACAACAACAAGAAGTCCGGATGATTTATTGCAACTTGAAGTGCCTTTTATTCACTGCAATGTCACCCATTCAGTCTGGAGAGCCAGTGTTATTATTGAAGTGAACAGGAAAGATGCTTTTAGTTGTCAAAGATGGAAAATTGAAATAAAACAGGTCTCCAGTAAGCCTCTGTCTTTCAGAAACTTACAGACGTTTTCATCAAATGCACTCTTGCAAAGATATTATCCAGTCAAATGATGTTTCACAGTCTAAAGTGATGCCAGTTGAAATTACACAGCAAACAATGAAATATTTATACCCACGAGCTTTAAATACTTTCTCCACTTCCTTTGCCCTCTATTTCATTTGATTTTACAGTGCTTCTCTGATCCTCCCTGACCTGCACTCCTATATAAATATGAATCAATACAATATATATTAATTTAAGAATATAAATTTTGGGTGTCAATAAATCGTGTTAATTTATTGAGTCATTCTGTATTCTGACATCACTGCTCATTTATCCATTTTAAGATAAACGTCTTTGTAAATTGATGTCAAATGGGTGACATTTCATTAATTGAATAGCAGCCACCTTATTCCATATTTAACACAGCTTTTATGTCCCTTCTAGGTCTGGGGACGAGCGAACAGTTTGCTCTTTTTTCAGGGTGAAATTAAGGGCACTCATGAAAATGGGATGTGAGATGGCTGAATGTCCAAGCTATTTATACACATGTCTTAACCCACTGCTGCGGTGAGTCAATCAACAATCATGACTTCATCACTCTGAAGGAATATGTTTCAGAGAATACAGTAAATCTGATACTTTGGGACATAATAGTTAACCAAAATGTATTTGATTTCTTAGAATATGATCAATCACCAAATTTAACTTCAGATTTAATGTTTTTGGAATGTAAAAATCCTCTTAGTTGGTATGTTTCTGTAATACAGTGGCTGAATTGTATTTCCAGTTATGGTTGCTTTGTAGTAGCAATTTGTAGTGGCAGCCACATTACTATGACACTCATGACATATGGTACATTAGCTGAAGAACATGCTCAGAGTGCTTATCACTTACAGAGATCTACAGCAGCAGCGAGTAGTGCTACTCTGGATTAACTGGGTACCATAGCTTCCTGTATGACCCATTACACCAGAGGACTAGTACTGTGGCACCTTAGGACAAAACACATACAAGATCATAAATAAAAACATTGGACAAATGTACTCCAAATCAAGAAAAGATACAAAACTAAACGACAGAACTGTGCACCAAAAGAAAAACTCTCAACATAGTTAATTGCTTATTTGACTTGAAAGATGTAGTGATGCATCATAATTCATCCACCTGCTGTTTTGACACCCTGCCAACCAGGTTTTCCAGTTGCATGGAAATGATGTGCTGAAAATTGTTGATAGCTCAGTCTGCTCACTCCACTATTAGGCATTTTTCCAAAAACACTGAAAACTGCAGTTGTAAAGCACCTTCTAAAGAAAGGCAACCTGGATCCTTCAATATTAATTACACACTGATCTCTTTAATCCTCCTTTGTGAGGAAGAAATAATATTGAGGAAGCTGTTTTGACTAAACTCAATACCTTTTTAAATGCAATTACATTTTGGACTTATTTCAATCTGCCTTCAGACCACATTACAGCACTGAGACTGCACTGATAAAGGTGTTACAACTGTAAATGACACTGAATTCTAACTCAAGCAAATCATCAGTTTTGGTGACCTTAGTGTAGCATTTGATACTGTAGACTAAGGCTACATGACGTCATAAAAAATATATATTGTGATTATTTTGACTGAAACTGTGATGGTGACATAATAATAATAATAATAAATTTTATTTATAAGCACTTTTCATTTAAAAAAAAAACTCAAAGTGCTCACATGTATTACAATTGGTAGGAATGATCATTTTTGCGTTACAATTTTAATTTTTATTGAAAAAAACTATTACAATCATGATGATGTGACATTTATTGGGATCTGTACTAAACAAACATGTTCTCTTTCATCTAGAGAAAAAGATTTTTAGGCCTGGGCATCTTTGCAGCACTACAGTACTTCATTATAATGCCATTTTCTTCCTTTTTTAAAAGCAGATCACTATGAAATGTCACCAAGGGTTTTATTTTTTGACCATTATAATTTAACCTGTACATGCTCCCGCTAGGTCAAATGATACATGAAAATAAAAATGCTTATTGCAGCTACGCAGACAACAGTCAGATTTACTTAGTTCTCTCACCAAGTGACTATAGTCCCATTAACTCACTCTATCATTGCTTGGAGCGAATAAAGAACTGGATGCAATTAAATTTCCTTTAATTAAAAAAAACAAGACTGAAATCACTGTATCTGGCAACAAAGAGGAAGAATAAAAATTATTGCTCAGCTTGATTCCACAACAAAAAAGAAACCTTTATGTTTTAATAGACTCAGATTTGAGCTTCAGCATCTAAATCAAGGCAATAAATAGACCTGCTTTTTATCATCTCGAACAAATAGTACGATTTAGAAGAAACTCATTCATGTCTTCATTTCCAGCAGACTGTTGTAACGTTCTCTTGTTTGGCCTTCAGACTACTTAAGCTCATTAAAAACACTGCTGTAAGACTTATAACAAGAACAAGGAGAACCGAGCATATTAATCCTGTTCTTAAATCCTAACACTGGCTTCCAGTTCAATATAGAATAGATTTAATCAATAATCTTGGGACCAAACACGTTTTTGATCTCCTTGAAGAATATAAATCCAATAAGGCAAAAACAGGGTGATGCTGTTTTTAGCTACTCTGATGCACACAGATGGAACCATCGTTCCGATGATCTAAAATACACTCCAGCTCTAACCACTTTTAAACCTGAATTAAAACCTTTGTTCTCCTGTGCCTTTGGCTTAGTGGTTTCTGTACTGCACTTTTATTTCTTTTGTTGCATTTGGGGGCACTTACAACTTGCACTGTAACTGTATTTCTGGCCAGTTATATTTGTCTTCTATTTTGTTTTATTTATTTATTTCTTTATAAAACTAATTATAAGCTCTCCTAACTGATGTTATGGTCTTTATTGCCTTTTGCTTTTGAATGTCATTCTAATGCTTTTCTTTGCTCATGCACCTCAAATTGACTTGTGTTTGAAATGTGCTTTATGAACAAAGCAGCCTTGCCTTTCCTTTAAGTTCCTAATAGTCTGAGTGGTTTAGTCCAGTCCTGCAAGTGATTCTGGCCATGAATAAGAAGTATCCTTCTGGAAGAATTAATTGGTGTGCTGAAAGGATACCGAGGTGCTCTCCAATATCCTCTAGTAATTTCTCAATGTTGAAGCTCTGGTCACCATGTAATTGACTGGCGACCTGTCCACGGTGCACCCAGATGCCCAGTGTCAGCTGGGCTGAGCTCCAGCCCCCTTGCAACCCTCTAAATGATAAGCTGGTATAGCTAATGGGTGGCTGGACGGATGGAAGCTCTTGTCTGACATTACCTGTCTCCAGCTTGTTCAGGATAACTGCCAGCAATGGACACTTCTTTGTCTGAGACTGTGCCCATGTACAGCCTTGACACAAATGATATAGCATCAGCAAGGTTTTGTATTTTTCTAATAGAAGCATAATAGTTGCAGTGGAATTCAAGATAATATACCATACACTGTGGCCACATACTGTATACTGTGGCTTATCTTCTCCCTTGTGGCCCACACTGTACGTGATCAAACCAAGATGAAGTTTATGTTATTCATCCTACGTGACTGTAATCCAGCTGATGGATGCTGACATAGAGGTGAGCCATGATCTCTTCTTTAAAGCAAGGTAAGATTCTGCGTAAAAGGCTAGAAATTCTGCTGAACAAGGAACAGGCCTTTTTTTTACACCAAATTGTGTAATTATTTCTTCCTTCTTACCCTTCTTGCCTTTCCTTCTTCCTTCTCTCTGTCCCCTCTGTTTTTCTCACCCCATGAATATCTGCCTAGACCTCACCTCTCATTCTGCTGCATTATCCTCCACCTTCTGACAATTTATGAATTTTTAATCCGCACACCCATGAATGTTCTGCAGATATACGTGCTGACATCATAATTCTTATTTTAGATTTGTTCTGAAATGTACCTGAATTACGTAAGAACTGGTCAAGCAAGGGCGAGAGGATAACGTCTAACATCCATGAATGTAATGAAAGGAAAAAAGAATATATAACCACTATTTTAACTTATTGTAGTTATGATTCTACTTCTTTGTATCCAGTAAAATTACAGTCATGTTAGGTAGAATGCACCACAGCCACAGTCAGCTGAATGAGTCTGTCCTGGAGCTTTCTATCACCTCTCTTTTCTATCCTCCATCCTCCCCTCCTTCATTTTTACTCCTCTCATTCCAGGCAAAACTCACCTAATACTCATCCATCCTCAACTTTCTTCTCTTAGTGAGACCCCGGGGCCGACATCACACTGTGCACACATAAATGTTCTGAGGCTGAGGGACCAGAGTCAGAGCAGAGAGGGTTCAGTCAGGCGGCAAGGTCATGCTGACCTCTGCTGAAGCAGGAAGTACACAAGGCCTTCTGGGATACACTGTCCTGTCTGCGGCAGTAATGGCAACTTGATGAATGATGTAGCTGAGGGACACGGAGGATTTTTCAACCTTGTTGCACTTGAAACAACCTGGCTGGCAGAGACGGGTTAAAAAAAGAGAGAGCCAGCTGTGTTGATGCTACACAAATGACAGGCCTGATGCTGTTGAACCATTTTGGACCAATCACAACCTCATCCTCTCTGCATGTGCACATCACAGCTGACTGTAGGTAAGTTGCTTTCATGTGGCCATCTATCACAGGCATCCACAGGGACCCAACCCAGTGAAAATTGCACTAACAGAGACTGTTAACCCCATTTAAACAGTGCCAAATGTTTTAAGAACTAACCTTCCCCAAGGCGAAAACCAAACTGGGGTAAAGGAGGCTACAAGTGGAGAAGACAGCTACACAGTCTGTCACAGAGCAAAAGCATCTCACTTTATATTCATCTGCTATTTCTTGTATCACTTATAGTTACCTTGTTCAAATTGTTGAGTTAACATGTAAAAAATCTTTTTTCTCGTATTTACTTATATGAGAGATGAGGACAGGAGGGGAGATTGGAGAGTTGAGCATGCACATTTGTGGACATTGATTACCATGGCCACTAGGGTTCAACATGAGGCCAAAATGTCACTGCTTCCTATACAACCTGTACCAACTAAACTGAATCACTACGCAGAAAATGGTGCCACACACCTGCGCTGTTGATTCAAATAGTTGCCCTCTGGTGCAGATGTTACAGGCGCATCACCAAACTGCAAGTTCACATTACGGCAGCACTCTACCTACATGGCTCTGGCTGCAGGTGATATTAATCTATCGTTAGCTAAAATAGCTACCTTAACCATGGAAATAGTTCAGTGTGAAGAGAAACGCTTCAAAATGTGGCTGTATTTCACTCAGATGGGTTGCAAGGTTGAAACACCAGGTGGGATGTGAATGGTGTGTTCATGCTGGCCAGCTTTCAGTGAGAAATGTGCCTGAAATATGTTGTGGTTAGCAACAGTTATCTTAATGGTATGCTGTTTTGAATCATTTTGGGTATAGGCTATATTTGCCATATATTTACTATAGTAGAATTTAGACACTTTTTATGACTATGTTTTTCTTTCTGTCAGTTTTACTTACTGTCATTTACTACATTAAAAAAAGTCAACTTGGTACATCATTGTCTGCGTAGTAATTGTGTTCTGCTGCCTGTGAATTCATACAAGGCATGTGAAGAGGACAGGACTGTAACTGTTATTTAGTGTTAAGTTATTGTAGTTGGGTTAGATTTAATTCACTATGTGAATTTAAGAATATAGTATTTCTTTATACTGTATATTTGAGCAAATTTTAAACTGTTAACACAACAATTAACACATTGTTCAATTTTAAGTCCAAATTTGCCTTTCCAATGAAAAAAGTAACTCTTTAATGTCCTTGACCATCATGTTGTACTTCATTTTTCTAAAGCATAGGTGCAGGTACTGATCAGCGTTTGTTTTAAAAGTATTTAACACTGGTATCAGAAATAAAACAAACAATACCCAACCCTAACAATGACAGAAGATTCAAAGCTTTGCATAATTTGGGTCAGCCCTAGAAAATGGTGCAGTTTTTAAGAGCAAATAGCCATTTTTTTTGTCAGACTAACCATCCAAAATCCAAATATTTTCACTTTACTGTCATGTAAGATAAAGAGAAGCAGCAAAGTGTTAGATCTGAGATGCTGAAACCATCAAATGCTTCACTTTTTTTTCTCTGATTAACACTGTTAAAAATGCATGAATCTCTTTTAAAATCTTACTGCAGTGTAATGACTCAAACACACAAATACAGGATGCTTAAGGGAGGTGGCACATTCTAACTATTGATTCTACGCAAGAAAGCCTAACTGGATTCTTGATACATTTGGACATATGGTCATGCTCTTCTAGTTGGAAGAGTTCAGAGTGAGGGTATTGGCATGCGCAGCAGCGTGTGTGTGTGATGAGTGTGTGGAGTCACTGTTGGGCTGCCGCAGAGCTTGGCCAAACACCAGCTTGACGACAGCAGCTGGAGAGTAGTGATGTAATAATCTTGTTGCCATGGAGACCCGTGGTTCCCCGGCATCTCCAAAAATCCAAGGGCGGTGGAAAGTCACTGGGCTGGCTGGCTGGGACATGTAGTGCTGCTGTGACGAGATGACACACAGCCAATAGTACGGGGACATGTGAACTCACTTCACTCACGTCTCATCAAGCTAATGTGTGCAGTGTAAAGTTAATGGTAAAGTAGAATGTTGCATGAAACATGATTTTTATAAACAATAGTGCAAGTATGATAGAATACATTAAGGATGGGCTGTAATTTTTTTTCAAGGCCAATACCAATATTGATTAGTAGTAATCAAGAAAACTGATATAAATATGCAGTAAAAATGAAAATATTCAAATTCAAAATTTAGAATGACCCAAACTCCAAGACAAAATCTTTCAGAAGGCATTAGGGAACTGAAAGCCATACTGAAAGCACAATAAGGTCCACTGCAATTTTCAAATCGCTAGCTGTGCAATATTTGTTAAAGGTGAAGTGTGTGTCAAAATACCATTTTAAATTAAATATTGCGGTGCTGTAGCAGCAACACATAATTCTCTAGACTTAAGAAAACATCTTTGTTTAGTACAGATCCCAGATAAATAAACACATCGTAATCATTTTAACGTGTTTCTCAAAAAATTGAGAATAATGATGTAAACTCTATCCTTTACTCTAATATTGCAAATCATATCACAATTGCAATATTAGTCAAAATGATTGCAATTAGATATTTCTTCAAAATCGTTCAGCCCTAGAGGGCAGACATGTTTATAACGGTTGAATTGAGCAACATGTTCTCAGATTGACTGGCACTAAGGCCAGCAGAGTGTGTATTTTCAGAGCAATGGGCTTTTGTTTTTAGGATAATGGGCTAAACTTTACTTCGACACACTATCTATTATAAACAGCTGATCCACTTACAGTGTAGGACTCCTAATTGCTTGTCATTCTCCAATTCTTAATGTTGTGCTCGTTTTGTGCTCCTGTTTAGTGTCCCTTCAGCTTGCAGGCAATCTGCCTAAGTTTTGAGTCTTGGTAGGGGGGGCAGGGGGAAACAAGGTCTAGGGTCTTTAATATTTCTTCTTTAAATAACAGGAAAGGAGAAAGGCACGGGAAAAAGAAGGATTTTCATGTAAGAAAATTGGCCTTTCAAGCTAAATCACCATGACCTTGTCAGCTTCTGCCAAGTTGTCACAACAGCTGTGTTGGGATTGCCCAAATCCTCAGTCAGCGCAGTCAGTAAGTAAATCTTCCAATCAAACAGCTGCTTGGAATTCAGTTAGGGGGGAGTGATCGGGAAAAATAGGAAAACCTGCATTTCAAATGAGCCTGCTGTCTTTCCTCACATTAGTCATGTAGAGCAAATGTAAATGCAAGAACTTCTTTCCACAGTGAACCCACAACCGCTACCTGTCTATTATGTCCTCTTCTGAGTCAGTTTTCGCCCCTAATTGAGGCAGAGAACCTCTTCATTCGTTTGATATGGATGATTTGAGATCCAGATGAGTCTCTGGAAAGAGACAGAGAAATAAAGGACTGAAACATTGGCTGAGGCATTGAGAGAGAGAAAGCAATGGGAAACAAAGAAAGGGGGAGAAAAAAGAGCTCGCAGCCTGCATCTCATCATCAGTTAACGCCTGGGGATTGTTTCAAAACATGGAAATGAAATGGTGCCCTTGCCTTGATGTCTGAGGCCCAGAAACCAAGCTCAGGAATCTAATTAGATGTCTGTTTATATTAGAAATAAGTAGTATGTGAAAACATTTCAGATGACAAAAAATGCTTTGAGGGATCATTTTCTTGCAAAATAAATTACAATATAAAACTATATATAGCGAAGACTGCACATTTAATAGTAACGCTTACACATATTCATTCACATCCACACAACCTGAAACATCTCAACCGTGCCCTAGCATTAATAGGAGCACCGTGTTGCAGCAAGTCAACAGGTGAGCAAAGCACATTGAGTATATAATATATGGCACCAAGTGAAGTTGAACTGCTGACTTGGATTCAGGAGCCTTTTGGGTGTTATTTCACTTGATTCCTCACCTATAGAGCCAAACTCTCCAGCTATAATTTGCTGGGGTTAATATTTTCTTGCCTGGACTGTGAAGACTGAGAAGTCTGGGTATTTTTCTCCCTCAACAATAAGTTTCTCCTCATCCATTTTGACAGCCACAAAATCATAGAAGAAGAGGTGCTAACACTTCAGGCCCAAACGCATTGAAAGCGTCGCATGACACGCATCTTTTGAAGTACACCTATTGTTTTGAATGGACGAATGCACACCGATAGCATTATTGTGTGTGTCGATTTGCCTTGATGCCTCTACTCCAACCTTATTTAGATTTAGGAACATCCAATGAGGACCTTGCGACCAAAGCTTTGTTTCTGCAGCTGCAGTACCTGTTTGGAAGCGAAAAGGAATTAAAAAGGTATGGATGCGAGCAGTTGGTGCACCTAAAATTTGCAGTCTATAGCTACAGTTTGAAGTAGTTTACTTTGTGGTCCAGCAGAGGGCATTCTTAAAATTCACTATCAGTGTGACCTATTACACCTCCTATTAACCTATTAGTAAACTAAGCTAAAAATATGTAGTGGAGAAAGTAGTCACAACACTGAAGCATCTGAGAGCCATATGCAAGCATATCTGACCCACTGGCATTGTTTTGTGAGAAGGTTTTCAGGATAATGACAGAACAGGAGCCATGACAGGATGTCCTACAATCTCAAAACACATTTAGTCAAGGTGCATTTTGTCAAAGAAACACCAATCATTGAGCTTAAAATTCTGTTACATGCTTGTTAAAAGTAAGTGAAAGTTAAAGATAATGTTATAAAGAAAACAGTGCACAGCTTGAATCAATTCACTTTTAAATTCTGACTCAATTGTGTGTGAATTCAGCACCTATGATGGTGTGTTTTGTTCTCAACTGTAACAGCAAAGGTGCTTTTCATTAGGCTGAATTTTGCCTCATCATCTCCTCTTTCCTCTGTCGACCCGGAAGTCAATTCCCCGCCGCCATGATGCAGGATCTTCCAATTGCTTAAAATGCACCTGGAGGAGATGAGGATTGAGGAGAGAGGAGGCTTCTGGAGGAGCTCAGAGTGAGGATATGCCAGTGTATCCTACGTGAAAGTCTTTTATCAAGAAGAGTGATGTTGATTGGACAGTTTCGGTGATTGTCATCCTGCACCATCAGGACCGAAGCAGGGAAATCAAAGTCCATTGACTGACAGAAGTTTCTGCAGCACGTTAAAGATTTGGATGAGAATATTTATGTCTTTTGGTGTCACAATGAGCTCATGAAGAAATAACTGATTATAAGCATTATTAGTATTATTAGACTACAAATTGCTGCTGAAAAATGACACAAACAGGTAGAAACAGGATGAAAAGGTGTACAGTGATGACTCAGAGATTCGGTCACAGATATTATAAGACACACCTAAGATTTGTAAGAAAAATTTTAAGAGTGTGACAAGGGGATATGAAAAAGCTAACTAATTTTTGGGAAGTGATGTAAAAATTTCTCCATGAAAGATCTCAATCTGTTTAAAACCTTGAAACGCTATATGACAAGCTATGGTAGCCGCTTTACAGAAAGGTGACCCCAGACCCAGACCCGGTACAGTACACCCTCTGGCTCTCTCCTTTCTTGATGAACATCTTAAAAGTCAAATTCTTAGAAAAAGGCGCAAAGATCTCATCAGGGCCGAGTGCCAGTCTAACCAATTAGATTTTCTGTGAATGTCCAAAACCATATTTCATAGTGTGACCATCGGAGCCACAGAGATTGATGAAAAACGTGCCTGGAATAGATTAATTGCCTGCCTTGGTGCTAATGACAGGTGGCATAGGCCTGACTGTATGGTGTGGTTGTGTGTCTCTACCTCTCAGTGAGTGTGTATGCCCTCATACATATGCAAAGTGTCTTTTTGTATACTTAAGCAACATACATGAGGAGGTCTAAGATGAGTTTATTTGCTAAATGTGTGTACTGCTAAATAAGAAATGGTTTGAATTACTTGACATATACTGTCAGCCTAACCTGCTGATTCCACGGGGCACGGCATGTCTGTGCCACAGTTTGATTTATCCTCCACACAGCAGCATTTCAGAAACATTTCAGCAGTAGAGATTTTGCCTGCCTGATTATGTTTACTTGTGCTGATTTTGTTGATTTGGTCCTCTTTCCTTGCTTTTTGTCCCAATACCATGGATAAGTAAGCTACGTAGTTTCTTTTTTCTCTCATTTTATGATCTCAAGTCTGCACAGGGTCTTTTATTTTGAAAATTGACAGGATTATCTATGGTTTTTCTGTGACCGACTTCCTGCCTGCTCAATCTACTCTGTACAGATTGACACGGCATCTGTCAAAATAAACTCAGCATGTATTTGAAGCGGAGTAGGGCAAACTGCTTCTGGGACACGCTGCAGGGCTGCTGGTGGAATCACAAGCATTGTGTTGAACGGTCGTGATCACCTTGTGCAGACGTTGCACAAACATGATGCAGCTGTAACATGACACAGCCATGCCCCATCATGCTGTTAGGAGTTGCTGCTCAAAAAGTCAGGAGGAGTAGCATGTTTTTCATGTCCACATTAGCAAGTTTTAAATTGAAATCTAACCTTGTACAACAAACAAAAACAAACAAGCCTTTGCATTTCAAAAAAAGACTCTGGTGCACAAACATCCTAAATAGCCATTTTATTTTAGCATAGAACAGCAAAATGTCAGCAGCTATATGTAGTAAATTCCAATATCTGAGAGTATATCAGGCCCGGGAGATCAATCCCTCTCAGTGAGTCATTCTCATGCCGTCCACCTTTCTGAAGAAAGCCGGAGAGAAGAAGAAAGAGCTGCCATAGGTCAAACAGACCTCTGCTACCTTTTCCTTCCTATAGTTTTAAGAAAAACACACACATGCACACATACTCAGCGAAAGATCAGCCTTGCGCATCACAACAGCAGCGCTCTGTGAGACGTCATGAGATTACAAAGGAATCTGTTAGCCAGTCTGCTCACTGATCCCTCTGCTTACCACGTCAGAAGAGGTTGAAGAAACTAAGCTCAGCAGAGACAAAGCGAATATTAGAGAGATGATGAAAGGTGGATGAGAGAAGGAGAGATACAGGAGGAAAAGACAGCTGATTGATTGTGTGTTTGTGTGTGCGTGGAGGAGTGCGCGAGGGGGAAGCAAGAGAGGCAGGAAGAAAAAGCGAGGGCTCTTTGGCTGGCACTTGACTGAAGTGTGCACTGTTCTGCGTATAGAAGTGAGTCGATGATGACTACAGTTACCCACAGTTAGAGAGGGGATGAGCGGGAGTGCTTAATATTCCACACACATACAGTTGCTTCGCTATAGCAAGAGTTTAAAAATAGACCGCAGCAGACTTGTGGACTGAGGAGCTGAGCTAAAAAGAGTGTGTAGACGCGTACAATGAGGAGGATCCAGACGGGTCTGGATGATGTGAAGGGGAGGAAGATGGATGGATTTGCCCTTGGGAAAAGTAATTATTGATTAATCTCTCCTGTTAAACATAGAGCTTCTGAAAAATATAGTAAAACAGGACATTATCTGCTCTGATTCACCATCAGTCTGTACTATGTATTACAAGTGTAAAAAAAAACTCCACTGCATACTATTTATGAATAAAAGCATGAGAGACACGAATGGGTTATCACTTTGTTTACTTTCCATGTGCTCTTAAATAACCTCACATCTCTGAAACTGATTGCCAGATCTCATTTATTTCATTCATGCCTTCTCAGACATCTTTCATAAATAAATCACCATCATGGAGAGGCATGGAGAGGGTGTCTTATTTAAAGAAAAAGTAAAACATTTTGGGAAATAAGCTTATTTGTGTTTTCTTGTTGAGAGTCAGAAGACAAGATCAATAACTCCTGTCCTGTCTGTGTGATAACTATGAAGCTATAGAGGCAGCAGCTGGTTAGCTGAGACTGGAAATAAGGGGGAAAAGCCAATCTGGCACTGGCAAAAGGAAAATAAAAAGCTGTCTACCAAAATCTCCAAAGCTAACTAGTTATTCTGCACATTGCCCTCCTCAAAACCACAACTTGTCATTTTACACCTCTGTTTTTATACTGATTACAGTGCTGTACAGTGCTTTTTATTGGTCTTGTACATTTTGTTAACTCACTTGATACATTTTAATTGGTCAGCAAGAACCTGCAACAATCATCAATTGACTGGTCAAAACTTGGGTGCCTGAGTCGTTATTTCCACTGATGATTCCAATACAGTTCATTCAAACAAGATGTCAGCATCCTCAACAATACTGAAAAAAAGAGAGAAAGGCAGTGTTAGTTTTTACAATTCTACTATCAACAGAAAGTAAGAAGAACAGGTCCGAATTTGCAATAACTGCAACTATTGTGACTTACATATGCGCATGTATCCACGCGTGCATGCATTAACACACACGCACACGCACACACACACAAATACACACACACACACACACACACACACACACACACACACACACACACACACACAACACACGCACACACGCACACTCACGCACACACTTGACCTCCATGGCTAAAGTACATAACTCACACCACTGAAATAGGAACTCCCTGCTGAGTCTACTGATGCCTCTCACAAGAGTCAACAACAGGTTCATGGGTTTGTTCCATGAATCCATTTAAAGGTGCCTTGTTTTTATGGGCCACTCCCACTGCCATGCCACCCTTTTGCCACTTGTCATTAACAGTTAATTAGCTGTCAGTTGGCTCAGGAGCAACATTTACACTAAATCTAGTGCAAGTCTGTGAACCCATTTAGAAGTTATGAGCCTTTTTGCGATAGGCCACTCCCACTGCCACACCCCTTTTAGCCAATTTATATGAACACACACCTTCACACACATCATACTTGACCTCAAATACCAAATACCAGCCTCCTGGGGTAAAAACTGTAGCCACAAAAGTAGTGTTTTCAGACAAAGGGAAAGAACTGGCACGCTCAACTTGAGTATCTTTAGTATATGACAGGTGCCAATCCAAAAAACTCAGAATGTGCACATGAAATCATCAGCACTCACTGATAACATTTAATACTTGCTGCAATAGAAGTATTAAATCTTATTAGTGAGTGCTGATTATTTAATGTGTACACAACAGTAGTGTTGTCACAACACTGGAATTTCTAATTTTGATACAATAGCTTGAAAAATATTGATATTCAATATCATTTTCCACACAAGGGGCAAAGATAAGATAATAAGATAAAAATAATCTAAAAGATAAATATAACATGACTATAGCATGACAATGGATGTTCATCAATTCATTAATCAGGTATCATGACTCCCCTGAAGTGCATCAAACTGATCAGTAACAAAACTGGCAGAAATTCAGACAGATTCTAAAATTAGTCAGGGGTGTAAATTTTGTTAAATTTGTTTAAGGCTAGGCCAGCTGTTTCCAGTCTTTATGCTAAACTCAGCTAACTGTTGCATTATATTGAAAATACAGACATACGCAAGTGGTATCAGTCCTCTAAACTCTCAACAACAAAGCAAATGAGTGGGGAGGTAAATCACAATGTTCATCATGATACAATATTATATTGATTCTGAGGACAATGATACAATATTTGCCAATATCACTAAGTCTGCCACGATACAATAAGATTCAATCCAAGGGTCTGTGGTTGATATCAGATGATGTCATATGTCCATTTAACACATTCAGTTACATTAATGTCACTGACAAAAAGCAACTAAATTCTGATTTGACAGTTTTATGACACTGACATGCCATATTATTTTCAAAACAAAGGTGTATCTTCAAGATGACGATATTTTCACTTTGCATCAACAATACTGGATCATTGAACATTTAATCGATATATCGATTCATATCAATGTATCTCTCCAGCCCTACAAAGAAGTGTATTTCCCAAGCTGTCAAACTGCTCCTTTAACACAGTATTCCTGCTGTAAATGGATCACAATTAATATTTGACGCACATCAATTACAGAACACACTTGCACTCACTTAATGTTTCACATCTAGGCCAGTGTCAGAAGTTAGATCACTATCATCAAGTTTCCTTAGAGATATACAGAGTGACCATGTATAAAAGATAAACATTTTAAGCAGTATAACAACAGCATATTGTATCACAAAGAGGTTGAGACCATGTCATCAATGTGAAGTGAATTTAAGGGCAAAGGAACGACCAAACTGCTCGCTTTCCTCAAGAGCCACCCTATAAATCTACATTCAAACACGTATAAAATATTAAATTGAAGTACTGCAGAAATATCTGCTGCGCTCGCTAAATTCAATTGCTCCTTTAGAAGGACCAACCAAAGAGATTTAACAAAAGCTGCAGATGAACAATGTCTCTCTTCCGAAGCCCTGTGAAAAATTGATAAGCCCAGACGCAATTTATATCAGTGCAAACTGCAGCCAGAGTTTTGCTCTTTTCCCAGTTGAACTCTTGAATGAAAATGTGATTGCAGTCATCTGAAGGACTAGAGAGGTTTGTTTTACTTCTGTTCCTAGATTTTCCCAAGAGAAGACCATTGACATTCATAATACTCATGCTAAATCTCAGCTACCAAAAAAGGCTAACAGATGAGGTAAAACTTGAAAAGTAAAAGGTTGGTGTTACACTCTGGATTATGGAGCTATGAGAAATCTGCCTGTGTCTTACA
Organism: Lutjanus argentimaculatus; assembly: GCA_034769285.1. Classification (NCBI taxonomy): domain Eukaryota; kingdom Metazoa; phylum Chordata; class Actinopteri; order Lutjaniformes; family Lutjanidae; genus Lutjanus; species Lutjanus argentimaculatus. Next base: position 18,770,004 of record JAWZSL010000002.1, read on the forward strand.
TCATTTAAGAGTTTGAAGGAAGTAAGAGTCACAGTTTTCATTTTGTGGCAGAAAAGACAACAGAATTAACTTTTTTTTCAGACCATTTGACCAGGTCACAAAAATTTGAAGTAGGTTGATGAGTTTTAATGAAACAGTGACTTACTTTATGAGCATGTGTGACTTGCTGTAACTGTTTGACCATAAAAACCTATATGTTTTGCTAGTATAAGGCTTTTATTGTGATGTGCAGAGAGTGAGAAAATATGGAACTGGGTAAATGACAGTAGATCGTGTTTTGTAAAGCTTAGAGCAGGAGTGCAGGTCACGCCGCCTTATTGTTAATGGGGAATATTGAGCAGCCCAGATTTGTGTCTCAAACATTGTACCATCTCCAGTTCTCATTGTGTTTGTGTTTTTCAAAATAAACTGGAGGAAATTATGTGGAAATTGACCTAAATTCATACAAGGGGATAAGTCCAAATAAATATCAGCATTTTAGCTGTAATGAAAACAGAAAAAGAATAATAACTGCTGAATATGAGTTTAGAAACATAGAAATTGCGTGTGTATGTGTGTGTGTGTGTGTGTGTGCGTGTGTGTTGTGTGTGTGTGTGTGTGTGTGTGTGTGTGAGCTCTGAATTTGCTGACTACTGCACAGAGCAGTGACTTATGTGAGTGTGGGGAGGGGGTATTACAAATTCTTAATGTTTTGCTTACTGTAACCATTGTGATTAGATAAAAAATAACTGTGGGGTTTTTGTGTTTATATTTGGCTGCATTAAAAAAGCTGAAACAAAAACATTTAGTCCAAAACAGACTATTATAGAACATCATCTGGAAAATTACATTCAAATGTTTTTACTTGTAAATCAGAAGAGTTGAGCCAAACTCGCAGATTTAGACGTGTAGTTTGTGTGATCAGGAGAAGGGCATCAATCTGCTGACTCATACCTTGAAGCTCTCAACCATTTATTGCACTGTCAAAGGGACTTTCAGAATAATGTGTGCGGTGTAGCACAGTGTCAACATGGACTGAATAGACCTTTTTCACAACAGCCATTTTGATATGAAATAGTGAGGTAAACACAGGTGTCACCAATCATACTAATTAATGTTCTGTTACATTACGGGTGCTGCACATTGCATGTGAATGTTGGCTCACTGAAAAGGTTCTGCTACACTAAATGGAACAAGACCTTAATTAGTTTCATCAGAAACACCTGTGTTTACCCTACTATTTCATATCAATACAGCTGCAATGAAAAAGTTCTATTATACTGTAGTACAAGGATGTGTGGCCTCCAACTCTGCTCTTGAACTGACTCTGTGGCTGCAGCAGGAAGAAGAGCGGAGCTTCATCCCACATTACAGTGGAGACAGCCGCACATTCCCACGAGACGACAAACAAGACAACACACACACACACCACAGACCGCAAACACACGGCCTAGAGTGACCGCACAGACACATAGAGGCACTCTACCTTATTATATATGGTAAGCCTTCTGTGTGAACAAGGGCTGTGACATTAATCGAAATATTATCAAAATCACAATATGACCAAGTGTAATATCCAAATCTCAGAGGCTTTAATTTTTCGATAATGAGTAAAAATATGTAACAAAACACCATCAAGTACTGTAGTGCTGCAGAGAAGGCCTGACCTTCAAATCTTGTTCTCCAGATGCAAGAAAACATGTTTGTTTGGTACAGTCTAGGGCTGGGCGATATGGCTTAAAAACAATACGTCCATATTTTTAGGCTGTGCAATATAAATACACATTTTCTGTAAAATATCATACTGTCAATTCTCAAATTGTTCCAACATAGGATGATCTTATAGAATATGACACATTGCTGTGGATTAAACAACCCAACAGTATATAAAGTAGTTAAAATGAGCTTAACATTAAACATCTACTGCAGTAAAATGCGAGTATTAATCCAAAAACATCACATATAATAGTAAAGCACTGGGAGGAATGATTTTACTGCAAAATGAGTAATGTTACATTTACTTTCAGTACATTTTGCTACAATACATACATACTTCTACCTTAGTTAAGTATAGAATGCAGAACTTTTCTTGTAGTGGAGTATTTTCAATGTTGAGTATCAGTACTTTTGCTCAAGCAACAGACTTGAATTACCCTCCCACTACACCTATGTGTTACCGGCTGAACCAGGCTAAAGTCAGGCTAAAGAAAGTTAAAATAGTCTATAACCAGGGTCGTCCTGACACTTTTCGGAGCTGGAAACTGTGGGTAGAATAGCCAACGTGATCAGGTGATCAATCATGTTTTCTCAAGTGATTTTTTTTTTCCCACCATGGTGAATAAAATCACAATTACTCGTAGCCGTTAACTAGCTAAGTTAGCTTTTCACGGACCAACTCTGCTGTGAGGAGTACAGGAAGATGCTGCAGAAACGTTACATAAACAGGGACTTTTTATTTATTTTCTGTGGCAGCAAACACAACACACAGCTTTTCAGTAACTATTATACTGCGATCTGACCGAATCTACACACTTCATGGCTGCCTGAATTAAAGTAACTGCCCCTCAGCAGCAACTAGTGCAAACACTGAAAACTCCAATATGACGATACGGTCATCTGCTATATTGCAAATTAGTTCATACTTCAACGTAACAAACATAATTAATATATCACCCAGCCTTAGTACAGATCACAACAAATGTCACATCATCATGATTTTAATCGTGAAAATTGTACTGCAAAAATGATCATTCCCATTAATCATGAATCATATCACAATCACAATATCTGTCAAAATAATCCATATGACTTTTTCCTTACCATATTGTGCAGTCCAAGTATGAACTATACATGCATATATTATCTGATGGCAAACAGCAAACTGATGTGTGCAGTTGTGTCAGAAATTCATACTGCTCACATTACAACAAACAATAAAATTACAACATTACAGAATCACAATATTTAAAGCATTGTGAAAATATTGAATTGACATCTCTAAAGTCTATATTGCATTGGCTGATCCTCATCTCTAAATATTTGTATGTACTGTCACTCTGCTGCAGAGTAATTAGCAGACACAGACGTGTGTGTTACTCTTGTGAGAGTTCTGGAGTCATTACAGTTATCTTTACGGTGTAATGTCTCCATTTCCTGTTCAGTGTAAACCTGTCTTCCTAAAGCACCTGCAGACACACACATGCACACACACGCACACACATGCACACGCAGAGGATACTGTTGTCTGTAATGTGCCGAGCCAGCAGGCAGCCCTACAGGACGTCAGCATCCGTGTGTAATTAAAGCTTTTTGCCTTTTCGTTACAAAGCACCCAACTCATACCCCAGCGGACACTTGACACCAGCAGCACTTTTATGGTGCCATCTTTTATTTATGCATGAATTCACACAAGAAAAATCAGATATGCAAGTGAACTCTTTCCTTAACATTGACACACACACAAATAAAACAGCACACAAGCAAACACAAGCAAAGAGAAGACACACACTAACAATTAAGAGCGCCTGGGTGAAAACATCATTAGTATGGTGATTAAATAGCAACCGTTGGAGCCAGAAGGAACCGGATCATGAATAACACATGAGACCCATGTCTGAGCAGAAATCACAACAGAATGATTTCCAAGTTCAGCGCGGCCTACATCAGTCTACACAGAATCACCGCTGTGCCTGAACTCTGGTGACGTCCTCAACTCCGCAGCAAGCCTCTTCCTTTCCCAAATAAGCTTCGTCTCCCCTTTCAAGTTTGACATAAAAGAGAAGAGAATAGAGGAAGAGGAGCAGCTCTCCAGTGCGAACACGAACCGGCTCTCTTATTTCTGTAAAGCCTCTAAGATTTCCCCGCTGGAGAAAGTCTGAGCTGGGGTGAGAATATCAGCCAGCGTTGAGGGGCTAATGCACATTCATTCTGCTAATCTTCAGAGTCTCGCTGCAGCTCTCTGAAGACACGATGTACCTCCAACACCTTTTTGCAGCTGGGCCAAATGTTGTGGATGGAGTAGTGACAGAATGTGCTAATTGGGACATGTGTGGAAAGATGTTAGAAAAAAGCGACACAGACAGAGAGCATTACAAAACGAAGGAACATCCATTTCCAGACCTTTTTCCTTTTGAGTGCCATGTATTCATACTACATAATCCTTAACTGCTCCCATACATGCAGTGGGGTGATTTAGTTTGGCTGGTTACAGTCTGGCTGATGCTCAGTTTCCCACATTAAACCACAATCTTCTTGATGCTGCCCAAATATGACAGGAAAATTTCTTAATTATGTTTCAGTTGCAATATTAAATGGAGCCATACTGGGCTCTTATATCACACTACACGGTGCAGAAAACCTTTAATACTGATCGTTACCATTTTAATTAAACTGATGAAAGCTCAGGTTATGCTCTTGACCCATACTTCTGCAATCACTGCTTCACTTCCGTATGTGTTTGTTTGAAATTGAGCAGCCTGGTGTGTCAGATTTTGTCTTCACTGCTTCCCAACAGTGAACTGTTTTCTCTACTCTCCCATTTTTTATTTCTAAAAGCATCAAAGGTAACTGCAAAGACACGCTGCCTCCCTGAGAGATGTAATTCATCACTGCGGGAAAAGAGGCAGAGAATGAATATATTGTACGTTACTTGTTGGCTTCCATTTATTTCCTTGCTGTGAAACTTTGGTTTGGAAGAAAAATAGGGTTGTTGTGGTTAAAGCAATGCTAAAAAGAAGTGAGAGACACAGAAGGGTGTGTGCATGTAAAAATGGCAGAAGTCTATTACAACAAGTACAAATGCTGGACACAAGGACAAGACCAAAGCTGGACAGACACTGTGTGACTTTATTAATCCTCATGTTGTGTTAACTCTCTCTACATATTTCAATCTGCCCTCCTGCACAGCAAGAACCAGCAACTTTTATGCTCACACTGTACGGATTCATTTAGGGGCCAAAAACACTAAACCTCCAGTCAGTTATTTTCCTGACAATTCTGATAAAGTTTAATCAAGATAGCTGTGTCCTCAAGGTTGACAAAAATAAAGAAAGGCAGACTATATGGCCTGTCTGTTCAGCAGTGAAGTTCAGTTTTATATCACAGCAGTCTCACAACTACAGTTCATAACAGTTCTTTCCACATCATCTCGAATATTTGGGAAATTGGACTGTGGAACTGCTGAGATTACACGACAGCCATCAAACATTTTGGACACCATAAATCCATCCCATCATCTGAGAGCCAGATTGTTAGTGTAATAGTTATGGTGATTACTCAGGCGTTGTGATCCCCCTCAAACCCCACATGATAGGACAATCTATCTGTTAGTAATTCAGCCCAGTTCTAACATTTTTCAGGGGTGATCAATTCTGTGCTAAAATTGGTCCAAACCTGTATGGTGACTACCCGACTTAAGAGTCTACAGCATCACAAGCAACTCTGTGAGGCTGCACTGAAGAAGAAGGTCTTGGAGAGCACTATTATAAATATAACAAAAACTGTATAAAGCCTCTACTGGCTCCAGAGGGACTTGCGTGAAATCTGATTAACTGCCTTAAGTGATGTCACTTGAGGGCTTAAGACTACAAAATCCAAAATCTGTGGGCGTGTAGTTAGAAAGAGGTGAGTTTACCAGACCTCTCCTCATCTATGCTTGAGGCTAATGGCTTGAGGCTAAATTAGCTGCTACCACTACATATCTGACCAAACTGTCACTATTCATGTTGCATTGTAGTCAACGTAGTGTGTAAAAAAAACGTGGAATAAAATTTCCGGTTCCGCTGCATCAGTTTGAATACTAAATACTAATACTACATCTGTCTATTGTCAGTCCAACAATATTGCAAAGCTAAACTGATGGAGTATTCTATTAGACACAGCAACCCAAGTCTTAAACAGCAGTACATATACAGAAAGCACTGTACTGTATATGTGCTGTATATTTGGAAAGTACTGACTCAATTACACACTTAAAACCTCTTAAGTGGCTAACGATGTCTGTAATGCTTATAGCCTTCAGTAAAATGCCTCCAGCATCCTTATTGCTGTGTCACGTATGGCATGTCTTTGCGGTGTCGTCTACCGGTGTCAGGTTCAGTCAGGGCAAGCTCATTAATCTGTTCAGCTGCAGTGCTACTGGCAGAGAGTGGAGAGAGACAAAGACAGAGAAAAGAAGAGGAGAAATGAAAGTGAAAAGGAACAAAGGGGGGATTTTGGGGAATTGAGGGGCCAGCAGAGAAAAAAAAGCACAAAAAAGAGAAGAAGTAGAAAAGAGACATCGAACAGGAGAGAAAGAGAGAGAGACAGAGAAAAAAAAACAGAGTAGCAGAGAGGAAAAGTGAGTAAGAGTATGCAGAATAAGCTTTGCTTCACTATAAACTGGCTTTTCTGATGCTGCTATACAGCAAATCCAGTGACATCACTATGAAGCAGGCAAATGCTTCTCCCATCACTGCTGTTGCTGCTGCACCACTATAGGCTGACCTCATCAAACATTTCAAGGAACATGTGCATCAGAGATAACCAGCATTTAAGTTTCACTCTCATCACACACACACACATTTGGCAAGCCAACAACCCAGCAACCTCAATCTTAATACCATTACCATCACCATCACCATCTCAGTCGTTCTCACTGGCATGAATTTTAAATGAAAGCCTTTGACAAAACATGGAGGCACCAGTGCCTCTGAGGCTAAAGAAGCACCATTCACACCTGACTGTAAATCCCACTGCAGATGAAGATACATGTAGCCTATATGAAGATTATTAAGAATACACATGGAAACAAATGCAACTGAAAAATATTTCATTCTATAAATGATGTGCATTTTCCTAACAAAGTCATATATATCTTTAATGTGTTTTTAACAATTTTTGGAATATGTGCATCATCAATTTATGTATCTTTTAGACTTTGAATTTAACATCTGTCCAAGATTGAACTGACTCGTATATTCAGTAAATTAAGTAAGGCTGACATGTTGAAATGTTGAAAATGGTTTAAGGTTAAGTGATATTCCATCCCAAAAAGTATCTTTTAAATGCACAATATTGTACATTCTGCCACTAGGGGTCTCTCTCACATCAAAACAATAACAAAATGAAAGTTTAATCATGTTGTGAAGTGTCATTGGATCATGGGAGTTTCTATCTTCACCTTTATACATCTACCATAGGTGATAAAAATCTCTGACATGTTTAAGCAGAAATCATGTTCACGGACAAAGTAATGTATTACGTTTTATTCACATTACATTTGGTCCTTTTACCTTGAATAGATTATTGATTTGTCTGTGTTTGAACACTGTTGGAAACATTTTGGATAATGTAACAACTCAACAAAATATATAACATAATTCTCTTTTGTGTGTAAATGTTGCATTATAGCTTTGACATGTAAAAAAAAGTTTACATCTTTACATCATTTGTCTACATCTTTAGCACATATTTTGACATTGTAATCTTGAAATGTTACATATTATAACTTGTGTAAGTAAGTGTAAAACACACAATAATCTACCTGATTACAGTGTATCAACTATTTTTTTTTTTTGTTTGTTTTTTCCATAGTAAATTAATATTGTTTTTTTGAAATTTGAGATTTACATGGATTTGTTGGCAGAATATAGCAGAAATTGAATATAATATTCATAAGTATATTTTCATTCATGTATAATCACCTTAAAATAAGAATGGTTGTGTTTTCCTACATTAGACATTAGAATGAGACGTTTATATATACAGAGGACGTGGGTCCTCTTCAACAGAGGTCGCTGTGCTGCACCTGCGCCATGTTCCCCAGTTCTTTACACACTGTAAGGATTTAGTGGCATCTAGCAGCGAGCTTGCAGATTGCAAACCATGTGTCTCACTCTCCCCTTCCAATCATGGTCTTGAAACATGTGCAAAACATAAAAGGCCATATCTAGAGCCAGTGTTTGGTTTGTCCATTCTGGGCTACTGTAGAAACATGGCGGTGCAACATGCTGGGCTCCCAACACCCTCTCCAGATATAAACAGCTCATTATAAGGGAACAAAAAACCCAATATTTCTTATTTTTAGGTGATGTTACCTTCATAAACATATAGAATATTCATAAATATAATATGAATATTATATTCAATTTTTGCCATAATATGCCAGTATATCCCTGTAAATCTTACTGGACTTTTAAATGAAACCTTCAAGTTGCAAAACTGTCTGTCAGTACAAAGAAAATCTCCTGTGTAATTAGCTGTGGAACAGTCAGGAGTAAAAAGTCTACTGATTATATTGAAAATGATAAAGCTGCGCTCATTTAACATTAATTGGAACTAGTATAGACGGAAACTAATCCTCACTGATTGCTCATTACCATGAAGTAGCCAAAACACTGTAATGTCTTCTCTATGAACCTAGTATATGTGCTGACTAAAACAATCGTTCAGCGTGGTGAGTGGAGTTGAGGCCATGACATCACTGGAGTCGTAGATATTACTGTCATGGCCAATAGCTGAATGTCCTAATCTGAAAGCACACCAAAGCCTTCAGGGCTTATCTCACCATTTCTCCACATTATGGATTAACATGTTATTTAGCAGGAAGCCTTCACATCAGGAAGACACGTCTCTGGGAGATTTCAGCAGGGCGGCACATAGCTGGCAGCGAGGCTGATAAGCAGGAGCTCTGTCTAAAGCACATCCTACTTTTATTCTATATTAAGCCTTTACAGGTTAGAAAAAAAATATATACTTAGGGGACCAGCATTCCCAGTCTGTGGATTATTATGGGCAGGAAGCTCAGCAATCCAGTGCTTGCGAGCCACATGCTGAAGGGTTTGATGTAAGGTGAAATTCAGATTTATGCTAACTATAACTATATGCTAAATACTTTATGCTAAACCTTTATCAAGGAGGGCTGACTGAGCCTGCATGCTACTTTTTAGCACCACTGTTCACACAGACCATGGTGCTAGGTGTAGCACCTTTAGTGTGAGAAAGAGGCTATCAACAGTCTCAATAACAAACTTAATATTTACATGTCTAAAAATACAGACAGAACACCTTATAATATTTCCCATTTAGCTCCTTTAGCTCCTTCCCCAAGCCACATAGAGATTTCTGTTATCAGCTGCTGAGCAGATCCACTGGAGCTGAGACTAAGAGCCCTGATCAAAGACATTTTGACAGCAGTTTCTGAGTGAAGTGAGAGCATTCATGCATGTCCCAGTGAATCCAAGATTCAAACATGGATGCAGAATGCACAGCCCCAATCACAGCACAGCTGGTTGTCCATTGACTGCATCAGGTGTCTTTTCTCTCTCTTTTCTCTTTTTTTGTCTGTTTCCCAAAGCTATCATATGTCACAAACCTATTGATTTCTTTCTTTGTCTGGTCATAGGTATGGTACTATGGATGACAATGTTGGTCAGTTGGTTGTGTCTAGACTGAAATATCTCAGCAACTACTGGATATACTGGACACAGCCTTTTGTAGACATCCATGATTCCCAGAGGATGCATCCTAATGATTTTGGTGTTCCTCTGAATTTTTCTCTACCACATTTGTGTGTTTGAGTGAAATGTCATGACAATTAAGGATGAATTGCAATGAAATTTGGTGCACTCATTCATGTTCCCCCCAGGATGAATTTAGAGATAGGACCATTCCAATCCAATATCAGTACCTGGGCCTGATATTGACCAGATATCAGACATGTAACAAAGATCTGCATTCCGATCTAAATTTGACAATGCTACATGTCTGCCATGTGTTTTTCTAATTGTAAACAGTGCGATTTGAGGGCTACTCTACATTTGCATGAAATACAAGAAAGAATTACAATTGTATGATACAGACAAATAACAATTACCAACATAAATCACCATGTTCTGAACATATTACCCATACATCAAAAATGCATGACAAACACATTACAAACACTAACAAACAATATCATTTGCATTTTTGAACGTGAAATAACTTAAAAGTTGATGCAAATGATGCAAATCCTCTCTCTCAAATCCCTCTCTCAGCATATCAGCTGCACATGTGAATGCCTCATGTAATCTCATGTGACTTCTACTATGACAACAAATACTACTACTACTACTACTACTAACAATATTATTATCATTATTATTATTATTATTATTAATAATAATAATAATAGTACATATCAAGGAAAAAAATTACACTGGTATCAGTATAGTCACCAAATACAGGAAATCTAGGATAAAACAGCCATTTTGCCCAAAAAAATAAGTTGAAGGAGCCAGTGACACACAGCATTGATTAGCCACTATAATTGGACATCTCTCACATAAACAACAGCAGACAAGTTATAACTGACCCGTCTAATGCGTGTGTGATTATTCTGTAGCAGCTTGGTGTGATTTGCATGTAATTTAATCAAAGTAAACATGCTGGACGGCCACATGTATAATGGCACTGCAATCTGGCACGGCGCTTCTCAATCAGAGACTGCAGATTTATCAACATATCTGTCCTGCTACTTTCATATGGCTGCAGATTTAATGAACTCAAAAACATCTTCATGCAGTCTAAAGCAGCTGTGAACATTCTAATTTACAGATAAGTGCAGACTGATTTTCAGACGTTCCTGCTTTAAACACAATAAATGCAAATGTTTTGATGCAAATGTAAAAATTTTTGATGCAAACTGGAATACAATGGGGAGTTATTAATTAAGTTTGTTTTTTTACATTAATTAAATTAAAATAACATATTTAAAGCTACTGCAAAGAACTTTAATATTGTGTTGATAATGTGTGGATTTTGTGGGCTCATGTTGACAAAAATCCCCAAAGGGGCAGCCAGAGTGCCAAAGGAGTGTGCCAGAAAGAGACATGGCTCTGGGACACCCCTCTTCCACCAAAATACCAACAACTTTGCGCTGCCTCATCTGAATGATCCTCCCATGTTTGTTCCCCTCCTCTCACCTGTGCACCGTGTAAATACGTGTAAATTCCACACAGAGTGACAAGGTGAACTTCAAGGTCAAGAAAATACAGAAAGGTCAGAGTGCTGTTTGGGTTAGTCACTGCCTTGTTTCTTGATAGATACATCAAATGATTTATTGATTATCAAAAATAACCAAGAATTCAACTAATCGTTTTAGCACAGTGTAAAATACTAATTCTGACTACAGGTGATCGCAGAACCAGGCATAAAACATACAGGAATCAACATCCTCATCATCCTATCAAAAGCATATCAGCAGCTGAAGCCCTCTCTCCTAAGTGAAGTGGACAGTAATATATCATGGATGAATGAAAGACTGCTGTAGTTCAGTACATTAGAGCCATTTACATCAGGATAGAACAATACATTGATGTTTTAACTTGTTAATGTAAAATGCTCCAGCACTCTCTGAGTTCTTCGTCTGGGCTAAAATAAATGAATAAATAAATAAAATGCATTTGCACATTAGTGTTTGGATGAGGTCTGGTTTGGACAAATTGAAATGGTAAGATCTATGTTCTGATTTAGAGGAAGGATGTTGCAAAAAGAAGCCATTATCATTATTTCAGTGAGGAGGTGAAGGCAGAGGAAGAGCAGACCCCTGCACGTATGAAAACAAAATATGTTACAACCTCTGTTCCAATTTTAGCAAGTGCACACTAAGAAGAAAACAATATGAGATATGCAGGGAGACCACTTAGGAGACAAGAGCAACCTATTTCAATAATGCATTCAAAACGCATAACAAGAGGAGCTCCTTCCAACTTCTGCATTTGGCTTCAGAGGAACGGCCCTAATTTCATTAGTGGACTATACAGGGTCTGAGCTGGTGCCAGGTGACTGAAGCACTTACTCACAGTGATGAGGTACGTCTCTCTCGATCAATGCTATTCTATCATTCATCTCGCTTTCAATCTCGGATATACATCTTTTAGTTCATGGTAGGAATATTAATGTAGAGCAAATGACCCACAGTGTCTACCTTGATAAAGTACTCCAAGACTGGTCGCTGTGGTGCTTCCTTAGACGATGAGCTGTGTACAGTATGTGATGTTGAGTTACGAGTGATAAAGGTGTAATCTGTTTTTACCCTGTCAATGTTTAGCAAGTGAAAAATGTTAGATTGAGTGATCTACATTTTACCGTTCATGTTAAGAATGTTGATGTCAATCACAGTTTGCATGTTCCAATAATAAACTCATTAAAATGAACTGTTTAAGATATAGGGCAGAATCTAATGAGATACTGCTGAATAGCAGTGCTAGACCCTGGTTGTTTAACCACACTCTGTGACTACATAATTCAGAGCTGTCCAGGGCACAACAAACAAAACATACAGTAGATCTAAATAAGCCCTGTATTATCATGACTTTATCTTGAATGGACTATGGCTAAAACAGAACCAAGACATAATGTAAACAGTTTCCAGAACAAAAATAACAAATGGACAGTAACTTAAGGACCAGTGTATAAGATTTAGTGGCATCTAGCAATGAGCTTGCAGACTGCAACCAACCTCACCTCACCCTCCCCTTCCAAGCATGTAGGTGAATCAATGATGGCACATCATACACTAATAATTCTCTAAAACTCTCATTCACTTTGTTGCCTGTTCTCCTCAAGTAAAACTGTCTGTCTCAGAATTACATTGTTCAGATGCACTGCACTGTAGTTCCTGTTACTAGGATGTTGTATATGGGATTTGCTCTATACTGTACCCATGTTCATAGTAATGAAAGAACATGTCACCCTGTCCAACAGTTTGAAGTGTTTTAAAAAGTTTTTGGACAACAACTGGAGCTCTGTTGCACCGAGGAATAAGATTTATCAAGCTTTGGATATACAGACAACACTTGTTAGTGGGATCAGTACATTGTTGGGTTTGTTTGTTTTATGGGATTTGATGACAAAAAGAAAACATTTTATTATCAGCCTCATTTTTTAACCATGCTGGCCTATCATGGACCCTCAGAGTGGGCGGTATGAATAAGGCTGTGGCTCAGCAGGTTGAGCCGATCCCAGTCAAAGTGTCCTTGACCAGGACTCCAAACCCCATATTCCTTCTTCTGGCTATAAAGTTATGCAAATCTCTAACCCTTGCCTTGCCTAAACCTACACGGATCCTGCAGACATTTCTGAGCTCTTCTTAACTCAGCCCAGTAGTATGGAGGAAACCAACTCCTGTTCCAACCACTGTCCAACCAACTCTCCATTGTGCTGTGGCTGGTATCTTCCACATACCACTCTTAATCATGTCTCTCCTGAGCCAGCTTGTCTTTGCTGCCTGGGGGCTCCAGAAGCGAATCTACTCTAGAGCCTCCCAAAGCTTCCACGGTGCTCCACCTTTCAGTGTTTTACCACAGCAGCCCACCACCTCCAAAGCACAGTCATATACCAGCCCTCTGCTGGCTTCCAACCAATTAACTCTGTGCCGAATCCTCTGCTGGAATAAACAGCGCTGTCCATCAATCGTGGATTGAGGCTTGAAGAGATTGTATTGTGACCTGTGGCTGTGAGAAGCCTGTGAGGGCTGAATGGTGTTGAAAGAAAAGGAGAAATCAATGAACACGAATCTCCCCATGCTTCCAGGGTCATGATGTAATCAGCAACAGTGTCATTGGTATGAGATGGGGACAGGCACACAGTGTGGGTGAGGTAAATGGGTGGTGGTAGTGGAATCTGATGAGGCTGGTACAGCAGGTATAAACAAACTGACGGACAAAAGGAGTTGTCTGAGGCCCCGTGTCCAGTTTAAAAAAGCAGGACTTGTTTGCTTCATCTTTTCCTGCCTGTGCTCATATTACACTCCATGCTGCCTTCATACCGATATTTTTTTCATTTATGAAGGTCGTATATACCATCATTCCATTATGATGTGTTTCCAGTGTAACAGCAGCAGTTCAAGGTGAAGGCTAATTGAGCTAAATGGAGAGTGTGACCGTCATTGAGCCCCACGAGGGGTCTTTTTTCTGGGCCATATCTCCAAGGTGTGCAGGAGAGGACAGCAGCCATCCGCTCCCATTTCCTGTAAGCCAACAATGTTGCCATGCTCCACTAAGGTCACTCTACTGTCCTTTATGCAGATGAAAAATGTTCACCTGTGCTTATTTAGCTTTACAAACCCTCTGTGTAAAACATAATTAATATCACTCCCTGAATGCCATGTTCACACATACTAATGCCAGCAAATAAATGGTGATGTTGTTGTTGTAAACAATAGACGATTGATTAAGCCGATGATCCTTTTTATGTTTCCATTTAGACCAGTTGTGTTTCATCAAGAGTCCCACAGTGTGAAATAATGGCATATTCCATTATTTCCCATGGTGGAAATAATGAAACATGCCAGTAGAGAGCTAATCCCTCTCAACAGAAGCTCCACTAGATATTAAGCATTCTGTCCCTGCTGTGTGCTTTCAGTTGCTAGAAGGGTGGGATCAGCATATCTTGACAGCTGAAAACTTTGAATCATGACTGGGTGAAGGAGCTGCTCAGAAGTCAAGGGGGAACAAGCGCGGGCTGTACTCTGGTGAACGGAACTCATCAAAAAACACTAGACACCGTATTTTCCCCTAACCAGTCAGAAGGCAAAAATAGTGTTTTGCTTGTAAAACATTAACATTAAAACTGAGAGGTAAAGTTGGAAAGTTGGGAAAAAGTTCCATCAATGACAGAGAATTTATTTTTCTTTCAAAATGGAACTGATAGAAATCTAAACTCAAAAGTCACTGACAAAACCATTTGACGGTGTTACAGGGACAGTTTGGATTTTCTGAAGAGGGGTTGTACAGTAGACGCTGGTCAGCATGCCCCCACTTTGGAGAAGCATAGAGTGATCCAGGTGTAGGCAGCTAAATGATTTACTGCTGCGGACAGCGTCAGACGCAAAATGTATTTTAGCCTCTTAAAAAAGGTCCACCTAAAAACAATCAATATCAGTTTTTGCTGATCAATATTTTGCCATCAGATAGCCTTTCCTGACAGGAAACCGCCATTATATGAGCCAAACATCACTCTCTCCAAACCAACCAAACTCCATGGTGAAATCAGTCATTTTAGCTCGCAGATTATTGGATTGTCTGGTTTGTTTGTTTGTGTTATTGTGTGACATTGGTGTTTTAAAATCTTAGTTTGGATTCACCAGAGTCACACAACAACACAAACAAACTAACAGATTTAGGCAGTGGTAGACCAGCGACTTCTGTGTTCTGTGAGGTAAAATGATTGATTTCACCTATAGAGTTTGGTTGGCTTGGAGGGAGCAGTATTTGGCTTATATAAAGGTGGTTTCCCATCAGAAAAAGCAAGGAAAAGTGATGAAATTCTAAATATAGTGGACACTTAAATTGATATATATATATATTTTTTTTTTTTGGTGGACCATCATTAAGTGGCTAAAATACCTTTTGTTGTTAACACTGTGCACAGCAGTACATTGCTTAGCTTCTGTGCTGCCACTCCTCTCTGCTTGACCAACTGGAGGTGTTCTTTTTCTCACAAAATGAAATTGATAAAAAGCTCAACTCAGGGCCTGAAAATCACTACCATTGCCATTTGACTGTGTTAAATAAAAAATATGATTAGATTAAATCTCATGAAAAACAACCATGTACTTCCCACTTGTTGGTGATATTTATTATTCAGTCACAGACAGGATGAGGACAAGCACGTAAAAGCCCCAAGACTGGCATAAAAATCACCATTTCATCTGTCCCCCGAGCACTGCCACTTTAAGTTGTTAGACGCTGAAAGGCTTGCTTTGCCTTTGCCGTCAGATCTTAGAAAAGAACAGGTGGTGATGGTCTTTGTGTGCTGTCATCTCTAATTCAGCGGTGTTGGAATCCCTTTGAGTAACAAGCATCAAACGCAGCTCCAACAACTCAAAGGACCAGGTTATATGATGCACACGACAGACTTCTCAATGATGCAGCCACACTGAAGACGTAACAGGGACGCGCATGCACACACACACACACACACACACACACACACACAACACACACAGACTTGATTTACAAAGGAGGTAATAGACATTAATCAGTTGCTGCTTACTCCTCAGCTCTCTCTCGCTTATAAACACACCGTCTGTTTACTGACTCTAGTCATGTCCTCGCCTTCATCCATGTCAATAGAACAATTGATTTTTGAGACAACTCAAAGTGTGAGAAATAAAGAGAAATGCTTCAAACAAGTCTGCTAGTGACTCACTGAGTGACTGACTAATCCAATGTGTAGAATTAATCGATATCACCAGATTAAGTGGAAGACCTATCAGTAAACCTGTCACACCAGGAACAAAGGACACTGATGTACACCAAGTTACCACAGAAATAAACACCCATCCTTTAAAAGGCAACAGAACAGACTTGCTATAAATTCTACCTCAGTCCATTTTATACAACAGCAACACAAAGTACAGCCTCAGAAGTGACCATGAAGTGGAATCAATGCCACTGTATTAACAACAACTAAAAACTAATGATAGTCTCAAATAATAGCTGAAACAAATAACCACAACCACAAAGTGAGAACAAGGGAAGTAACACTTAACAGACCATTGCAATGAGACCAAAAGCACTTAAACTACTTATAAAGGTCCAGTGTGTAGGGCTTTTACGATAACCACATCACCGCAATACCGTGGCCATGTAATGCCTGCTGCAGGGTTGAACTAATTACCGTCATCACTGCAAATTTTAATTTGGAAGGTCAATCTCATGTTTTTCTATATTGAGATCAGCACATGGAGCTATTAATACATCTATGGATCAGTGCTGTCACACATGACAAGTCGGGGACACAGTCACTGACTGGATGACAAGTCATGAATACAGCCTCTGATTGGTTGACAAGTCAGAAACACACCCTATGGCTGACCGACAGACTCAACCCAAGGCATCATAGGATTGCCAGAGGACAGCTAACAACATGCTAACAACAACAACTGTTTCCAAGATGGAAAAGTGGATAAATAACCACATAAGACATTTAGTGTTGTATTTATCGTTATTTCTATGATTTAGAATTTATTTTGCCAGGTCTCTAAAAAAAAACCACTGCAGTTCTAGGCTGGGTTACAAAGCTTCTGAAAGGATACAACTGCACCAGAGTCAACATTGTAAAGGTGCAAAGGTAACCATGTTAGTCTTTCCTGTTCAGCGTACTTCCCCTGCCACTTTTCAAACAGTTGGGAAATAACAGACAATAAACTGCCATCCTGTGGTAATATGTTGCTTTTTGACTGTGGTTTTAAGATTTACTGGGATTTATAGACCCTTTTACAGCTGACATCATCGAAGAGCTGCACGCGCATTTTGGCAACAGAAGTAGCGGTCTCCTCCAGTCATCCAGATGAGTTATCAAGCTGCAAAGGTTGAATTAAACATTTTACCAGCACCAAAATCACCAAAACATTTGTTTATTGAGTATATGATACTTCAGAATTGATATTCCAGTGGTCGATATAAGTTGTTCAAACTTCCGAAAGATTGTGACCGTTTCAGAGCAATTGGTGGCGTCTATGGCTGCAACCTATTAAACGTGTTGATTAGACTGAGAACACGATTAAAACGGCTCATGTTTGCAGCGGCTCACTGACAAGCTGTT
The DNA here is from genome assembly GCA_034769285.1 of Lutjanus argentimaculatus. NCBI lineage: Eukaryota > Metazoa > Chordata > Actinopteri > Lutjaniformes > Lutjanidae > Lutjanus > Lutjanus argentimaculatus. Next base: position 18,787,554 of record JAWZSL010000002.1, read on the forward strand.
GTGGTCCGCCGTACTTCTGTTGCCAAGATGCGCGCGCAGCTTTCTCATTGTTTACAAACTGCAAAAGGGTCTATTGGCAGAAATGAAATATAATATGCTGTACATATGTTTTTATTAGTTTAATCACCTAAAAAATAAGTACTGTTGTGTTTTCGTTACCTAAGAATGAGCCTTTTATATCTACAAGGGGTGCGGATCCTCCTTCACGAAGGCCACCATGCTGTAGCCATGTTTCTACAGTAGCCCCAAACAGACAAACCAAAAACTGGATCTAGATATGGCCATTTGCGTTTTGTGCAACTTCCGCGCTCACTAGAGTAGGTTCTCCTGCATGCTTGGAAGGACAGAGTGAGACGATGTGCTCACTGCTAAATGCCACAAAGTTCTACACACTGGTCCTTTAAAGTTAAAAATTACCAACATTCAGCTTTGATAAATGCATTATGAAGCCAGGGCAAAAGTTGTTATTTAGCACTACTTCAGCTGTCTATACTGATAAGAGAAGTGTATGAAGTCTGTGTTTCTACCAAATTGATAAGAAACAAGACAGAGGTAGAGGAAACAGCACCCATAAAACACTGAAAAACTGAAGATAAGAGGTTTTATCACAGATGATGTATTCCATTAAAACAAACAGTCCAACAACATACCAAGGTGATACTCCATGGTTAAATCCAGGGTCGGTTTGAAGGGCAAATTGACAAGTGAGGGTATGACCCCTGCTTTGTTAAGACAAATTAGGATGTGCCCACACTCTATTTAGACTAATTAGAATCTAAACAACCTTAAACCTCTCCTGGTTGCAGACCAAAACCCTCTTTGTGCGTCTGGCCTGTCTCATGTAGCCAGAGGAGCCATAAATCCTCTCTGAGCCTCCACTGAAATCGTTCAAGATCAGATTATCCAGATTTGTTTCATAATGCATTCAAATCAATTCATGCATGAAGCTGCTGAAATGAAAACAGCTTATAAGGAGAAATCATTTTGTTTCATTTTGTTATTTTCCAGCTTCTGTTGGAAATTCAAAATAGTGCTGATTAATAATCCTTGAATTTGCTACGCAATGCACACCACATGATGTCATGATGTCCACACAGGTAACGTCTGCAGCCCACTGATGACAGACAGACGTCTGGCCATAGAGCAGCGTTCAAACATTTTGGTGAAACTGAATGACACCTCCTTTAATCAGATCCTTTCTGTGAGCAGCAGACTGACAGAGAAAAGTAAATGCGCTGGGTGGAAAGTCGTTTCACCTGATCCCCACCCCGTTACGTGCCAATATCACGTCCTCCACAACAAGGTGATTTGAAGAAGAGGAAACGCTGATCCCCACTGACCTGAATCGTGCAGGTGTACTCTGAGTCGTCCAGCAGCCTCACAGTGCAGTTGCATTCCCTGTCCAGACTCCTGATGCTGCTGCTCATCAGTCGGCTCAGCATCTTCTCGATCGTCTGTGTACGGGACCGAGGAGAAGGGCGCACAGCACCTACATACAAGTTTGATCACGTTAACGACGTCCCTGTTCTGTGGTCCAACACCTGGTCAGCGGCAGCGACTGTGCGGAGCGGCGGCGGTGGTGCATCGTTTTCATCTGACTGGCAGGGGAACCACACGGTGCGTTTCTTCCTTCAGTCAGTGAGGATGAGTGGAAACACTGCTACTGCTGCTTCTGCTGCTTCTGCTGCTTCTGCTCTCTCTGGTCCGGTTAGACTAGTGTCACCCTTCACCACACCTTCTCCCCCCGAACCAGTCTCCTCGCCGTTGCCATGCCGCTGTAAATGCTGCTGGGCGGGCTGAAGGCAGCTGAATGGCGAGTCTGTCAGCCAACGGAGCAATGAGTGAGATGCTGCCTTCACTGAGTGAACGACTGGAGACAAAATTCCGATAGGCTGATGCTGGTCGTGACTACAGCCACATGGTTAGGAATAATAACACAGCGCGGGGGGTGGTCAAACAATGGACAGGTGCTTTATACTGCAGCTGAAGTTGATGAATGAAATAGACTTTTATTCAATACAATTTGTCATAACACACAAGCCTAGGCTTTTTAAACACATTGTAAAATCAAAATACACATCAGACTTACTCTTAACTGATTAATACTAAATCAGTGTCATATGAATAGCTATAATCATGAGATTTTTCACCTTAATATTCTTAAAAACATGTCTAGCGCTCAATGACACATTTAAGGATCTCAGCTCTTTGTTTAATCGCGATATTTCCGACAGAACTTGAATGCAGCAACACATTTTTTCATTCTAAACACTTTTTCCTTTACAGGTTGATCCCCTGTCTTTCTCACGATACCGGTATAACATGGGGGCTAAACAACAAAGTGAAACATTTTTGTCATCTGTTTCATTAATAGGACTGGGTGTTACAATCCCTGAAGATTCAGTACTACTTCACATCAAGTGGGATTGTTCTTAGAGGTGGACCACTAACTAAGTAACCAGTACCACGCATCACTGGTTGTGTATCTACGGTTTAATAGAAGGCGATTTGGGCCTAAGTTGTCGGCCACTTTTTCTAAACGCAGTGAGGTAAATAAATGAATTTCAAATACCATCAACAACAGCAGCAGCAATAATATATAATAATAATAATGATGATAATAATAATAATAATAATAATAATAATGTAGAGTGTTGCAAGTACTGTGGAAGAAGAAATTATGTATAACAGCCTACACATTTTTTGTCTTTTTTCAACCTAACTACTTTGTTTCTAACACCAGTCATTTACATTCACGATTTTAGCCTGGGGAGAAATATGCATTAATTGAGCTCTATTGCAGCCATTGAGGATTAAATACCTTATTACAGTTACATGCAATCAAACGCTCCATGTATAGCCCATCTTGATAGTTTCTGAGAACAGCTGAGGTAACAAAAACCCTTAAAGGTCCAAACTGATTACTGCAGAGATGGTCTCTCTGATAAGTTTGAGCCAACTAGTCTCCCGGTTTCCTCGACTTTGTCTCCCTCTAGTGGTCATGTGATGGTAAGGACAATGAAATGGGGGAAACACGTCGGTGTAAAACATAATCGAATTTTCTTTTGTGTTTTTTGAATGAAATGACATCATGAAGAATTACCTATTGCTTCCATCTGTGTCGTTGTGAATGGACATAATATGAGTCTTTTAACGTTAAAAAGCTCCCATTTAGACAATAAGACGGATATTGTCTTCAACCAGTATGCCATAAGATACAAGTTAGAATACATGAATTTACCGGTTTGATTTATTTTTCATTTTACAATACAGAGTTGTGGCTTTAACAGGATTACGTTGTAGTTCTCTTTTTGTTTTTCACAAAAACAGCTCAAACAAAAAGTATACAGTAGATTGGGCGAATGAATATTAGGTCACCGAAATAAAGTAAAATTACTCGGGTTTGTGTCATTATTACAGCACCACAAAACAATTTCTTAAATGTCAAAAGACAGCTCATCTGCCGTGACATTGTTCCACAATGCCGTGACCCGGATTCGAACCGGGGTTGCTGCGGCCACAACGCAGAGTACTAACCACTATACGATCACGGCGAGCTACGATGAGCTGATGGCGTCTGGAGTGTCATAACACGGGGTGATTAACAGAATGAGGTCTCAGCGTGTCTGTTACAGGAAGAGTTGCTGGTCTGTCTGGAGAAATACTCCGTTTGTACTGCGTGTTGTTCCGGTCTCATGGAAAGTAAACCTGGACGGCAAACAGCGTGAAGTTTTACATTCAATAATCTGCCCATGAAAACGTTTTACACTAGCCTATATTTAACTGGAACAAGTTGCAGCCGGGTAAACTCTCTGATGTCCCCGAGGGTCTTCTGACAGGACAGCGGAGACACAGTGAAATATTATTTCAGACGACAGCTGTCGGTAACATTAAAGTTAGTGTGATAATATACAGCGCTGGTTTTAATAATTTAAAAATGTACTATTGTTTGCACTACAGCGACATCTGGTGTGCAAACTGACAAACTGCAGGTGCTACATGTGTGGATTCACCCAGCTCTCCTCTGATTGGCCGAGCTTGCTGCAGACGTAAAAAAAAGCGTCCGGTTTTGTAACACGTTCAACGTGTGATTACCAAACACAAGTTTTTTACTACGGCAGCTTACGGAACAAGCGGTATTGTGACTGTAGATAAAGGAAAACTAAGGTAAAGTTTCGCCTCGCAACTGTGTATGATTTTGTTTTAATTGAACTCACTGACGCTGAGACATGTTATCATATCGTTGGTTCGCTGTATTGGTTTCCTGTTGACATGTAAACAGTTTCTGCAACTGTGTAGGTTTATCAAGCTTTAAAACGTATCCATTTCAAGCACTTCTGTAAAATGTTGTGGAGTTTTGTCACATTTAAGCTCATATTGTTACATTTGCTACAGTTTGGACTTGCAGACAGGACTACAGTTTGTACGAGGATGAAAATCTACTACCCGTAATGTACTAGGCCTGGGCTTATACAGACTTGAGCAGATGTCTTAGATTTTGCATGTCGTGTTAAGGTGTAAGTGTTGTATTTTCCTGGTTTTAAAAGCTGCATTTCAGTAAAGTGATGTCATTTTCTGAACTGATCAGACTGTTAGCTTTTCTAACACCTTTGCCCACTTAGTCATTATATTGACATAACTATTGATTATTTATCAAAAATCTCTTTGTGTTAATATTTTGTGAAAGCACCAGTAGTCTTCCCTACAATATTGTTGCTATAGTGATATTGATGTATTTGGTCAAAAATATTGTGATATTTGATTTTGTCCATATCACCCAGCCCTATTGTTGGCTAGTTATATAAAATCAGCATGTCTTTGCACTATTTCAGAATTAACACTGTGTGTATAAGTGATATATATTGTATATTGCAGAATAGCCTAGACATATCAACATATTATTTAGAAGCCACACTGCTCAGCCCTACCATATAATAACTTCTGAGGTCTTGGTGGGTTAAGATGTCCTAAAAATGTCTGTGACTGTGGTGTTCACAGATTCACCAGCATGGCTCACACATGTATTCACTGGTTCCGCAAGGGTTTGCGGCTGCATGACAACCCAGCACTGATGGCTGCACTGAGGGACTGTAAGGAACTCTACCCAGTGTTCATCCTGGACCCTTACCTTCACAACAACACTTGTGTGGGCATCAACCGCTGGAGGTTCCTCATCGGAGCCCTCAAAGACCTGGACTGCAGCCTCAGGAAGCTCAACTCCAGGTAGGGACACAAGGATGACAGCCAGTAATACTGGATATTAAAGGTCCAGTGTGTGAGATTTAGGGGGATTTATATCTATACATACCACAAAATCCTACACAAGGGTCTTTTAAAGCGATATTCCACCCCTGAACGATACTCCACTCAATATGTACTCACCCCTATGCTGATGTGAGGATGGGTGAAGATCTTCAGTTCACGAAACAATCCTGGAGTTTCAGCAGAAAACAGGGTTGCAGCCAAATCCAGTACAACGGCAGTGAATGGTGACCACGTATAAAATGTAAAAAAAAGAACACAAAACAAACACAAAATGTCTCCATCCTGCTCATTTGGTGTAATCCAAGTGTCTGTGAGCCGCAACATTAAAATTTAACCACAAAAGACGCCATTTACACCATGTTTTTAGCTGAAATGTCAACTGTAGCCTCCCAGGTAGCATGTAAACATGGCGTTGATCTCACGAGACTTCGTATATCTCTTAATGGATGCACGATTGAAAACATCACGAGATCTCTTGTGCATCCGGCTCGAGTTTGAGAGGCTTCAGTTGACATTTCAGCTAAAAAACATGGTGCAAATGGCGTCTTTTGTGAACTGAAGATCTTCACCCATCCTCACATCGGCATAGGGGTGAGTACATATTGAGTGGATTATCGTTCAGGGGTGGAATATCGCTTTAAGAAGGTAAAAACAGATAAAAAAAATTGCTATTATAAGATTGCTATTATAAGGCAATTACAAGATTTAAGTCAGACTGGTTGCACTGCTGTTATCATACACATTGTCATAATGTCATTTTTCAGGTTGTTTGTTGTAAGAGGGAAGCCAGAGGACGTGTTCCCCAAGCTGTTCAACAAGTGGAAAGTAACAAAGCTGACCTATGAGTACGACACAGAGCCCTACAGTCTGAAACGGGACAAAACAGTGACAGCGCTGGCCAAAGAACACGGAGTAGAAGTCATCTACAAAATCTCACACACTCTTTATGATATAGACAGGTATTAGTGTACACATATCAGGGTACACACACAATTTTTGTTTCTTTACACTGTTTCTTCCTAAACAATTGTTACTGATGCAATATTTTATTACATTTTTTTAAGACTGCTGCATTCTACTGTCCGTCATGTCTTTGCAGGATAATTGAGGAAAACAATGGGAAGCCTCCCCTCACTTATAACCGCATGCAGGCAATAGTGAAGAGTCTTGGTGCCCCTAAGAAACCGATCCCTGCTCCCACCATGGAAGATATGAAAGGTACTACAAACAACACTGGATAATGCCAGTGTATTCATTAAGCCTTCATGGGAATAAACACTAGCACCAGTTTGTTTAAATGTTACAAGTTAAAGTGTAAAATTCAAATATATCTCCTCTGTCAAAAGGTGTGAAGACCCCATGTTCAGAAAACCATGAGAAGAAATATGGAATCCCGACGCTGGAGGAGCTCGGCCAGGACACTGCAGCTCTGGTAGAGGAGAAGTTCCCAGGAGGAGAACAGGAGGCTCTGAGGAGACTAGATGAACATATGAAAAGAACGGTATTTCAGCTTTAAACACATTTTTCTTTTACACACAGAAACTCACTGCTGAGACACATAGACATCTGATTATTTTAGACGTCTTCTAAGAAAATCAAACCAATATCCAAAGCAACAATAAAGAACACTTAAATTGAAACTTGGTGTTATGAGTGAGATGCATGAATATATGCTGAGTCAAGTTTACATATTTCATCTGTTTTCTTACTTCAGGGATGGGTGTGTAGCTTTGAGAAGCCGCAGACATCCCCAAACTCTCTGAGCCCCAGCACCACTGTTCTCAGTCCATATGTCACTTTTGGCTGCCTGTCTGCGCGCACTTTCTGGTGGAGGCTGACAGACGTCTATCAGGGGGTAAGTCATACAGAACAGTTTTTGTAGGTAGTATGCTTCACTATAAACAAGGATGCAGAACCGATGGTATTTTAGCTTACATTTCCTTAATGTATAATGCAAAAATGATCTATATGTTGCTCTAAGCTATAGAAACAACTGAAAATATGTTAGAACATATTTAGCTATTAATGCATGGTCCTAACTTTGAGATTCTGTTAAACCTTGACTTAAGTTGGACTGTTGTGTAATTTTGTTATTTGCAGAAGAAGCACTCAGATCCTCCAGTATCTCTGCATGGCCAGCTTCTGTGGAGAGAATTCTTCTACACAGCTAGTGTGGGGATCCCCAACTTTAACAAGATGGAGGGCAACTCTGTTTGTACCCAGGTTGATTGGGACACAAACCGCGAATATGTGGCTGCATGGAGAGAGGTACTGAGTCCTTTAACCTTATTTTAAAATGTAATGAATGAAAAGAAGATAAATTATGCTGCTGGAGGAAGAGTGATAATTCAGCAGCATCACTGTTAATTAGACATGATCTAATTTCCTGTATCATAAATATTTCCTTTATTTCCCCTAAGGCTCGGACTGGTTTCCCCTTCATCGATGCCATCATGACTCAGCTGAGGCAGGAGGGCTGGATCCACCACCTGGCCAGACATGCTGTTGCTTGTTTTCTCACCAGGGGAGACCTGTGGATCAGCTGGGAAGAAGGACAGAAGGTGTGTAAATTGACACTGTGGACATTTAGCACGATGGTGTCTTTATGAAAGAACAAGAACAAAACCCATCCAGGTCCACTTCGTCTGTCTGCAGGGGCATTTTGCTGTATGTTGTAGACAGCTACTGAATTTCACCTCACTGTGTTTAAGTCTGGATGAAATGGCTTTGGAATGGATTTTTCTAACCAGAACAACAAATTAAACCAACCTCATCAGAAAAATGGTCATGGCCATTCAACTCCCTGCTGAGGGCTTGATGCCGAAATGTGTCCGAGTTTGCTTGTTTTAAGGTCTTACATGACTGTGCTGTGACAACATTTTGATTGTTTTACAAGAGAATGCCTTCTTTATCCAGAGAGCAGCTCAAACAATCTGAGTTTCAGACATATCCAAACATTTTTGGATAACCTAATCAGACCTTTAAAAAGTATCTTAAGATTTGATAAATGGCTTTTTGGCAGTGCAGCATACTACTGTTACAAATGATAAACAATTGAACCCAGCAATTGTTGTTAAAAAAGTTGTTTATCATCAGAATATTCATCATAACTACAGGATTTTATCATTATTAAAGATCTGTTTTTAGTCTATTTAAAGGGAAATGGCACATTAAAGACAGTTTACAGGTCTCTTGCTCCAGTCATTGTCATTGTAATTGCTTCGGTGGGAGCTGCACAAAGTTTGATAAATTGATCTCTTTGTTTGTTGAACTGTCTGTTGAGTGTGACAGTGTTATAGGAATGCAGTCTTAAATTGGTAGAACAGTATTCTAACAATTTGTTCACTGTTCCTGAAGGTGTTTGAGGAACTTTTATTGGATGGCGACTGGGCTCTGAATGCTGGAAACTGGCAGTGGCTTTCAGCAAGTACCTTCTTCCACCAGTTCTTCAGAGTTTACTCTCCAGTTGCATTTGGCAAGAAGACAGACAAAAATGGAGACTATATCAAGTAAGATCATAACTTGGACAAGTTCAAGAAATTCTTCATATACATATATATATATATATATATATATATATAATATATATAATATATATATATATAAAATATATATATATATATATATATATATACATATATGTGTGTGTGTGTGTGAAATAATTTCCCTTTACTTTTTAGAAAGTACCTTCCTCTTCTAAAGAAGTTCCCAGCTCAGTATATCTATGAGCCTTGGAAAGCTCCACGCAGTATCCAGCAGGCAGCAGGATGCATTGTGGGTAAAGACTACCCACATCCCATCGTACAGCATGAAGTGATCAGCAAGAAGAACATCCAGAGGATGAAGTTAGCTTATGCTAAGAGGTCCACAGACACTGCAGAATCACCCAGCAAAAAGCACGGTACTGCAAAACACAAATACTTTTATGAGAGGTCTATCACCTTTGATGTTATCTAAGTTTACAGACAATCCTAATTCTTCAGCATTTGTTTTTCTGTTTTCCTCCTAGGTGAAAAGCGTAAGGGACCATCTGTCATCGACATGCTGAACAAGAAACAGAAAAAGAAATAAAGTTCATCCACTTGGTGAAACTCAGGAAGACAAAAATGGTTGATTTGTGGCTTGCCTTATTTATATGTACAGGCAGGCTACTATATCTTTCTCTTCATTGGTTATTTTATATTTCCAGTACTGTCTTTCTTTTTACTTTTTATACTGTATCAATTCTATGTACTGTACATCAGGTTAGGTCAGAAGTATACTTAAAGAATGTTTCTTGCATGGAGATAAGAGTTAAAAATGATTAAGTTTTGTTTTTAATTTGTATTGAGACTGTTGTTGCTGTTGGCCTTTTTTATTGTTTTTATGCTGCTGAAATGACAAAGTGCCTAACTGTTACTAGAAAGTTCATGTTAAATTTTTATTCTGTACGTTGTATGACTCAGGTGTTTGTGACCAACTCAATTAAAATTCATACAACATACTATATATGTTCCAGATATTTACAAGTGAGGTGATCTTATAGCAAGGGTGGGGAACTGTTTTTCATGCAGGGGGTCACATGAGAAATCAGGCTGCTGTGGGTCAGACAGAAATCTGATATAAGGTTCTGATAGTGGATTAATCTCTAGAAATGGAATAGAAGTCATCATCATCACATTGCATGTTGGTCCTGGCCACACCAAGGTCATTCAGTCAGTCCAGTGTCACTAGTCAGAAGCTAGAGGAAGTGTTAGATACATGTAAGCTACTAATTGGCTAACACGATAATTCATTTCCACTGTTCGTCACCACCTCTGAATTGCCATGTGAAGTGGGCTAATTATTTTGGTTGGAAGGGTCCAAAACTTGAAGTTTTACATTGTGCCATGCATGCTGGATACAGGTTGCAATAATAGTAGCAGCAACAGTTGAATAACAATAGAAACAACATGGATGTCATGGACACAGTTTATTATCATTATTAATGACGACTGCACTGACCCTTTCAGAATAAAGGCCTGATAACAGTTTAATGGTAAGCTAAATTATATCGACTGTCTTTAGATTTAGACTTAAATTGCAATATTCCTAAGTTCTCATGATGGCCTTATGGAACCTTTCACTGGATCTGGTCTCTGAGCCATATTTTGTCCAGGTCTGTCTGTAAGCATCTTAGAACAGCGATGCTGCTACATTGGTGGTATTTTACAGCACTCACTTTTACCAATAGAGGTCACTGTAATTCCACCTGAACAAAAATCTGTCACATTGGTGTTCATTTATCCTCTATATATTTTTATTTATTAAATAGATTAAGTTAACTGAGGATACACTAGCAAGATGTTTAGGGCTTTAAGCTGCCAGATGGTTAGATTTTGAATATTTCTAAAAACATTTGTAGATTTGTTAATAAACCCCCCAAAATGTATGGAATTTTACACACACGTAGCAGCTGTGGTCAGAACTGAGCAGCAAACCATTTTATATTATTATCAAAAAATGATATCAAAAGCTGGTAAATATGCACTGAAATCAAATATATAACATTGCAGGGTTGTATATTAAATATCTTCATTCTAATATCTGCCACAAAAGTTAATGTTCCATTTTATGCCGTGTGTAGTAAATTCAAACAAAATGTCATTTATCTGCTTGAGAAGTCAATTTTTCAGTGTCTTCATTCCTTAAATGTTAAGTTAAAAATGGAAACAAATTTATTCCAATCAATCATAATGGTTGTCAGCTCCTGTCTAATGAGGAGTGTGCTGCAGTATTAACTACGGCCCATTAGTCAGTATAGGAAAACATACTGCCTGTTTGTAGTCTGTGGATGTGATTGGCTGAAGGCGGTGTGAGCAGTGCAGTGCTACGTAAAGCATGGTGTGTGTGTGAGTGTGTGGGGCACACAGCTGTCCTTGGAGGTCAAGTCTTCTCCTGTTTCTGCTTCCTTGGAGCTGACACTGGTGTGAATATCCAGAAGATGATGTCACAACCTCAGCAGCGGGCCAGACGGCCGTACAAAGCCAAGCTCGGTTTCCACAGAGACCTGTCAAACATCAAAACAATCTGCTGTCCAACTGTGCCTGCGTGTCGGGGGGTGTTTGGGGGTACACTTGGCACCGGGCCACCCTGCCAATAAACTCTCACGAAAGAGCCTTACACGTCTGGCTGAACTGAAATCACTTAGTTGATTATGGATTTTATATTTTCTAAGATGTTAGGAGAGACACTGATCTAAAAAATATCAATATTCTGCAGTTTTGGGTCTATAAAAACGTTAATTTAGCCCCAGCCCCCAAAAGACTTGTTAATGCGTGATCAAAATCCCAATAATAACTGCCTTTACCCCTGTTTGCCCACTGGCGTGCCCCTCTCCTCATCTGTCCGTGTCGACACCTCGCCACTCAAACCATCTTGGATCTGGGTGCTGTAATATCCCAGTTGGATTAGAACAGCGTGTTCTCCATGCAGCTGGTGTTTCGAGCAGCTTTAATAGTGATTTATCTCAGGAGCTTGTTTGCTCCACAGGCAGCAACATCAAACAGTTAATTCTCAATTTAGCCTTTATTTTTACAAATCTGTGGCCATGATAATAATATGGCAAGGGTTTTTCAAAGATCATTAGGAACATCATTTGTGTGAAATGTTTTTCATCTACTGACATTAAAAAATAATATGAACGCACTCAACCACTTGATTAGCCAGCAGAGCCAAACAAGAGGAAACTCTTAATATTGGCCAGGAGTCATTCTTTTGAAGCAGGAGCTGGCTTCACTGGTGGATCAGTCCAGGTTTTGTAAAACCTTTTCAGAGTACCACACAGCAATGTGCGGGGTCGGCAGTGATCTATCAATGTGGCAAATGCCTAAATTCAACTAATGTAGTGGCATGTAGTTCATATGCCACATTTATAGACATTACTTTACAGTAGTTGGGCTATAAATCAATAAATATGTCTGCCTGAGGTGTTCCCATTAGAGACCACAGTTCTTTTTCCTTCAAAAGACAACATTGAAAGTCTTTTTAAGTAAGAAATATGCAACACTGACTTTTAAAGCTTTCTGTCCAAAACAGAAAAGGGCACAGTCTGACTGCAGAGCTTTGTGCAGTAATAAAGTCTTTAAAATTTCATATAATATACACAAGGTGTCAATATTTCTTCTTAAAAGATGCTACTGGTCTTTAAAATGGTCATAGTCATGTCTGTAACAGGTGTACTGCTAGCTAGAAAGGCTAAACTCTAGAGCACAAAGGAGTGGAGTCAAAAATTCAAAAGTGAAAGTTTTTCAACTGACTACTTCGAAGACATTGTTTGAATGTCCAGGATTTGCAATAGTGACATTTTTCCTCCACCACAATCTGAAAATAAAAGCATATTGTCACTTTGGAGCCTCACTAAAAAACTAAATCTACATTTCTGGACTGGATGCAAATCCTGCACTTAAGCCATTCATCAACCACGTCTCCCTGATCATGAAAATGTCTTTGTTGCTCTTTGTGTTACATCCCGGTGCATACATACGGTGCATACAGCCGAACCTATAGGCAGTAAGCCTAAGTCAGAGGCATCATGCCACCCTTTTTAAAGTCAGTGCCCCACTTGGGCCACTCCAGTCAAAAAAGTCTGGATACCTGCTTGCATGGACTTATACATGCACATTAAGCTACAGTAAGAAGTGCATTTTCTTTTATTTAACATTAAGAACTTCTCCTTTTATGATGTGCTTCTTATTGGCAGTTCACAGCCTATATAGTTTGTATTTATGACTTTTTATATTAAATATTTAATGTGTTGACTTGCGTCTTTGTGTTGACCACATTTCACCTGCCAGTGATATATAGCTTTGGAGAAATACCTTCATGTTCAATATTCAACCTACAACTGATAATGAAAAAGTGATTGAATGAACAAATCTGTGTTATGTGACATGCTGATGTTGTAACCATCTTTTAGCTGGTTGAACGACATTAAGACAGAATATCAACCAGTTTTCAACTAGACATCAACATTAAAATCCCGGTTGGTCCTCAGGAGGTCTTTGTTACCCATTCTGATGATATGCTTCAGTGTAGCCGAATATAATAGAGACTCTGTCATTCTGCCTTCTTTCCAGGTGAGAAGTTACAGACAGTACCTGTTTATGAGAAAAATGTTGTGATTGTTTAATTGCACAGAAAACATTGCATGGACATTCATTTTGGCTGACATTGACAAAGAGTCAAGGGCATAATGGTTTGCTGGAGGCTGAAGGCAGATGTTCTCCGATCACCAGTTATAAAACTAAACAAAAAAGGAAGAATATTGGTGAGGCTGATTTTTGCAAAGACAAAGAATACCTAACGATACCTTGACTTTGATGCTGGTTCCTAAGCAATATTTTTTTGATACCAATTTAATAAAGTCAATTTCAATGAAAAGGAAATAACATTATATATTATGGTACAATTACAAATTTCAAAGGAGGAAGCTGTTCACAGACCTGACAGGAGCCTTTGTGCACTTTACTCAACCTGGATGACTGAACTAAAATGAAGAAATTGATGGAATATCTGTACAGTATTGAACTATATGAAAAATAATAGAAATAGCTGTCAAAGAAACATTAATAAAAATAAAGAAATAAATAACAAAATGCAGCTCCTATGTTTACATGTATGCATTTACAGGACAGCCTGACTGGACCAATATGGCTGCAACGCTGACCTACAATTCTAAGGTCAGTACGGCATCTACTTATATATGTCTATGATGCTAACTGTCAGAAACACTTTTTGCCTTGCCTCCAGGTTATGCATCCCCGTGGTCATGAGGAGAGAATGTGACGGGGCTTTCATTCAAGTGGACGCTGGTAAACAGACTCCATGACAAGCTAACAGGTTAGCTGCACTGGCTAACTAACAAGTGGCACAAGGTTCACTTTGTTATCTGTGTAGACATGTAGCTGGTGGTGAAAAAATTAACAGCGATCCCTGTGTTATGCTTCAATGGCATGTAACATTAGACAGCCAGTCACCAGCATTATTAGATTTTGGTGCAAGCTACGTGCTTATTTGCTCACTGCAGCTGATTAGAGTTACTCTTCAGGTATTGAAATTTGGTACCGAATGAAAAGGCATGTTTCAATACTCAATCAAAGCAATTCAACCGGTGCGATAAAAGTATTGTAATTTGGTACCCGGCCCTACTAATGAGATTATAACTGGACAAAGAGCGAGGGACAAGAGGAAGTCGTGAGTGAAAGGTTCATGAGCACACACTGAAAGGTCACTATTTATTGGACGGCTATGGAGCTGGTAAATAAATGCCACAGTGAAACCGAAGAGCTGACCGTTTTCCAACCTGCTTCATACCTTTTGGTCTATCCTTATCCACCAACACGCACGCACACAGACACATACACACACAATTTTGCACAGAACCTGAACAACAACAGTCCTCTGGACCTGAGCTTGTCCATTACCACTCTGGTTATAATGACTGATTATGACAATTTACATTTGCCCCGTGGTGACCTCCATCTATTCCTGATAGTGCACAATTATGTTTGCAAAAGACAGATAATGGTATCAACAAAGCCAGAGGTAGTGATCTCAGTGAGCATCATCTGAACCCCCCCTCTATAAATCTGCCAGACTAAAGCCACAACGGGATTTAGAGAAGCGCTATACATAGCAAAGCATGAGGCAACGGGCATGCAATGTTGATATCATGACCCCACCAGACACCGTCTGAATTCAGATTTGGAGATGGCTTGTTAAAACAATGACGTGATTATTTGTTTTGGGGAAAGTGGGAATAGTATATATATTTTTTTCCCTGTTAAAAGGGTTTTGGAGGAGTTTTTCCTTACTCTTTTGAGGGTTTACAGGACATGGGGCGTTATACAGATTGTATAGCTCCCTGAGGCAAATTCTGATTTTGGGCTATAGGAACAAAACATAACTTGACTTGACTTGAATATGACGTGGATTACGAAAATACATGAAACAAAACTTAATGGAAAAGTTACACATGGTGTCTGTCAAAGTAGTCTTTTTTTCGATTGGTCCTATTTTCTTGTCCAGATTTTTCCATCTACCTGGTACATTTTTCTGTATCTTCATATACATGTATGTGGTTCGGTGTTAGGAAATCCCTCTCCAACCATCAGCAGTTGGGTAACATGTTTAAAGAGGATACACTGTCAAACAGAGTCACACGACAGAGTCTCTGGGCCTCTGTAGTGTCTCCACACCCTGATGTGCTTTGATCTGTCTGTACACACCCTGTCCAGAATATCCAGACCATGCTGAGGCAACTGTGTTTTCCAGCCCCCTCACAGAGGACTGGCAACCAGTTACACACGATGCTCTGCAGCCCTCACATGTCTATCGCTGCAGTATATAGGTATACTGTATGGGAATCACTCATGGAGTCCATCCAGAAATGCTTCAGTGTGTGCCCCTTTTTGGGACATACGCTGAGGCATTTATGCCATTTTTCAATAAAAAATACTTACACATTGTAAGTTTGATAGAATTTTTCTCTTATTTTGAAAAGAAATTCTTCAGTTAATCCTGGTCATCAAGGTTGAGTCAGTACATCACCTCCCTGGCAATAAAAGTGGAAAGTGTGGGAGTTACAGATGACCATGATGGATGGATGGAACAAGAAAATAGCTGATCAGAAGGCACATAGCATCTGTAATAAGATGAGTGGTAACCTGAGAGTATTTTGGATTGATACCTTTGAAGTTGATTCAGGGGGAACACACTCAAGAGGCAGTAAATCAGTGGTACTAGTGCCAGACAGTTGGGGTAAGAGATTTCAAAAGAAGATGTGGAGGGTGTGCGGTTTGTTTACCAGCCAGAAAACAAGTACAAGGTGAAAGTAAAACATTCTTAATGGTGATTTTGATAGTTTTAGTTCTCAAGCTTACTGGTTAATTTAATTTTAATTACGATTTGTCAAGTCAAATCAATATTATCTGTATATCGCCAAACCAATTATGTCAGGGCGGTTTTCATATAGAGCAGGTTTTTAATCTTTAAATAAATAATAAGTCATATAAATAGACTTTTATTTATGGTGGAGTGTGGATGATGAATTATGGAGTCTTGCAGCCTCAGGAAAGAAGCTCTCCAGTAGTCTGGTGGTACGTCAGCAGATACCTCCATATCTCTTGTCAGGGTGAACAGGCTGTGGCTGGGGTGGGTATTGTCTTTTAGTATCCACCTGCTGGGGTAGCTTCTCTTATTTTTTAGTCTTACCATGCTAAGTTGTTTGTTTACATGAGTTGGTGACTGTCTTTCTGAATCATTTCTACAGATGTGGAGATCATAGAAATAGTCCAAGTTAGTGGGGAGGCCCTAAGACACTCATGAATTAAGCATTCTGATGCCATTTAAGTGTATGGATTTTTAGAAAGACACAATTCATTAGCGAAAAGTAAAAATAATATGTTGGTAAGTCCCCCCTGCCTTATAATATTATTCATCCTTTAGTTCCCACCAAGAGCAAGCATCAGGTTGACTGTGGTGATGAAAAACTTTTAACAGGCAGAAACCTCAAGCAGATCCACACTGTTTTTAAATGATGGGGAGCCATCCATTTGTTTGATGAGAAATAAAAGTATAAACAACACTCATATGAATTAGTTTTGTAAAGTACAAAAAAAAAAAAAAATACTTAGTGCTGATCACTCATTCATGTGCGAGTGTGAGAAAGCCTGCATGTATGTGCATGCTTGTGTTAAGATAAGAGCTCTCTGGCAGTCAGTGGGATCTGCCTATATAAGGTTGTTCTATTCCTACTGCTTTTCCTCTGGGGGTCCAAAGCAATTGTCACTCACTGGACAATGCATGCCACAGAGCTTGGTAAGTTTCACTGTCTTACTGTATGTTATATAATATTTTAAAACTTTATCTTGCTAAAAATAGGAAAATTTAAAAGACCAAATGGGAAAAAGGGTGCCCATTTGTGCTGTTTCTGTCAAGTTTTGCTTATAACTCTGTGTCAACAAGTCCTGTGGTAAACATAATATACCTCCACACTTTTATGCTTGGAAAGTAACCTCGTGTGACTGGATGACTGGAACAATGTACTGCTCATATTAATGGAGTTAAACATGAATGCGTCATTCTCATGATTGACAGGCTCATATGATTCTTTACTACAGTCAGAGCTCTAAAGTTTGAAGAGAGGAGCAGCCAACTACTGACCACACAAGTGTTCCCTCTCGTCTCTGAGCGCATGTAATCCATTGGTAGCAGACTGGAAAAAACTCATCGCTCTGTTTTTTAAATCCTCTTATCCTATTCGGGGAACTCCAAAACCTGGGATAACCTTGTACCTGACTTGGAATTATTGTGGATTTTTCTTCCTTAAAAGGATTTTTCTTGTTTCTGTACAGACTTGTTACTACATGGCTTTTAATTATTTGGTGTTGGCACATTGTTTTTTATAAAATGGTCCAAAGGCAAGTTTTGGAAAGTGTGATGTGCTCTGGTGCCTATTTGCAGGCCAACTATAAATAGTCCAGCAGCCTACGCATGCTCGTGTTTGATTGGAAATCGCAGTGCCTTAAGTCAGAGCTGTGGGGTATCTGTCAAAGGAGGGAAAGAAACCTTTGAACGGTGAGTTAACTCTATAAAATGGTCTGCTGGATGTTGTTTATATGAGTAATGAACAGGACAGAGGAGGTTTTTTTAAAGAATATCTGCTGCTAATGTTTGTTTTTAATGTTGAACAATAGAAACACTTTCTTAATGTTAAAATATAACACAAGTTTATGTAATATAAACTTTTATTGTTCTGTCTGTGGTCAAGTTATCAGCGTGTTAATGTTTTCACTCTTTGTTCTCTTCTAGCTCAAATTAATCTCTCTGGAAAGACAAAAAATAAACTGCAATACATCCTTTTTTCTCTCCTGGGAAGCTTTTTTTTCTGAGTATTCTTCTATCTGAAGAAAATGGGTTCACGAAGGATAATGGCACGCTCCTCTTCAGGCAATGGAAGATCCAACAATGGGAATGATATTGGTGGGAGTAGCCGGCCTGGTGGCTGCAGCTACATCTCTAATGTGAGGCCAGAAAACAGGTATGGATTCGAACCTGACACATATGATGTACTACCTGTTCAAACACCTCTGTAGGGACCTTGTTAGCCCAGTGTGTGCTCTATCAATTTAACTAACCTGGGGTGTAAGTGTGTGGAGTGTTATTTCTCTTGTTTGTTGCCATGGCCACCAGAGTTTAAATAAACTCCTGATTAAGAACAGCATCTCAGTTATGCGGCATGGGCCCCATTTCACATCAAGCAGTAAGCTAACAACAACTTCAGCATGGAAAGATTTCTTCATTGAACTCTTTAATGGTGCCTCACTTCATAGGAATAGACTATGAAGAGTATAATAATATATTTTAGAAATATATTTTCAGAAATATATTTTTTTTCTTCTAGACAGTGGTACAGGACAGCCTTTACAGTAACATTACCAAGGTAACTTTGGATTTTCTATTTGCCATTTGATGAGGATGACATGTAACATCTATACTTTTGATTCTTTATTGCCCTTTTTTGGCCCTTAACTTACAGTGACCAGATTTCTGAAATTAAACCTGTAGACATTTCAAGTTTGGTGGTCAATATTTCACTAAAATACCCAACGATATTATCTATAACAATAAAAAAGGGGCAGAGTTACTTCATGTATTTTGACCATGGTAGGCCTAACTGTACTAATAAACTATGGTGCAAGCCAACTGACAACACCGGGTATTACCTAAGTAACTTTGTAAACCTGGTGTTTCTTGCCATGTATTATTCCACTTTACATTGTGTTTTTAAAGCACAGTTCAAAAAATGTGGACATTTCTGAGGGACATACCTCACCCAAGGACAGGCCACCAAAAACAGACACTGTCCCCTGACAGTGGGTGCCTCTGGTCACCCTACCTTAACAAGACAATCGCTCATGTGATCCACTCAAATAATGTGCATGTAATCACTGAAAAATATATGTAATTCTAATTATGTGGCAATGGAAATGGGAATTGTTTCCAGCATGAATTGGGACAAACATTATGAGGAAAAACTATAAGAAAAATAAACTGAATTGAGGAACAAAAAATGTTCATCTTAATTTCCTGCAAAACTGAATCATTTTTCACTCAAAAATTCACTTGTCAGAGTTAAATTACTGTAATATTTTTACTATATTTGCAGCAGATCAACACTGAATACCAGCTGTACGTAGTGCATACTGCAAGTCACATAAGTATGCACAGTATATCATTTAAGTGTGACTGTTTTTAGTACTAGTGTCTTGTTTATCATGAGTAATATGCAGTGAAGTGTAACAGTACCCTTTAACTGTGCACTGAACCAACACTGAAATGGATGTCAACACCAGACATGGATCAACTGCTGCACGTAATATACACAAGCATCACAATGAAACGCTGCAATATACATGCAAGCCCTCATCAGTTTTCTTATTCTGTGGTATGTGTGTGAAGTTTGTTCCCCATTTCCGCATGCCATAATGGTTCAATATTCTTGAATCATTATAATTATGGTGATGTGTTTCATTTTTATAATAAATGTCATATGGACTAATTAAAGCTTTAGAAGTCAACTCAAGTTAAGTCAATTTCATTTATTTAGCGGCATATCATAACAGAAGTTATCTCGGGGCACGTTTCATATTGAGGACGTCTAGGCCGTACTTGGTTGAAGTTTGTGTTATTGATTTGATTGAAGACATAAATTCAGACTTGAGAGCTTACAGTTTGTTTATTTATTTTTTTTATTTTTATTTTTTTAAAAATAATATTTAATAATAACACGCTAGCTCCACCTGGGCACTGTTTGCCCAAATCTGGATTTTCTCATTACACAATCTGCCGAGCTGGTGGCGAGTTGGCTCAAAACATTAATTTACATCCTTCTTATGAAACTATGGGTGGTGTCACAGTCATTCATGTTTTTCACTGGTCCTTACAGAAATTTTGAGTTTTAATCAGCAATTGTTTGTGTCTCTCGCTGTATTAGCTTCCATCATCAGCACTTTAATGCGAAGAATGTCACCTAGAGGTAATGGGGGTAGGGTCTGTTTTTATTTCAGAGTCTATGTCAACTCCATATCAGAATCATAGAAAAATTGGTAAACTGGCTTAATTGATACAAAAGTAAAATGGACTTTTCACAAACTATTAAAGGCTGTTATTTTTAATCCAAACAACCATATAAATCATTCCAGTATGAAAACTGCTCATCTACACCACATAACAACCCAGAATGTTTGGAATGATGTTTAACTTTAAAAAATAATTGACTGACCAGCTCCTTTTCCTCACACAGGAGCACACTCTGCAGTATGATGGCACAGTTAACTGAGGAAACGCAGCCCTCCTTCGAAACAACCCTCAAGTCAAAAGCTGTGTCCGAGACCTGCAATGTGAAGTTCTCTTGTGTGGTTACAGGTAAACACTGCTTCCCATGTTACACTGTATAGTAATATTTTACAAGGTTTTACATTAGATATTTGTAACTTAATGGAAATATGTCACTGGAGCATACAATAATACAGTGGACTTGATGTCTAGGTAGCATGATTATAAAAATGTAACAACTTAAAGGAAGTAAATGTATAAAAAGTAAGCAAGTAAAGCTTAATGCACAGAATTCTCTGTAGCTACAGAACATTGCAATGAAGTGACTGTACAGAATTTGTTTGCCCTGATGTCCAGAACTTTTTCTTTCTTTGTTTTTTCAGGACACCCTACTCCTCAGGTTATTTGGTATAAGGATGATGAACAGTTAGACAGATACTGTGGACTGCCTAAATATGAGATATTCCGTAATGGACAAAGCCATTCCCTGCACATTTACAAGTAAGTATGTATGTTTGTAATCACTGATATGATATCTGACTGCACTTGTTCTCTGAAGTTATTACATATTAGCTTGTTAAAGAAATTGAAATAACTATACAGCAAAGGGCACACTGATGAAGGTAATAAAACCATAGTGCTTTATTTTAACCTTTCTGCTATGAAGTAGTCTGAAATACAAATAGAGTGGCTTGACATTCTTTTCCAGCATTAAGTAAACCTGCCAATAACGAGCTTATCTCCTGAACACAATTCACCCCACAGGTTTCCAAAATGTTCCATGCAAAGGCCCCCTAAATATTATTAGCTTATTGATGGGGCTGCTGCAAGGGTCACTCATAGCAATTCTTCAGCAGTTGTTTACTTTTGTTTTGGTTGACGATCAGTTTGCTTGATATAATTTAAATTAAGGTAGCTTAAATAATTAAATTGTTACAGTAATTAGCGCTTTCACCTCAGAGCAAGAAGGTTGTGGGTTTGAATCGGAAATGGCCTTTGTGTGTGGAGTTTGCATGTTTTTCCCATGCCAGCACGGGTTTCCAGCCGGTGCTCCAGTGTCCCCCACCATCAAAAACATGTATGCAAATGAAAGCTTCAGTCAATACCCCTGACCAGGGTGTGGGCTTAGATCTGGAGTTGGTCCCTGGGTGCTACACAGCAGCCCACCCCTCCTAATACTAGGATGGGTTAAACACAGAATCAGAATCTGACTGTATAAATGTACTTTGTAGGACATTTAAGTTGACCTTTATAAATCATTTTTGCAGTTGCACTGTGGAGGATGCAGCTATATACCAGGCGTCAGCAACCAATACTAAAGGGATTGTGTCCTGCTCTGGGGTTCTTGAAGTGGGCGAAATGAACGAATTCAAGATCCACCAGCGCTACTTGCCAAGCTAAAACAAAAGGCTGAAAACAAACGCAGGGAAGCCGAAGGTAAAGAAAACCAGGAGCCGCTAAGAACCATCAGTCCAGACCGCACGCAGAGGAAACGCCGCTCCACCATGGAGGCCTTTCTCAGCACACCGAGCTCCACGGAGGATGAGGGAAATGAGGAGAGCCATCAGGCTGTAGCTGTAGAGACTGAAGCCAGGTTGCAGGAGGCAACTGTGGAAAAGGTGGAAGAAAAGCCAGTTCCCATCACTAATGGAGCAGTGCCTGCTGTAGCTAATGGACAGGCCATCACTGAAAATGGTGACAAGAGTGGGACATACATATATGACTCTGTCCAGAAGATTTTCACTGTGCACCAACCCAAAATTCCCTTTGTCAAAAAGAAGATTAAAATTTCCAACAGTGCAAAAATTGCTAAATCAGACACACAGGAGAACAGGCATCTGAGGAGAGAAGGGCAAAAGATGAGACTTCGGCCTCTGTACCTTTTGCTTGTACAGAACCAGTACAGTCTGAGGTGAGTTCAGAAGAGGTTATGGAAGTAGAGAACAGTGTTATTGACTCCAGAAACGTGATAGAACATCAGAAACCAGAAACAGAGGAAGTACTGCTTGTTGACAGGCCTTCAAAGGAGGAAAACCAACATGTTGAGGTAACTGTGCCTTCACAGAAAGAACAGCTCGGTGCCTCAGTACCCCCTGCTGCTCTTACAAGTCATACTGTGTCAGGAACTGAAGGTAAACAAGCTACAAAGCATGAGAAGAGAGCTGGATGTGATACAGAAGAAAATTTGGAAATTCAGATCCAAAGTCCTCACATCACCCCAACAACACTGCAGTCAAGTGCTGCAGCAGCATCAAATCAACCCCTCAAAATAGAAAAGGAGGACATTTCTAAAACAGAAAAAGTTACAGTCATGGATGTTGACGACAAGTCAAATACTTCCAATGGTGCATCTGTAGCACCCAGCGATATCGAGTCAGTGAATGCACCGTGTGAAATCAGGACTGCTTTAACTCAGCCTACGTGTGAACAGGCTGGAGATCAGGTTTCTGAGAAGGAAACAAGCGCCTGCCAAAAAAATGTGTCTGTGTCTCGGCCAGAGCTGCAGAGTGAGGTGAGTGAGCCTTCTCGCATGAGCTCATGAGTGCTTTGTGCTGCCAACACAGGCCTCATCAGTAACACAAGCAACCTGGGGCTATTTATAGCTTTTACAAGTATGCCCTGCTGTGTGACAAGAATTAAATGACGCACATGTTGATAGACGCAACAGGTATACTAATGCAGTGCAGTTGATAGTGTAAGTTCAAAGGTCAGGGATCTGGTCATCACCACATTTCTTATGATATGGAATTATACTCTGCACTTTGTAGTAACAGTATATGAATGAAGCAGATTTCCAGCAAAACACAAAGACTGGAAACAGAGGGAAACAGCTAGGTTGTCTCTAGCAGATGGTAATTGAGCTGTTTCCTTTTGTTTCACGTCTTTCTGCTAGGCTAAGCTAACAGCTGCTGATTAGAGCAGATATGCATGCTGTAGCAGACAGAAAAATACAATTTAATTTCAGTTGAACTTTAACAGACAGACATAAAGGTTGTATTTATCCTCTCACTCTTCTAACTCTTATTTCTGCAAATATTCTACTAATTATTTTAAAAGTGGAAGTGAATGGAGGGTGTTGTGGTGGTGACCTGATTGATGATATAACTTGCATATTACATAATATAAATTAGATTAAGAAATGTTTGGCTTATTTTCAAATTAGACACTACTTTTGGTGTTTGGATTGTTGTCCACTGCTTATGCAATCATTCTGACTCCAGCTGCATGACTGAATACTGACGGCACTGAGAGCTGAGACCAAACACTGCACAGCTGAAGCACCTCTTAAAATGAGTCACATTCCTTTCTGGCTACACTTAAACATAAAATAGATACCTCATAAGTGAATATGCCTAACAATGTCGGAATTAGATAGAAGAGATGTATTTTTTGACATCGACTATATACTGTATGGTTTTAATAAGTGGTTTGAGGTCAGATTTACTGTTGCTTTTTGAAAGAAAATACAGACAGAATAGAGGCAAAGAAAATGACCCTTTAGCTATATTGCAGTTTATTTCATCCATGATGGAGTGACATATGACATATGGAACCTCTCGTGCTTATTTAGAAAGGGATTCAACTTAATAACATTTGATGCCTAACAAATATGCTTGTATGGCACATATATATGGAACAAAGCAGTGCATGCTTACATTTTACTCTAAGATTTACCAGAAATATCCAACTGCCATGTAGTTCTTAAGTGTCTTAGCAAAAGGTAATATTTAAAACAAGTGTTTGGATTTGGATTGAGATGTCAACATGGGTTTTGGAAATAGTTTCTTGTTCAAAGTGTAAAAAAACTGATCTAAGAAATATCCTAAGATTTGTTGACAAACTTCTCTCTGATCTATTAATATGAATGTGAACACTACTATAACAGGTATTTAAGCTTTTCTACTTTATTCAGCCATATAAACATTTCTAGTAGGAAAGGTTCCTTGTTACATCTCTAACTACATATTTTCTCTGGTTCATAAATTTTTTTTTTTTGGTTGATGGCCTTTCCATTTTGTTCTGTCTTTGTTGCTGGTTACGCTGTTGCTGTTTTTAAAATTACATGTGTTTATCCATCTCCAGCATACCCAGGGATAAGAGAATAAGTATTTACAGCATGGAAACCTCTACTTGTATTATGTCCCAAGGTTACACAGGCCCATGCAAAGATGAACAGGAATGATGCACCTGTCAGCTTTGAGCTTCCACTCAACCAGGGTACGATGGAAGCACGACCACCACCTCCGCTACAAAAGACTCCAACAGAGAGAGAGACCACGACAGATGACATCCAGACCCCTTCTTTGCTCCATGGTCATCAAACAGTCATTGACAAAATGACACAGGATACCTGGGATCATTCCAAGGGATCAAATGAAAGCCATACAGTCCTTTCTACAGACCTACAGAAGTCACCCCTCCAAAGCCCTGGTGGTGAGCAGAACACCCAAGGGTATAACGTTTTGGCCAGTGGCCAGCAAAGCCAAACTGATACAGCAATAAAAACTGTTGAAGGGACAGAAATACAAGTTGGTGAGAAGGTAGATGATAATGAGGTAGGTAAGTTATTGGTGCAGTCTGACAGTGTGGCCCCAAGTGAGAAGATAGTTAAGATGGAGACTGAGAGCATTGCTGTACATGTGATTGAACACACTGAAACAGGAAAAACTAAAGATGCAGCAGATAAAGACACTGGTGTTGTCATTGTGGGGGCTTATAATAAGGAAAATGAGAAGAGAGGGCATATATTAAAAACAGCAGAGGAAAGTAGTTCAGAATTACAAAATCTGAAGTCAAATATATCTGCACCTGCTGTCCCGCCCCGAACAAAAACTCTAAAAAAGACACAAAACTTACCCGAACACCAAATCAAAGACTTCCAGGAAATTCAAAAACCTGTAACAAAAGTCATATCTATAGCTGAACTTTTGAGATCACAAATAAAGGCTACTGAGTCCACGCTAGCAAATTCAGTGACCACCGTACCAGTTCTTGCAGACTTTGTGCAAGAACCAACTACAATTTCTACAGAAACATGTGAAGAGTTAAAAGATCATGACAGCAAATATAAACCGGAGGTGAAGAAGTCAATGCCTGACAGGGAAACTGACACGAGTATTGATGATACTCCTCCCAGAAACATAAAGGAAACACTTATGGAGATTTATCATCAACTCAATAAGACTGATGAGGAACAAATTCAGACGCAAGGTGCACCTTTACCACCCATTCAGGCTTCACAAAAACCTCTTGTAGTCCCACCTATCTCTGTTGTAGACACTGGCCCCACTAAAGCGACTGCTGGGCATCACGGCAGTGCCAAGAAATCTAATGAGGGTGTTTGCCAGGAAACAGGAGCATCAACTCTGGTTTCAACTCTGGTTTCTGGAATTGTCATTCAAGAACCTGGGACTCCACTTACAGTGAGACCCTTAAAGGCCAGTGGTCTGGAGTCAAATATTACTGTTTTGGAGGATGCCAAAGATGAACCCGTTCAAGGCAAAAACATGGAATTTATACAAAAGTTGAGTTCAGAAATTAATCTCAACAGCAAAACTGAAAGGGTAACTGTTGACCTATTAGATCAATGCAAAATGGAAGAACAAAACACAAAAACCCATTCTTTGCAGGGCACACAAAAGTTTACCACTAAAAGTGGACTTAGCACAGATACACAAGAGAATAATCTCCAACCTATTAAGCAGCACAGCTCTATGACTGAGGAGTTTTCAAGGACTGACTCCTTTGCCAGTCCAACTCCTGAGGCTAGTCCATTGTTAAAGAAAAGAAATTGTGCTTCTCCCATTCCTTCTGCTACTGCACAAGAGCTGGCCTCTGGGGCCCGACGTAAAATCCTGATACCCAAGGCCAAACCTGAAGAGGTCCCAGAGGCCACATCACCAGTTGATAGCCAAACAAAAAAGGAAATTTCAACACCGAGCAGCAAGCTTTCCGCAAGTCCTGTGACCCTCTCTACGTCCCCAAGCCTGTCACGACGGTCACCTCTACTACAACCCCCTGAGGAGCCAACCTCTCATGCAGAAAAGCGTTCTCCGCTCTTGAGCAGGAGGAAGATGGCACCCGAGACTCCAGCACTAAGCCAGCAGCCCACTGAGGAGATCCACACACCCAAAACTGAAGAGAAACCTGCAGAGAAGGAGAAGCATGACCCATTCAAAGGTAAAATTAACTTCAGAGATCCCTCCCCACTCAAAAATGTGTTTTTCTCATGTTAATGTCGCCTTTCACTGAACTGACTTGTATCTGTGCAAACTTTGTCACATGAGAGGTGTTATCACATTCCTCTCCAGGAGAAGATGTCTGTGCACTTCCCTAAAATCTGAGATGCAAACGTTCCCCGGGCAAGCTAGATTTTTTTTTTACCAATTCGACTAATGTGCAAAGAAACCTGAAACCTCTTGTGAGGAGCAGAGTTGTCAGTACAGACAAAGAGAGTTAGCATTAGCTGTGTCATCCACTGTCAGTTACAAGCTAACAAGCTAACAAACAACAAACAAAAGATGCTAACCACACTTACCATCCTGATACATCTACTAGTCGCTGATTTTAGTGCACGGCAGGTTCCTCATCTGAGTCTGGGTCTGACTGAGGCTCAAACATGTGGCTGAATCTCTCCAATATCTCCTGTGAAGTTAATGCTAGCCATCTTGATACACACTGCTGCGGTGGTAAGCGAGATCCAAGGATCTCAAGGCCAGATCCAGAATTTCTTAATGTGGAAAAAATAATCGATGTGGTTCCTACCCCTCATCAAAGTGTTTCTTTCAGCATAGTGGCACATGGTGAACACTAGTGCTCACAGTGAGGTCTTGGGTTCAAATCATATACTATATATGTATATAATAGAGCATCCATCCATCAATTTTCCATGACCACTTATCCTGACGAGTCATAGGGGGGCTGGAGCCTATCCCAGCTGACATTGGGCCAGAGGTGAGGCACACCCTGGACATGTTGCCAGTTCATTGCAGGGCTGACACATAGAGACAGACAACCATTCATGCTCACATTCACACCTGTGGGCATTATCAATAATCAATATTGATAACCAACACGGACACGAGGAAAGCATGCAAACTCCACATAGAAAGGCCCTGCCCCAGCCACAAACTTCCCAGCCCCCAGCTGGCTGAGGGATTCGGACCCAGGACCTTCTTGCTGTGAGGCAACAGTGCTAACCACTGCACCATGCTGCTCTATATAATAAAGCATTTTTACATATTTTAAAATGTGTCTGGAGGGGAACTTACAGGTTGGCTTGATTGTTAGAATATGCATGAGTGTATTCTTTCACCATGTTGTTTGTGTTGGTCTTTTTCTCTCCAGCTCCTCAAGTTATTCGTAAGATCAGGGGTGAAACCTTCGCAGATGCCTCAGGACACTTAAAACTGTGGTGCCAGTTCTTCAATGTTCTTAGTGACTCTACAATTAAATGGTACAAAAATGAAGAGCTGATTACCCAGATTAAAAGAAAGTAAGTATCCCAATTAACTCTCAAGTAAATCTGCAGCAATAACAGCTTTACAATTACTCCATGTAATGTAATAAAATATCCCTGAAGCATTTTGGGTCATTCATTGTTTGTTTGTTTCTCAGTGCAGGGGATGAAAATCAGGTCAATCTTGCCATTGTTCAGGCATCAAGCAAAGACTCTGGTGTTTACGGGTGCACAATCACAAATGAATATGGAACAGACTCAACAGACTGTCTTCTTAGTGCAGATAGTAAGTACTCTCTTACCTTACATTTGGCATAAAATCAGTGTTTTTACCTGCATCACTGGGCCACAACAGGTCTCACTCAAGTCTCTCACAAGTCTCTCACTGTGTTGCAGTTTTGGCTGGAATGTCCCTGTGTGAAGACCTTGGTGGTAAGATGAGAGTTTGCATGTTTAGATCGCTGTTTTTTTCCTGCGTCTGAGCCGAAATGTTTTCCTGACTACCGTTCATTCTTCTGTATGCAGTTGGAGAAGAAATTGAAATGACACCCATGATATTCAACAAGGGTGTGGCCGATTCTGGCGGCTGGGGAAACAAATTCTTTGGCCGTATAATGATTCAGGAATCTCATATTGGGAATGGCTGCTCTCATAAAGCCTGGAGGGCAAAAGTCATCTATGGTCTAGAGCCTGTGTTTGAGTCTGGAAACACATGTATCATTAAAGTACGCAACCCCATCGCCTATGGAGGCAAAGGAGAAGGCTGCCTTATAGAGAGGAATCTGGACATTGTCAAACAGGTGCGTAAGTAAGGTTAGATTCTTTAATTTATTTGTGTCTTCTTAAATGTGAATATGTCATATCAATAAACTAACAAATCCAGCATTAAAGTGAATCAGTCAGGTGTAATTCCTGCCACCCACATAGGATTAATGTGCTACTAATCAAATGGAGATTGAATATACTTGTGTAGGTTGAGCTTATCTTTACTGGTTATTCTCCAATGTTCTGCTCACAGGAATGTAAAATTCAGAACTTGGCTCGTGAATACTGCAAAATCTTCTCTGCAGAAGCAAGAGTGATTGAAAACTTTGGTCCCCCTCTTGAGTGAGTACGATCAGTTTACTCTTCACCAAAAGTTAATATCCTCTTGAGTATTATTTACAGCATGTGAACCATTAACCTTTTCCACTCCAGCCCTCCCTACCATATACTTATTTTTGTCATTTTACTGGGTCTGTAAGGGGAGAAAGCAGGTCAATGGTATATGCCACATAGAAGTTGTATACATTAGGTACTTGGAGCATTATGATGGAACTATATGATAGTCATCCCCATGCTCTATTATGTCTCATAAAAACTTTTGACATTTTTGGAGATTTCTGCATGAAGTGCATTTTCAGCTTTTGGATGGTGAGCACTTCTGTTCTGGGGATTACTCAAACCCTCTTTTGTCACCAAGGAAAACTATAAATCCTCTGATGTATGATTGCTCCAGATCTCTAGTTTGTGGTTGTGGAGTTTCATGAAGCTGTGGTTATCCTAGAGGTCACAACAGGTCATTTTATACTGTGGGATCAAGTCTAAAAAAAAAAGGTCTCACTGCAATGAAATGGTTACTATGGGGACTAACATCACCACACATGAATACAATTGAAATTTTTCATAGCAGTCATATTGATATGAAATAGTAGGGTAAACACAGGTGTTACCCATCATACTAATTAACGTCCCATTCCATTTAGTGTCGCAGAGCCTTTCTAGTGAGCCAACATGCACAATAGTGGCACACTGCCTCTGTTTGATCTGATTGGAAAGGAACCTCAATTAATAGCATTGATAACACCCTAGGTTTACACTACTATTTTATGTCAGAATGACTGCTGTGCAAAAGGTCTATTCAGACAAGAGTCTGAGCTTTGCAGCCCTACCCACTTGATAGTGCTCCAGTGCTCTTTAAGGTCTGCAGTATGCAGAAATATCGAAACAGAACAGACAGTAATATCATTTATAGGCTACTGCATGCAAATAACTGCATGATTTTAGTCAACTCCATGGGATTAGCATAAAGTGGGGATGTCTGTAAAGGGTACCATTGAACCCGTTTTCATTCAGATATCTTGAGATGATATGTCCAGTTCCCCCTTCGAACATTGCCGTGCTAGTTTTTCACTCACCAGAATTTAGCTTAACTTTGGAGAATTATTAAGCCAACTTCCCAACAAGCTAGCATGGCATAGTATCAGTAAATGATACCAGTATCTTCACTAGCTTCTCTAGCTTTAAAACTGAGCCTGTGACAGCCTCTGAAAGAGAGTAATGGCGGCTGGGGACGTATTCGTCCAGAGGTGAAGGTACCTCACATTATGACAATCTCTGTTATACAGGGTGGTTCCAGTCTACTTGATGTACCGACCTGCAAACACTATCCCTTATGCCACTGTGGAGGCTGATCTGACAGGAGTTTATCAGAAATACTCCGTCCTGGATCATACAGGCAGAATAGACACGGGGACTGGCTCTGTGGTGGAGCAGAAGTGCTGTGCCCTGCAGCACTGGATCTTTCAGTGGACCAACGGCAATCTGCTTCTCACTCGGTTAGAAGGTAGACTGACACTTGAATACAACAAACATTCACATCCACCAAGTCTGTGTTCAAATCAGTAGCATATTGAAGAGATTATAAACTCAAAATTGGTTGATGTTATACACACTCTTTATCATAACTAAGAAATAAATAAAATAAAACTTTTTTGTGCTGAGCAACTTAAACTTTTTTTCTTAACACTTATCTTAAAGTTAAAGAGGAATATATATTCTAAATACCTCCAGGTCAATTACGGACAATTTGTTACACAGCATTTTAAAAGGAATGATTTTTTGAAGTAAGGTTGCATGAGGAAACTATACAATGTACTGCTGTGGACAGGGTCAGCTGCAAAATATATTTTAGCCACCTAAACAAAGGTCCACCTAAAAAAATCAATATTGGTTTAAGTGTGCATTATATTTAGAACAATTTCGTCACTTTATTTTCCATCAAACAGCCTGACAGAAACCACTGTAAAATAAGCTGAATATTGCTCTCTCCAAAGCTACCAGACTCCCTTGACAAAAACAGCAATTTTACCTTGGCTTGCAGAGTGCAGGAGTTGCTGGTCTATCGCTGCCTCGATCAGTTAGTTTGTGTTACTGTGTGACATTGGTGAATCTGAACTAACCTTTCCAAACGCCAAAGTCACAAAATCAAATAAACAAACTAAGTGATCAAGGCAGCCGTAGACCAGCAAATCCCATGTTGTGTGTGATAAAATGACTGTTTTTGCTAATGGAGTCTGGTTGCTTTGACAAGAGATGTTGGGCTTATATAATGGTGGTTCCCCCTCAGGCTTTCTTCTTAGCAAAGTAAAGCAGTAAAAATCTTATATATTAATATAGCCTGCATTTAAAATGATATTGATGTTTTTGATGGGCTTTTTTTTTCGGTGTAAGGTAAAATGCATTTTGCTGACGACCCTGTCCACAGCATTACACTGCTTAGCTTCCTACACCAGTACTCTTGCTGCTTCTTCAAACTGAGGGTGTGGATAAGTACCTCATACAACCAGACCTTGACAAATCTGCACTATACCTTTAAGTATGTTGTGTTCCAGGAACTCAATTTGTATGTTAATTTTTTCTCTTACCTCTTGTATATTTTAGTTCTGGAGTGAATTGCCATTGCATGACTGTCACATTTGAATGATATTACCTGAACGACAGACAGGTAATTGTGTGGTGTTATTTTGCAGGTGTTGACACTAAGAATCACCAATGTTGGAATTTCAGTCAAATCAACAGGGTCAGTATATTTGTATTGTGTTGTTTCTCTAAATTATACAGTGAAAACCTAATTTTACAGGTAATTTACATTCATAACATCTTCATGACTGTAACATTTGATTTTGTTGTGTGCTGTGTTTTGTTGCAGGCATCAAGGTCTACCTGTTGAAGGGAATCCCAAAGTTTTTGAGCAGTTTGTTTCCCAGCACCAGTGTAACTACTTCTGTGGTCTGCTCGGCTTGAGGTCATTAAAGGTCATGGACTCTTTATTGACGCCGACAAAGCCCAAGAGCTCTAGGAGCCCGTTAGTTCAACGCAAAATGGCTGCCGGCTCCTCCAGCCCTCAGACCGGCCGGAAAGCCGGTAGCAGCCCCAGACTGCCCAGGAAAACTGAGCAAGAGGGCAGAAAGAGCCCAACTAAACAAAAAGCTGCTGATCCTCCCGAAGCTGTTAAAATAGAATAGAGTAATTATCACTCAATCAGGCATGGCAGCTCACAGATTTTTTCAATGGATTAGATCAAATGTCATGTCCTAAACAGGAAATGGTTCACTGTTGGGTTTGTATCTGCAAAACAGCACTGGAGGAACTTTCATGGCAACCCATCTAAAAGGCATTGAGATATTTCAGCATGCGATATATGACACTGATATAGTACTGATATGAATATCAGTACTGAACGGAAAGAAGGCCGATGATGCTTCTCTTTTTATGAAGGTAGCTATTAAACCCTTCAGAGAGCAAGACAGAGATTAATGAATAATATGACTTAACTATTTAATTTTAACAGCTAGCATTCCTTGCCATTATTGTGGATTGATGCCCTCACAGGTTGTGGTTTTATACATTCAGCAAATCTTTGGGTTGAAACTACAGTGTAGTGAGTAGAAGCTTTCCTGGGTTTGTATTCTATCAATCCATGCACCACTGAAGGTCACAGATTGTGAATTCCAATCTCAGGATATTGTATTTGTACTAAATGAATGTGCAAGATAAAACATTTTGAACTGAAGTGGCATTATGTAGTCTACGTGTAATTTTCAATGTAAAAGCACAAACTTTTGTAGTCACACTTGTGAGAATGTAGGTGAGTTATTGTGTTGATTAAAGTAAAACCATGACATGGATATACAGCCCCATGGTCATACAGCACATTTTTGAGGGAGTAAGCAACCTTTTTTCAGGAATGTATCAAGCCAAATGTAGCTTCACATGACACTGTTGTACAGTGGCTAATGGTGCTGTGCTTTTATATTGTACCCTGTTATGTTTACCTGCTGTTCTACATTGCACTGCATTTTTAGAAACTGCACCTATGAATGCAACTGGCTGTAAAATAAAAGATGTCCTGTACATTTGGCGTCTGTGAAAGTGCATGACATGTGCTTTTTAGACTCAGAGTGACAGTTTAAATAGAAATTAGCATATTATGGAGTGGGCTGAATCACTGTAATGAAAGCCACCCCACTCAGCCTATCTGACATCAGCAGTCACTCATTATCAATCATCAGGAAAGATAAGTAACCCGGTGTTATCTCAGTGACTCCAGTTATCTGAGAGGACTCACATTTCTCTCTGTCATCATGATGACATGCACCGATTATTTATAGCTCAGATTTCCGTGAAAAGGCCATATATAGCCTGATTGTTTAAGAAAAACAATTAGTAAAACAACACTATATTTTTTGCCTATGTTTTTCCACCTACATCACAATTTTACAAATATAGCTCATCACAGCAATATCCTATAGTATCCTATAATCTATTTGTCCAGTAATATCTAAGTGGTGCATGAATGTACAACACCTCTATCTTGGAAGCGGGACTATCTAAAAAGTGACAGGCCTTAGGACTTGTTGGCAAGACAAAAGGCAAAAATAAATAAAAATAAAAAATAAAAATACAATTAACTGTAAGTGCACAAATATGTCAAAGGGAAGAGTAAAGATTAAAGGACTAGTGTGTAGGATTTCCACTTCGAAGTGTGTAGGAGAATGTACGATGGCCGCAAAACTTGTGCAAAATGTGAAAGCCTGTATCTAGAGCCAGCATATGGTGTCTGTTCTGAACATGGCATTGCAGCATGGCAGCCTTGGTGAAGAGGACCTGTGCCAACTGTAGATATAAAAAGCTCATTCTAAGGTAGCGAATAAAACAATTCTCATTTTCAAGTGATTATACACTAATGAAAAAATAATTATAATATATTCCATTTGTGCCATATTCTAAAACAAGAATACTACATACAACTACTAAATACAAGACTGTCAGCAGTCATGTTTGCCACTCTGAGATTGTATAGGTAAAACAGTGAACCATGCTAAAATGTTAGCATGCTAATATTCAGCAGGTTCACAGCAAAATCAGCAGTGTTAATTCAACACTAATAGAGTGAAATTCAACACTTTGAAAGTGTCTATATTGGTCCACACTACATAGAGTTTATACAACGTTTATACAGCACTAGTGTGTAGTGTCAAACGTTAACACTGTCAGTGTATTTTTTTTTTCACATTTTTTGCCATATTAACACTATAGAGGATGTAAAATTTAACTCTTTCCAGAGTTGATTTGTATTTAATTAAATGTATTATATTTTAAAAAATACTGCAAAGAGTCAACTTTTCATTCATTCATTGTCTGTAACTGCTTATCCTTGAAGGGTCACGGGGGGCTGTAGCCTATCCTAGCTGACACTGGGCGAGAGGCAGGGTACATGCTGGACAAGTCGCAAGTCCATCGCAGGGCTGACGCATTGAGACAGACAACCATTCACTCTCACATTCACTTTTATGGGCAACTTAGAGTTACCATTTAACCTTTTGTGGGAGGAAGTCGGAGTACCCGGAGAGAACCCACGCGGACACAAGGAGAACATGCAAACTCTGGGGCTTTCGAACTCACAACCTCCTTGCTGTGAGACAGCAGTGCTAACCACTGGACCGCCGAGTCAGCTTATTTACCATTAATTAACCATTTCCCCTCACACAGTACTATAGTATTACTGTACATGATAGAGGCCTATCCTTTTTAATTGGCAAGGCAATTGAAAACATACATAAACTAACATTAGCTAACTGTTAGCTTACCAATTTAGGTATTTAGTAGCTACGTACATACAGAAATAAATAGAACTGGATCGAAAATGTAATTAAGCGTGTTGGCTTAAATTTACTTACACATGAATTTTCCTCTTCCACTGAGAAATGTCTGCTAATGTCCAGTCAACAGAAGAGAGTAGCTCCTTCCTTCAATCACAGGAGGGATGTCTGGACATGCCTGTGATGACCCATTCTACCTCTGTAGCATTAACACTAACACCTTAACTTAAAACACAACACTTACAACATTAACACTTAAACTTATAACACTAACACTGACACTATCCTTTGAAATCAACCCTGTAACAACACCAACTCTTTGAAAAATAGCAATTTTTTAGTGAATTAGACTAAACAAGATTTGAAATGACAATAGTTTTACTCTCAGGTCAAACACTGAATAGCTAACACTTTTGATTTTACTGTGAACGGACGAAGTGAAATTTGAGGGTGGAGCTAAATTAACTCTCTGCAGAGTTGGAGTAACACTGATGTGATCAAATAACTCCAAAACTGAAGACCATTTAAATCAGAAAGTGTTAAAATAACACTTTGGGAGTAGAAATCAACTCGGAAATGTTTAACTCTGAAATTTCAACACTCCAGTTTTTACTGTGTAATTTATGTTTTAATAAGGTTCAGTGGGTCTCCATTTTACAGCAGTTAAGCATTTTAACATGACAGCGTTTGCTCAGGACTCAACACAAAGTGCAACTGAAGCTGAGGATGGTGCTTTAAGTTTTGGAGATATTTGGTCACAAACCAAATTAAGGGGAACATGAATGTGTACAATCCATGACGTCAGTAGGAGTCATCCTCTGGAGATCATGAAGGTCTGTGCAAAATTTCATGGCAACCCATCAAAAAGGTGTTGAGATATTTCAGTATGGGTCAAAGTGCTTCGACTGACCAGCAAACCAACCTCTAGCTTTGCAAAAAATTACACTGCATTGCACACAGATCCACAATAATTTGCTTTCATATAATTTGGAATCAGAACATTTGGAATAAATGCACAACATCACTTTATGCTGTGGCACGTAATGAATATACAACATGAGAAAAGACATATATTCTATTGTAGCTAATATAAACAACAAAAGACTCCTTGTGTCAGCCATTGCATGTTTAATAGCACTACCACTCAGATGCCTTCACTAATATTGGAGAATGAAGTGTTGCTCGCAACCAGCGTGTTTACAGGGTGAAAGGCTAACTTCATCATGATAATCATTTGTGATTCCCAGTCATTAGTGACTCATCGTTTATGTAAGTGGGGAGCTCACGCACAAGTGTGAACAGCACCGCGAAGCTAAATGTATGCTTAACAAAAAAGTTCGCTTTGTGTCAGTTCTGATTTTGTCCAGTGGCATGCAAGGGTCAGACACTGTCAACAGAGGGAAGAGATG
The DNA here is from genome assembly GCA_034769285.1 of Lutjanus argentimaculatus. Lineage (NCBI taxonomy): Eukaryota > Metazoa > Chordata > Actinopteri > Lutjaniformes > Lutjanidae > Lutjanus > Lutjanus argentimaculatus. The sequence continues at coordinate 18,823,967 of JAWZSL010000002.1, forward strand.
ACAGACGTTGGTGGGAGGTAGCTGATGCTTCTGTTATACACTCCATATTTCTTACACGCTACCATTTTGTTATAATCTGTGACACATCTACTGTTCTGGCAGCAGGACAGAAATAGAAGTACTCTCAGTATGAAAGGAGTTTTGGTCTTATAGCTGCCCATTAAGTGCACCTCTAAAGTGAATTTAAGTGAAAAATTGAGGAGACATGGGCACAGTCACATGACAGACACTCTTTCATTAGCAACTCAGAGACTATTTGAACTAGACCAACTAAATATTTGTGTATTAAACTTACATATTTCTGCTAGTTACTTGTACCATTTAAAGATAATTACTATAGATGACTACTGAGGAAGAAGTCAGATGTTGCAACTGACTGCAAGCCTGGGGACAGTTGTAACGTGATCATGGGATGCTTCAACATGATAAAAATACATTAAATTTCACTAATTCACTTTTGCTCAGAAAATATGCATTGTTTTATAATGACATTATAATATTATTTAAATATTCAGTAGGATTTATAAAATAACGGTTATTGAGTTTTATTTGTTTATATATAGAACAAAGGCCTATCTTGAGTGTACAGATGTTACAGATGCTATTTAATCTCTCTGTTTCAGTGTGAGACAGGATGAATGGAGCAATTTGCAATGCAAAAAGTTTTATTAAACATGCATGTTTGGGTGAACTATCCTTTTGTGTATCCCACAGTGACTTGTTTATGTTGAAAAATTCTGTTGTGTGGTCTGTTTTGATATGGCTGCTTAGCTTAGGGACAGTTGCAACAACATATTGCAACTGTCCCTACTCTATTAGCCATGACAGAACATTATGTGTTAGCTAAACACTCTGACCTTTAAGTCAACAAAACAATAATTCAAAGTCAGTAGGTTTTGATTAACTCATAGAAAAGGTCAAGACAGTGTGACAAAAATACAGCTTATGAAACAAGTACTTTCATACCTCCAAAACAAGTTATTTTAAAGCAGCAGCAGATGTTGAATGTTTCCTCTTTCTCTTTCTTGTGGGGGGAGGGTCTAACTGAGCATGTGCAGTATGAGTATCATCACTCTAGGAAGTGTCTGACTGAAGGAATAAGACTTGTCGCAACCATCCCCTGTTGCAACCATGCCCAGCCTACCCCTACCTTTTTAAGACTATAATGGTTTTACTTTATAGGCTGTCAGCCTACACAACATAAGCATATATAACAAAGTGCATTCAATTAGGCCTATGAATGATAATAAGCAGATACAGTAATAACACTTGCAATGTAGCGCCATCAAGACTTACTTATAATGGCATTCACAGACTTTCCACTGTTTTCATGTTTTAGGCAAAGGAAACAATCTTCTGTAACAATGAATACAAACCTTTATTGAATAGTAAATAAAACAAAAACTGAATGACGTTTGGCACACGAGTCTCGTTAATTCAATTAAGTTCCCCCACGTGTTCTCCTGCTGCTGAACCTGACACGCTCCATTCATCGTTCTTTTCACAAAGGGTGGGTGTATGTTTGGACCAGCCACACAGGAGGTATTGTGGATGACGACTTGCAGAAGTAACAGACTGGATGTATGTAGTATAACTGAGGTGTGAAAACAACATGGTGAAGATTGGGCCTATCATGAAACAAGACACTTCTGCCATCTACTGTCAGTTCAATCACCGTACCGTTGATGAATACAAGTAAGATGACTGTTTACTTGCACTGTCAAATGATCAAATCTGCTTTTATTTGACCTTTCTTTGAGGTCTGGGAAACTGGCTTAACACATTTATTGTCTATTTCATCTGTCAGTGCCTTCAAATGTTTTTTTTGGTCCACAACCAAAGAGATTCAGTTTACTGTCACAGACAGTAGAAAGAAACCAGAAAGTACTTACATTTTAGGCTTAAATCAGAGAAATTTGACATTTTTATTTAAAAAAAAAAAAAACGATTAATTTATTATCAGAATAGTTTGTGATTAATTTAATAATCAATTAATAATCGATTAATTGTTGCAGCTCTTGGTAATATAGTAAAAAAATGACATACTAATCACAAAACATGAACAAAGTTTAAAGCGTTATTTGTGTTCATAAAGGGTTATGCACAAACTATCACTGAGTGGCAAAAATATGAAGAACTGATGTTATTTTTAAAATTAACTCAAACCATCTCATAAATCACCATGTTCACTTTGTAGGATAAGATTTCTTCACATTGTAGCTAAGAATCTTTGTCTATTTGAAAAATCACATTTGTCTGAGAGGAATAATTTCAGACAATGAGACATACCTTAATCCAAATGAGTTTTATTCCAAGGCATTACGGTAAAAAAAATGAGTGAGGCGTGAAAATTACAGAGCAAAGATGCATTGGCACAGCTCTCCCTGCTGCACTGAGTAGCTCTGACGGCATGCTATGAAGAGCACTGGATCTCTCAAAGTAATCTCAGCATTAATACCCATGATAAGACACAGCAAATGAGAGAATTGTTAGTCTCCAACTGTAGAAATTCTGTGTGTACATTTAGGCCATAAGTAATTGCCATTTCATTTAATAGGACATAATGTTGAGTTAATATGAAGATCTCTCTTGGAGAGCGTCTCTTTAGCACATTAAACACATTTGCAGTATTCAGACTCACATTCAGACTCACTGTGTGGCAACATGTAAAAATATGCTTCACACAGGAAATCTGATTTGCATTTCATTTGGATAGTTCTGGCAGAAAGCAGCAGCAACAGATAGCAGAGAAGTGACAAGAGCTGTACAAGGTTATAGCAGGATATAGAATGATATAGAATAATATCTTTACATCCAGCCAGACAGATGCACAGTGAGAATATACAGTGAGAAAAATGTCATTAAATAAAATGGAAAACCAAGACAAAATAGGAACAGATGACTGGCCAGTGGTGCATCTAAGATCCACCCTCTCACAAGGCTGCCTGTGATTCTGACCTCATATTGTTGTTCCTGACTGACCTCAATTACCATTGGCAGGCCAGGGTAGTTGTGACCAGTTAGGGAGATTATATGAAAAGGATCACACTTCCCTAAATGCCACAGACTAGTTGGCATTTGAAAAAAGTTTTATCTCCGGCGCACCAAAAGTCGCAGGCTGCTCCTGGTCGCAGTGCCAGTGCTGAGTTAATCTGCCGTATCACAGCAAGCTTTTGCTGACTATGAAATAATGACATTCTGATGCATATCTCACATTATTTCCTCTCACAGGTGGGAACTTAAAGGCTACATCTGAATAAAATGAGTGTTGTCTCAATGCTGTATATGAATGGATATGCCCATGATGTAGCACTGTCCAATAGGGCTGTGCAATCTCCCTTTCAAATACTGCAGAGGAAGAGGATAGGGTGCTTGAAGAAACCTCAACAGAAATCAATATGCTGCTGAATTAAACAAAAATCTGTACAATTAAAGTGTGAGTGAGCTTCTCACAATACAATACTGCCAGAACGGGGCCTTGGAGGTAAATTTTACAAAAACCCAAATTATGATCTTTCAAAAGAAACTTCCTCAGATTTCTTGAAAATAAATACAATTTTACTTTGAATAACACCCTAATTAAACACACAAATGATTATACTTACCTTGGCCTGACCATATCTGCATCAGGAAATTTCAATCTGGCAATAAAAGCACTCAAAGAAAAAGCATGCAGGGAAATGTATGCATTAAAAACAAAGTTATTCAACTTTGATGTTCCAATTAGAATCTGGACAAAAATACTTGATCACGTAATATTACCAATTGCTTTATATAGAAGTGAGATCTGGGGCCCGCTCAGTAGATTGGAGCATGACACTTGGAACAAACACCCAATAGAGACCCTCCTCACTGAAATCTGTTGAAGAATTCTGAATGTTCAGAGGAAAACACCAAACAGAGCAGAGCAGAGCAGAACTACTTAACATTCAGAAACGGGCAATAACATTTTGGGCACACTAAATTCAAGTCCGAAAGATACACTACCATTCAAAGCACTGAAAACCCAAGTCCCCTCAGTCAGCTGATGATGAAGGCTCCCATCAGCACTGATTCAAAACAACACAACAGAATAAAACAAATTATGAATAAATCAAAAGATCTTTATTTGGAACATTGAAGAAATGAGACAAAAAAACAAACAAACAAAAAAACCCAAAACAAAGTAAACTAAATTGTTATTTAATTCTAAACAGGGTATATAAATTGGCTGAATATGTCCACTCCGTCAGAGATAGGAAACAAAGACTGATTGTCACCAAATACATGCTGAATGACCACCACCTGGCCATAGAAACAGGACGACACAGACAGACATGGCTGCCCAGAGAGGTATGTGTGGTCACTGCTCAAAAGGACAAATACACAGTGATGCACTTCCTCCTCCATTGTCAGACATTCTTTTCGCTAAGAGACTTCCACTATGGAGAAAAAAAAAAAAAAACAAGATTAAAACTGACTTTGAAATATTAACCCTTAAAGAGAAACTGGCTGTTCTCCTGGGTGAAGGGACAACGGCTCCTCAGGCAGCTTAATATGTATCTTCCTGCCACAGTCTGAGGGATTCACAACCAGTATGAGTCTGGGTTCTCTTATTGAGTATACTTCCGTGTTTTGACTTTAGTTTGCATTAGCAGGAAATCCTGAAGTGGAGTTTTTGTGTTACCTTATGAACTGAACTGAATTACATGGGACTGGACTGACCTAGTTTTGTGTTCTTTAATATAACGTTTGAAGATTTAAACTGGCAGTGTGGGTTTGTTTAAAGAGAGTTTACTTCTTGCTTCACAAATAATTTATGAAATTGTTTGCTGTAAAAAATACCCAGGGGTATTGTGTGTTAGAACCTGTATGCCTGTCCTTTGTGTGGTTTGATTCTTTTGTCCTATGAATTCGAAGACAAACTCACACCTGGAGTTGACTGTGACAATGCCTGAGATTTTGCTTTGAGAGATATACTACATTATTAATTTTCTCTAATGAACTTTGTTGAGGTGATGATTTAATCTTTGAGGTAAAAACTAAACTGAACCACTAAAACTTTCTCACAGATCATAATTTGATTTGTTTCAGTGAAGAGGTGTTACTCAGGCCAAATTTTGAGATACTGAACTGAACAGACTAAGACTAAGATATATATTAAAAGGTCAACAAAAAACACTGTACAACAATCACATCAGCAGATACTTAAAATGATACACTGACATGTCTAATTTTGATTTTATTTCATGCAAAAAAACAAAAAAACAAACAAACAAACAAACACACTAAAAGCTAATTTACCTAGCTCAGGTATGATGTGCAGAGTTTAGGATATAATTTCCTGTCTGTGTCTGATGACAAATGGATTTGGGTTTTAAAAGAGAAGTGAGGTAAAAGGTTAAATTGCCAGGCACGGCTTCTAAACAGATATCACTCACGGTTCTTTGGGGGAACATAGCTAAAAACATCAAAACATAAGTCTTTAAAATCATTAGAACAGTTGGTATCATCTCACAACGACTGCCTCCACCTGCACAGAGGATGACAGTTGCAGTTAAACTGAGAAAGGTTACACAGCAACCACAACTTCCCCTGAATATAGCATGACAAATGAATAGCCAAGATGTTAAGAGATCACAACAATCTAATGGAGTGTGAAGACAATCATAAACCAACTGTGAAATTCAGTTTTGCATACAGTATTCATGCTGTGCTCTGTTGATTTATGCTTAGAATTGGCATGTGTGGAGGTATGAATTGAGACAGCCAAAGCTGAGTTACATACTGCACTTTAAATAATACACACACACACACACACAGACACACAAAAAAAAAACTAGAAATAACATGTTGAATGAAAAGAATAATTTAAGATAAGAACCTGCAAAAGAGATGCATATACATTAATGAATAACTGACCACTGCAGTGTGTGGGAACTTGACAGGTGCTGTTATTCTGTAAGTGGCTATACATGCATGCAGCACAGACGCAGCACATGTAACTGAAAAGTTTTGTCACAAAATTAGATCCGAAATTTTTTAATTGATAACACGAAACTCTAAAGGATTTGAGGTAACTTAAGTCCTTGGTTGGTTGTTGTGAAAGATTGAATCATCTGCACTTTACAAATCTAATTATCTATCTTTTTTTTTTTATTTATTTATTTACTTTTCAGGATACTCTTTTAACACTGGTAGTGTTGGAGAAAATGTTACATTATAAATGTGGTTGTACAGTATATATGCTTTTCTTCAATTGAGGAATATAAAACTTAATTGTTGAAAAATAGAGAACATTTTTTAATCTTCAGGGTATCAGCAGGTAAATTTCCAAAACATGATATTTGTATGACATATAGACCTGCCATTATTGATGTATGTGTGTGTCCCCAGGAAAATCAAACTTTGATGCTGAAACACATTGCATCAGGGGAAACAAAACACGTCTCAGAAATACACACAGTCTCAGAACATATTGTGAAATCAACATGAGCTTTTAAATGTGGGGGGAAAAACACAATTACGTATGAGTCATATCATTGCTAACATAAACCTGTCTGTTTAATGGTGGCTCAAACGTGTGTAGTGTATGTTTTACTAATAATCCCCACAGGCTGAGTCAACAAGCAAAAAATGGTTAGTGGATTTCAGGTGTGTGGTCACTGATAATGTTATCATTTATTCAGTCAGAGCAACTTCCTGTAGGAAATTAGATGTGGCCCATGATAAAAGAAAGTAGTTAATAATTAGTGGTGATGAATTCATCTCACTTGTCAACTGAGATTTTCCTTTTTTGTGTGTTAGATTAATAAATTTTGATTGAGAGACTGCCCAAATGTTAATTAAGGGTGTAGTGGAAAGTAAATGCACATAAAACCACTTGGGGCACTCTTTTATTTGCAGAATAGAGTTTACCCACCTTTAAAGGCAGCCATTAATATGTCATAAATTATTAATTCAGTGTTATTTTTTTTTTATTGGTAGTTGTTTGATTTATGATAACAACAGAGTCATACTAACTATGTCATTGTCGCTCACTGGAAGCCTTTTCTCATATGACTCACAATTATAGAAGGAAACACACTACTCTGTTCGTATTATGAATGTTTAACCAAAGCTTGACATCTTTTTAAAGCTGCACTAATCAGTGTTCTTCTCAAAACAATGGCATAAGGGTCCAGGGTTTAACTTTTATGGGGATTTATTGGCAGAATATAGGACAAATGGAATACAATATTCGTATGTGTATTTTCATTAATGTATAATCACCTGGAAATAAATATTGTTGTGTTTTCCTCACCTTAGGATGAGCTGTCTATGGGCTGCGGGTCCTCTTCATGTCACACTGCCATGCCTGATCTTGTGGCCCTGTCCTTAAGAGGGTCACATTTCTGAAAAAGCTTCATTTATAGTGTTTTTATGAAAACAATGGCTCAAACAACTAACAAACAAACCCTCAGAGACTTATCACCTGACTCTGCATTTTTCCTCAAAAAATGCAAAACTGTATTTAGGGGCTTCAATTAATGTAGGGAAAATATATTTTAATAGATCAAACTCTGCCTATCTATCTATCTATCTATCTATCTATCTATCTTTCTTTCTATCTATCTTTCTACCTAACACAATCTAAATAATTCACAGATTATAATGTTTCATTTAGGCTACAGTAATATTTGTCCTCCAGCTGTTTCACATTTTTGTCCGTATTTGAATGAAACCCTTTCATGAAAAACATTTGTTGTACTGTTGTAAATCTCTGTAAAACACTACTGAACACCAACAAAACGCTCCACGTCTGTGTTGTAGTTTTGGAAAGCCCCTGGGCTCTCTCTCGTATCCTGAACTGACACCTCAACACAGCGCTCAGAGGGGGCGGGACTTCCGGTCCAGCGCACCCGGAAGATTCAGATGCAAGTTGCACTGCTCAACCGTGCATCCATATGCTCGTTACTTTAAACGTTTTAATGTGATTTAGGTGCTTTTTCTAACCAGTAGTATTTGCAACAATGTTATCTTTAGACTTTCTTGACGATGTTCGTCGCATGAATAAGCGGCAGGTAGGTGCCGGAGCTTTAGTTTACTCTGATGTTACGACCGCCTCTTTGTATTGTGGAGCTAACGTGAACTAGCCGCCGACCGCTTTTTAACCCTGCAGCCAGTGTGTCACTTGTTAGCAACATAGAAAGTGAACTGTTTCATGTACCCGTGTCTTTCAAAATGTCCCCTTTATACTGCAGCGTGAAAGACACACAGAAACCTTGTTCAAACAACAGCCATGACTTAAGTGTAGCTAGCTGTTTTCTTCATTTTACCACACAATTGTCGTGGCACTGTTAGCTAAATCTAATGTAATCGCCAGAGGTGCTTACCAGTGAATCACCAGTGAATTTAATGTCACCTCAATATACGGTACAAAAATCAAAGAGTTAATCAACGGTATTAAGTTGGTCTCTAGTTTATAATTGTCTTATTAATAGTTATATAGGTACACTTATGCGTTTAAAATATTAATATTCCTGTTCTGTTTGCAGCTCTATTACCAGGTGCTGAACTTTGGTATGATTGTTTCCTCGGCGCTGATGATCTGGAAGGGACTGATGGTTGTCACCGGCAGTGAGAGTCCAATTGTTGTTGTTCTCAGGTAAGTCTGTATGTGTGTTGGGATTTTGAGTCGTTTTCGCCCTAATTTAGCATCTCTCACCTCAGTTGATGAGAGTGAGTGTGACAAACAGAGTGGGACAATGACTCATTAATGTATAAAGGCACTGTTGGTTTCATGCTTAAGGTTTGTTCCCCAATAGTAGTCAAGTATGGATTTAGGGTGATTCAATAAATTAATGGTAAATTATTGTCTCGTGGATTTCCCATTTTCATTTTCCCATGTATGTCTTCACATCTTCAGTCAGTTTTACTCTATACTTTATCATTCTGCCTACTGTAAACCTGTCCATGATTTAAATGGTCATGGAAGTGAGGGTCACCTAACCCCTCAGTCTGAATTAAACTGAGTTAAAGTATGTATTTTAGTCTAGGTATACCATACCATAATGACCACCTTAATCAGGTAAAATCAGTTAAATGCAGCTCATTATCACAAATGAGTATAACCCTTTAACAGGGAAAAAATGGGAGAAACCTCAGGAAGAGCAACAGAGGAGGGATCCCGCTTCCTGGGTGGAGAAACAGCTAAATAGATGTCGTCTGTACAATACTGAAAATACGTTAAACTCAAACAATAGACTCCATACAAGTTATCTTTGCAAAATCCTTCAATTTATTTTGTGAAAGTGTGTGTACATAAATTATTTAGCAAAAATAAGTTTTTTGAAGCTGATAATTACTCCTCTCATACATGCCTGTTGCTATTATACAGTAGTGGGTTGTGAACAGTAAAAAATGTACACAAAAAAGCTGTTGACCTATTGATCAAACGTTAGGATGAGTTACTGCTGACGTTATGGCTTGTAACTCCCTGTATTAAAGTTTTGTTCTACCAGATGGCAGTTTAGTGAAGTCATCACTTTGACTGAAACATTTAATTTTGTCATATAATATTACCTTTAGTTTCAAGTACTGCAAACAATACAATCCCAGTGTAACCACTGGTAGGCAGAAATGACCATGGATTTCCTGATGCAGTTGGTCTTTTGGTCCTCTGAGTCATGTAATGGTGAGCATGGTGAGTCATGTTAAAAGTTGTTGTCAATACTACAGTAATAAAAGACATAGCTGCTACAAGTTGTGGATAATGTCTGTGAAATGGCATATCGTTAAACATATTGTTAAATGTTCTAATTAATCATCTAAATGGTACTAAGTTCGATGATGTGTCTCTGTCATTCATTTCAGCGGTAGTATGGAGCCAGCTTTCCACAGAGGAGACCTGCTGTTTCTGACCAACCGGGTAGAGGACCCCATCAGAGTCGGTGAGATTGTCGTCTTCAGGATAGAAGGCAGAGAGATCCCAATAGTACACAGAGTACTAAAGATCCATGAAAAGTAAGAATGCACATTTTATTAGCATTGTTGTCCTTGATTAAATTGTACTTTGAGTATCACTGAGGCCCATTCCTGACATAACAACCCCGAGACTGAAAGTGAAAGGTATCTAAAAATGCACAGAAATGCATCTGTGATATTTCACACTTACCATATGTCCTCATCCAGACAGATGTATTGAAAAAGAGGTGTTTGTTCACATTGTGGTCTAAAGTCACTCTGATACTTTGTTCACAGGGAAAATGGAGACATTAAGTTCTTGACCAAAGGTGACAACAATGCAGTGGATGACAGAGGACTGTACAAGCAGGGCCAACACTGGCTGGAGAAAAAAGATGTGGTGGGACGAGCTCGGGGGTGAGTATTTTGTTGGAGAAATTCTATAACAGTACAGATTTCTTAATAGAACAGGTAACTTCATCTGCTTTTTAGAACCAACCACATTTGTTTCCAGTAACTTCTGGGTAGAAAACCCCTGGGTAACTTACATATGATGGCAGCAACATGTTGAATGTATTTTTTTCATGCGTTATTTCAAAGCGTATATCTGATTAATCTAAAATACATTCTTTATACTTTAAATAACAGTTACGTTGGAGGCACAGTTTACCTGTTGGGCCACAGACTAAAGGAAATGGTCGGTTGAGTTTACCCAAAACTAGCAGTTGTACTATAACAAATCAGGCATTGCGGTGATGAGCACAGGGTTGTGTGGCGATGTGGGGGGTTGGGACGTGGTTCTTTATGCTTTGAACATAACCACTGTTAGACAACCAAGAAAAAATGTTTTATTTCTGATTCGCCAGCCTTCATGCTACCACCGCTCCCTCTCCTCATTCATTCCCAACGTTGCTCGACCACAACTGCAAGCTGTATCTCTCTCTCAAACAAATGGACACAAACCAAAGGAATCTTCTAGTTGTTGCCCTTTCACAGCATAAACTGCAAGCCAGAGGTCAAAGTGAAATGAAACAGAAATAAATCGATTTGTGGATTTTATGTATCTCTGCAATTCAAATCAACTGCTAGCGTGACATTACTGTGATTCAGTATATAGTAGTGGCCACGAGTATTTTTTTTTTCTTCAAAACTGGTGGACACTTGCAACCTATTCAAGTTAGAAAAATCTAGCAGAGATTATGTATTATTCAATAGTCTTAAGGGGCTAAATAAAACAATATGTCACCAAGGCATAAAAGCAACACTTGTACAATCTAATTGAATTTATTATGATAGCCCTGTTTGTCTTTGGTTTGAGACAAACCGACAGGTTCATATGCAAAAAGCAGGAAACTCATGGTTGCATCATTCTCATCATGAGTGTTTGTCCAGATGTATGAGACGGATAGTGTAGAGACACTGCCATGTCCAAACAAAGAGCATGACTACATAACTGTGCTCTGGTTGTTTATTATAGAGACAAAAACACACCTTTGCCTTAGAAGATGCTCTGCATGATGCACTATTACAGCAAAACTGGACAAAAGATTGCGGTCAACAGAAAATAAGGACTCCCAAATCATCCTCTCTCTATACAAACCAAACTAATAACAACTGCTGTGCTCCATTGGTGCACACGCACACATACACATGTAGACCCACAATTACCATCAGTGACTGAGTGACAGGCGTGCAACTCAAATACATCCCTTGCTTCTGCAGATAAGGACATTGAACTCTTGGGTTTATGTTTCGTTCATCCCCAAAACATTATAATCTATTATATATCATAATTCTCTTTTTAGGTCCTGTATTTAAGATTTACATTAATTTAATATGAATATTTTGGAAATGGAATATAATCTTCATAAGTGTATTTTCATTAATGATGTTTAATCACCTGAAAATAAGAATCTTGCATTTTCATTACCTTAGAATGAGCCCTTTATATCTTTAAAGGGTGCAGGTCTTCTTCTCTGTAGGCCGCCATGTTGCACCGTCATGCTTCTATTCTAACTTAGAACAGACAAACCAAACTCTGGCTTTAGATGAGGCCTTTTGTGTTTAGTGACAACTGTTGGCAGGGTTCAGGGTTAATGCTTGTTTTCATGTCATGGGTCAAAAATCTACTAGCCCGTAGTCAATTTGTACTTGATTTTGTACAATAATTAGCATCTTTAACCTTTATATAAGTAATTAATCAGAACAATGACAAAGTGTGGCATAGATGTGAAGACAAACATTTTTGTATATCAATAAAGGTATGACAGTCCCCAGAGATGGACTTGTAAGCTGTGAAACAATGTGTTCACTTCTTGCTCGATCAGGCAAGTGAGTTTCTATATTTACTAACCCGACGGGACATTTTTCTTGCCCTGGGCAATCCTTAATGCTGAGCCCTGCGTAGGTCTTCCTACATGCTTGGAAGGGGAGAATAAGACATGTTTGCAATCTGCCAGCTCACCGTTAGTTATTTTGAACTGTCTTGCCTTCATTTCTGCTTACTTAGGCCTCATTAATTTCTGCTTTCTGTGATGTCTTGATTGCATCCCTTAGACTAGCAAAACTCAGCAAAGTTTTTAGTTTTGTGTACCATAGGAAATGTTATACGATTACACACTGACATTTTAAACATCAATGAAATTTCTTGCCTGTAAGCATTTCTGTCATCTCCAGGTTTGTGCCATACATTGGAATTGTCACCATCCTCATGAATGATTACCCCAAGTTCAAAGTAAGTTGTTTGACACTATTGTAGTAGTCCCAGTTGACAAGATTTTCTTCATTTTTAAGCTTCAAAATGTTTGAACATCTGATTTGTTAAATCTCCTGTTTCCATCCTGCAGTATGCTGTTCTCTTCATGCTGGGTCTCTTTGTGTTGGTCCATCGGGAGTGAGGTCCCCAAACTTCAGGACTCAAGAAGGATAAACTACGTCCAGGAAACCTCAAGTCATGCCTTTCAAAACAGAATTAAGTTAGACTTTGTCAAAACCCAACTGGCTCTTTTGTACCATTTGTTTGAACATTTTGTAGAAATGTGGATAGGGTGTTTACATTTGAAAAAAAAATCTAAGCTTTAAAATATTTTTGTGAGGGAACTAGGCTAGATTTAGTTTGAAACAAATCTTTATTTGTAATTCCTCAGAATGTGAAAGAGCATTCATCGAGATAAATTAAGTCTTGTTTCTTTCCTGTTGAATCATTGTCTTTGAAAAAGATATGTGAAGTATTTTATGACAACTGAATATGAATGATATTAAATATGAAATCTGGTTACCATCCACTATGAATTATTTCAACTCTTGTCTCATTTTCTTTTGGCCCGTGGTCTACCCTGCAGTGGTTGCACCACTGGGTTGAATTAAAGACATTTTTCTTGTGATGGACCAGTAGTGAACTGGAAATGTAGAACACATGTCACAAGTGGACTTATTATTGTGTCTACATCTGTTTTTATTCAAACAAACAAATTAATTCACACAAGTATTTGTCAGTAGTTGTTTTAGCGAACGATGAGCGATATCTGTTATGGAAATCTCTTTGAAAGATGTTTTTTTTTTTTTTTTGTATTTCTATTGCTGTTAAAGAGAAAGCTACATTAAATGGCCCTTTAAACCATTGTTACTAATCATTTTAAGTGTTGAGCAATGTTTTTTTTTTGCATAGAAGAAGAAGTATTAAAAAGTTCCTTGAAATAAGCAACATGTGACCTAGGAGAGACTCTATGGTGCTGTAACTGTTTTCATTTAGAAATCATCCAGATATTTCATGAAACCAGTATCAAACTTGGTCAAATGATAATGCAGAATTCACAGATATGTGCCTGAAGTTGTTTGTTGCTCATACTTTTTCTTGTATATTAAATGGCACAGTGGCTTGGTAACTTTCTTATTTATAAAGGTCACTGAAGTGGGACACAGGCTGTACCTCTGTTTAAGTGGGCTGAGCTTTTCATTAGTGCTTTGACTGTTCACCTTGTTGCCGTTCTCTATTTTAACAATGTGAGCACACTCAAGTGTTCTTGAAATCAAGGTGAATTTGACTGAGGCCATGCGACAGTGGCATGTAATCATACAGTAATATGGATCGACATATTATCTCAATATGGAGCCACTTGAAACTCTATTGAGGTTTGAACTTTGATTTAAATTGAAGGCGTTTGGCTGCCTTCTTCATTAGACCTCAAAGACCTTGACTGTGTTGGCTGTTACCTCTGCACTTTTTACCACTGCTATTTTCACCTGCTGTCACAAAAACAATAGGTTTCAGTGGTCATAATGAGTTTTTTTTTTCAGGCTCAAAGCAGTGTCCTTTAAAATGTGACTTTTTTTTTTTAGATGAAGTTTGTATGGGTTGGTCATTGTTACAGTGTCAGTTGTCAAGTGAGCATGAGCCTTTCTACATGGTGAGGCCATGAGGGAACAAAGCACACTCTTAGAAATTAAGGTGCAAACTAAAACAATATAGGGTTCTTCAGCATGTCCCCATAGGACAACCCTTTTTGGTTCCTAATAGAATCCTTTCAGGGATCCTATGTAGAACTCAAAGACAGTATATATAGAAATTGATGACATAAAAGCGAACCCAAAGCATCTCAATCGCCACCTAGTGGTTGGCTGCAGTACAGATCATAAATCCTGCCTCCCTGATATTTAAGATATTGATATTTAATTAGCTGTTTGATGATATAAAAACAGGGTTTAGTGATTGACAGCTGAGCTCTGCTTTTGATTGAGTTGGCCAGCTGTGTGGGCAGGAACTTGAAAGCATGGCGCCACACTGTGGGAGGAAGCGTTATTGTTGTCGTCCATCTTTTATTTATGTCAATGATAGAACTCAATTTATAGGGTTATATCTAGAACTATCTGTGAACAGTTCCACCCAATAGTTCCAAAATTGATTCTTAGATGTGTTGCAATTCTGTCTTGAAAGATTATTAATCGATGCAGAAAAGTCAATAGTCAGACATTTAGAACCCAGTTCTCAGCATTATGTAATACCTCTAACAACTTTCAGACATTAACATGGGCGTCATATTTATTTTCTAAACTAGGCTATTTTTTGTGCTTTGGTGAGGATGGCTGAATGTGAGCAACTGCTGATGGACTCTATTTGCTTAAAGCCAGCATATTGAAGCATTTTGGCTTCTATAAAGTTGAAGGGAACAGGGGCCTGTACAAGAGCTGCACTGTATGCAGGATATATAAAACTATACCATTTATGGATCATTACAAATACACAGTCACACGGTGAGAAAAATGTAATATAAATAATGTATAGTATATAGAAATCAAATAATTTGATGCCTCGAGATGCATCAATAATCGCTTTATAAACACAGTATAACCTCCTGAGTTGGAATCAGATGACATCATGAGGTGACAGGAGATTCACACCTTTAGTTCTGGGTAGAGCTTAGCCCTTCTGGAAGAAGCCTTTTGGGACATTTTTTTTAATAAGTGTGCAGCACCAAGTATTGTGGTATAACTGGGGCCCTTTATCAATGAATCAATTATTTTGAGCCCGAGATGCAGATATCCCTCACATATTTTCAGGAATATGCAGTGTTGTGTAAAACCGTGGCTGTTTCAGTTCATCTAATCCGTGAACTCCGTGAGAGTGATGCCCTGACGGTCAGACACTATTCTAATTAGACTGACATTCAGCCGTGCAGAATGTCTGAAATCACAAGTGTGTGTGTGAATGCCAAAGGTTATGAAAAGAGCAAGATACAAGCTGCAGCCCCTCCACTAAACTTGCAACTTTAGCACCCTGAAGTGACAAAGAGGCCGTCTGTCTTATCAGCTCTAAATTAGCAGAGAGAATCAGCAGGTTCTCTTGTCCTCAGAGGACTGATGATGATCACAGCAGCATGCTGCAACTGGCCAAATGTCATGTTGCTCATTGTAAGGTGGCCAGGCCTGGCCATGAGAGCCGGGGTAGGTGGGGGGGTTAGAGAGACCTGGGAAATTACTATATGTGTTGCCATAGAAGGAAGCATTAGCTCTCACCTCTGTCATTTTGATCTGTCACACCATTTACAACAACAGTACACAACCTCAAAGACATTATTTTACTGCCAGTTTGTGGAGCTCTTATTAATGGTTGCAACTGTGCTATGGTGTTTAATTGGTTTAATCTGAACTGTAGGAGCAGGTACGATGTATTTAGGGGACTTTTTGTCAAAGAAATATGAATAATAAGACTGGAGATGGTTGCAACAAGGCATATTTCTTCAATCAGCATGATAATCATACTGCACATACTCAGTTAGACCTTCTCAACATCAGGAAGACAGATGACACAATCAGCATCGACTTCTGCATTTACTGAAAACAACAACAACTTATTTTCGAGCTGTGAATAAATTCTTTCCTGACCTGTATTTTTGTCACACTGTCCTGGCCTTTTGTATGAATTAATAAAACTTACTGAGTTTGAATCCTTGTTTTGTTGACTTCTAAGTGATATTTTTACCATCTGTCAAGGTCAGTGTGTGCAGCTACCACATGATCTTCCGTCTTGGCTGATGAGATCTGGACGGTTGCAACAAGATTTTGCAACTGTCCTCAAACTGAGCAGCCATATCAAAACAGACCACATATTAGTATTTTTCAACATAAAACAAGTCATTGTTGCAGTTTTGCGCAATAAATGCATATTTAATAAAAGTTTGTTTCATTGCAAATCGTTCCATTCTTGCCATCTCACACTGACATATAGAGCTTGAATAGCATCTGTAACTTCTGCACATTGACAAAACACACTGAAGTGTACAAATACTACAAATATATATTACTACAACATGATTTTAAGACAGTGCACATTTTTACAATACTAGCTTTGATTGTGTTGCAAGTGTCCAAAGGGTTGGGGTCAGTTGCAATGTCTGACTTTTTCCATTGAAATAAATATTGTGAATTAAATGTGATTTGTAATCATCTTTAAATGGTATGGGTAATAAGGAGAATAAGCAGAGTTATGTAAGTTTAATATATAAAGATTTGTTTGGTCTAATCCAAATAGTCTCTTAGAAATTGAAAAGTGTTGCACTGTCCCCAGTCTCCCCTACTGCTGTTTGTGTCCTGAAAATCATTTCAACCTTTATATAAATAAATAAAAATCTACCCCTTTACTTATTATTTTATTTATGCTTTATTTAACGAGGAAGATTTCATTGAGATACAGTATGTCTTCTGCCAGGGAGTCCTGATCAAGCTGGGCAACAAAAAATAAAATGTTTTATATAAACGCATGAAAGAAATCAAATACAAAACATACCTACATTAAAAAACAAAAACAAAAAATAAAAAATAAAAAACAAACAAACCAACGCACACACAAACAGACTTAAAACACAAATGGATCAATCAGTCAGCCCGCACTGAACATTACCACACTGATATATTGCTGCTCATCTATTTGTGTGACTGCGAAGACAGTTTTTTTCAGCAAACATTCTCATTTGCCCTGAGTTCAGGATGAATCGTGTGGTGCGTAAAAGACGCGCAGCCAGAGGCGCGGTCCAACAAAACCTTGTCAATGACTAAGTGGGCTAAATTTCCATGTATGCAGCTGGATGAGTAAAAGGTCCACGCAATATAAACAGAGCCCACCCCGCTCAGGAGAGCCTATAAAAGCGGGATGCGTCTGAGCAATCCACGACCAGCAGAAGACATTTGGAAATTTGCGCCCTGGAGGACAGCTCGCCACTCCGCGCTGAGATGAGAGGGTTCACACTGAATAATATTTGCCATTGTGGCTTATTTACTTCACTCGTCTTCTTTTCTTTCATGTCTTTTACTGCTTCAGTGAGTTTCGACCTGACTGAGCTTAGGAATAAAGTTGCAAAAATTAAGGTGAATCCAAGAGGCAATCTTTGGGCTACAGGTAAAAGTCATCTTCTGATAAAACAGCTATGGACCATTCGGTCGTGTTTGCATTGGATGGAATCTAATTAATGTAATTTCATATATATTTTCTACATGTAATATATGCATTTTTCAACATTTTCTGCCTCTAACCATGTTGAGTTTGTCATGTCCCTTCAAGGTTTTGTCTCTCCTTTAATTTAAGTGCATATTAACGAGAATTTTCATTGATTTTCAGGACATTTCATGGGTAAGAAGAGCGTGATGGACACCCCCCTGCTGCCTTCAGCTGAGGGACAGGGCGTTGAGGCGCAGGAAGTCACCCTGCCAGCGGAGCAGAGCGCTCTCGGGGAGCTTTTCCAAGAGTTCCTGCGGGTGGCGTTGCAAGCGCAGGTGGACACACAAGAGAGCCGCTCGAAAAATCAGGTGAGTAACACTGAAATCCAAAACATTTTTCCCTTTTCTGTTTGCGCACAAAGTGACTCAAATGAGACTCTTTAATGTGACATTATGAACCCTCTGTTTCAGGACGCGGACCTGTTGATGAAGATTTTAGAAAGCTACATCCAAAGCAGAAAGTGATGAACGCTCGCACGAACACGGGTCCGATGTCCTTCGGCCTGATCTGGATTTAAATAAATGAATTAGACTCAGTCTACAGTCTCCTGCTCATCATGATTGTAATTTATTGTAACTGTCATATTAGCCTACAGATCATGTGCCATTTGCAATACACGTAAAGTTTTTTTTTTTCAATTTGTTTTGATGATGATATTTCACACTGTCTTGTTGTTTCAAGTTATTTATATTAAATAAAATAATTATTTGCATTGCTGTGACTCTGGCAGATAAATCATGATACATTGACCCTGTCGTTCTGGCTACACCACTGGGCTTCCTCTTTTTGTCTCAGGTTATGGAGAAAAGACTTAATTGAAAATGTCTAGAGCCCCTTCAGTGAGAAATATGACTCATTCTTCGCTTGCATTTCAATGTGGCCTCTAAATGACTATATGTTGGTCCAGGCTTTACGATATGAAAACTTTTATATTGAGTTTGCCCCCTTCATTTTTTCTCCACATGGGTCTTTGACCTTCACTGTCCTTATTTATAGGCCCAACACAAACCGCTGATTGTTCAGCATGAGTAAGATTTTTTTTTTCTCTTTTGTGCCAAAGGCATTTTCCAAAATAGCACTTATATAAATACAAATGTAGGCAGCTTATATAAATCACATTTTCCAGTTTCCTGAATATTTCGACATGAAATCGATACTATCTTTTATACTTCTCCTGTCCTTTGCATACAGAGATGATCTGTACTCTCGATCGATAGTGGTGAAGTGAGGTGGCCCATTCTTTGCCTTGGGCTAATCTTTATGGGAACGCTATTTCAACAAGCCTCCCACAATGCCTTGTCGGTTGTTTTATGTCATTTTCAAAGTGAGGGATATGCTCCCCGTCCAAAGTATAGTGATGGGTGGGAGGAAACACACAGATGATAATCCACTATTCCAGTGAGAGATGAAAGTTGTGTAGTATAGATATCTGGTTAACTCCACAATTGTGGCTCAATAAGTGACTCATAATAAAGAACACACATAGCTTCAAGTTTATTAAACCATGCTTATGTTTAATAAAATAAATTGTCCCTTCAGGAGGGTTCTAATGTTCAGTGTTTGTTGAAAATGGTGTTGTTTCAACTTTATGGTCATTTTGAGGGCTACTGAATTATACTGAAAGTTGTTTCTCATAATTTGTCTCATTGTCATAAATATGGTCATCATAGTGACACAAAATTAACATGATAACTTCATACTGTTGTATTAGTTAATTACAGCAAGGTGTACATTGACATTTTAGTGCTCTCAATACATTTGCAGCGCACAGAAAAGTCTAATTAGGTCTTTGTTCAGAGTTTTTTCATATTGACCTGAGGCTTGGTCAGTGGGGGACAACAAAGTATTTTTTCTCCATAAATGCACACTTTAAACTATCATTATTTTGCCAAACAACAGTCTTAAGAGAGATTCTGGAACTTTCAGGTGCAGAACATTGTACACAAGTGGGTTAGTAGGCTGGAAAATTGGCTACAATTTGACAAATAAGCCCACTCAACAGGTTACAGGAAATTTAAGTCCCTAAAGGAAAGCATTCAAAGTTACATTCAAGACTTTGATGAGGAGATTTAGTAACGTACAAACTTATTATTCAGTGTTCTTTTTGGTTAAATGTTCTTTTTGGATAAGAGTACAAATTATTCCTTGGTTTTTGCAGCGAAACCCTTTTTAAGAGCTAAAATCCAGGACGTTGTATTGTAATGAGTCAGCCATATATTATTTTTCTGCTGATAGCACAGATACACAGGATGAGCCACGTGTATTTGAATGTAGAGAGAAATTTCATCTTCAAACAGTGTCTAATCAGTTGAAATGTCAGGCAACTACATGTTAATCTGTTGCACAGTGAAGCTCGATGTGTTGTTATTATTAATTTGTGTGTGTGAGCGTGTGAATAAGAGAATAACTGTTCTCTCTTGAATTCAAAATGCAGATCCAGACATGTTGTAGAGTCAGAGTGTTAACTGCTGAGGAAGATGACGTCTCGACACAATTTGAGCATTAACACAACTCCCATGGCGTAGATATATGCTTCCTCACTCCTGGGGGAATGAGAGATTCGATTTAGCATCCATGCGCCCTCTGTTTACTTTGAATGTTTGCTCATATAAATGCCTCCTTCCTTTATATGCTCAGGTTTATCTAGTAATCCCTCCTTCTGTCTGTACCTACACAAATGAAAAGCTCTGTGTCTCCAAATTCACAGGAGAGTCGATGCCTGCCAAAGAGAGGACCATAATAAATCTAAATTCCAGAAAGAGGAAATGCTATTCCTACACAGATATGGTGTTATTCTTTTTTTCCCCCAATTTTGTTGGTTGGAGTGAACCCAGGCAAAAAATCATTACAATTTATTCCCCTAGAAAAAATCTCAGTTAATTAGACAGGAGGGGAGGAAGCCAAGATGAGATGGAGAAAGAGGCACCTGAGGTGTGATTTGTACAAAAGTTCATATCAAAGCAATGCCCTTAAAATATTAGGTATATTCACTCTACAGTTAATTGTATCCAACAGAGATGTACCTGAATCTAAAGACATTATTTGGGAAAGTACAAATAATGCGATGAAAACCTCTGTCTGAAGTTGCTTGTTATTATTTGGCCACAAATAATTTCCAATCATAATGCAGTAACGCTCAGAATGCTACTTTTTACTTTTATCAAAGCACATTTTTTTCACAGCTTACTTAATGTTAATATTGTAATATTATCATAATATATTATAATGATATTATGAATGTATAATGTAGTATATGTATACTGTAAACTGCAGTAATATTAAAACATCAAAACCCATAAATGCCTTTAAATTTCCTTTAAATTATCCCTTTGACTGAGGGATAATTTTATACCGGTACTGTCTTTTTCCAAAGCAAATGAGAATCTTTCTATGTAAAAACAACAACAACAACAACACAACAACAACAACAACAAACAACTTTTTTTCAGTTTCTCATTGCTCAGTGTCCCTTAGTTAAAGGGGTGTGGTGGATTTAAGTTCATACAACTTAGTTTAGTTAAAAACTAAACACACACAAACACAAATCAAAGCTTTGGTTGTAAATGTGCCTCACTGTCATGTGAGGGCATTTTATTAGAAGAAATAACAGTATCATTTTGTCTACCACACAAATAGTAATATCCTGTCTGGCAACTGAGTCTGCATTCATGCAAAAGTGATTCATGATAATTTTGCATTTTTGTCCCTACATTGAACTGGAAATTTGAACTCACTTGTATGAGAATAAATGTCATGTTTCATCTGTATGTGAAAGAGGGGCAAAAATGAGTAAACTCAACCAAAGCCTTTAGATTTTTTTCTGCAAGCCAGAGCATGGACCACAGCAGAGCCAGAGGGAGCTTGGCCCTCTTAAGACATGAGCTTAAATGACATGATTTGTACAAATTTGGGGGGTCTCTAAAGTATTGACAATGTGCTATTTTTTGCTATGCATTTCTATGTTTCTGTATCTTCATCACCATGGATCATAAAATTTGGCTATTAGCATGAGGGTGATTCATCACTAATTCACTTTACAGTAATTAAGATTCCGGCATGCCTGCTATTCTTGCCATTAAAGTCTGGTGTTGCAAATATATACATTCCACTCACTTTAATTCAAAGATTAGTAAAAGCAAACTTTATTAGTCCCAGTCTGACTGCACACTGAATCATTATTATCCATGCCAGATGTAAGCTGGGAGGGGATCATGCAGTTGCCTCCATATGTGCATAAGTGAGTGAGTGAGTGAGTGAGTTTGTGCATGATCACTGGACCTGCAGCTTGTCTGCAGCTGATCTTGAATACTACTGGATACTACTACTTCCTTTGTTTTGTTTTGATTGTGCACATTCATGACTGTTTGTTGAAGGACCTCTGTTATTCACATTACCTGAAAAATCTTGAAAACCCTTTTTGTAAAGACTTTTATTCCTTTACATTTTTATAGCCGGAGTCATTATGTTTTCAGGTCATCTTGTGAATGTGATATCTCAACACCTTAAGGGAATTTCTTCAAATTTGATACAAATGTTACTTGGACTCAAGGATAAACTGATTAGATTTTGGTGGGCCAAGGTCAAAGGCCAAGGTGATGTGTGGTTTTGATACCTGTGTGGAAGTTTGATGACATGATTAACTGATTATTATACTGTATATCTGTTAAGAAAAAAAAGTGAGCTCCCCTGAGAGCCATTGCATAGTTTACACACTGTCTGAGAGTAAATCCATGTTCTTAACTTATTCACCACAATGTTAAACAAGCAGCCATCACTTTATGTATTAAGTATGATGCAGAATTCTGTCATTTTCATAGAAGATGTACAAACTTTAACACAGCCACTCATTTTTAAGCATGACCCACAGTCTTAGGTGTATGTTTATGGCTTTGAGCCTTTTGGTGTCCCATCTTCGTCACCCACATAGTTGTTGGTGTCTGTTTTTTAGTGTTCTGTTTTAATGACTCAATTTGTAGCCTTGATGCATAATTCACAGTGTGGATGTATATTGTGTCAACAGTCATAGCCTTGGCTTCCACTTGAATTTGTACACGCTCACTCTTGCTCAAGTCTGAACACCAAAAGCTGACAGAGACAAATAAGGCACAATTTAACTCAATAAAAACAAGCCTTTAAGGCACTAATTTTCAATTGAGTAATAAATCCTTCTCTCATAGGAGATAAACAGGTCTCATAGGTTTAAATAAAGAAAGTAAGGACACACCACGTCTCTTACATTGATTTATTTTTGCCAAGGGACTGTGTGGGTGCCGTGCATATATTATTAAAGCCTGAAACTAAACATCTGAAAAATGTATGTAGTCAGCATAGGGATTACCATATGGTTGTAGGGTGTTTTTACCAACTGCGTACACTTGATACATCTTCCTCCACATTTATTCCAGTGTAAAACTAGCAATGATACACTGCCACCACTGGCACAAAACCCCACACTACACATGAACACATCTCAGTGCTGATGCTGCGGATCGGTTTGTTTTAAATAGGATTATGTGTTCAAAAGACGGGTGTTACAAGTGCAGAAAAATGATAAAATCCTGACACAAACCATTCGACCAACATCAGTACAAGCTGTGCACTTGCATTCAGTAGATCACAGCTGAGCTACTGAAGGCCTATTAATTAATGTCCTGATGTTGAGAAGGACAGATGACACTGAATGGTGGTAACTGCACTGGATGTACTCAAGCACACTCTTGCTGCTTTTGATCAAATTCTTCTTATTGCTTATAACCAATTATATTCCAACCTGGGCACAGAATTAGTACCAAGTGGCACATGCAAGTGGCTTGTAGATTTGCTTCACTCTCCAGCCAAATTACAATGGTAATCTATTGAGCGACTTGCAAATTTTGAACATTCACTGAACCAATGGTTTTCAAACGCAGTTCAGGGACCATCAGGGGTCCTTGAATGTATTGTAGGGGGTCCCCAGCGAAAGGAGGAACAGAATATTTTCATTTTTATCTCATATTTTGGAAGTTGGAACAACATAGCAAGCAATAAGGTGGGGTTGATTGATAGAAAGTTATATTTATCCTAGTTGAAATATAAGTTATATTTATCCTAGTTGATCACCGCTGTCTTCAAACCTGCTATCTTCAAACCTAAAAAAAAGAGGTAAACATAAAGAAATGTATTCTGAAGTTGATTGTTTGTGTGTGTATGTGTTTTATGAGTTTTTATTTAAAAACTTAAAAAAAAAAAACACTTAATGTAGCATTGTAAATTACTTTTGAAGAGGGGGCAGACTTATGTTAATGCTATTGGGGCCATGGCACAAAAAAGTTTGGAAACCACTGCACTAAACATGACATCAAGAACAGAAAAGTCAACTTTGCACCATGATCCGAATTAAAATTCAGTCTGTTGTACAAGTTTACTTCAGTTCTTACACTGAATTGTCCTGTAAAGGATACTTAAATGAGGGTCTGTGTAATAAAGCCTGTGATGAGTTTGCAATGACTCATTGTGCAGCTACTCATTATTATAAATATTAACACACACTTAAAATAAGTTGCATGCTATTTAAAATAAGTAACAGCCAACACAAGCTTCCCTGTATGTACTGTGTAATATGTTACATTGTTGCAGGGCTCGTTGTTCAAACGTCCTCCATCAGACGGTTTGTTTTGAATGGTGATGTCATCGGAACACGTGACCTGTTTTTTTTTTTTTTTTTAAAGTCTCTGCAGCGATTTCATTGGTCGAGCGCAGAAGAATCTGCACAGTGGGGCTGGACCACCGAAGCCATTTTATTATTATAACAGCAAAGGTGCAGGTGCATCAGTATTTTTGTATTGTTACAGTTTTAATTTTACAGCAGCTCTCGACACCATGGGGCAGTGTGGGATTACTTCATCCAAAACCGTCCTGGTTTTTCTCAATCTCATATTTTGTGGTAAGAAAACGGCAGATGTTTGAACAATGTGCAGCAGCATCACAGTGAGGCCAGGAGGGATGGAGAGCGTTAGCGAGCTAGCGAACTGCGCCAGAGATGCGCTGCTGCAGTGTGCGGCTCTGCGATAGACGAACTGCTTCTTGTGCCGAGATGTTCACAGACACAGTTACCTCTGTATTCACTGTGAGGGGTGCAAAATGGAGAAACAATAATGTGACGGGAGCTGCATGTAGCTACAGTGTTTCGGTAGCTGCCGCCCACAAGTTGTAGCTATGACGTGATGCAGCAGCTGCTGAGTGAAGCTGCAGTGATGTCTGAGCTCAGCCCGACTTTGTCATGAAATCAACAGAATAGCTCAGGTGGATTAAAATAGACCAATATTGGAAACTGAAAGGATGAGCAAAGCTCCAAATGGTTTAGCTTAAAGAAGACAATCTGTCCCCAGGATGGAGATAACATACGGCCCAATTCACATTGCACCAGTCTGTGAATCTGGCTTTGCTGCTCTTTATGTAGAGATAAATAAATGTTTATTAATGTGTTAAACCGGGCATAGTTTTCTAATACAGAAGTTCTTTATCTTTTGCATTTGTACATTTGAATTCAGATTTGTTTTATTGGCGTGACCATAGTTTTATAAAGTATTGCCAAAGCAGACTGGACAAAGCTTACAATGCAAATCTGATTCTGAATGTCAGGAAGAAAAAGACAAAAACCGCTTTACAAAATCCTACACACTGTCCAACACTACACCTCTGTATGCATATACCACCCAACTGTACTGTACTGCATTGTAATTATAATTAGGGCTAATTAGGGCAACTAATGATTGATCATTAGGATACACGTTACTGATACTGCTTGTCGATAACAAGGCTTATCAATATACTTATTAGTACTACTCGCCATAATATCCTGCAGAAAATAAAGGCATGACATGAGAAGATGTGAAGAGATTAAATAGTTATTTTAATATATTTTTTTGCAGACATGACAAGTTAAATTGTTTCCTGAGTTACTGGATTTAGCTGGATTTTCATTAAATTCATTAAATTTTCCTTGTGTGCCATTTATGTAACGTTAAATAAATACTGATAATCATATAATTTGTCCCTGACCCTAATGATATTTCAGTACTGAACAATCAAAAATTGATACCAGTTATCAGTACCCATCCCTATTGATTAATCTGTTGATCATTTTCTAGATTAATCAATAATCTGTTTGGTCCAGACAGTGTCAGAAAATGGTGAAGAATGTTGATCACTGTTTCCAGAAGCCCAAGAAGACGTCCACAAGAGTGTTGTTTTGTCCACAACTCAAAGATATTCAGTTTACTGTCAAAGAGGACCAAAGAATATTCATGGTAGAGGAGTTGATATCAAAAGAATCTGGACACTTTTTCTTAAAAATGACTCAGTGTGATAAATTGATCATCAAAAGAGTCGGTGATTAATTTAGGCTAATAGTTAACAACAAACTGTCTAATCATCGCAGCTCTAATTATAATGAAAGTAAAACAAATCATCACAAACTAACCATTATAATAAAAAGTAATCATCATGAGGCATAATTTAACAAATGAGTGTAACTATCACATGAGACCCTTAGAAAAAAAGGAATAATCTTTTCTCTCTGTGTCTGTCTGACTCCTGCCTCTCTGTTTTTCTCTGCAGGCTGCAGCTGGAATTTTATGCTACATCGGAGCCTATGTGTTCATCACATATGACGACTACGACCACTTCTTTGAAGATGTGTACACTTTGATTCCTGCTGTCATTATAATAGCAGTTGGGACTCTCCTCTTCATCATCGGCTTGATCGGCTGCTGTGCAACAATACGTGAAAGCTCCTGTGGTCTGGCAACTGTGAGTGTGGACTGTTGACCTTAAAATCAACTGAGTGCCAAGGCCCAACATACATACATCTTTTCTGCTACATACTAGAAATGAAGACACAAAACAGAATAAGATTTGGGAAAATTTTTGTTCGATGACACTGAATGTAGTAATGTCAAGTAATCATTTTATTTCTAACTCATCTTACTATTGAGCCTCTGAACAATATGTTTGTTGTCATTTCAGTTTGCTGCCATTCTCCTGCTGGTGTTTGTAACAGAATGTGTGGTGGTGGTGCTTGGCTACATATACAGAGCAAAGGTAAATACTGTCTCAGTGGAGTAAATGATTATTATATTTACAAGTAAAGTGAAAGTGGGTCTAAGTTTGCAGCGTTTGGGTCCCAGATTGGAAAATTACCTCATGGAGACGGTCAGAGTCAAATTTTGCAACTATATATTGTGTGATTTTTAAATTTTTTATTTTTTTTTATTTTGTGTATCTACATTTATGTTTGTTTTGAAGATAGGATAGACATTGTAGTATATGGAGTCAACATGTTGGCGAGCCATAATATATAGTTGCATGCTGCTATTGTTTCAAAACTTCCTTTGCTGGGATTAATTAAAGTTGATTGTTTAGCTGCTCTTGAGTGACAAATCCCTTTGCGTAACAGTGTTGCCCAAGGGCCTGGACTGTAAATTGTTTTTTATAATAATGTGAAAAACTGATCCTCAGAGGTAACATAAGGTAAAAAAAAAGATGTAGTCACTGAACAGGGACAGTAACAGCTGCTGTGTCTTTGTTTCAGGTAGAGGATGAAGTGAATCACTCCATTCAGAAGGTTTACAATGAATACAACGGCACCAACACTGATGCTCCCAGCCGTGCTATTGACTATGTTCAGAGGCAGGTGAGAAAAAAAAATCCCTTTAATGTGTATATCATTTTTATGTATGCATATTTGTCATATTTAAGCAAATTTGAAATTGTACTCTTAACTGCAGACTCTGTTTTTTTCTATCATTCTGTTAGCTTCACTGCTGCGGCATTCACAACTACTCTGACTGGAGGAATACACGCTGGTTTAAAGAGTCGAAGAACAACAGCGTCCCAGTCAGCTGTTGTCAGCCCAGCATCAGTAACTGTACCGGCACTCTTACTCGACCAGCAGATCTCTACCAAGAGGTACAGGCAGAATGCTCAAGTGTAGCAGGGGTATACCAGCTAAAACCATTGAACAAAGTTTAATTTGTGAATGATTTTGTTGTCTCACAAACAGACATAAAGTGTAAACGGTTCTCTGATATAATTGCCTTGTGCATTTGTTTTGTATGAAATGTCGTGAAACTCTTTTATTGTTATTATTTTCTGTCTTAGGGTTGTGAGGCTCTTGTTGTGAAGAAGTTAAAGGAGATCATGATGTATGTCATATGGGCTGCTCTCACTTTTGCATCTATACAGGTAAGGAGGACAAGGAGTGTCACCTGAAAAGTGACACTACTGTATCAGTGGGGAGTCCATCAGCATGAGCAGCATGAGCAGTCACACAGTTTTATAAAAAAAAATCCCTAGTTTATCAATAGCATCTAAGCCACTTTCTGGGAAGTAAATGCTAGATAAATATTGAAATTAAAACCCAAATTATCTGTTGTAAATGTCTGTTAGATTTGAGCTCTTTCCTGGTTCATCTGAGAACTGTTGCCTTTGCTGTAGTTGTGCATGCACATGGTTTACTGGTCAGTGGACACTTGTTGTGTGCAGACCTTAGTTTTCACTTGCAAGGAAGTGGTTTAAATCTGAGGTTTTTAGAGTGGGCCATTGGCCTTCACAGGCTCCAAACTTTTTCATGGAGGCTCAATGAATGTAAGAGAAAAAAATACTACATTTGTTATTACATGGAGATCACATAGAATAGCGTAAGTGTGAGTTATTTGGTTACAGTGATAGTTTAGAATGGTACTGTTTTCCCCACTTCACTCCACTCAGAAACTGATAAATGACCTTGAATAGACCTTTTTATGTATTTGCAGTGAAGTTATGTCAAACAGCAATATTAGGCTATCTTAGCTCAATCGTTGAGTATCTGTGGGATCAAATAACATAATCATGATACGATAGACAGTCTAAGGTTATTAGTATTATTGAAACCCCTTGTTTACATAATACAGCTGAACTGCAGATGTGTATTGTTCAAATGTGTCACTGCTCATGTTGCTCAAATGGATTTTGTTGCAAACAAAAAAAAAAGTGGGATTCTGGTGTTGTTAAAATTCAAATAATAGATTGTATCTTGTTGGAAAAAGGTGACAGTAAACCTAAATCTAATTTAGGTTTACTGTCTTACTACAACCACTATGAGCATTTAACACTGAGTTAAATTCACTCACAATAAATAGCTTTCTTACCGCTAAATACATATAAGCCTTTTTACGTGATACATTAAATCAAGTAAAAATATGCTTATTGGGAGTATAATTTAAACTGCGGTTAATTCTGTCTGCACAAACTGAGGTGACAACAGCCCTGGCCTAATTATGTCAAAGGATCTCTGCTGTGTTGAACAGCTCAGCGTGGTTGCGGCTGACCAGGAAACCCCTGCTCCCGAAGCAGTGACAAAGACAGCATGGCCAGTCACTTAATGTTACACTCAAACACACTCATTATCACCTTGCGTCCTGTTGTGTGAAAAGATGATGCTTCTTGGTTTAACATCATACAGTATGATTTACCACAGTGGCAAAAGGAAATTAATCCAGGAGATCAGGACGCTTGATTAGAATTAGAGAAGAACGGATTAGTTCTTGCTTAATTTATTGAAGTTTAAGTTAATAAAAGGAATCAAGTTACAGCTGCTTTTTCCCTGTTCCCTTGCAGATGCTGGGCATGCTTTGTGCCTGCGTGGTGCTGTGCAGGAGGAGTCATGACCCAGCGTATGAGCTGCTGGTCACAACCAACAGCTATGCATGAAGAGCGCAGCCAGCCACCAAACAAAGCACTCAGAAAATCAAAAGGAACGTCACCGGACATGTCCACAGTAGATTTCAGCTGTAGTTATATAAGCTCAAGCACACCTTGCACAATTCATGATAAAGTAGCGAACACTGATGATGTGGTTTGGGTGGGAGGGGGCTTCAAGGGGAAACCAGTTATTTATTGACATGCTTTGTAAGTTACTGTTACTTTAAATGTTCTTTTTTTCTTACAAATACTGAAATATTTACAGAAGCCAAAGTTGTATATGGCTAATTGATGTTAATGCAGATTTTTTTTCCTTTAATTGTGGCTTCTTAAAATTTGCGCTCATAATGAAGTAATTTGGAGCATATGTGTAAAATTCATGGTTGGGAGTGTTGTATGGAATGTACTTCTTGTGTGCTAGTTTGCACTAAGACTGGAGCTCTGGAGATATTTCATGGTTGTTTAAATGGAAAATCTATGCTAAAAAGAACACGTACACTATTCCCAAGAACTTGGTTTGACCAAACTTGTGAAAATGAAAAAAACTTTTTGCCATCAACAGAACAAATTCATTAATTTTATCTCTTTAGTTTGTGGTGCAGCTCTGCGTTTTGTCTCTTAAAGCCATTTTTGGTAGAAAGACTTCTTCATATTCACAAATATTCAGGTTGTGAATAATGTACAGTTTGTTTTGGTGCAGATGTTCTCTGAATCAGGCTTCAATAGCGAGGCATTGCCAATACGTAAATTGTGAATGAACCTTTTAGTCTCCAGTGCTATTAGTAGGAGTATTATCAGTGTTACCTGAAGACCTGTGTATGTGTAGATACAGTTTGTTACAGCCAGAGAATTCCCTCCGTTTAGTTTGTTAGCTATAAACCTGCTATAAAGAACCATGACACATTATTTTGTACATTTTTGTGAAATTGTGCACCGTTTTAATATTTTTGAGCTGTTAAGTTGACCCCTACATATTTAGCTAGTGCCGCAGAAACACTATGATGAACAAACATTGTGTATCGAGTGGAGAACAAGCAGGAGACAAATAAACTCATTTCAACTGTTTTGACCGTTCAATTTCATTTATGTGGTTGTGTCTGAAAGTAAATATGTTCCCAGTTAAACCAAACATACAGAAGCAATGATTTCATATTTCATCAGTTGCATGAAAAATATTAATAGATTTAAACAAATACCTTAGCTGTCAGCTGACAGATTTGAAAATAGTCTCCTCAGTTATATAAATAATATATTTTAATTTCCATAAGCTGCTATCACCATGGTACAGAAGCTGTTGGTCTACCAGCAGACATAACATGTTGTACCCCTCTTCCCCCAGCTCACAAACACACAAACCCAAAGAAATGACACAAACAGAACCTTAGAGACACAATCAAACCAAGCACTACAACCAACATGCTACTTATCCTGAGTCAATTGTTGGATCATCCTTATAAACAGTTGCACTATGTGCACTATAGACACAGCATAAAATTATTATTAACAATCAACAGCAAAAATCTAAGGCATTTCCAATTCGTATGATCTCTTGAAGAGATCATAAAAAATGGCTTTTACTAACATCGTACACATCATACACATACAAAAAGTGAAAAAGGGACTGAAGCAAGAGACTGTGCTCAGTATATGTACAATACTGTGCACAGTCTGGAAACAGAGCTGGAAGTGTGTGAATCCAAGCTGAAAAATGTATGAGGTTGTAGGGTTACAATGTAATATCTTTTTATGACTAATAGATTATTAATAAATAATAATCACATTGATCAATTCAGATATTTTTCTGGAAAGCTTTACTGTGTAAATAACCAAATGTTCCTAATAACCTACAACCTAATAAAGGACACTAGATTTTTAATTTAGGTTCAGAAAATCAAGTTTGAACATGAGTAAAGGACATTCAAGACAAAGATGTGTTTGTGTGTGAATGTGTTGGTGAAGTGGCGTGTGCTAGTTTGACACAGGATACATACTTGCTTATTTAAAAAATAAACAAAAAACATGCACATTCATCTGTTCTGGTGTGTGACTGTGTGTGTGTTGTCATTTGTCTTTGCATATTTCTCTGTATTTTCTTTTGTGTGTGTGTGTGTTCAGATTTTTCCCAGATAGTTTCCTGGCACCAGTCCAGTTAGCCCGTTTTTGTCCACTTTCCACCAGCCATCTTCTCCTCGCTCCAACACTTGGACCACGTCCCCTCTGCTGAAAGACAGTTCGTCTCCTTCCTGACCAGTCAATAAGAGCAAAGGTGACAAAAGATGACAAATGTTAGTTACAGTCAGGCCAACACTAAAAAGCCTGAAATCTCTCACTTAAATACCTACGTTATCTTTTTTTAAACATCAACTACAGTCAGAGTGATGCTGATTCAAAAACCTAGACTAAATAAGACTACATCATGCGTTAATTGTGATCACCTGTGCAGTGTAGTCATAAAGTGCAATGTAGTTGTCCTCTTCAGCTGAAACTGTGACCAGTGATGCTGCATACTGGAGGCCTGGTAGGGGAGTGTATCCTCCATCTGAAATCTCAACTGAAGCCAGGGTGACAGAGGGAAATTACAAACGCAAAATGTTAACTTCTTTGACCTTAGAAATCAAAGATTACATCACCTTGTAAACACTACATTGGTATGTCATTCTTATAAGTAGTGTTTTTCTCATTCATGCTTTTATTTACAAAACATTGATTTCCAGGACTGCTCTTATAAATTATTTATTAATGGTGTATTAGTTATTAATTATGCTGTAAAAACCTTATAAGTCATTAATAATAAATTATAAACAAATTATAACACAGTTTTCATACATCGTTGTGGGCTCACTATTGGGCATGATCCTGTTACTGCTTACTACTAATGAGTTACTAACACATCACCATTTATTAATGACGTAAAAAAACAATATTGCCAAAGCCTTAGTGCTAAACGAAACCTATTGACCATTAAGATTTGCTGATGGTGGTTAAATACTAGTAACTTATTAACAAATATCTGCTGAAGCTGACAGCTATAAATGCTGCTGATGGAGAAGACAAAGTAAACAAAGTAAGCAATGAGATCTGAGGCTTTACAGTACAGATAAATGTGGGCTCACTATTTGGCAAGCAATAGGTAACTGTTGCTTTTTTAATCTTGTGTTGTATCAGCTTAATAATGATTTATAAAGTGTTTACAACCTAATTAATAAACTAATTAAACCATGTATAAATCATTTGGTCTAAAGGTAGTCAAAGTGGTTCTGAATTCCATAGAAGGTATGTGTTTTGCAGGCATATACAATAGGAAATTCATAACACATCTAGAGCACTTTTAAATCTTTTTTTTCTATGGTAGTTGCTAAAAAGTCAAGTTTAAGAGTATGCAAGCACAATTTACATATGTGAATCCATATTTTAATAAAAAAGATCTAAAAGCAGCCCAAAGATGCTGAAATGTTCATTACACCCCACAATACTTAAGTGTAAGAGCAATCTAACAAGTGGATGCAGTACTCACACTCGTCAATAGATGTCAGTGCTGACTGCGAGTTTTGAAGACTGTCTGTGCTGATGTTTACTGTACTTGAACTTGCCAGAAGGGGATCAGAGCACCTGCGTGATCTAAGTCAGGAGAGATATTTAGGATAATTCACACAGTGACTTCTAGAAATGTTCTGATCAACAGACATATAGGACTAAATACAAGCTGCATGTGAAATAGTTTTTGTAAGTTTAAAAAGAAGAAGTGGGTGCTGAAGAAAGATGAACCAGGAGCAGAGAGAGCATTTTCTTATTGCCACAACAACCTGGCACAATGTGTTGTTTTTAACCCTGGCAAGTAGTACAGTAACAATACTGTCTCCCCCTGATTGCTCTTCCTAAGGTGGATTGTGTCGGACCTCATCAACATGTCGTCTCCTCCTCCCACGAAATGAGCTTGGCCATTGCTGTTCCCGGATGTCTCTGCCTGG
Source organism: Lutjanus argentimaculatus (assembly GCA_034769285.1). Classification (NCBI taxonomy): domain Eukaryota; kingdom Metazoa; phylum Chordata; class Actinopteri; order Lutjaniformes; family Lutjanidae; genus Lutjanus; species Lutjanus argentimaculatus. Next base: position 18,857,570 of record JAWZSL010000002.1, read on the forward strand.
TTGAAGCTCTCAAACAATATGGGCTCTGTGAAGGGAAATGGGAAGCTGCTCATTTGAGAAGTGAGATCAAGTTGTGCTTTCTGCCAGTGTGTCGATTGAAAGAGAAAGGTTAGCAGTTGAGTAGTACTCTAAGTCCAGTTCCTTTGTAAATGGCACTTTTTCCTCACTTCTCTTCTCAACTACTTAATTTTCTCTGAGCAGGAAATGACAATCTAAATGTTGAGTTTCCTCTTAAGTTTTCTCACTGTGTCAAATGCCCAGCCCACCGTGACAGCTCACCTGGAGGCTTCATTCCTGTGGTCTTCATCTCTATGAAACAGTTGATGTCTGTCGTGATGTCACACTGCTCCAGTAGCTTCCTCACCTCCTCGAAAGACTGATATTGAAACCAGAGAATTTTTTTCTTTTTTAAATCAAAACTGTAGACACTGTTCCAGTAACTCAACAGGTCCACAATGCAAACTATTCTTCACGTCATCTCATATGCAGTTATCCATGCTAAAACTACTCACAGAAGAAAATTATCATGTGTGAAGTGTGCTTTGGCTAAATCATCCACAAATGGGAGACAATATGCACTTTTTGGTTTTGCTGTCAAGAAAGAATCTACATATCTACAACCATGGGGAATGTCTCTATGTTCCCATGGGTCCCAAGTTCCCAAGGTCCTACATTACTGGAGTCCTATGTTCTCCAGTGCAATATTCTGTTAACACTGAGCCTCTTATTATGTTCAAGTAAAAACGCTACCCTACCCCTGATTCTGGGAACATAGGGCCCTGGGAGAGCACATATGTAGAACTGAGGAACATAGGACCCTGGGAACACAGCACCCTTTGTCACATTACCATTATGCGCCATAGGACCCTGGGAACTTAGGAATTACTACTAGTTGAGGCTGTACTGTGCCATGTTGTATCACATTGTACCTGGTTCACCGTCTTAGTTTTGCCTGTTAGTCAGGACAAAAAGTGGTGGCAGGACCAACATGCAAAACAATATCCCTAGAGCTATGTCACTACGCTGCAATACAATTAAACAGATTCATTCAGGTTTAAAAATGTAGGCTCATTGTACTAAAATGTGGTCTAAACTCTCAAGAATTATTTTGTAAAAGATGTTGCTTGAAAAAAACGGTTTTGCCAAATCGGCACATGCATGCGTCATAATATCTCCTCAGATAAAGACTCTTCATTTTAAACTTTTGGAGTATAATTTTGCACAGTGCAAAGTTCCTTATTTGCTCGTATCCTCTTGATAGTGTTGATATGACCACCTGATCAATGTAAATCCAATATTCATTCTTCTAGATTTGTTTTGGTTTCTACCGACTCCTGAAGGGAATATCTGTCTCTTTAGCTGTGAAATGCTTCAGTATGCTCTAGAGATGAAACAGTATGAAAATAACATATTGTTATTATAATGACCAAAATTAATGAATACGGTTATTATCAGTATTATTGGTGTAGGTTAAACTGTGCTGTTCTTCAGTGTTCAAAAAGTACTGATACACACACTGACATAGTTTCACTAAGCTTTGTACTGAAAACCTCTGAACAATTTAAAATGGCATCCTGGCCTTTACAATGTCTGTGTTTTCACTGATACATGGGTCCTATGTTTCCAGGGACCCCTGTTCTCCAGTTCTACATATGTGTTCTCCTGAGTTCTATGTTCCCAAGGTCCTATGTTCCCAAGCTGTATTTAGCACAGAATCGGTTGGGGAAAGAGTTCATATAGAACACTGGGACACTGGGAACAAAGATACACTCCTGTACAAACCCTAATAGTGCCCTAACCAAATTGCAACTTTCTTAAATTCCTGATGACGTCTGGACATAAGTTTTGAACCCGTGCCTGAATTAAAACCAAGTGGTTAAGTGAGTCTTTGGGGTGACGTTGTTTTTGTGTCCAATTAAAACTATATAAATAAAAAGAAAGTGAGCTCACCTCATCATCTTTGACACACTGCATGGAGAAATGATTGCAGTGGTCCCAAAGAGCATACCTCAGCATGTTGATCCGATCTCCCTCCAGTTGCTGGAATACCTGAGAAACATGTACAAACCACTGGTTTCTACTGTGTTATGTTCTGCATGGAGGACATGACAACTGTAAAGTACCACAAGCTTAAAGCAGAAGTTGATCTGTATGATGAAACATGTCACTGCATGATTGTTGGTTTAATGTTTGACACAAAGTGCAAAATAAAATGTGTTTTCCCAGTGGTCAGCAGTAGGAAGGTGCCGTGAGAGGAGTCATACTTTGTACATATAAAGGGGATGTGGCGTGAGGTTTAGTGTGAGGCTACAAGCTCTTGTTCTGGGTTGTGACTATTTTAGAAGACTGTGCAGGTAACAGGAATATAGTTCACAGTACCTCACATGTGCTTCTGTGTGTTTCCTCCCAGTCCTGACGCACACTTTCAAGCTGAACAATGTTGGTAAGGTACAGCTTCTCTGAAAGAGTATCATTACAGATACACAAGTAGTAAGTAGCTCAGCAATAAACACATATGAAATAAATCAACTTTACCCAGTCTCTTTCAAAATGTATTAAATAAATAATTTTGGAGTGCAGACTTTGCATAAAGCGTTCTTTAAACAGAGATAATCACTCGTAGCTGTATTGAGAAATGTCATGAACACAGGATACAGTATGGTGGTTAAAAATAGAAACTGATGAAACGTGATTGTGGGTCATACCTGCTTCACTGGCCGTCTGTCTGCATTGCTTGGCCCTGTGACGAGCCTGTGAATTTAACATTACACAGGAAGCAACATGTTAGTGTGACTGATCACAGGAAGTGACATGTATAACCAGAGTGACTCTGATCACAAACTGAAGAGTGACTTTATCACATTAAAACATCAAAATCACCACATCAAAAGAAACAAAACATGTTAGACATGTTGGGAGGGTTACTTTGGGACCTTTCATTAACATGCAAAAGTTTAATCATGATCATTTGGGAAAGTGCCCAAGATTGAACATACTAGAGATGACAGATGTCACAGAAGGGCATGAACATACTTCAGTTCCTTCTTGCTGATTGTTGCACTGTCACTCTGCACAGTTGCAGAAGACTCACACCACTAATGTTGCCGTACTATCAACTGGAAACTTGTGATTCATAAACAAAACTGAAGTGATGGTCATTTCTGTGCTGAGGTGAGCGATCTAAATGAAATACTTTGAACATTTGTATCTGAATCTCTTTAAACCACAAACTGTTGTGGCATTACTTTCTTAGTGAGGTATAGCTCATTTAGTATTGCACCTTGTCTGGGTTTTTTGATGTAACACTTGTCTTCTCAGCCCCCTGCTCTGCTTCGTCAGCCTCCCTGCTTCTCAGTTCGTAGTTCTTCTTAGCCTGTCAGAAAAAGAAACAGAAACCACAGAAGTTCCCCCGGGGACAGGAAGAGCTATGTAGTGTTAACTGTTTATACCAATGATGGTCATCTGCAGTATTCCATCAAATCAGTTTCACCACTGACAAAAATAAGTCATGTTTGATTTTTTTGATTTTGTTTGATTTAAACACTATTATAAATGGTTCCTACCTCCATTGTTTTCTTGTACAAAGTAACCTTTTTCTTCTGAACCTTCTCCATAATGCTTTGAAACTATAAAAGGAAATAGCAGGGTTTAAAATGAACAGATTTCACAATTCAGATTTCATTCTCGGCTAACGAAAACACAGCTGTTCTATACGTTCACTAATGAAAACATGCATAAGTACAAAACACACATAAGTATGTTTTCATTACTAATAATTACATTCTAGCCCATTTGCATTCCCAACTTGTCAAATACCGATGTGTTGTCACCGCCCCTTGGTGACTCATGGTACCCATTAATGCCTGAAAGAGATGCACCAAGTGACTTGAATGTAAACCCCTCCCTGGCTGTATGTGGTATAAAGAAGGAGGAGTCCACATCTGGAGGATGTGGGATGGATGGATAGCTCAAACAAACACAGGACGTATACCCAGGAAAACGGGGTGCAGGTTGAAAACCAAAATGTAATTAAAACTTGTAAGGTACACAGCATTACAGGGGTCACGTAACTTTCATCATGTGATACCAACAGTGTTCAGTGTTCAGTGTCATGCCAGTGACATCATGTGACATATGTAACATAGTGTAATTATTGTAACCCCAAACATGGTCTTACTGTAAACCTATCTGAGTAGCTTTGGTGCCTAAACCTACTAAAACTGTGATCAGAAAGTTAATCACATGTATAAAGGTTTTCTGCCAGCGTCTGATGCAGTTGCATAAGGGTACCTTCTGCTGCAGTATGAGACACCGAGGGACAGCGGCAAAGCATCACTATGTGATGAGCTGGGGTGAGAACGGGTTGAATATTACATTCCTGACATATTTTGCCAATAGATCCCCCTAAATTTTACATGGCCATAGGAGTGAAGCAACATTCCTATAATTTGTTGTTAACAAAAACTGAACATTATAATCTTGATAGGCAGGACTAACTGCAGCACTCTTTTATTGCATTATAGTGATTTAACAGGTCCACCTGTGAACCTGTGCAATCTGCAGACAGGTGGAGAAGACAAAATTCAACAGTGCATGCTTCAAGCTATAGCCACCAAATCTCAACTCTATGTTTGCATACAATAAGTCAGTTGTTAAGCAACAAGCAACAGAAATTGCCCAGTACCTTCTTCCTCTGCTCTTTCTGCCGTTCTCTGAATGTCTCAATCTTTTTCACCTCCTCTTTCAATATATCTGACAATTGGATGTGAAAGTTTCCGATGTTCTCAATTTCTGCAGCCAAAAACAGCAATACAACAAAATGGATCATTTTACACTTTAGCACGAATTAGAATAAGTTGTTGTTCTTTATGTGTTGCATATTCAGTGCTTTGGTTGAATGAACTTCATGGATGAACTTACGTGTTTTTAACTGTTCAAAAGATGCTCTCAAGGTGCTGAAAAAAATAACATTTAAGATAAGAGACATTTCAGTGACTGTTTGCATTTTCATGTAGGGCACAAAGAGGCAGAAGATTAAAATAAACTTTACCACCTAATATTTTTAGAATTCGTTGCTCAGCATCATGTGTTTCTTCTTATTCATTTCTAAGAACACATAGTCACCAAGAAGCTCGGTACAACTTAACTGTGTGACTGCTCCTGACTAAGTAGTGAGGCTACAACAAACCAGTTTGAACACCTCCCTGGCATCTACTGAAAGAGGGTAGACATTTAACAAGAAAACAGGAAACTGGCGGCAGATAATGACCTCTTGTATACTGAGATGGGGGTCGCTGCAGTATGTGGTACACACACACACACAAACATACAGTTTCTCTTTTTTTCCTCTTTTTATCACACAGACACAGAAATTTGTGTTTCCTCTAAAAAGATTATGACTCATAGCTGTCTGATGGATGTTTTAGATTTTATGTTGCTGGTCAGTTTGAATGAACATTAAACTGTATTTTAAATTCATCATGTTATCTTTCAACAAAATGAATATGTGACTGTTTTCCACACAAGATTTTTTTGTACCAATATACAAAGTCTACAGTATGTGAATGTCAGTCGGTGTATTTACCTGATCTCTGTGTGTCCTCCAGCTTTGCGAGCAATAGTCACCAGTTCTTTCCCATACTTCTCCTCTGCTAATGCCCTGTGCAGTATGAACAGACAGGCCCATGCCCAGAATTTGTTGTAGTTAGCAGTTAGTGAAACTGAACTGTCTCATAATCCTAACAAAAGGGACACTGTATTTTGCTTTGATACGCATATACCATCATTTGCACTTCACTCCGTTAAGACAGATTGAAGCTTGAGAGGCTTTGCTCGTTTGCATGAAATAATGCTGACTTTTATATTTTGATTTTTTGAGGCCAGAACTTTACTATTTAACAAAAAGAACCACTTTGCAGTTGTATATTTGCGTCTTTCTAAAAATAATTAGATAAACATATCATAAAGATATTATTCCTACTGATAAAGTGTGATTTTTTTCTTTTTGATGCATCTTTTATTAGATTTGGTTTAATGCTGAGGTTTACCATGAATCTACTATTATAATTGACTATGTTCTTTAGCTAGGTAAAGTGGTGGTGCTGAATATTTGTCCCTCACAGACAGAAGTCTTGTCATTCTTTGCACATCATAAATACATAAAATTGAGCAAGGTCCTAAACCTTAATTTGGGAATCTGTCAAAAATCAGCAAAACTCTTGATCTGTTGTGGGACTAACTGAACACAGGTGTGACTGATTACATGTACTGTTAAATCAAGTTACCACTAGAAATTTGACATATTTTTCGTTCAGTTAAAAATATTATAATCCCAGGCTCATATTATTGAAAATATTAAACCTTCTATTGTCTCATGATAATAACAAAAACTCCAGTTAGTAATCAGGTAATAAAGTGGTTTTGTCACTGTAGTTGTGAGCAGTTTAATGTCGGAACTGTCTACCAGAACTACTGTCTTTCTAATAGAAAAACAAAACAAAACAACAACAACAACAACAAAAAAAAACGTTCCTACATGAAACTGGTTACAACAAGGTCTGTGGATTATCTTAAGTAAGTGATTCCTGAAAAGTTGCATTGCTGTTGAAATTTTCAGATGTTTTTTTTTTTGTTTGTTTTTTTTTTGTTTTTTTTTGGCGCTTTGAGCACCACAAGCTGAGTGTTATTTAATTCCATTATAATCGAGAGAAGGCAAACATCTCAATGGCTGATATCTCAGAAACTTGGCAGCTCACACCAAAACAATCTAGATGGAGAAATAGCACTACAGGTAAGAAAAAATGTATTTTTGGCATTTATTTTTGATCCTGGGGTGAATGGTCTCTTTAATTACACAACAGTCACAAAAAAAGTAATGTGGTTTAAGAATTTCTCAAATCCCCAAGTTACTGAAACTACTGAAATACAGCTACTGAAACACAGACTGACACTACCTCATCTTTAAAAGCTCCTCCACATCTTTACACATTTGCCTTCCATCTCGTAACCTCTGGATCACAGCATCATAGCCGGCATGACAAGTGAATTCAGACCCCTGTGTTTAAAGACATAGAAAAACCTCAGATACATACAGCACAATAAATTGCTCAACAAATATTGCAACACGTTCTTGAGTCAATCCTGGACTCACTATGTGGTAAAAATGGAGAAGTAGCAAAAATAGTACTGTGTGACAAGTCAACATACTCAGTACTTCATCAAACTAACCCTTCAGTTCAGTAGAGCAGATTGTCAAATAAGGCAAAAGCAAAGAGTGATAGTTCAACACATTTTACACACATTACAGTAAATCGAACTCTAAGGGAAGACATGTAGCTCAGAGTAAGAAAGAGTTTGTGGGATTTCTTAACTGTAAAACTCAACAGTACTTTACTACAAATTTGCCTTATGAGGTCCTCAGAAACATTTTTATTTTATAGCATATCAAATTTAATTTTATTCTTGTTTGGAATCATCAAACCACAAAACTGGTTTATAGAACGTTGTTATTAACAGTTTACTTTATGTAATATAAGACTAGTATAAGTTAAAATATAGTTTATATATATTGAGACCATGACAATGAGTGTTGTTTTGTTTCCAGGTACTTTGCAGGATTGTAGTTTACTTAGCATGAGAATTCAACATTAAGATAAATTATGGCATGACCTTAAAGATGTCAATGATCTTTCAGTTTTTGACAAGGACAGCTTCAGCCAACACCACACCACAAAGATAGACTCACCCAGAAAGCATCTTTAAACATCAGAGGTGCCATCTCAGTTGTTACTTCCTTGAGCTGAACGCAGCTGCTTTTCTGTCTGAACCTCTCTTACAGGACTTAATTGCTCACCAGCAATTAAAATAAAGCTGCAGAAGGTGGTGAATATACATATATAGACCAAGTATACCGTGTTTAAAACCATGAGCGGCTCAAACGTCAGTGAGTCAGTTTGAATGAGGAAGAGCTTCTGTCCCATGATGTCACTGACCACACTCAGCTCAGCCCATGTGTGAGACAGGATCTGTTTCAATATCACTAAACATCTTCTTTAAACGTTGTGTACGGGTTTATAAAACACATCAACAGACAATTTATACTACTGCTGGTGTCTGTTTATATAATGTGGTCTGTTACCTATTAGCTGCAGCTAAGGAAAGTGGAATGTGGTTTGGTGATTTACAGTGACAAGCTCACACACACCTACAGTATGGTTTAACAGCTGGTGTGAGTAATACTGTGACTGATGGCCTTAAGATTTATCAGTTGCATTTGTCACTTGGGTCTGGAGCTTGGTTCTGACGTTAGATTATTCAGATTATTTTAAAACTTTACCAATATTTCAACACATTCATATTAAATACAAATAAATTTGAATAACTTTAGTGTAGATCTAAGTAGAGAAGACTGGGGACTGTTGTGACCAGGGGTTAGTTGTAACACTGTCAGTTTAACCAATCAGAAAAAAGCTGCAGTGACATAGTAAATATCAGACTCTCCCAATTCCTTTTTGAGACTGCAGGAGAAGTAGCACGTCTGTGAAAAACTTTGTGGATCTTATGACCACAAAACTGACTTTCAGATAAGAAAGTTTGCCACGCCTCAACTGATTGTTTTCCCTCTGCCCCTTTAAATTTGGAACCAGTAGGATTTTCTGAACTGTAGTTAATGCACTACAACATCTCAAGATGTCAAAAACCAGTGTTTGGGGTTGGTAAAGCCTCCCAAACACAGAAAAATGCAGGCAGAAGGCACCATCTACACGATACTTTTTCACATTTATATTTCATAGTAGACAGATATGAGCATTGCGTATCAAAGTTTGAGAGATCTAGCAAGATCAACTACTGTGTTACTGTCACGCAAAAAGTGTTACTACCATCCCAGGTCTCCCCCCTAGAGCATGAATTATATTGTAAATGTGGAGCTTACTATTTGTTTGTTTGATTGTTTCTCTTGTTTCTTCTTCTTTTTTATTCATTCTTTTACATTTATTGAACCTCAAGATTAGTTACACAAGGAAAATGACATTTTTTACATTATCTCCAAAAGCTTTGTCATTCCACACATTTTCTTCCAACTGTTGTTTCCAGTGATGACCACAAGGGGGAGACACAGACCTTCCTAAAGCACCTCAAAGAAACCCAGAATTGAAGTAAATCATGGGATCAAACCTCTCATCACTGTCTGAGTCTGTAGTTCTTAAATCTCCATGGGGGGTCAAACATAAAATCCAAAATCTCTCAATCCAGTTGAGATAAATACAAATCTGTGCCTCGGGCGTCTCTGCGGGAAGAACATGGAGACACGTGAATGAGCACACAGAAGCTTATTATTGATTTTCAAAGTGAGGAGAAGAACAGACCGGTGTCTCTCACCAGTCGCTCAATGAGACGTGTGAAAATCTTTGGCTCTCTCACAAAGCTGGGAGATCATTCTGTTGCACACCTAAAGACATGTTAAAGGGACAGAACAAATCAATACAGCCAACTGAAAATAATGGACATAGACTTTGACTCCATTTCTATTTATGTGCTTTTTCAAAAACTACAGAGCACTTTGAGTTGTAATTCTGCAAATATTGCACTGGCCAGACAAATGTTTGATTTATTATTTGACTGGTCAGACAAATCTTATTTTGGGTGATATATTCAATAGCTTCAATGCTGTCCTGTGAAAACCATTTATCTCCAAAACATCAGCTTTTCATAAGTTAATAAATAAAATTAAAAAAAATCTGTTTTTTAGCTTTGTGATTCTGGCTGCAAATGATAATTATTTTCATTATCAGTTAATCTCTCAACAATGTTGATCACTGTCTCCAAAAGCCCAAAGTAATGTCCTCAAGTGTCTTGTTTTGTCCACATCCCACTTTTTTTTTCCATTTAAAGGCAACATGCTGAAGAATTCTTTTATACATCAGTGATTCAGTCACCAAAATCATCATCGTATAAAATGTTTATTTATTTATTTACAAAGGGCTTCATAGTTCAATAAATAACATTTTCATTTTTAAATCTATTGGTTTCTAGTGTAACAATTTATATCTTCAATAAATTTACACACTAAATAAATCTTCCTCCTGCCAGTCACCCACACGTCACCCAAATTAGCTATCTCTACGTATTCTGTTGTAATATTTTTAATATGTGTCAAATATCTTTCTAACATATTTCTCCTGTGTTGTTTTTTCATATAATTGAATAAATTATTTCAAGGGAGAAGATCCATGAGGGGGTCCCCTGAATATTTTTCTTGTCTTGTCTTTCCTTTTTTTTTTTTTTAAAAAAAAGGTAAACATTTGATTTAATGTTCAATAAGAAATATTTCAAATGTTGATGTTTAAATAGCTCTATTAGTGCAGAGATCCAACTGACATATATGTTTAGAAAAGAAAAGATATTTTGCTTTAATTCTGTCAACCTACTGCAGGCACAGTCTGCTCTTTATCATTTAACCTGGTAAAAATGTAATTTAGGCTATACTATTTCTCATCCTGCTGCTTGATCAAAAGGCCTGGATTACAGCCAGCCATCCTTTTGGAGAGGCCGTCTTTGGGTTCAAGAGGGTGTAAGAATTCCGTTTTCCCACTTGGAAAAGGAAACATCTACCAGTTAGAGCGAAGATAATCCTCCCAGGCCGAGGCTTACGAGTTTTCACGTTGAGATGACTGAGTCCGTGGTGCTTGGCCTTCTCTGTGACCCCGTTTGAGGCCTCTAATGGAGGGACAAGCTCTGGGAATCAGCTGTGCTGCCAGGCTCTGTGTACACACACACACACACACACACACACACACACACTTAAGTTTCCTGCCTCTCTCAGTCGTTTTCTGTCTCTCCCTCACACTCCCCGGAGTGGCAGTTATTGAACTGTGACAAACGAGCCGTGTCAGACCAGCCCCCCTACCTGGGGGATTGGCTAAATGACCTTTCCATTACCCAACCACTGCTGTATTCCCGCTCCACAGATAGAGTTACACACGCAGCCACAAAGCCCATTTGCCAGGACCAGTGTCACCGTCACTGCCATTAGCCACTACATCTTCCTGTGCTTTCTGACACACATTTCTCTGTATTTTATTTTATTTTTATTTAAGCCTACTCATCACTTTAGCTGCAACACATACAACATTTATATTTATTTTTTCTGCCTATACTGCACTCAGTAGTGGGGGTGTGACCATGTGTGTGTGCTGAGTGATGAGCATGATGCCAAATGCAGCTTGTTCCTGGTTGCTTGGGTTTGTACACATGTGGGTTATCTGTGCTTCTGTGTGTGTGTGTGTGTGTGTGTGTGTGTGTGTAAAAGAGTCTCTGGCCTGCAGATTGTGCGATTTAACTGGTTTTCACACATTCTCCAACCTCCATTCGTGCTAATCCCCTGTTGACCATTGGCACCAGCCCTGAATCTCGACAGATACTTTAGGGAACAAGCCAGGAGCAGAAGGATGAAGAGGGGGATGAGAGGGGTGGAGTGGAAAGGTTAAAAGTGGATGAGGAGCAGAGAAAGAAAGGGGATATAGGTAAAGAGAATGCAGGAGCAGAGGGAAGAAGTAAAGTAGTAGGGGAGACTGGGGATGGTAGTAACACTTTTTGTTTGAGCTGCAGTATCTAAATGGTTGTTCATGTCAGATGTCAAACTTACATAGTGCATACATAGTAGCTATATTTGTCTACTACGTAAAATTCAGTCGGATGTCTACTACACAATCAGAGATTTGATTCTGATTTTAGAATTTTTGTTGTAACACTTGGTGGGATAGATTAAACAATGTGAGGCAATTTGCTGAATTAAGATCCACACTATCAAATTTATGAAAGACCTTTGCAGAAGAATAAAAAAAATAAACAGTTTTGAATTTAGGGAAAAATTTAAAGTGACAAAAGACACACTGTGCGCGTGTGGACTATATTCCTGGATGTGTGTGTGCTACATAGGGGTTCAATCACTGTCACAGTTATGGCAAATGTAGATGGCTGCCCCTTGGCTCAGAACTGGCAACATCCACTTGTCTTGTTGCCTTGAGTATTCAAAGTGTTGCAAGCACACAATACAGAAATTCTCACCATCATGAACTGTTACAACTGTCCCTACCCCAAGCACCTACAATGCAATGGACACTGAGCAAAAAAAAAATCTTGATAAAAATGTTACTTTCTTACTTGAAAATCAGTTTTTGGTTATAAAACACACAATCTTCCTCACAGAGACATGCCAATTCCAATTCTGTGAGCACAAAAATGAAATTGGAGTGTACTATATTGACGACATTAGCACAGCACTTTTCTAACTGGTCAAACTGACAATGTCAAAACTAACCAGGTGTTATAGCACTTCCCAGTGTCCCCTAAAAGTCTCTGAATCTCTGAATTGACTGCTGCTGCCTGTTGGATAGGAATGCAATGAAGTGAGTCCTTGGCCGCATTAGTGGGAACCTGTTAGGAAGCTGACAGATGGAGGGCTAATGATGTGTAGGCACAAGGGCAGGGCCTGTAGTTGCGAGTGAGACAATCTGTAGTGGCTGTCATAATACAGCTGAAAATCAACAGCTGAGGGAGGAGGAGGAGATGGAGAAGAAGGAGGAGAGGACAGAGCTGAATCACACTAACCCCAACCGGGGTGAGCTGGGGGCCTTTCTCACGTTTGATCTGCGTCTGGCTTTGAATGAAACATTTATTAGCTGTCTTAATCCTCAGCATTACTGCTAAGAACTCTGGCCTTAATCAATCTGATCCTCTTGTGTCTGTTATTCCCTGATGTGATTCTCTGGACACTAGGATGAAGACAGCATGGACACACACACACACACACACACACACGTCTAGTATGCATGTTTGTGTGACTTCTCCTTCATATAAATATTTAATTAGCACTGATGTCACATAATGCAATCACATCCATGTTTCTGTTTATATGATGATTTTAAAAAGTCAATGGGTCCCTGCACATGTGTGCACATATTAGGGTTGAAGCAAACTTTGAGAAATTTGAGTAAGTCGATTACTAAAAATAATCAATGCAAATTATTTGCATCAAAGCTTCATTTAATCCATAATAACTATATTCAACATAATGTGATTCACATGAATGCTTGTTACTTTCACATAATGTGCATATACTGTGCATCCCTTAATGTCTGTTAAAGGAAGTTTTTCCCTTACAGCAGTTGTCTCAGTGTTTGCTCTTAGCGGGAGCAATTGGGTTTATAAAAAGCAAAGTCTAGACCTGTTCTACATGAAAAGCACCCTGACATAACTTTGTTATGATTTGGCCCCATACAGATAAAATTGAACTGAATCAACATGTGACATTAAGAAGATGTGATTTGGCCAGATTGCAAAATGGTGGAAAGAGAGAGAAAATAGAGGGTGGCAAAACAAAGACAACAGTCCAGAGAAAACAATAGAAAGTGTCTGCCAGGAAGTGAAACACAAGGTAGCGTTAGCTTTAGCATTTAATGTAAATCAATAGGATTGCTATTGTTCAGATGAAGGCTAGTAAAGAAATGCTTTAATTATCACTATATGTAATGGCTAGTTATGGGGAAACCTTCACATGGATGTTGATGTTGATGATGTCAGCATTGATGGTAAATGTAGTCAATTTAAGCAATAATAAAACAGTCAATTTAAGCAATAAATTCCTCAGTGTTTGCTATACTGACCTACAAAACTGTGCTCTAATGCTGAAAAATGCATTGTTCTTCCTGCATCCAGTGATGTCACAGTGATGTCGGTGGATGCAGGAAGAACTACAGCCTATTTCAGCTTGGATTTCTAGTCTCTGCTTTTGGGTAGCCAGGGGGTGTGGTAGATGAGTATTTTTGTCACTTAACGCTATGTTCTGGCCAACAAAGTAATAACTATTGGCTAGGGTGGTGACAGAAGGCAACATGGGCGTGGGGATCTGAAGCTCACCCACAATGCATCCTGGCACTACTGCACAGCTCTGCAAGCAGGAGAACTCAGTTTTCTTGGTCAAAATATCACACACAATTTATTGCTTCAATTGACTACATCATCAACACTGACTGAACACCACATGAAAAGTGACAAATTTTTCCTTTAAGAATATATGGTGGCTAGTTATGATGTCCCTAAGTTAGCTAAGTTTTGCTCAAGGAAATAACCACACAAAACAAAATGCTGTGGTAAATTTCTGAAAGCCTGACCATCATGATAGTAATGCACTGATGCTTGAAATACACCACAAAGCAAAATATCAGGCTGGTGTAAGTAGCAATTTGAGCCTAAAATGCACCAATTTAAAGCTATAGTTGCTAATCCTGTTCAGAAACACTTTTTGTTATACTGGGTGAAATGGTCCTTCCATCCTGAGAGTAGTCAATACATTGATTCAGAAAAAGGAACGAAAAGAATCAGACCTCTGTGGTAACAGCAGGCCTGGGAAAAACTCTGACCAATCCCTGCCATTCGGTCCGAATGGAAAGAACCAATCAGATGCCCTCATGTCTCGTCCAGCCCACGCCCCCCTCTGTCCCTCCCTCCTCCACGTGCACACTCATCACGTTTCACCGCTTGCCGGAAATATTCAGCACGCTCCTCAGCAGAAATACCAAGTTAACAGGAGAATAAGTTCATAAGGGTCCAATGGCAGAGAAAATGCAGCCAAAAATACCACTAGCTTCTCTGTCTGTGTAAGCCGGTCGTCGGTACATACTGCTTATCTAACTTACAGGATCTGTGCTTCCTGCACGGAGCATTGAGCGTTTTTACTCGACGTGAGGCATGGCTTTGGACGGAGCACTGACGGGAGGGAGAGGAGGTGGTGGAGCTTAGAGGAGGTGCCACTTTCAAATCTTGCTAGCTCTCCAACATTACCAACTATAGCTTTAACACAACAGGTAAATTTAGGGAGTTTGATATGGTTTTGACAGATAATATTATTTCTCTTTTATAAAGCAAAAATGATTTCTTATTTGATTACTCAATAAATCGATGGAATAAATCAATGGATGGAATAATAGACTACTCGATAACTAAAATGATCAATAGCTGCTGACCTGGCACATGTATTAGTTCATTTGTTGGTAAAGAACAAAAACAAAAAAACACAGAAAACACAGAATATGTGGGGAAATGATTGTGTGTGAGGGTTTGCATGCATGTAAGTGTGTGTCTGTACATTTGAGTTGATGTGTACTGCTGATGACCCCTGTAAAAGGGATGCGTGCCACAGGCAATTCCCCTCCGTCCCACTCCTCTCTCCTTCCCCCGCACGCTCCCTTCAGCAGACTGGATTTTGGTGTTACGCTAATTTGCCCAGCGGCCACTCTCTCCACAGGGACGCACCCTGTCCTCCTTGCCTGCCCCCGTGTCCTCCCCTTCTTCCCTCCTCCTCTTTCCTTCCTGACCATCTTCATCTCCTCTCTTCTCAGTTTTTTCCTCTCTCCATGTCATCATCCTCACCTCCCCTCACGCTCTCCTCCTCGTTCTCACTCACCCTTTTCCTCTCACTCTTTCTCTTTCTGGAGCCTCTACATGTTTCTGGTCCTGCTGGTCTCTCATGACCTGGCCTTTTACCACCCCATGCTGCTGTTTGTATGTGCGTGTACTTAAGCACATACCTCTGTGTGTGCTTTCACCGTGTGTGTTTAAATTGTGTGTGTCCATATGTGTGTTGTAAAGCCAGAAAGGGAAGACTGCTAATTTGCTAAGTGGTTTCATCCATCTGACAGAGGACAGAGATTCTGCTTGGCTTCACTCTTTTGATCCAGGCCACAAGGGGAGTCAAAGTCTGCCCAGATGCAGACCAACAAACACATGTGCGGGCCGGCCACTCAGTCTGGACCAGCTCCCTTCGTGGCTTTGTTTTTTCTGTTCAAAGAGATCAAATGGATTTTTTAAGTGTCTCTATGTGTGTGGACATGCATGTAGGTGTGTGCAGGTTTAGGTTATGTTTGCTCAGTGGAAGATAATGGATTGTGTGTATGTGTGTGTGCATGCACATGCTCCCTTTTCTGTGTATTTGTTTTTTAGCTTTAAAGGGCTATAAAGAGGACAGTGATCTGTGATTTGACTTCCTGATAAAAGGTATCAGGTTTGTTTCCTTTGATTTGTGTGTAAGTTCCACCTCAAGGTGTCAGCCGCTGTCTGAGTCATACATGTACATGTTTTAACTTCTCTACAAGATGGTTTTGGATTTTTTAAATAAACTAAATTGTGACATTATGGTCAACAGGATTTTTTTTTCCTGATACCTTCTCATTGGAATCACTCCCATCATTGAATACCTTTAAATGTCTTTCACAAACTACACTGAACAAAACATGTTGCTGCTCAATAATAATCCTACACCTGAGAGGAAATGTGATATGGATAATGCTGGTATGTAAATTTTATTATTTCCCTTCTGTGTGTGTGTGTGTGTGCGTGTGTATGTGTGTGTGTGTGTGTGTGTGTTTGTATTGTAAGTACTCTAACCCATCTTTTATGTGAAAGTACATGTGCAGCCGTCTTGTATCTCAATGGAACCTTCCTGGCAAAACAAAGGATAAAAAATGTTCATAATGATTTTACTACACTGTAATTCTGTATTCAAAAGTGGGTGGCAGTTCCAACTTGCATGAAATGCAGAAAAATATATTTTTGAATAGAATAAAAAATGTTGAATTTTTTCTGTTCACCTGTTCAGAAATAATGTTAACACTGTATTGGTCTTCCTCTGAGCTGTATCGAAAATGATGTGAGTCATTTGCCTGGTGACCGTTGGGTATATTTCTTCTGTTTACTCCAACATGCAGCGAGAGGCTCATGGACTTTGAATAATGTGCCTGAGGACATTTGGATGCATAAATCTGTCTCTATTTTCATGACTTGATTGAGTTTTAAAGGGCTGCTCTGCCAATTTAGTATTGAACGTCCATTAATTTGAGGGAATAACAAGAGACAGATTTTAAAAAAAGAGTTGTCCAAAGTGCTTAATCTCAGTGGTAACTGCTGGGTCTCTGTAAATAATATCATAAAGTGAATGATTTAGACCTGCTCTACATGAAGTGCCCTGAGATAACTTGAAAATCATAGCAGCAGATGCCAGAATATCCTGACTTTTATGAATCAAAAAACACTGGATCCTGCATATCTCATAATACAACTTCATAGCGTCTTTTATTAGACCCTCCCTGCCTCCTAAATGTCCACTTCTTTCAAATCCCACATCTCCAATGTTTAATCAAAGTCTTAAGCCCAAAGCCAGAATAAAAAACAGAAGAATTAAACATCTGTTTTCAGATAGGTTGAATGGTTTTCCTCTTAATGATGAATATGAATATGAATATGAATATGAATACGAAAACTTTAATGTCCACAATGTGGAAATTTGCCTTTACTATAAAACTTGTCATATAAATACAATATGCAATACATATGCAATGATAAAAATTCAGTTTTCAAAATGGGAATATACACTTTATCTTACCATACACTTACCATACGCACACAAAAAATACAACTCACAATACACAAGTCTACACTATACACCATATTGCTGAACTTCATGTGTTGCCCCTGAATTCAAGTATGGACTTGGATAAACCTGTTGTTTTTTCTTTTCCAGTTTTGAACATGTTGTATAGTTTTGTTTTGTTTTTTTGTCAGACTTTTTATTATGACTTTTTAAAACAACCCTCTGCTGCACGCTTGAAAATCCTGCATGCTGTGAAAACCACTTTAGACACAGATAAACTTGAACCCTGAGGACAATACACATGTGAACCAGCAGGTGGGGCTGTTGAGTTTCTAAAGTTGTTTGAGTTTTGTTCCCCATGCATCTCACTGCCCACGTTCCTTTTGTTTTCTGTTCAGTCTCACAGCAACTCCGCGGTGTTCTGGGAGAATTATCACAGGCCGCTGCACTGCTTGTCCACAACATACGGGGAAACAAAAGAATCAAAACTGCTCATCGGCTGAGTTGTCAAAAAGCTGTGGAAAAAATCCAAAAAGGATACACTCAGATTAAATTGTAATTTATAATTGAATTCCAATTTTTGCCACTTTTTCTGACCTCTATCTGAATGATGATGTAAACGAGATGTCAGCAAACATCCCTCTGCATCACCTCCAGGTCATTCTCACCTGGAGGCTTCCCATTACAATGATGGGCCTCGCTGATGCAATTTATTCAAGAACACTGACATGATATTTAATAGAGTAAGAATGTTTCTTATTTACCTAATCTGCTCATATGTATTTAACTGATTTGAGATTGTAACCCTTCCTTTCTCCACTGCTCTCAACAGCATCTTACAAAATCTGCCAAAAAACTTGTGAAAGTTGTCTGTGAACCACATCAGACACCACATGGTGAATAGTAGACAGTCCTTTATACATCTTTCCTGCCTTCTTTCAAACTTTCAAACATTTTTCTGTCCAACTAGAAATGATACAGCCCCACCAGAAGCTATTCGTTCTTAGACACTGCCTGTCTGAAATGTGAATTTCAGTCAGTTTTTCTCTATACGATGCTCTATAGCCCAGACAGCACAGAGGTGAAGACCAGTCTGACGTACCTTGGAGCGGTTATTTTTGGACTTCTTTAACAAGCAAATTGTCAAGTACACGCAGGTTCAAGTTCTATAAACATCTGATTATTTCTTGCTTCAGCCAACGTCTAAAAAAAGAGAGAACTAAATTTAAGTTCAGTTCATAAAATTCATACTGGGAATGACCTGATGGTGCAACAGTAATTTGGTGGTGCATAGAGATGTAGGATTCATGTAAGGGCTGCATGAGCAGCTTCATGTGACAGTTTGTCTTTGCTGTTGTGTTGCTGTGTGCAGTGCAAGGTTGGTTGTTGGTGATCTGTCAGACATTTTATTGCGATGGTAAAACTGAGGACAGCACAGGTTGCATTTTACAGCATTACCGAAGGAAAGATGGAGGCAGTCTCCTCAGAGTTATCTTTCTTTACGTCAGTCACAGGCTTGTTGCCTTCCTTTATCCACTTTGTTAAGCTAGGAAAATATATGACAGCTAATGAATAATGAATGAATGAGTGTGTATGAATACACTGATATGGGTAGTAAACTTATATGTTTTGTAGTGATGTATGACTATGCATCCTAACTCAACTTAATATACACTTTTTAACATTAAATTTCAAAATAACTAATTGTTTTGTGGAATATGTGTCCCAGTGTGTCTTTAATAGTCGTGTAACAAATCAGTACCCACAGTCGTCATTTCCTACCAGTAAAACCACTATAAACTTTCTTGGTGCCTCCACCAAACAAAAATGTATTTTAAATGAGAAATCTGTAATATATTTACTGTAATTTATTACGACTATGATATGTCATCAGAGATTAAGGAAACACACTTATCTGAAGTACTCACTTCTCTGATAACATAATAGCTGCAGTGTCCTCCTTTGAAATTTCTATTCTGGGCTGGAAGAATAGTTTTTGTTTGCCCTCGACACATTAATTAGAGTTCAAATTAATGCAGAATGTTCACCTAATGTGTTAGTGTCTGCTTATGAGTCTTAAGAAATCATTAACAATCTTTTAGAAGGAGTAGATGTTTTTAACGGTTAATATTGAGCAATATGTTATTAGAGTCTGGCAGGCAGTAATGCAGGCAGTCAGTGAGCTCCAAATCCAGAGTGAGAATTTTCAAAGCAGTGGGCTTTTGTTTTCACGGTAACAGGTTCAGCTTTATATTGGCAGACAACAGAAAGTTATAAACAGCTGATAAATGTACAGTGTAGGAGTCATTATTGATTGTTATTGTCAAATTACTGTTTGCTTGTCTTGTGCTCCTGCAGCTTTCCTGCAGCCTGCCTGAGTTTTTCTCGAATCTGGGGAGGCGGGGGTGGGAGGAAACAACACACTTCAACCATAGACTGTATGTTATAATAAAATTGTCTTTACCTCCACCACCAACATTCATCATTTCTACCTCATCATCTACAACAATTCAGAAAACAACTACAACTACAAGGCAAAATTAGCAGGAAGTAGCAAGTATTATCGTGTGTAATTGTTATATAAAAATTCTGATTTCGTGCTGTATTAAATACTTCAAATAAACTTCAAATTCATACCGTCAAATCCAAAGTCAGACAGCATGAGGAAGATTATAAACTGGCTCCTGTCTGTCCTTTCTTTTATTTCCCCACAAACTGTGTTTGTCCTCTGACTGTTTTAATCTCACATGTACTGTTCACACTCCTACAGTAAGAAGAAATCAAATATTCCGTAAGTTTAAAACAAAATCTTCATTTCCTCACAATGAATTACTGTTAGTGTGAATGTGGCTTCATCCAGGCGTGTTTGTTTATGGAGGCAGGCAGGCAGGCCCAGGTATAGCAGTTACACTGGTGTTGTGCTATGCGGTGGTGTGCATGATTATCGACCAGCGTGTCATGCAGGATAAGGCCCTGTGTGCCTCTGTTGACTGCTTTGCGGTCAGCACTGCAGGGAGCAGGATTGTGGTTAGCCTACAGACAGCCAAGGCTGTGTAAGAAGATCAGCTGTGTGTGTGTGCGTATGTGTGTGTCAGTGTGTGTGCAAGGTTTGTCTTCTACTACTGTTGTGCCCTCTCTGTGTTGTCCTCATGCTTTCTGCATATTATTTCTATATTTCTCATTATGTCTTCACCTTTATTTATCTTTCTTCTCATTCTTCCGCTATTGTTCTCCCTCCTCTGCTATTTACACACACACACACACACACACACACACACACACACACACACGCACGCACGCATGCGTGCACACACACGCGCGCACACACACACACACACGCTTTTACTGTTGAGCATTTGGGAAGTGCCTTAGGCTTCAAACAAGCCACCAGTACTAATGGCCGTGCTGCGTGAGAGTGTATATGTTTGCCACAGTGCATAATTTAATATGCAGCAAAATGTTTCAACCAATCCCCTACCTGCTTGACTAACTGATTCAGACATATAAAATATTATACTTCATCTTTTTCTCCCTCTCATTTACTTATTCTCACATTTGTTTTGCCCAATCTCTCTTTTTCACACACATACACATACAAGCACACACTCATTCCCTCACCGCAGTGACCAGAGATGTGTGCAGGATTTGGGGCCCCGTGGTTGGAGCTAATGGATGGCTCTCATAAATGGCGGGAGCTTTGCATGGGGGAGGCAGAGATGCAGTTTTTGCCATGCTCTGATTCTTCCCTGTCCTGATGATAGCACCGTTCCAGAGAGCTTCATCAATTCTTCATGCGGCCCAGCGCTAAACACAAACAATATCTGACGGAGGTTTGCCACAGGCATGCTCCGAGCACCCTAAACCTCTGCTTTCCCTGTCCCCTCTCAATATGTTTTGCAAGCTTGAGCAGTTTCAATATGGTCGTGGTGGAATGGGGACATCTCATCCAACATCAAATGGATTGTTTGATGTGATGTATTTAACCTTGACTGTGCCTGATTCTTGTCATGACACACTGCAACTATTGATTGTGGTTTTGTTAGTGTTAATACAGTTTTGCAGGAATTCTGTGACATCCAGATGAATGTAGGCTACAGTCGTGTATACTCACCGCTGTGTTTGGTGATTGAGTATTTCACTGGAATAAAGGTAATTTGAATTTAATCTTACTTGATTTACATAAAATCATGCCTGATGACTGAAGAAACAAATTTACATGAAACTATAGGTCTGGATGAGCATCTTGCAAGCACACTTTTGATTTGACAACAACTAATGTTCACAAAGAATCCATGACTGAGTGATCGAAATTGTAAACCAATATAGGGGAGACAGGGGATGTTATTAACACTTTTTGTTTGAGCATCAGTAACTCAGTGGTTCTTCATGCTGGATCTCTCAGACTTTGATACACAGTATCATATGTCTACTAGAAATAAAACCCTTGTTACAATCTACCCCACTACTGGGGTGAGTTGTAACAATTGCTAGGGATAGATGTAACTAATAATTTGCTCCAGCTGACCCTTCGCTAAGCACCACCCTCCTTAGCTACTGTTGCTATGCCTGTCAAACTTTCCATTATTGAACTGCATTTATGCAGTTTACAGTGATAATGGTGGCAGACAGCAAACATTGTTTAGATGGTGAAATACAGCAGGTATATCTACATGATAGATGACAGAAATACATTCATTAACGTGGGAAAAGGAAGCACAGGGACTCAATTAGTTCAGCGGACCTTGAGATGGATCACCCAGCCAGACCACAATCACGGAAGACAGCCATGATAAGAGCTAAGCTGACCTGGCTTAGACCTGAGACAGTGAGCCAGAGAAATGCATCGTCATCTACCCACTTTGATTCTACACCAGCCTATATCCTCCTCCTCAAACACCCACACAACAAACGCAGATGCAGTGGTATCTAGCAAGTTTGGCTGGGGGTAAAGTTCCTGCAGCTAGTAAGCTAGTGTTAGTTAGCCGGACATGGTAACATTTGCGGCTCATGTTAGAGCAGATGAAGACAGAGTATAATCCATTCACCACACGTGTGCTCTTGTGTTTCACGTTTTTGAGAGACTACAGAATAGACACTACCATCCAGACTCATGAACCACAGAGTATCGCTCTTCCCAGAGCCTCCTGCACACCACTTGAGCATGTAGAGAAGTGGAAAGCTTGACAGCCCTAGTTGCTGTTGCTAGCCTATGATTGGACACTTGGTGTTTGGAGGTAGGGCTTAGTGAAGGGTCAATTTATGAAATAATTTAATTGAATAAAGAATAAGAACAAAGAATAAAGTGAACAATTTGGAGCGACAAAAGAACCCCCAGTGTGGACTGTATTCCTGAATGTGCATGTGTCACATAACGGTTCAGTCATTGTAACAGTTTTGACAAATGTAAATGGCTGCTCCTAGGGTGCTGTAATGGGTGAGTTCTGGACCCAAATGTAGCACACAGTTCAACAGTTAGTGTTGGCAATGACCTTTATACAAGGCTTAGCAGAAAACTAGTATAAGCAGGCAGGTTGTCACACAGTTCAGTTCAAGCTTCTGGTCATGGACTTGCAGTGGCTTGAGATGGACCCAGAGGCTCAGGATAAGTGAGCCGGATCCGGGAGCGCGGAGAGTTAGCTTCAACGGAGCCTGCTCACACACAACAGGCAGGTAGGTTGTCGTGGAGGCAGTGGGTCAAAAACCAGTTAAGTATACAGTTCAAGCCAATGATCCAGCAGGGAGCAGACAGAAGGTGAGACAAGGCCAGGGAGAGAGTCGGGGATCCAGTGGAGAGGTGAGTAGATTCGCTCCACAGGAACAGACAGGCAAGAAAACAGGGAAATTCACACTGCAACGTTGTCAGAGGGAAACGCAGCCACAGAGACAGACAGAAACCAGGAATGCTGAGGCAGATCTCATGGTCAGGGACAGAAGGCTGTGGTGATTTTCTGGGATGCAGGCAAAGCAGGTAAGTCAGGGGCAGGCAGGGTAGGCAACGGGGAATCAGTCTGGAAATGAATGCTGGAAAGTCTTGCATGGAGTACTGAAGAACAATCTGTCAGTGAGTGACTGGTGATCAGGGGTTTAAGTACTGGCCTAATTACTGATGAGCTGCAGCTGTGTGCACAGGTGAGAGGAGGTGGGCTGATGAGGTGGGAGTGGCAGGCTGGCAGAGTGGAGCAGAAGTGGGGTGAATGGAAAAGTACTGGGAGAGCTGGGGAACTAAGCATGGGAAACTGGGTATGCAGAGCTGTGACAGGTGCAGCATTTGTGGGCCCAAAAATGACAACTTGACTCACACTTTATTTGTCTTGACTTTGCAAAGTGTTCCATGCATGTGGTTCCCAAACTTTTCTGGCAAGCCACCCTCCAGAAGCCAAAAAAAACCCTCATGCATTAACAACAACAACAATAAAAGAACTGATACAAAAGGATTCAAGTAGAATTATAGTGAAATAATGGTCAGCATGATAGTACCAGCAAACTCTTGTTTGTGTTACCCCTACATAAATCATATTCAATTAATTTTGTTTCATTTCTCCACTGGTCATCCACACCCCTGCCACTACAGGTTAGTTACTTCTGACCCATATGCAACAACACTCCCCGCTCTCCCCCTCTGGTATAGTCTGCAGGTATGCAGATAAAAGCTATAGCATTACAGTTTACAAAGCAGCTGGCTCATCCCTTCTGATAAATTATAATATTTTGAATGGTGACACTAAGTTTATTTACTTGATGATACAAAATGAAGTAACATTTAAGTCCTGAGTGTCCTCCGTGTTTTAGCAACATCAGCGAAAATGTCAGCAGAGCTCAGTTATGCTTCAGTCTGTATATCTTCCACTGACATTCACATCATGACTAATGAATTTGTTTGAATAACATGGAGACCCCTTTAACCCAGAGCATAAATACCTAATTAGTTTTGATCAAACACTGTCTCCTACTGTACCTTGTCTTTATTTATTGTCACTTCATATATTATAGAACACAAGGCACTTCTCACTGTCCTTCTAATGACCTCTATTTGCTTAATTTTTGTCACATAGGTCTGAATAGAACAAGACTCATCAATGTTCCTGCTTAGATGAAGAGATTTCTGGTGTGTTCCTGCACTCTGATGGGATAAATGAGCATATGAACGGCATAGTTCTTACTTATGCTAATAACAAACAGTGTCATGGCAGCAGTTGTCTCATAGTGAAAGATAGTTACAATATTGATTTTAACTCTCCTGTGGTGATTTCACTCATCTGTCTCTGCTGTTGATGGCTGATGATGAGGAGTGCGGTGAGATCAGATGTGTTGCTCATTCATTTTCTCGGATGAGGCGGCCATTTCTTTACCCACTTGACTTGAGGGTTCTTAATCACTCAGGCAGCAATGTGTTTTAGTAAAATTCTTTGGCGCATTTTTATTGACATTTGAATTGAAATGAAGGGACCTGCGTTTAAAGGGATAGTTTGCATTATTTGAAATGGGGTTATATGAGGCAGTTTTCCATAGTCAGTGTGTTACCTACAGTAGATGGCAGTTGGCACACCGCCAGTTTGTAGAAGCAGAGAAGAGTCCCGGCACTGAAGCACAGCATTGTACTGCTGTAGATGGGGTCAACAGAAAAAAATATTTTAGCCACATTAAAAGTAGGCCTACCTAAAAAATCCATTTAAGTGAACACTGTCAGCCCAGTTCTCATTCCCAACTTGTCAGATACCGATGTTTTGTCACTGCCCCTCCTACACTGTTACCCTCCTACACAAGTAGTTTTTGTCTCTAAAACTATCCAAGGTATGTCAATTTCACAGCGTCAACCCTGTGTTAATAGACGTTGTCTGACAGTGTCTGTTTTAGCTGCTAAAGGGTATCTTGTGCACCTGTATGAGATGCCGAGGGACTGTGACCAAACAATGGTGTAAGATGATTTGGGATGAGAATGGCCTGGCTATATTAAGAATATTTTCACTGCTTTACTTTGCCATTGGACAGCCCTACTTTGGCACCACATTTTCAAAACCATAGTACTTTGGTCCTCCTACATATAATCATATCTGCCTGTGTCTGCACTGTATTATGCCGCAGGGTCATAAAGTTGCAAGATCAGTCTGAAGTCAAACTTTACTTTCCTGAAGATTTCAAAGACGGTGAGTGCATGTGTTTTTCCATGCTGTTAAAACAAAAAAGTGTCCTGGTCACCATTTCACCGTGTTTAGTTGAGTGATATTGGCCTTAGACAGCTGTGGTTATCATCAACACTCTACGAACAAGGTACAACTCCTCATTTGCAGTGATCATTTTTTGGAAGGCAGTTATGAAAAACCACCCCAAGTCTCTCATCTGCTGGAGTTCTTTTACTCCTCTTGTCTCCACAGTGACATTTCATTGTTGCTGTCATAAATTACTCATTTTTATTTTATGTCTCTTTATTTTGTTGTCTCCTCTGTAAATCATGGTAAGGCAGTGTGTGGCACATGAAGACTCACTTATGCGTAGGAATGCAGAACTACTACAGTAAAGCAAATGTAATGCCAAAGTAAAGGGTCTGTCTGACATCTAGGTAAAGCAGTCAAAACATTTTAAATATAGCTTTAATGGATATTGATTTTTTTTTTTTAGGTTTCCCTTTTTTTAGTGGCTGAAACAGGTTTTTCTGCTGACTTCATCTGCAGCATGCTGAGCTTCCTTGCTGGCACTCCTCTCTGCTTCTCTGCCATCTACTGTAGGAAAAATACTGGATGAATAAGTACCTCATACAACCCCACTACAAATAATTCAAACTATCCCTTTAACAGAACAACAGCAGGGAGCACAACTATTGCCAACATTATCAAACTATTTATGGCAGCTTCCTTTAATGCACTGGCCAGATGACCATTAGGGAAGGTTACCTCAACAGGAAATCACTACTATCCTGTCTCCTGCTCTATAGCTGCCATGGCCCTCATCCTTTCTCAGTGCGGCTCTTCATTCATTACCTGATGAGTGCTCACCGGCACGGCCCTCTTCCCACTGTTAACCAGCATCCATAATAAGGAGCGGGTGGTGGTGTGGACATCTTTCACTAGTCGACTTGTCATTAACTAAAAGCATTGTGGAGCTTTACTCCCAATTACCACTCCTCTCACTGCTCACATAAATCACACATTGTCGTCTTTCATGAGCTGCACTCTTGTCTGATTTCCTCCCTCTGCCTCCAGCCCGCCGTTGCCCACTCACCCACTGCAGTTTCTTTCTTTCTTTGCCCCACAGGGAGTTTTTTTGACCAGCATGCTCTGTGGATGTCAGTATAGTGCTATTATGAGGAGAAGAAGTAACTTTACCTCCCAACCTGTCCCCTTTTCTATTGAGTGCAAACGGTGGTTTGATTGCAGGAGGTTTAGGCCGGAGCAACAATAGAGACCTCATCGTTTAAGCTGTTATGATCTTTTAATGGTCTTCCATTACTGTATCGTTCTCCTAAAAGCCAGCAGTCACTGCTCATGCTTTGATATCACTTTCATTAAAAGCAGCCCTGGATCATTTGTAGTGGCGTTTAAGTCATTTGTTGAGGGTGTGTGTGAAGATGTTTGTGAATGCATGTGTGTGTGTGTGTGTGTGTGTGTGTGTTTATAAAGGAGACTAGCTGAGGTGCAGTGTATTTTTATCTGGATCATCGATCTGTTTCATCCTCCCCTCCTTTACTCCTCCAGGGTGTAGAAGCCTTGACCTTCAGTGTGGGAGGTATCAATGAGCCATGTGACCTCCGCTCTGGGCCACTGCTGCTACACCGTTCTCTCACACTCGCTAATACACACACAGTCACACACACCTGCTTGCACATGCAAAAATGTACTTATTGAGCGTATTGTAGGCAACAATACATGAAAAATGCAGGAAAATTAAAGTTGTAAAGTTCCCTCTCTGCTCCAACTGTCAGACTACACTGTCCACATGCAGAGTCTCAAACACACGCTCTCCCACACACAAGCACACAGAGGGGGTCGGGGTCTCGAAACACAAGATTTCTGTTGTCTTTGTTTGTCGTCAGCACCTTCTCAGGCAGTTGAGGTTTCGCCTTCTCCGGAATCAGCCGAGCGCTGCGAGGGGGTCCGTCTGTGCGCATTTGTGTATCAGAGTGTGAGTGTGTGTGAGGTATTGTGTGTCTAAGTGTGTGTGTAAGCGTGAGCGGGCTGTCTCTGTGTTTTCTGTGTGAGTGTGTGTGTGTTGAGGAGGAGGTGGAGGGCTCAGTAGCTGCAGGGCCCTGTATTGATGTCCGCTGACTCCCCCCTGAGGCTCAGCTCTGTGGGATAGTGTGTCAGTAGGACAAAGGCATGGCGCCATCCGTCCTGCTCTACGGGCCAGTAACTAGAATTAATTACAAACCAATCGAATCCGCTGCAGCCAATTGGTAAACTAATTGGTAATTTCAGCTGCCCATCTAGTCATGGATGGGCATCTAGCTGTGGCCACTGGTACTGGTGTTCTAGGTGGGAGCCCCTCAGACAGACTTTTGTTCACTGTAGCCGTGCCCGAACAAAAAACACCTTTTGGCTTTAGGCGAGCACAACTCAGAGCTGTGTTGGCACAGGGTTACTGGAATTACTGAAGACCCCTGTGGTTCCCAGTACTTCATGTGTTCAGTTTACTCACATTAGCAGGCAACCAATAAAATTTTCATTTTCCTTTATATTTGATTTAAAAATTGTGAAAAAATATTGTAAATGATTATAAAGTTTAATCACTGTTCATCAGGGCATGAAGATTGTTTTCGCTTGACTATCCTCAACTTATGAAATATCAAGGTGCAGAAACTTTTGCTAGTGCGCTACCACAATGGAGGTAAATTGAATCTAGCTCATGACAAGAGACAAGATTCTACAGCCATGTTAGCGGGATGTCAGGGGGATCACCAAAGTCATTTCAGTTTGTCCTGAGGGGGACATGAACGTGTGAACCAAATTTTATAACAATCCATTCAAGTCATTTCAGTCAACCAAAAAAGCGAACCTCATGGTGGTGCTGGAGAAAAAGTCGTCTGCACAAAATGTCATTGTTAGCCATCTAGTATTTGTTTGAATACCCACAGAGCCACGCCACTAGCCTGGCTAAAAAAAAAAAGCATTTTTGAAATTCATCAGCAACATTTCCCATTATTCTGAATAATCTAAATAACACAATGTCACCAGTTTTCATGGAGACTACTTCTTTGGTAGAACATAGCTTACAGTATTTTCAATGAAAACTGTACACAGTTAGGTTGATGAATTATCTAAAGAAACTGGGACATTGTTTCTGGAAAGACAGGTTGCAGTTTTGAGTATTTTAAACAAAATTCAGTTCACCTCCATTGTATTGGTATGGGGCAGTAAAACCAAAACTACATATCCGAAGACTAGAAAAAATACTAGTTCATATGACATGTCTTCCAAACACTTCTGAGAGCAAAAAAGTTTATAGCTTTCCCTGATGATTGAACTTGATGTGGGACATAAAGCCTGCCATCAGAGGGAGGGACTGAGATGCAGTTATAGTTAAAATGGCAATAATGGCACACACTTTTAGACAGTCTCTCCTGAAAGGCATTCATGAACATTCAACCCTAGAGTGGCACCAAAAATTGCAAAAAATACGAAAGGCTCTCTCAAGAGACAATATTAGGGTTGTCCGTTCTGGGCAACTGTACTGTGGAAGAAATAAAAGGCTTTTTGTGTAGAAATTAGGGGCTCATTCTGAGGTTATATTCCATTCCTGCCATATTCTGCCAATTAATCTCCCTAAATCTTACACAGTGGACCTTTAAGTGAGAAGGTATGTTTTTTGTAAACTGGGTTAACTAACCCTTTAAAAGTGCACTACACCCCTCAGAGTCACATCTTATTTTAACAGAGAACACTGGTCAGAACATGCTCCACTGGCCCTTGTCTGCCCCAGCTGCTTGTTGCTTATGTTGTAGAAGTGGTGGATGTGAGGTTCAGGTTACGGTCCTCTCCGATGTGGCCTGGTGATAGGGGACACGATAGAGCCACTGCCCCCACTATTCCCCTCCAGACATTCCCCACAAATAGCCCCATTAGCTGGGACCGATGCCCCTATTCTTCCAGCCCATTCAAGGATACTCTCTTCCTTTCAGCATTTCTATAGCTTCAGTAATAGGTAAGTCTGGTGCTATGGAATCGTGGGAGATAAAGGTGGTGAGCACAAGCAGTCATTTCTTGAGAAACCTTCTGACTGTTTGTGGTTTGTCCCCAGTGATTGTGTTTATCACTCCAGTGTCATCTGTGCCTTTGATTGGCTGAGAAAAGTCCTCAAAAAGGACAGTTGTCTGTGTTTCAGCGAGCCGTCAACATGTCTGGCTTTTGCCGTTTGGGAGGAAGTGCATGAGGGAGGATGAAAGGCATGTCAAGGTGCCAGGTTTCTGGAGGAACATCAATCTCCCAATTAGGCCTGAAATAACCTGGCCTGACCTGACACTTCCTGTCTGCCTGAGCAGAAAGAGAGAGGAGTGGGAGGACAGGGGGACAGGAAGGCACAGGGAAAGTGTGAGGGACTGAAAATGAAACCCAATGAGGAGTAGACACAGGACCTGTGAGAGAAATGGGACAAGTGAGTGTTTGCCATGAGGGTGTGCATTTGCATACAAATATATAAATACCATGCAGAATTCTATGCAAGTCAGAGGATGCTTCCACTTTATTCAAACCTGCTGGGTCTTACTGTTGTATTTTGGCTATCATTTATGTTGGTAATTATAAGATTTTACACACCAAGACATCTCAGAACACATTGCTAAAAAGAATTCCAATGGGTCAAGAAACACAAGAATTCAAATGATCACATAGTTTTTTGTTTTTTTTTAATACCCTGGTATACCTAAAAAATCTGAAGAGAAAATGCAGATGAATACTTTAATTATCACTCAAGCTGTCTGTTGTAAGCATCAATCACAGTTTGCAGACCAACTACCTAGTTCAGCTTTGACCTACCATACTGGTAGGTACTGAAATCTCTCATACTGTGTCAAAAAATCTAAAATGATCAAACTGTGGTGGGAAATTATTTGTTTATGTATTAGAAAGCCAGTTGAGAAAATGATTTTTCAGGGCATCGGAACAATCAAAATTTAGTTAATCTGCTTTCATTAGTCTGTATGAGTGTGGTTTGATCAGATTCCATTGACAATGTTTAAAAGACCCACTAAGTGATCAGATTCAAATAACGCTTAATCCTTATTGGTTCACGGAAGTTTGTGGTATCGATCTTTTTTTCCTTTAATGTGCTGCTCTGACAGTATCTATCACTAAAATGTTTGTACTGTAAATAGTAGCCTGCTTGTTTCCTTCTCCAGATGCTTACGCTCATTTTTGCATTTCTCCTTATCTGCAAGGCCTGCACCACGGTGCAAACCTGCCTGCAGTTTTCATTTGCAAACTTGTTCCATCTTCAAGATACATCAGTGTATCTAGTCCAGCAGTGTTTCAGGGTAACCCCTATGGTCTAAGATAGGCACAGGTCACCACGATGAGCCTAGATCTAACCAGAAAAATCCACTCACACATGTGTGCACTTACACTCACCCTCTCCCCTCACAAACACAGACACATACACCTCTGTTACTTGCATCATAAACAGAGCTGGTCAATGGGCTAAGCAGTATTTCAAGGTAATCCACCAGTTTATTGGCTTAAACAGAATGACCAGTACACCCATAAATTGATTAAGGCATAAAAGTGCAGGCTTTTAAGTAGGTACCCCTTCCCGATTTGTGCTTTTAGCACAGACTGTACATTGATTGGCTTATTGGTGCTTTGCATGGATTCTGGCCTTTTTGTTTCCCATAAGGGTAATAACTCAGTTTACTGATGTAGAAATGTATTTTACATGAGCTGTTTTTAGTATTACAAAGATTCCCAGCAGGCAGAGGTAGTAGTAACAGGGCGGTCCACTCACCATCACAGTAACTAGTGGAAAGCTTTTCATTGATGAAATCTAATTCTTAACTGTCCTTCACGAGGGAAATCCACCTTTAAACAAAATATATGTTTTTCTTTGATCTCAGGGTGTCGATCTCAAACTCTTTCCCACAGTTGGAAACAAGATAGCCCTAACCAGTGATCATAAACCCCGTCTTGATTTACAGTGCTCAGCAACACAAAACAGTGACCCGACCTACAGTAAATTTCATAAAATTAGTCTCCACTGAAATGTCAAGGAGGTAAGCTGGCTTTACTGAGATGCAGGTTACTGTTTCTGGTTTCTAGAGAGTTGTGTTCACAAATCAAACACTTCTATCCCCAGCAAAACACATGACTTTTGTTTTAGGGTGGATTTTCTCCAGCTCAAAGTAGCAGTGAGATCAAGAGTTTCCACCTATTAAGTTAACACTGCTGATCTCGGCAGGATAAACAGGAATCGCAAACCAGATTAGAGGCACATTCCCTTCTCAGATGCCCAGTCTGCACTGTTAGGATCTCCCAGTTAGGCCAGTGGAGCAAGATGGATGATCAATGGCTTCTCTGAAAATCATTTGTTTAATCTGATTTGTAGGGATTTTCTCTCCTTCAGCAACGGAAACGGTGCTCGGCTGGGAGAGAAAAACTGTGGTGGGAGTCTGCTGAAACATTGGTTCAATATGGACATTATTCTGAAACCTGACACCACAGGAAATAGATATTGATCATGATGACCATTTACTCACTCTGTGGCTGCGTGGGGGGCAAAGCAAGACCTACCAAGAAGATTCTTAGTTGAGTGGAGATGGCACTGCAGCCTTTTAGGCTTGGTGGAGATAACTGAGTTGTGTTCTGTGTTAAAGCTATTATATGCAACATTTCTGCATTGAAATGTCTAAAAATGCTTTATGTTATAAATTTTGTTGAGTTGTGTACTTGCATCAGCCCAAATGCTTCCAACAATGTTCAAACACAGAGAAATATATAATTTAGTCAAGGTAATGGTGCATTTCCTGCTTGCTGCTGTTTTCTAGTTGCAATATTTTTTTGGGAAAACAGGATATACATCACAGAGTGAGAAAGGAAGTCACCAAACGTGACTAAATGTAACTTGAATAAAACTTTAACATTATTTCCTCCGTGACCTCTAGAGGCAGAACTACTAGAACTACTCTGTATTTTTCTAATTGTCAATAAACCACATGGAAAGACCAAAACCAACAATTCCACTTACAAGTATTATCTGTGTATTCAAGGCCTGATTTATCTTATTCCTCTGTGCGACAGGACTCCATCGTTGTTCAAACTATGATGCTCTACGTATCCCTCCAGTGTCCGTTTTGCATGTGCAGGACTCTGCTGTCAAGTTAGCAATAATGAATATGCACAGACTGTCAAAATAAAGGCACAAAAGTTCCTTGGGTAGGTTTAGGCAACATAATGTAAGTTACACACATTACGTAAGTTAAAAAGATGTTAATGTTCATGTGCTTCATGTGACTTGCATCATGTGACTTTTGTCTTGCGACTTACATCAAGTGTTCCGTAATGTGACATACTTATTTTAACCCAAACCATGCTCTTTTCCTAAATCTAACCAAGTAGTTTTGGTGCCTAAACCTACCCAAACTGTAAATGTTTCATTAAGCATGGGGTTAAAAAAGGCTTTCTGGTATTGTCTCATGCAGCTGCTAAAGGGTACCTTGTGCATCACTATGAGACAGTGAGGGGTGTGACAAAGCAGCATCAGTATTGCACAAGTTGAGAATGTTTGACACTGCTGGTTTTGGTTTCTTTTTATGGACTCTGTTGATAATAGAATTATATCACAGGGCCATATCCTTTAAAATAATTTAATGCCTTTTATGATTGATATGAAAGTCAACAGTCAGAAACAGGACAGATGTAACATAAATGTCATGAGCCATTTTTCAAACTCATAATGTTGAGACAAAACCTTTGTGCCATGGCCTATTCACCAGGACAGCACATATTTTTCTACTCTCTGCCACCAGTAGGAGATGTAGCCATATCCTCTTCTCTCAGCTATTTATGTATCTCCTCTCTTTCTGCTCTTTACATTATTCATATCCCAGAAATCTGTTTGCCCAGACAGTAAAGCCTGAGCTTTCAGCTTTGGTTAGCGCTCTGCATTTTTTTTCTTTATCAGGCTCCCAAACCTACCTGTGACACTGAAAAATTCATTGAGAGGGTCCAAATGCGCCAACTAGTCATGCATGTAAAAAGGACAGGCTAATGCCCTTTCAGAATAGCCCAGTTAGCCATGATGCCATGAACAGCCGAACTGGCTTCTTGGGTAATATTTCATAAGGGCTCTGCTCTCATACATCTATCTCTGTACCTGTACTGCAGCTGCTTCTTTTCCTGGGTGAATTACCTCCAATTCCTAAAGTAAGTTTGCATCACTCAGTAAATAATCAGTTTTATAACTCTAAAAAGCTTCAAGTTAAATCAACAAGCTGGAGCTGGTGTATTTATTTAGGCTGTTATTATCTCAAGATGCAATTAAAATTATATTACAATATCACACAAAACATTGAGGCTTTAGTTCATTTCCCCTGACAAACACACATGATCACACACACTGATGTCATTCTGCAGTTCTTAGGCAATGTATTATTCATGGCAAAATGTATATATATATTTTTCTTCCAGCAGTCTCATCCAGGGAATTCCATCAGCATTGATCTGGACAGCAGACAAACAGGATGTACAGGATGAGGATATGAAGAAGAAGGCAGGGAATTCAAGAGGATTTGTCTCAGTTAATGCTGTTAAACTTTTAGATGTGTAGACTTGATGGGGGTGATGTGTGAGGAGGGACAGACCATAAGAGTGTAATTTGTGTGTGTGTGTGTGTGGGGGGGGGGGGGGGGGGGGGGGGGGGGGGGGGGGGGGGGATGATATCAACAGAATAAATCAATACAGTATGAGAAAGGAGAAAAAGTGTGTTTGTCCTGTTTGGGTTGTTCATTAGGCTCATGTCTCCTGGTGAAAGCTGAGAGTATCGCACAGTGTGTGTTGTGCAGAATGTGTGGTCTGAAACATGGTATGGGACTCAAGTATAAATCTGGGTAGGGGGTTCCCATGACATTCAAATGTAGAAATTATGTTTAGCTCTAGTGTAGAAGAAATCAAAATATTTATATCAGTGAAACAATACTAAGGGCCCTATCTTACTTAAAGTGCAAGTTGAAAGCTCATGGCGCATTAGTTTTTATTTATTCAAGGCCTGTCCAAATCCACCTTTGCTGTCTTGTGCCAGGGGCACAGGGGTATCATGCCCTGTCCAGCCTCTTGCACTCCTGGTACACGATGGGATACACCTATCAGCTGTGCACAAGTGCCTTGATTAATTCATGGGTGTGTTTTAGGCCGAACATGCAATAAATCAATCAGAAAGTCAGCTCTCATCACCTTTAAGAAGCAGGTGCATCCAGAATGCAAGCATGGGCAGCATGGTGGTGAAATGACCTTGAAGAAATGAACAGAAAAGATTTTCAAGCAAGGAGACAGATCTAAAAAAAAAAAGTTAAAAAAAAAGTGTTACAATACATGAACTATAATTATCATGCATATATGTAACTGGTTATAGTTTTACACTGAAGCACCTTGTATTACATTGTATTTTATAATTCATTGTAATTATCATCATCATTGTTATGCAGCTCCACTAGCTGAAGATCCTGAAGAAGGAGTCGCTGGGCAGGTGGGGAGGAGAGGAGTGAGGAGTTGGGGAGAGAGAGTACGAGGAGAGGTGAGAGGACAGGCAAGCTGACCCAGATTGGCCATGAAGCTGCATCTCAATCTGAGCTGAACAACCACCTGAGCTGGACTGAGGTGCCACTTCGTGGCCAGTCTGGGAAGGCTCACGGATGCAATCGAGTGCTGCTGTGCTCCTATACCTCCATCCTGGCATCTCCTCCTCCTTCTCCTCTTTCTGCTCATCTTCATCCTCTGGGGAGGACTACTGTCCCTTTAACCAAGTGATGTGAGTACCAAAACATAACCATAGAAAAGTTAAATATTTCTTAAATTGCTACTTGCAGATACTTTAGGGAATACAGATAAAATATGTTATCAGTGAACATTTTGCAGGTGTATGTTCAGTATCAACATGTTGTGACAGATATGTTAATGAACTGTCCAGCGTACAAGATTTACAAGGATCTATTTGCAGAATATAT
This sequence comes from Lutjanus argentimaculatus, assembly GCA_034769285.1. NCBI lineage: Eukaryota > Metazoa > Chordata > Actinopteri > Lutjaniformes > Lutjanidae > Lutjanus > Lutjanus argentimaculatus. The sequence continues at coordinate 18,893,131 of JAWZSL010000002.1, forward strand.
CTATGGACACTTTGCAAGTATATTTTCATTAGTGTATGATCACTTGAAAATCCTGCAAGAATAATTTGTTTTCGTTACATTAGAATGAGCCCTTTATATCTTTTCTACAGAGGGCACAGATCCTTTTTCCACAGAGGTCTGTCATGTTGAACTGCCATGTTTCCACAATAACCCATAACAGACAAACCAAACACTGGCTCTAGAAGGGCCGTCTGCCTTTTTTGTGAGTTTCGCAGCAGGGTCTCCTACATGTTTGGAAGGGGAGGGTGAGGCGTATGTACTGTAGTTGGTTCATGCAATCTACAACATCAATGCTAGACGCCACTAAATCCTAAACACATCCTCTCATTATCGTGATAAAAAAGTAATCTGAGCAGCCTTACATTTTCTTCAAAATTTGCTGCTGCAAATTGACAGGGTCAGAATGTTTGCTTGCTAACACATTTCTATATATAAATCACTGCATTAAATTAAATTCACTGACATTATTTCACTGACTTATAAACTCTGTCTTCTATTAGGTAGCAGGATTATTTTCCAGTTTCTTCACATTAACTCTTCTAAAGCTTTCTGACTTGCAACTGAATGTTAATAAATCTCAATTACTGCTTTTTCTGCTTGTTTTTGGCCATTCAACTTTTACTTGTGCAGATTATTCCCAAACTCCCCTGTGGCTTTTGGAATAAAGAAGCACTATCACTGCAAACTGCAAAAACTACCAAGCGCTTAAAACAGCATCACGTTTTAATGAGATTGAATTTTAGTTTTCTTAACCTGAAAACAGCTGCTCTTGCCAGACTCAGCAGTGAAACCCAAGACACTCTGTAATGGCTTGAGTCCTTTGCTGTTTGCTGTGGCTAATTACAGAGCGTAAATGATAACATCTCTTAAACTGTATAGTAAATGGAGTCTTACAGTGTCATGAAACATATATAAGCAAACACCCAAGCTGCTACACAACAGACCCCTTAACACTAGCCGGCTGAGATATTTTAGACTGAGTGGAGTGAGAGATGAGGGCTGAGGTAGTGGAGTGTGGGGGGTTGAGCTGACTCCCACAGGAGACAGTGACGCCTAAACAAATTCGATAACCTAACCTTGTTACCCTCAAGTCGCATGGCACTGGCCTCCATAATACCCCCCCTCCATTCAAAACAATAGCTTAAGCAGACAGCCAAGACAGGTTGTGCATAATCTACACACTGATGTGCACACATGTTCACACACTGAAAGCCACAAGTGCACAACCACGCGTGCACAGGGAGTATAACGAATGAGTGGTTGTGAATGGGCGGCTGTGTGCACTTAGCACTGGGTGCAGCAGCCTCGGCTGAAGAATGATGAATTGACAGCAGTTGTAGGAGAGGAGAGGAAGGGAGAGAGGAGAGGAGAGGAGAGGAGAGGAGGAGATTAGAAGAGAGGAGAGGAGGCGATGAAGAGGATCGTGGGGAAGGATGTGGAAGTGATGAAGCATCAGGTTTCCTGTCTCTGATGTAAGGCCAGCCTGGATCGATGGCTCCACTGGGGCCCGGCCAGCACACTCCAACCTGCCCGCTCTCTACAACTCTCGCTCTCACCCTCTCTTTGTCTCTATCCTTATCTCTTTTTTCTTTTCTCTCTCTCGCTGTTGTCATCTGTCATTCTCTCCACTACTCTCTCCATCCGTCTCTCCCCCTCTCTGGTCTCAGTCACAACAAAGGCCACACAGCCCGATGGAAACTACTTTGTCATGTTAGTGATAAACCACCTTTTCTTGCCTTATGCCACATCATCCTTACTGCTACACAGTTCTATCTCGGAATAGGTGAGTGGAATAGAGGAAGGACGAGGGGAGAGTGAAATCTTTAAGAATAATATAGTTACATGGGCCCTAATATTCCACAAATAATCAGAATATTAGCCCAATCAGAATAGAAGTGCCTCATGTAAACACCTGAATTGGAAGAGACTGGCCCGATTCAGATCAGCAGGAATTTTCAATCTGGTTGAGAGGAGCGGTGAAAATGTTTCATAATCTGAAAATAAAACCATGTACACACTTATTCTCCCTGTTTGGAATAAATATATTTTTCTGTGCATTTTTGCCCAAAGTGATGGTAGGCGATGTGCCATGAATGAGTTTCTGAAAGTCCCCATAAGAGTATATCACACTCTATATCATATCAGATTACTGCTTATGTTCTATCTGTGCAGTTTTCCCTTGAAGCTGGCAGAGGCAGCTCTGGAGAAATATAGTTGATTGTCAAGTTTCATTTGCAGATCGTCAAATACTCACATTTTGGAAATGAGACACAACAATCAACTATTTTACTCACCTGTGATTGATCTAAGTTTCTCGTCACAGGCTGGATTTTCAAAAGCCTGAAAACAGAGCCAAGAAGAGGAGCTAAAGTCTAGTCTTTTCACACACCACTTGAATTACATTTTATTTATATTTATTTTATTATGGAACTTTTGCTAATGATGCCAAAAATTAACTGCCAGGCCCAGCTTTAAAATCTATCGGCTCCATACAGTTTCAGTCAACATTGTGCAACTCACCATTAGTAAACAAACTCACAAACTCAGTTGCTGTCTTGTCTAAGCCAACTTTGCCCAATTACACAATACTAATAACAATTATAAAATGTATTTCAATCATTTTTTGCCAGGACTGTTATGCTGCATTTAACTTTTGGTGGGAAGGTTCAACATCCAGGGTACCAAGTTGTTTTAACTGCCATTTTATCTATATACTAAGGTACCATAATTTAAATTAACAGTGAGTTAATCTGGAGAATAGTGGTGTAACACAAGCAGCATTATGTCAGACAGGAGAATCTACAGGGTTAAAATATAATGAGCAACACTTGGGCTGCGTATGACTGGCTGCCATTTGTATTGAGACAAATGGCTTTTTAATAGCCTTTAGGGATTGATACTAATCTAAGGAGACTGGTCTGGCTCTTTCTGTAAGTGTGGGCTCAGACACCAGATTGGGTGGCAGGCCGCCCACCAATGTAGGACTTCAAAATGTCACCCAAACTGAATCCATTTGTGAAAATAAACAAAAGAATAAGTAGGACAAAGAATGCTTTCTCTCCGTCCGATGTTCATAGTGTAAAATGTTTGTCAGATGTCAAAAACCAGAAGTCACTAAAACAGAATCAAGTCTGTACTTGATTTAAATATGAAAAAAAAAAATACAAATACAGGATACCTTCTTCTTTCTTTTGAGTTTAGGTACTCATCCCAGGCAGTTGTATGTTTCAGAATAGTGCACTATTTGTTCTACCATTGAGCGCACATGTTTTGGTTATTAAACAAGAAATTAAGAGGTGTCAGGAAGATTTGCAGTGTTGGATGTGAGTCAGAGGCTTTGAAAAAAGAAGAGAAGAGAATTCATACAAGTTACGTTTTTACTTCCAAGTTTTTGTTGTCGTGGTCACAGTATTGACAGAGGACAGAGACCTGTACATGTCTACAACTGCAGGTTGTAAATATAACAAAATTTTCCATTGAAGTGCAGATTTTCACTTCATAGCACCAACAGTCATGGTGCTGAAGGAGACCTGTCTCTCCTTGTCCTCATTAAGTCCTGTTGTGGCCCGTTAGCAGACATGAGACTGGGGGAGCTATTGTTAGGTGGCCTGGAGTCTGGGGTTGTCATGGAAAAACTCTAGTCTCATCTGTCAACAGGAGGATAAGTATTTCAAAACTAAACACATGCTCCTCAGACAGCCAGCCTCCATAACACCTATAACACATGCTTGTCTAAAATGTTATAAAGGATGCAAGTTGAAATCTAGGAAACATTAATACACTCGAAGCCTGACTATTAGCATGTTGGGTATATATATGTACATGTATATGTATATGTACATGTATAAATGGGTATTATCTCATTGAGGTTTCTTTACAGGTAACCAAATGAGAAATCTTGACAATCATGTTATTTACTGTAAAGTTTCCTTACTCAACTTTATTTATGGCTCTTTATACTGTCTTTAATTTGACGTTAGTGATACATTTCAGGCTAATGACTTGCAACAATGGTAAATTAGCAGCCTATAAATGGATACTATGCCAGAAAATGCATTGACCAAGAGAATGGTTGTAGGGCCCTAGCCAGAAATGTGTAGTAGTCTTGGCTGAAGATAAGGCAATATTCAATATAGATCATAATGATGGTCAAATCAGAATTTTTAGTATAAAAATGGGTAAAAAAACATACTTAAGTGGTTAGAATAGTAAAAATATGACATTACATGTATCACATAGATATTACTTAAGGGATAATGCCAGACAAGGTGTCCATTATCTGTAATTAATGGATGATGTGGATGCCAGAACCATTCGATATCCATTAATTCCTGGTTATGGACACTTTGACAGGCATTATCCAACTTGTACCAGGGTCACTGGCCAAAGAGAAAAGAAAGACCATTAATTTAGATTTTCATGCATTTTGCAATCAAAATCAGAAGTTTTTCACAAGCCCTAACTCTGTTTCCCTGGTAACACCTGATGATTAGACTAATGCCTAAAACAATTATTACCGATCCATAAGCTTCTTAAGCAATGGAAACACTGTTCACCACTCCAGTGAATAGGATGAACCTTAGATACAACTTGGGATTGGGAGATATTTCTAGTCCGCTCATCTTATAGAACTGTTTAGCTCAGCTAGATTCAAAGTCAGTAACACTGTGTACAGTTGACAGACAGTAAATACTGTATAGTTTTACAGTGTTTACCAACGAGACTTGCATACTAGCTATCCAGCCATGTCATTGCCAAGTCAATATCAAGATTTTCACAAACAAATGATAAGTCATGTATGCTGCCAGCTGCAGCCAGAGTTAGAACGGAGTGTGGAGATAGGTCTCGCTATGCGAGACTAGCCGCAGCCTGAAGTAGTGAGTAGAATGTGAGTAGAGATGTGAGATGATCATGTGAGCGAGGCAACATATCAGCCAGTTCAGAGGGGCTAAAAAAGTTCAAAGGAGCAATATACTTTGTGCAGCTTGTGTGGTGTTCAGAGCATGAAGCACTTAATTCTCCAGCTGTTGCAGTATATTGTAGGCTAAACGGATGCTCCTTGTTGCCATGGTAACTCATTCCAGCACATTAATTTAGAACGGTGAGCAAACATTTTCACTGAACTACTCAGTATGAGTCAGGCAATAATGGACACCCTGCAGCCAATCAGAATCAAGTATTCGAGTATCCCAGGCCATACTATAAACATACTTATTACACAGCTTTATTAATAACTCAATTCTGATTGGTCAGTTACTGAGGTCTGCTATGAAGAAGAGACCATAGATACAGATGCACTCGTGGTCATAGACTCCCTGGTTTGCATTGGGTCCTGCATCACCATGTTGCAGTTTATTTGGCAAAAATGACCTGCTCTCTGTACATTATCCCTTACTTATCAAAAAATTGATGTAATATATTGGCAGTTACTTCGAAAAGTATGTTACAGAGAGGATTGATGAATAGCTTTTGGAACTAGATTACATTAATCTATACTCTCCGATTTATAATAACTTGACAGCGGTTGGTGTGTACAATATGACAGGCTCCTTTCAGTGGGTAATGTGTTCTTTCACGTCAGTCTTGGCACTCTATACCCTCATAGAACATTAATGCCCAGTATTTGCAGTCTAACAAATTTAAAAAAACAGATATTAGTTTGCAGTTTTATTTTATTGTAGTTTCTTGCCTGAGTCAAAGCAGTTTTATGAGAAAGTTATAATTCTCTAATTTGGGGACTCAGTTTTGGAGATATGAGGAGGAGATATGAGGTTTCCTCCAGCAGTGGAGATGATATGAGCCTTGGCAGACTGCAGCACAATGAGACGGCCTATCTCTTACCATTTGTGTGCATGGAGGGCTTCTCGTCATGGCCTGATCTAAGCCTATCTGACATCTAACATAACCATAGCCGACACGTCAGTGCTGATAGCACATGAGAGAGCAGTCAGAGCTCATCTAGCAGAGAGATCCACTCCCTTGTGTTTGTGGTCGGCCTTCATTTCCTCACAAATACACAACAGCAGCATGGTTAGGTGCCCATCTGCGCTGGGCTGGTTAGCACTGCATGCCCCCATAAATATTTCACCTCAAAAAACCAAGATGCCAAGAAGCCTTGGATGAGACTCCAGCAAATAATTCATACCATCTGCTGTCAAACAAGTCCTAGATCACCGAGTACATTGTGGTTTGGTATCTGCAAGGAGAGGTGCTGGAAGGACAGGAATAGAGGGATATATTGTGTATTGTGTGTGCTGCCTGATGCTCTTACATGCAGTTCTGCTGTAGATACAAACACAAGGCTGGAGGCCATTTACTGAAGCCAAGGAGCTGTGTGAAGCAACTTAGACAAAAACACGAGTGTGGACTTTTTACCTCAGGCAACAGGTTTCTTGGCAATCTGTTGACAGACTCGTGGCAGCGCAAGCCTCAGATAGAGTCCATGCCATAAATTTAACAGTGTAGGGTCTATAGAGTGAAAGCAGTTGATGGGAGGAGTGAGAAGGGTGACGACTATATTGGCATCAGCAACGGCCACAGAAAGAGGCGTGAAAATGGTTAAGAGAGGGCCATCCAGGAGCCATTGACTAGCGTAAAATTGGCTGCTGAAGCTAACACAGTGCTCATTCACAGTGAGTTGGCTGAGATGGCTGCTGGGCTTGGACACACAGAGGCCAATATCTGCCTTTCTATCACCTTCCTTTTCATCCTTTCATCCCTTCCGTTCATTTTCTTGCCCTGTTTTGTCTTTCCCTCTAAGTTCAGTCTTTTCTTGGTATCCCTCTCAAACTCCTTTCCCACATGTCCACTAAATCAATTTTCAGGAACGAGTGAGATTTCCAGAAATTGTCTGCCACAGCTCCACCGAGGAGTGTTAAGAGAGAGCAGCTACACCTCCTGGTAAAACACACACAATGTTATAATGCTTAGTGTATGACAGTATGATATCTGAGCCTTCACAATGAGCATCTAAACAGTTATGATTCTCAAGACAAGTTTAGAAGGTAGATTTATTTATCATTTTTTATCATTATACAACACAGGATTGTATAGTGAAAGCTGAAGTCCCCTTTTTTGCAAGACACACAAAACTGTTACATTCATGTACAGTAGATTGGTTGAATGAATGAAAATGAAACAAAATAATATCCGTGGTGACCTGCTGAGAATGACTCAGTCTCAGCCTGAGGGAAGGAGCTGGGGGTACAGCAGCAGATGCTTCTGTTTCTCTTGCTAGATGGCAGCAGGGTGAATGGGCTTGAGTGGGTGCTCCCTGATATCACTTCCTACAGGCTGGCATCACTTGGTCTCTCTCCACAGCATATTAACCAAACGTCAATGCACTGTTTTCATTGCTGACATTGCTTTATCTACATCCTCCATTGTTCATTTATGCTGACTTTGATAAATTATATTGTTTGTTATTATATTGTTTGTTTCACAGCAAGTAAATCCCTTGCATGGACTTCTTCCTTGTCACATTCCCTGAGCCAGTTTGTGATATTGCAAGTAAACTGTCAGAAAATTTGTCAGAAATATTAAACAGTAATGCAAAAGTTTCTTGCAAGTAAAACATCTGACCCCTGAGCAATTGGAGTGGAAAAAAACAATGATCTTTTATTTACATTTTGAAATTCAATGCACAATTCATCCAGAACTCAATAAGTTAACTTTTTTAAATTGACTTTTATGTGATGAAATATGCGTAAATTGCCTTTAAAAAGTGCGAGACTTTCAATAGAATTTCCAGACACATAAATGAACATCTGTGATTGCATCATGAAGCAACCACCTTTGTATCTTGCAGCCTTCATCATATTTTCAGCAGGGTATTCATGTTTTTTGAGCTTGGGCTGAGATATTCACACTTGCGGTGGCTTCAGTGAAGCATGCAGGTGTGTTAAAGGCTGTTTGTACAGTGCTGCTGTGTCTGGGAGTCAGTCTCTAGTGGGCCAGCAGGGAGCTCCGGCAGGTCTCAGCCCATTACATCTGACTGATCTCTGTCTCATCTCACTGCCTCACTGACTGAGAGGGTATTGGTGTGGTTGCTTTGTCCACAGGGGGCCTTCTCATAGGCACTGCACGCATGCATTCACATATGTGTTTGTAGTACTCTCATGTGAGGACCATCACTTGGTTTGTTTCTTTTGCTACATCATAACCCATCATGACACGCACAAATTTAAAGGTGACCTAAATCCATCTTACCCAGAAATGAAAAAAAAAGACTTTGCACAAGGTCACCATATAGATCAGGTTCTCACAAGAGTACAACGATACACACAAATTGACAGACACCCAAAAATACAAATATTCTCACTGCCACTCTATCCATACAGCAGAAATGAAGCAGTGTGGAGCACTGGAAATATCCAGGTTGAAACGTGTTCCAGCTGGCCGGTCCAACCATTTTCCACACACACACACACACACACACACACACACACACACACACACACACACACACATATGCACACACTCTCATACAGGTCGGGGTGGCGGCTCTGCCAGGCAGAAACATCCCGGTTGCTAATGTGTTCCAGCCAGCCAACCAGTCAGGAGACAGTGACCAGTGGAGCAGATAATCACATCATCTGAGTGAGACCTGCACAGCCCAGCGATGCCTCTAATGCTGCTGCTGCTGATGATGAAGATGAAGATAACACTGATGCTGCTTTCCACCCTCTGACCAACAAAAGATAGTGTGTGTGTGTGTGTGAGGATGTTCCTGTGTGTGTATTATACAGCTTATAAGCTTCAGTTTATATATTTGTGAAGCAAAGTGGCTTTATAATACTGAATGTGATATGCGTGTGTGTGTGTCAGCTTTAAGGGTTTGTAGACATCATATGTGTCCATTTGTCCAACTGCCTCTCTGTTTACTGGTTTGTGTATTAAATGCAAAGTGTGTTTGTGTATGAACATTTGCAACATGCACTACGTTAAAGCCCTGCAACAATAAATGTGTTTGTGTTTGTAAGTGTGTGTGTGTGTGTACGTGTGTGTGTGTGTGTAGGTAATTCCTCATGTGTATTCCTGCCTGTTTGTCAGACCACTGCTTTATTAGGAAATGTTTTTTTTCTTCTCATAATAAAAATGTCTTTATTGAGCTGAGTAATCATTTTACTGAGCCTGAGTGATGATCTAAGCATCACTTACCAGAGATGGATGTATGGCTGTTTGTATGTCTGATGAAAATCAATGAATTTCCTGATGGTGGATCAGTGACTGCAGGTATACTGTCTATTCTGAGTCATGAAAACACTCAGAGCTTTACTGAGAGGAAAAAAAGGCTTGTTAAAGTTGAACACTCAAATTTCTGTGCTAAAATTAACAATTCAAACCATAATTGAGACTGAAGCACTTACAAAGGATAACAAAGCAGAAGAAGTTATTTGTTTTAGTCTGTGCTAAAACGAAGGAGTGGGTGAAAAATGTTATATACTCAACTTTTGAATGACAAAAATGTTGACTTGTATTTTTTATGTTTTTTTTTTTACTCACTGTAACTGAGGTAAATGATTTTGATTCTTATTAAGTCAGTGTGTTTGAATTAAGGCTTTTTTATTATTATTATTTGTTTACTGAGCATGAAATAATGGGTGTTTATACTAAAAGTTATTTGGGCCTGTTAACTTATTGCAATGAGAGGTGTGAATGAAACTTCCAAGTTGCAGGTACTGAAAACATTTGAGTTGGCTTAATCAATAATTTTAATTTAACTGTAATCAAAGAGTACATGTAAACTAACTCCAAATGTTTGGCAACTGATCACCTCAAATTGTTTGAGTACTACAAACTTATTCAGGTTTACATTCATGATAGGTTAACATAATAAAAAGAAGAAGAAGAAGAAGAAGAAAGAAGAAGAAGAAGAAGAGAGAGAAGAGAAGAAATGAGAAGAAGAGAAGAAGAAAAAAACATGGCATGCTTTTGAATGAAGGGGAAATTCAAAGGAAACTACTTTTAAAATCCTAAAAATGTAATGAGATTCCTTTACCATAGTGTTGTCTCATCCTAAAACACATTTATTCTTGACATTCTCTAAACAGTGATTTGTAGCAGTTTTGAAAGGAACAAACAAATGATGACAACTTGCCGATGGCAGGATCAGATTATTAATTTGCTTCTCTGTGTCATTCTTGAGGAGAGAAGCAAAAACAACATATTTTGTCATTTTATTGATATGATACTTATAATTGGAGACACAGCGTTCTAACACTTATTTTATTGGAAAATTACTTAAGTGTGTGATGTGTGATTAATTCCTCTTCCACAGGCCCTTTCTCACTTCATAGAAGACATTTTTATGCATCACAGCAGGTGAAAATAATAAAATGAACGATTGCTGCATTCCATTTAGCTGCTTCAGTTTCAGGATCCTGGTACTGTGCATGCTGGTTCACTGTCACAGCTCACTGGAACACTTGACAGAATTATTGATAATGTTATTGGTAAAAAACAAAACAAAAAAACAAACAAACAAAAAAACTGTTTTTCCTACAATGACAAGTCAAAATGTCTGCTGTTAAAAGGCCAATCTTGGGCTGAATTTATGTTTCCCCTCTTACAGACATATGTCCTGATAGTAGAAGAGGCAATAATCCAATGTATTGACATTTGCCGGGGATGTAAATATAATCAAACAGTGGTGTGTTGAAATATGCAATGATTTCAGTTTATGCCTCTCAACAGGAACAGCAAAACAAATGTTTTTGCGATATTTGTATCATACATACGCTGCTTTCAAATATAATTGCCAGTTGTTACATTTACATTGTTTTTGTGGCACACGCTCTGACATAGGGGTTGGTCCTGTACTCTTGTTATGGGTGTAAAACATATTTAAATGAGTATTTAACTACATTCATTGAACATGAAGTGACCGGGGTGATAAATGAACTTTTATGTTTATGCCTATAGAGGAGAGACAGCAAGCCACAAATCAAAATATGCTGAACGTTTATCTGCAATGGAACAAAATGGAATGGGTGAGACAATGAATGTCACCCGGCATCTTGCTGATTAAAACGATCCTGCAGACGGAGAAGAAAGAGGGGGAGACAAAGACAGACAGAGAGAGGGAGAGTATAGTAAAAACCAAGAGCAACAAAAACCTGACAGTGAAATATCGTTATGAGAGACAGGACACATAGAAAGGATAAACAGAGAGACAGGAGGAAAGTGCAGCGGAGAGCACAGAGGATCAAATCTTGTTAACACTGTGGCATGACCTTGGCCAGCAGCTGACACCAGCGATCATCTTTAGGTCACAGTCACTAAGCCACTCTGTTTAATTGACATTAGCCATGGCTGCAGAGCCAGGCTTCAGACAGGAGTCATGCCGTTCATGCTTCTCTCATGATGATGCAGGTCTCTGTCTGTCCAGGTTTTCCAAGAAATTATTACAACTGGCTGGTCTTAAAATTAGTTATTAGGAATGCCCAGCACTTAATCATTTGTACAAGCAGGAAGTTAAATCTTCTTGTACCAGATCTATTGATCACTGCTCTGTTCATATTGTGTCATTATTTGTGTTATGGTCACAACGCCCCACCCAGTTAACACTTAACATTCCTTAAAAGCGTTCCTTATAGGTTTCTATTTTGTAACTTTCCTGCAACATTCTTAGAAAATTGTGCAAATGTTTCTGTTCAATGTAACATTCCCAATAACATTGTAATAACCACATTCCCACGTTCCCATTCCCATTTAACATTCCCAATAACATTGTAATAACCACATTAAGTAACATTTTTTTGCCAAAGGAAAACATTCTGTGAATGTGTGACCACAATGTTTAGGTTGGAAGAAAAACCCCTTTTATAAAGGGAACATTAAGGGAAAATGTTCAAGTGACCTTTCCTGAATGTTCAACGAACATTCCCAGATATTTTTCAAAATGTTACCAAAATATTAGTTTAACGAAAGGCAAACTTATTATAAAAATTACAACTTTGAGGAAATGTCATGAGAAATGTTCAAGTAGCCTTCCTTGAACATTCAGCTAACCTTCCAAGAATGCTGTAATGATTTAACAATAACCTTGGTGTCATGCCAGAAAAACTTGCTGTTCTAGCACTGAGGGAACTGTAAGAGGAAAAGTTCAAGGAACCTCCTGGATCATTCGACTAACTTTCCAAGAATGTTCTAAAAACGTAACAATAACATTGGTTGCCACTGGTTGTCAGAAAAATGTTTGCTGATTTAACATCCATCAAATGTTAAGGGAAAATGTTTAATTTACCTTTACAGAACATTCTGGAATGTAATAATAATTTCAATCAGTGTTCTCAGAACCAAAAGCAAATGTTCTCAGAACATTCTGGGAACCAAATTTTGCCAGCTGGGCATTTGGCTCAGACACATGGCCAGTTAGCATTATACTGTACTTCTTACTTCTCTGCCTTTCTTTCTATGTTTTTTTTTTTTTTTTTAGAAAATCTTTGTTTTTGTTTCATTTGTCACAAAACTTTTTGTCATGGAAGCAAAAAAAGAAAAAGAAAGAAAAAAGGAAGAGCCACCAACAGAATAATTTCCTTTTCTCATACTTCAAAAAATTAATTAAAAAAAATAACATGACATTGCTAAGGTACATGATGTCAAATCTTCAAATGCCATCAAGGAAACTGTGCTCTTGGGTATCCAAATGTCCTTTCCACAGATAACCCAGGTACACCACACAGGATGATCTCACAGTCATGGGACTTGCTTTCTATAAAAAACACTATCAGAAAGGGACATATCTTGTGATTAACAGTAAACAACAGCTATCGTCATTGCAGCAGGAAATGACATCACAAGAAGCCTGGCTAACTTCTGAGGGTTACTCAGATTCCCATGTCTGGGTCCGTATGACATTTACGACTTCGTCAGATTGCTAGACTCTGTAATGTTCCACTGCAAGAACAACAAAACAATGTGTCAGAAGAACCCAGCGCAGGAGGCTAGACGGTTGGGGAAGGAGTTTGTTATTGACGGCCTCTGTGTGAGTCAGGACGCCCTGTGCTCCTGACCCCTCTGGTGTCTCAGAGCAGAGTCTGCGGTTACGAATGCCTGGAAAAAGAACTTCTTTGATGACTGCAGATTTATGGGGATGTTTTACTTATCGCACCTATGGGGCCAGGCAGCAGGGAGGGGGAATGAGGTCTTTCTCACGGAGTATTGCACAATTTATACCACATCAGGTTCCTGAGAGTGCTTCTTTACATTCAAAGGGGGAAGGATCAGATCTGCAAAGCAATGAATCTTACATTTATTTTGTTTTACAGCAAAGTTTCTCAAAGAGGGTCGTGCCAGCCGCCTCTAGGGGGCAGGAGAGGAAAAATCAAATGGTGGTGTATTGGTATAATTTCAGTGTTCTCATTATTACTAATAAGTTACTGAGCCTACTTACGCATCCCCCCTTTCTCGTCAGTCAGTCCTACTGTATCATGCTGTATGACTTCATCTTTGTTCATTATGGGGCCAATCACGTGAACTACACTGAAATTTAATTCAGACTTTTGCAATATCTTCTATAGCATCTGAGGGGAGGATGAGTGTCCACCTGGTCGGGATGCAGAAGAGGGTGCATCATCTAAAAAGTTTGGGAATCGCTGTTTTAAAGGAAGAGGTACACAGTTGGATGTACATATGGGAAAACAATGCTCTGTATACTCTAAATACTCAAGTTGCAGTAGAAAGTTACTCCATGTAGAATATTTGGTTAATCCTAGTGTAGACTGTCAATTTAGAAAATGTAATTTGTAACTTCTTCTTGTAACAGGGTTTCAAAAAGTTGTGTGTGTGTAGGATTTTTAAGACATTTTTAAGTACAGTTTGCATTAGTGGTTACTGGGTCAATCAAGACAAATTTTACCAAAAAACAAATATAAAGGTAATGTTACCTTAATAATTTAATTAATTAAAACATGAAAATTGTATTTTTAAGACACTTTACAGCATAAAATTCTGATTATTGGAATTTAGGCTTTTTAAGACTTTTTAAGGATCTGCAGAAAACCTGTACTAAAATCTCTTCTTGGCAGGACCAATGACCAGTGACCAATGACAAAAAAAAGTTTTTCTACTGCCTTATGTATTTTTTCCCACAGAAATTTCTTTCCCCCATAAAAAGGAGAAGTAATAATAATTATTTTTTCCACAGCTAGGTTACTTGGAATATGAAAACATATATATTTCAAAGTCTGCATTAATGGGCAGGAAATCTTACTTGAGAACAATACAGGATATCATATTATGATTTTCTTTTTGTGTGTTCATACTGTCTGGCAGCACCTCATTTGTCCACCGTTGTCAGATGTCAAAACTCACAAATTGTCAAAACTCACAACTGTCCCATAATCTGCAACGTATTGTACATACCACTCTGAAATGAACTGCTTGCATCTTTTGACACCTGGACAAGCTTTAGGCTTCGCAGTAGAAACCTGTCCATTCATTCCCTTTTCCCATTCCACAATAAGCTGATCTCTGCTTAATAAACATGCTGAGGTTGTCTGACAACTGTTGGTGGTATATGTCTAACCCTTGACCTTGCAGTCGTTCCTCAGTGGAGCCCACTCTGCTGCCTAATCTCTAATGCCTTCCAAGCTCCACTCTAATTCATTACTTCCCCTTCCACTGCCCTGCTAGGGTCACAAAAGTGACACGCACCGCACTGGACCCTATTATGACCGAGGCCTGCATTTGATCTCTGGTGCATCCCTCTGATGTCGGCTTGTTTGTGTGAAGGCGGTGATGAGAGAGCGTGTGAAGTGTTGGACGCCTGAGCTGATGCAGAGTCAAAGTGACGCAAATTAAGACTCATAATTAAAAACTTAAACACAGTCGTGACAGATTGTTTGACTCCTCGCGGCTGCAGCAGAAGGTGGAGAGTCCCGGCGCAGTGATAAAGGAAGGAGAACAATAGCCTAAGCAGAGATGTGTGAGTGAGTTATGGTGTCACTGGGAGGACCTCAGTCTATTAAGGAGCAGCAGGGAGTGTGATGGAGGTCTTGGGAGGGTGAACTTGAATAAAGATGACAGACTGGAACAGTTCGGCTGCGGAGGTTAAAATTTGTTTTGCATAATAAAAAGCTATAACTATAAAACTTGACCCTTACTTTCTCATATTCTCATGCAGACCGGACTTATTTTGAGATATATTTCCCCATCTCTTACTTGTTGAAGGAGGTGATGCTATCTGAGGTAAGATTAGCAGCGAGGTCAGTCAGTTATGTCTCACTCATTGGTATTTAAAATGATTTGCAAATATGGCCCCACATACATAGTCATTAAACACAGGTGTCTCGAATTACTGCCATGGCCTGTATATTGCAGATATAGCATATTGTCTTTTTTATATTCATTGGCGTGCAGACATGACATAATAACCAATGAGATCAGAACTAATTTGACAATTAATTTTGTGATGAACGACCTCATGTGTCTGATGCTCGCTGTGCTGCTGGCGTTAATGTTATTCATATGATTACGCTGGTAACCAGAGCACCTTCTTTCGCTCTGGTGTCTGCTTTTTGAAATATAATACACAGAAAGTAGCACTCAGACATCAGCATCTAAGTATTATATTATAATTTTTTCCTACCCTAGTTTTTTTTTTTTTTTTTTACTTGCTTCAAATAAAACAGAGATCAAGTCAAATATTGTTTGTATAGCCCAGTATCACAAATCAATATTTTCCTCTGGGGACTTACAATCTATGCAATGTGCAACACCTGCAGTCCTTTAGACTCTCGATCAGGTAAAGAAAAACTCCCCCCAAAAAACTTTTAACATGAAAAAAAAAAAAAAAATGGAAGAAACCTCAAACCTCAAATGTTTGTTGTTTATTCACACTTCTTGGAATTGAGATTTTAAGGTTGCACATCGTTTTTTTTTCCCTTAATGCACAGTTGTACAACAAATGTTTGGATTACTGTTAGTGTTTTGATTTTGTGTTATTGGGAAGGCTCTGGAAACTGGGATTGGGGGTAAAGGTGCACAGAGATGTCATTATTTGTATTCATGGCTGTGTCTGTTCAACCAACAAAATTACCTGTCTCTGTATCTGTATTCTGTATTATAGTTAATTATGAAATATATTTCCACATCATCACACCGTAATTTTAATTTCTGTCTTTTATTTTCAGCTAAATTAAGTTTTATGAACTGTCTTTTATGAACTGTCTGAAGACAGTGAAGAAACAATTTGCATAGGAAATAGAAACTCTACAGGGAAATATCCTTCAGTTGAGGGGAATACTCTTGGCAAATTAAATCAGTGATTGATTAAGGTAGATAGAACCTTTTTTTTTTTTTTT